>OX393558.1:62988268-63588268 GCA_947650365.1 Chamaelirium japonicum | reverse complement strand
GATCTATTTCCAGAAGCCCGGCCTTCACTAATCTGTGAATCCTATCTAAGGCTATATGACCTAATCTCAAATGCCACAACAGTGCTTGGTTATCCGAAGGATTTTTACGTTTAGATGAGTTATTAATTTCGAAAGTTGTTGCTGTTTTGTTATATATTTTTGGATTTAATATGTAGAGACAATTCTGAACTATTCCTCTTACTATAAAATTCCTATTCAGTTTAATAGACACTCCATGTGCATCAAATAGAACTGAATAGCCTTTATTAACTAAAGAGGAAACATAAATTAAATTGCGTCTCAAGGACGGTACAAACAATGCGTCTTTTAATATTATTGTTCGATCAGAAAATCTAAGATTAACATCTCATATAGCTTCAGCAGCTTCAACCGCATTAGTTCCCACACTCAGGATCACTTCTCCATCAAGCAGCCTTCTGCTCTCCTAAAACCCCTGTAATGAATTACAGACATGGTTAGAGGACCCGGAGTCCACAATCCAGGAAGTAAAAGATCTACCGCTTGAAAGAAGTGTTTCAACTACTAAGAGTTGAGCTTTACCTGCTCCAGCACGCTGAGGCTTCTTGTAGTCCTTCTTCCAATGTCCGCTCTCACCATACCTAAAGCATTTAGTGCTTGGCTTTGTAGCCTTCTTGGATCTATATATCCCTACATTGCTCTGCACAGGAATTGACTTGGCCTTTTTCTTTGTTTTGCTCTTATGAGGTTTGCTCCGTTTCATCGAGGATATGCGTTGCACAGTAAGTGCTTTGCCATTGTATTTGAAACCATCCTCAGTAGCCTGGAGAACTCCCAGAAGCTCCGTATTTATCATTTTTAACTTATTCAGATGAAAATTTGTGATAGCCTTCAAAGGCTCCAAATAGAGATGCAAGGAAAATGTCCGTCATCAGCTCGTTCTCTAGCACAATGTTCATGGTAGCCAGCTCGTTATGGAACCCAAACATTTTGAGCATGTGTTCCCGAACTGGCGTACCACTAGACATCTTAGTACTAACTAGCTTCTGGACAGTGAGGTATCGAGTAAGTCGACTGTGACCCTCAAACATTTCTTTGAGATACAACATCATGTCAGAAGCGTCGGGCATTTTCTCGACTTGCTTCTATAGAGTTGTTTGCAAAGAGGCTATTATATAGCATTTGCACATCTCATTCGCCTCTTTCCAGCCATTATATTCCTTTTGTTGTGCCTCTGTGGCATTTGGACCCGGTAGGTCTGGCTCAGACATCGTTATTGCCATTGTGTGTTTACCTATCCTCAGGACCAACATCAGATTGCATTTACAATCCTCAAAGTTGGGACCCGTTAGTTTGTTATCACTGAGGATAGCTGAAAGGGGATCTAACTTGGTCATCTGTTGATAAACAAATGACAGTATATGAGAATGCATTATTAAAATCATTTTATGGATTTTTAAAACAATTTAATTAGATCTACACGTCAATGCATACCCTCAAGGCAAGAACGTTTCTGTAGATTAATTAACCATGTATGCGAGCTCTGGGATCCAGATGTACCCATATTGGGGTAGTGTACACTGTCGCCCCCTCACATCGGAACTCGAGGATCCAATCTAAATCTGCACTCTAATGGGCTATGATGAACCATGGTTCTTTTGGCCAGAGCTACGTGGTCCAAGTGCGAAGCTACAAGATACCACGGTGCACTTCAAATACTTCTCCACAAGCCTAGGAGATTACAAACCGGGAGTTCATGCGGCCCCCACTTTGGTCGAAAAAGCCCTTCTCTCCTCAACGCATAACCCCCTTATCCCTAAGGAGATCACTTGGTATCCGTTGTAGAAGAGAATATAACCCTCACCCTCAGGGATTATGGATCATGCCCTCCCCGCCTAGATTCCTTATGATTGTCTGTGGTGGTCAAGGACTTCTCGAAAGCCCCTTATGTATCCCTTTTATCTGGAGGGTAATTTTAATGCAAGTGATAGTGCAATCTAAGGTAGCGACCACCTATACACTATACCCTGGTCTAACCGTGCTCCCACTGGGGTACCGAACTCCTATGGAATATTAGTGATTCCGGAGCATCATAGTCCCTGTCCCATGGAGTTACTTTGGCTTTGGCCTTTCACTACCACAGGAGACACATTACATGCCCCAGAATTCCCGATATACCACGGAAGCTCTAACCCTAATGTTATGAGCCTAGCCTAAGGTCAACGTGGTCAGGGCTCCCACTACGATAACGCCTGTTCCAATATCTTGATGTGTGATGACCTGTGGATCGTCATCTCATCCTTGGTTTCAATGCTGGCCAACTAGTGGCGGTATAACCTCGTGATGATAAGATCCCACCATCATCAAACTACAAGACGACTACGGGTGAAGATCTAGTTGAGTCCTAACCTAATGGTCACAGGGGACAATGCGAGGAAAGGGCATCCCGCCTAAACACCTAATCTTATATTTAATTATCAATAATACATCATCGAGTTTATCAGATTAACTAACAGAAAGAAACAACCACACACAGATTTTATATCAGGCTCAGGGTCCACTCCCTGAACCTGATCAGCGTAGCAGCTCTATTCTTACTTCAAGTTCTCTGATCCGACCCAAAGTCTCCGCGCACGGTCCCTGGTTCATACCACCATATACTAGGGGTGGCAATCCTTGACCCGACCAGCCAACCCGACCCGAAGTTAGCGGGTTTGGGTTTGCTCTAAACGGGTTCGGGTCATAAACAAGTCGACCCGATTGACCTGTTTATTTAATGGGTCGGGTTCAGGTTTGTCCTCACAACCTGATTGACCCAACTTGACCCGTTTACTAAATGGGTCGTGTCAACCCGACCCGAGCCAACCCGAACCAACCTGACCCAACTTGAACCAACCCGATCCAACCCGGCCCAATCCCACCCGTCTTGACCCAACCCGACATGTTTACATAGGTTCTGTTGACCCAACCCGATCCAACCCGGCCCAATCCCACCCGTCTTGACCCAACACGACAGGTTTACATAGGTTCTGTTGACCCAACCCGACCCGACCTGTTTAGTAAATGGGTTAAACGGGTTGGGTCGGGTCAACCCGTTATTAGGTGGGTCGGGTTCGGGTTCGGGTTTAAGTTTTTGACCCGTTTATTAAATGGGTCGGGTTCGGGTTAGATGTTTTGCCCTTATACCTATGTCTCAACCCGACACGAACCCGACCCGACCCGACCCATTGCCACCCCTACCATGTACACTTCCGCCGGTTCGATTTGTCCTTCGAGTATCACTCTCCCTCCTACAGAGGTGCTCCGCCATGGAATCCATTTTCATCATTTTCCTGTAAATGGAAAAATTATCCTGCTCCGAGCAATTGCTCGTTCAGGCATAATTTCCTAGGACAATAATAAAAAATCCTAGCAGAGAGCCCTGGGAAACCGAGGATGACAAAACCATCCTCGGTCATAATGGCCTAATACACCATCTACAGAGAACTGAAAAATAAAAGCACATTCATTCATATAATCTGGGGTCCGACCCCCAGATGCGCAAACCAATTTCAGCATTTTACTTTTCAGAGCGGCACCTGCAGAAAACGCATACAAACATATATATATGCATGCATGATACGAAGCGAACCCAATGATGAACTATCCTTTCATGTGCGTATAATTGGATTCGATGAGAATTTCATCATGTACCACACACCTGAACGCTGGCTCTGATACCAGTTGTTGGGAAAAATTAATTCCCTAGATCAAAATCTGCGCAGCGGAAGTCGGGCAGCGGTCGTAGGACCACATTGCCGGGTGTGTGCTACAAAAATTTTGATTATATAATCTTATCATCTGCACATGAGGCAATAGTACGAACCCCTAATCGTCATTCTAACAAGATAATGTAACATACATCAGATGATCTATGCATTAAAACTTAGAACGAGCGATAGAGAGATTATACCTTCGTGCAGATTTTTTTCACTGCGGAGGGTTTTCTTCTTTGTTGGTGGAGACGGATACCGAGGTACGGATGTAGATCCACCGTTGGGTTCACTGAGTTTCGCCTCCCAGGCGCGTCCTCGTTGAGAGATCTCTAAATTCCTCTCACCAACGAGCCTCTTCTGATGCTTGCAAAAGCCTTGAGGAAAACGAAAAAGAGAGAGGAATGGTGTGCTAATTTTTTAAGCAAGAGGGGCTTGTTTCGAGCAATAAATTATAGCAAAACACCCATTTTTTTCCTTGCACGAAATTCCCTTTCATCCCCCTCTAAAGTGGCCGGCCATAGGGATTAAAAATCCCCTAGATATGGCCATCCTTATCCTATCCAACCACCCGAAATCGGGGGGGCGGTTCTAACTATGCAACAAACCATATCTGGGGGAGGATCTTCTTAGATCCTCCCCATATCAGGTTATGGCTGCATATGGACACCGCTAACATGAGTGGCCGGCCATTAGGGCATACGGGACTATTTGAAAAAGACCAAAATGCCCCTTATGCTTCTAATGGTCGTATACTCGTGTACCGGGCTTCGATTGCGAAACCGTTTGAACCTGTAGGACCCCTAGAGGGAAACCGTTTGAACCTGTAGGACCCCTAGGATTTCTAGTGTCCTTTTGATATGGAAATGTTTTTCTCTCACGTAGGGGTGTTCTTAGTAATTTATCCATACTTACGGGTGACCTTAGTAAAACAAAGGGTACCCTTAGTAAAATTTACCGAAGCAACTCTACCAAGCTCCCGTGCGATGCACGCTCGGATTGTCTGCACCTATGAGGGGTGTTAGATATTTTATATATGCCTCTAACTACTCTGGGGTTGTCCCCTAGAAACATACTTTGTTTCTCTTTCTCTCTCACGCTCTAGTGCGAAGCACCCGTGGAATGATTGTCTTCCTGACTAAGGTAGTGCAAGTAAGGGAAGAGATGGTAGACACGATTTCGGATGTGGACAAGGTGGAACCTGCAGGGACTAAGATTCGTGGCTAACAACCAGGCCTCGACCGACACACCCTACAGGTGTCTCTGTCTGTCATCTGAGCCCCGGTTAACTTGCGAAGCTAAACAGAGTGCGACGCAAGTTGACCTCCAATCCTCCTAGACTTATTATATTCTCTCACATACCCCTGATCTCCGCTCAGTTACAGTAGTGTGATATCCCTCCACTTAGTGCCATGATACGACTCGAGCGGCGGATAACATCGTCAGACTCGAGTGATCATTTGACATGGTTCTATCCAGGTAAACTAACCTCAACACACTTCCTTTTGCTTTGACCAAGCTAGAGGATCCGGTCGTCAGCTCGACTAACAACCACCAGGCCTGGTTTTAGTACGATGTGAGTTCGACCATGGAACGCACTACCGGTTAGGGTTGTGGATAACCTGTAGGAGTGATATGCCGATGCGACGTCAATTTGGTAACCCAACGCACCGGGGTATTGGGTCGTACATAAATGGATCCCTCACACGTTGGTGCATAAAAGCACCACGCAAATGGTTAGCCCACCGGTCATGATTCCTTAGGGTTTATGACTAACTACTCTAAGCAGAAACACGGTTTAATGCACCAGTGTCTGCTCACTGATCTGTGCACCATGTTGGCTCCGTTCGGTCACAGTAATTGTGCCTGACAATGATCATAGTGAAGGTTCTATGCTCTGTCATTCCAATAACTTCTCACAATAGGGGAACCAGCCCTATCATAGCTATGAACAATTTAGGTTATATGTTTCCAATTCATTAAGCCTTAATCTCAGCAGATCTATATAAAACCATGGCTTGTTGTTCTATCATAGAACATGTGATATGATCACGTACCATTAATGTAATTCTTATTCAAATACAATCTCTCTATTATTTCTCTGAATAAAATATTTTTTTTTACAAGCTAAGAACACATCAATTCCAACAATGGAGACTAATGGTCCTCTACACAGTAAAAAATATAATTACAAGTTATCCATAGCCATATTGTATTGTATTTACTAACTAGGGCCAAGCTCACACATGGCTATGGATGAATGCACAAGATTATATTCATACTGTCAATAGTAAAAACTATTGTTATCCTACCATAATAAGATCAATTCATACTATCAAACAAAATACGATGTAAATATAATATATCTATTGTGAATTATGAAGCAGAGATATGCCTAATAAATAAACTTGCATTAACAATTTAATTAAACAAGATATTTATCAATTGCATTATCATAAACTATGATAAGATGCAAAATTGTTTAAATTTATAAAATTATATCATATTGATGTGTCTGAAATAGTCTAAATAGCCAATATCTATATTTGGATCATCTTGATCCGGTTTAGATCGAGTCCACGATCATATAACTAAAATCGATAATCAATATTAAACATACATTAAATTATTTGAATTGATAAAATCAAACCATACTGATGAGTCCGGAACGACCCAAATACTCAAGATCCATACTTGGATCGATCAGATCGGACCCCGATAGAGCCCAATATCACAATATTAAAATAAACGATCCAGATCAAAAAATAAATTAAATAAATAGCAGATTGGGGCTCAAAACAGATTGGGTCTGGATCTAGGCCTACCTGAGCTTGGGCCCAGGTCTAGTTTGGTATGGGCTTGGCCTGGGTTCGGACCAGGTCTAGTCTGGGCTGGGTTTGGGTCTGTAAACCCAAACCGGGTTAAGTTAGTAGTTAATTGGCTAATGGTTTGCCACTGTCCAGTTGGGTCGAGTCAGATTCTATGGCTGGGGTTTGCCATTAATAACTAGCGGGTTGGGTCTGAAACTATGAAATCGAGTCAGGTCTTATTTATAGCTTTAAATATAAAACAGATTTCCTATTATGCCCTAAAAGTTGATTGAATTTTCATTTAATGCGATCCCTTCTAAACTTTCAGAAAACCTAGTTTTAGGTTTTCTGTAAAACCTAGTTGTATGTCGGCTTGGCCTGGTAGTGCCGGTAGGTGCTCGGCCGACCTCCCTCGCATCACTATCATGGAGGAGGTAAAGTAAAGAGCCGCCGAAAAAAGCTATAGGAGTCCAAGTGCTCTGGTCAATCTTGTTGGGGGTAAGGGTTGTAGTGCTTGGGGGCTCCGAGTCCAGGATATGCTACGGGATCACATGCGCCGGCTAGGTGAACTACGATCGGATGTGGCCGTGGACAAGAGGAGAACTCGTATGAGTTGGCGTAGGCGGGTTGTGGCATCGGTAGGCGGGTGTGGCTACGAGCAATACGAGGCGTCGGGAACGTCGGTACTGATAATGGTGGGTCAGGGGACTTGGTTTTTTGGTCAGGAGTAATCAGGCGTACCTTGTGTCACCGCGAGATCGGTTGTCGTCATACTCGTCGCCGTAGTGCTCGTCATGTCAGGTCGTTCTACTTTCTCCCTCTGATCTATTTTCTCTCTCTTTGCGTGGGATCTGCCGAGCTCGGAGGCATCGTGTTGATAACATGTTGTGAGACAGAAAAGAAGAGATACCGAAAATATACCCCTTCCCTTTGGGGTCATATATTATTTATAAGGTGAATAAATTTTGGGCCCAATAAAACATAAGAAACCCTAATTCCATGAAGAAGATCCGACAGTGGACATCCACCCAATCGAAAGATCTCATAACAGTTTCAATTTTGTTTTGGAGTAGTTGACTTTTCGGCCCGAGTGGGCTGATACATGTTTTTGTTGGGCTAACAATATAGAGAATTATGGGCCTCTTACAGTGTGTAGCCAAGGGCATTGGCAACCCCTGATGTGTATAAGTAAAATACTTATAAATAATAATAAAACTAAAGAAACACAAGAGAGTTGACCATCGTCCCAGGGTTCACGACGTGTTCTTTCAAAGTTCAAAGGGCCTCCTTAAAAGTCATAATTTCTCTTGTATGCATGAACTTATGAATAATAATTGTCTGAGTGATATCGACTATAAGGGAAGTAACTTTGTAGTATGTACATAAGTTCCTAGTGGGGGATCCCCCTCCCTCATATCACTAATAAAATCTCTAGTAACCCCAGGCTTTCCTCAAGACAAAAGGGTACCATAGTATAAACCTAAGCAAGCCCAAGTATGAGCTTGAAATCAATTTAAAACCCAAGGCCATAACTACAAATCAAGGCCCATTTAGGGTCCATTTTTTTAAAAAAAATCTAGAAGACCATATTAGGCTCCCTAATAACTAATGAAGTTAACTAACCTAGGTTAATTGGAAATAAAGACTAGTGAAGCTATTAAATTATCTAGGCTTTGACTAGTTTCAATTTAATAAGAAGACTTAATAATAAACTAATAAAAGAAGGGACAAGATCCACCATTTAAGGAAGCCTAAGAGGCTTTAATTAGGCCTTAAGATTAATGAACTAAACTAAACTATGATTAACTAGAGATAAGATCTAGTCATTGCAACTCTTCCTCCCCTCGATTTACCCAGGAGTGAAGTGGGAATTGCCGAGTGGGTCGGGCTTCACTCCCGGAGGTATTAGTCCGAGCCTGAAGTGGGCCATTGCCCGAAAGATTTCGGGACACCCGCCGATGTCAAAAAAAAAAAAAAAGATCTAGTCATTGTAATAAACAAACTAGGCTTTGGCATAAATGAGTGACAAAAATTATATTAAATTAACCAATTTAAGGAGAAAAAAATATCCAAAATTTTCAGGTTGTAGAAAAAGGTTGAAAATAAAATTAATATTTTTAAAATATAATGAGGGAAATTGAGGGATTTTATGGCTAATAAAAGAGAGTGGAGAGGGGAGGCCGGTCACTCTTGTGGCTTCTCCTCTCTTTTACCCTTTTCATCTCCTCCACTAATCCCTCATCTTCTCTCCTCCTTGCAACCCTTCTTTCACCACCACCACCTCTTCTTTCTCCACCCTACCTTGAACAAAGAAGGAGAGAAACCACTCAAAAAAAACGAAGAAAAATAAGAAAAAGAAAAAATAATAATATGAGAAAAAGAAGAAAAACTATAAACCCTACACTTGTGCCATTAAAGGGTTAGGTTTAGTGTAAGTCATATTAGGGTTGTTTGATATTTTGTTTGATAATGATAATTATGTAATTACTAGAAATATTGTAAGGTTTTAATTGATAATATAAACCATAAATTTATTATGGTTGTTTTAAGGTTTAATTGTTAGCATAAACCATATAAATATTAGGCTGGTTTGATGTTTTAATTGATGATGTAAATGATGAAATTAGTAGGACTATTTTGAGGTTAATTGATAATGTAAACCATGTAATTATCAAGGCTGTTTTGAGGTTTAATTGTTAAACCATGTAAATTTCAGAGCTAATTTGATGTTTTAATTGATGATGTAAATCATAAAATTAATATGAATGTTTTAAGGTTTTAATTGATGATATAAATTATTCGATTATTATGACTGTTTTAAGGTTTAATTGTTTATGTAAACCATGGTTGTTTTAAAATTTTAATCAATGACGCAAACCATGCAAATAATAGGACTGTTGGGAGGTTTTAATTGATAATATAAATATACAAATTTTAGGATTGTTTTGATATATTTATTTGATTATGAAATCATGTCAATATTTGGATTGTTTTGAAGTTCATTTGGAAGGAAACGCCATGCTACTATATAGGGTTGTTTTGATGTTCATTTTAAGAGGAAAATTATGCTAATGTTTAGAGATGTTTTGATGATCCATTTGAAAGTAAAAATCATGCTAACATTTATGGCTATTTTTATATTTTATTTAAATATGCAAACTATGCTAAGTAGTTTAAGGACTACTATTATGCCACACTAACTGACTAACCTATGTGCTATAATAGAACCCTATATAGCTTAAGTGTAAACCATCCCTTGAATGAAGATTTGACATAACTATTGAGCTTGACTTCAATAGTAAAGTTGACTTTACTATTGAGGTTTTACTTTTACTATTTACTATTCATATTTTATATTCCATATTCATGCCTAATACTCAGGGGTCTCACATGCGTGTACTAAGGGTTTAAAATATGCATAATATAAACAATGTGACTGTCGCATACAGAGCGAAGTTTATCCCCCACATCGTACTTGGATAGTGGTTACATCGTCACACGCATAAGTAAGACCGTCTTATGATTTTAACATTTTTGAAAAAAATATTAAAATTAAGAACTTGCGTGACTTTTAAGACATGGCTGATCTATAAGGTGAAAAGCCTGAGCTAAAGCATGGTAAATAATGTCATGGTGTAGGGAGAGAGTCAATATTTAAACCTACCCCTAAGCGATTGTTGGCCCTATTGGCCTAGTCGGGACTAAACATGGTTCTGGTGTTCCCTTAAGGAGCCTGAAGGCACCTACAAGTGAAAGTCGAGACCCCGTCCATACTTAGAGTAAGGATTCATATAACCACATAGAGTCTCCGAGGACACTGTTAGATCAGTGTTGAGGTGGTGAGTCTTTAGATATGAACTCTAGGATGGTCGTTACAATTGTCTGGGAGTCGTGCCTTTTTCAGACATAAGAAAGTTCGATATTAGCGAGTGCTAGTACTAGCACTTCGTAAGTGGAGTAGGTCCAATGAGTCATTAAAGCGGGACTAGGTCTGTGTGACACCACTATCGGACCTTTGTTTGTGTGGACTAGTGCTTAGGAGTGTGCACGTTGTAGTTTTTTAGGTCGATGAACCTGGAGAACAAAGGTTGTTCCCCCTCGTTTCTTGTGGCTTATGTAACCCTTAGCCTAAGTGTGTGTGTATGTGTCGACAACAAACCTTGATAACCTAGCTAAGGTGGATTGTGTTATTTAATTAGTAGTCGTGGTAATGGCTTTCACTAAGTTACTCATTCTTTTTTTAGTGATAATGGTTTTATGTATGTTGTTAGATTTTAATCCTTATATCAGAGTCGTAGCAGAAGCAAAAGTATAGATTCAAAGATCGAGTAGTGAATGTTTCATCACAATCTATTCCACAAAATAATCTACATACAAATCTTTAAACCTAGCATATATGCGGACATCCTAGAGGCATACTACGATTTACGAAGGATCTGCATGCATGTATCTAGTTAAGTCTCAATTGAATGTCCCCAAGAACAAATGATGATTTTTTATATAGGTTTTGTGTCATAATGGTACCCCCCAAATTCTTTATTTGCCCACTTTTCACCTCTTTTCTTTCTTTTCCCAAATTTATAACGATAACAGTAATAAATTAGCGATAAATCCCCAAATTTTTTTTAGCCACATGGCGATAACGACATCGACAACAATACTTAAAACACTGGCTACAACTCCTAAAAACTTTGGTTGACTCGATCTTTCTGAAAATTAGAGAGAAAATGAGCACCATAGAGAGCAATTAAATGATTCGATGTTTCTAGAAGTATGAAGTCCGAAGTCCGAAGTCCATATCCTTTTAAGGACACTTCAAAGGGTGCGCCTTTTCATAGGGGTGTGGTTCCTTAAGATGATAAGGCACCTCTTCAGATCTGATCATTCATCTCTACGCTATCATAGCCCGATCGAAGCGAGTAAGACCCCCCACCCCAAACAGACAGACAACCACCTCAGTGAACCAAACTATGGTTTCAACTACAATGGCCATAATTACATCTAGTTGTCATCGCAATAACAATTGTGTTTAAACTCCAACAACTAACAATGAGGTAACGTTTTAATGTTGTAGCCAGTTTCACATTTGACTTCAGTAACCTCATGGGGAGTCATCTAAAGTTACCAAATGAATAATGCACGTTACCGAGGAGAAACTGTAGCATTTTGGGGTGCGGTTTCTCTCTCCTTGGCACTGCAGTGTATCCACAGGTGAGCCCAAGTAGGCGGGGGTCAAAAAAGATTGGCCAAACACGGCCCAATCTTTGGGCAACAACAAAAAACACCCCACACCCAAATAAACATTGATCAAAGGCATCGAATCTATCACAAGATATTATAGGTACAAAATCATTTATTCAGTGAAAATAACATCTGTATTCTACATACCAACCACTGTTATGAAGTTTGGAAACACGAGCCGCAACCAAAGGATCCATACCTGATATCGAAAGTGTTATTTTTAAGCCTCTTCCTTTTTACCATGTGGCGTGGGGTCCACGAGCAATTCTTTGAGCTCACCCTTCTGCACGCAGAGGAAAGATCCAAAAATCCAATATTAATAACCGAAACTGGACAAGATCAGGGGGGCTAGTAGAGTGCAGTTGTTTACTTGATGCATATTGAGAACAATATCAGATCCTCCAATGAACTCTCCCTTGATAAAAATTTGTGGAAATGTTGGCCAATTGCTGCACATGTTATCAGACAACTCTCTCAGAATAATCTAGATAAAAGCCCACCCCAAAAAATATATAACGATATGGTGAATAAACCTGTAAAAATAGGCAAATCCGATCATACGGTTATATCATTTGAAATAGAGCAAGCCTTGCAATCTGTCATGTTTTCTACATAATACGACTAGAAATATAACAAGGGGTTAAGAGCATCTCCAACGGGCTCCTAAGATCCGTTCCTTCACTGGAGGTGACGAGCCAGAGGAGAAAACCAGGCTCCAACGGACACCTACGCCGCTCCCAAATATAACTTTCTGCTAACCCACCCATCACAATTGACGAGTGGATTCTTTCCTTATCGCTAGTCCCCAGTCCCCACAACACAGGCTCTTCAATCCCCACTCCCAACTTTGCCTATGTGGCATCTAGGAGCTCCTACAATAGGGAAGGCACCTAGGAGCCTGTTGGAGATGCTCTAACAGCCCCACCCCACAGCCAACAAAGAAAAAAGAAGCTTGGCATTTTATCATGTATCATAGATCATGCAGTTAGAACAACAAGTGGTAAATGGTCATCTTTCTCTCCCTCTCTCTGTGTGTGGATATGCGTGTTTGTTTTTGTTATGTGTATGTGTGTCGGGGGGGAGGGGGAGGGGGAGGGGGGTAGGGGCATATGTGCTTTGGGGAGACCAACTCCTTTACGGTTCATCCATTCCCTTGATTCACTTGAACGTATCACAATCGCACGATGACAAGCAGCACAAAAATTGTACCGCACTCCACCCTACTGTGCTTCCATCGGACACCTGTGGTTTCCCAACGTCTCCAACCGAATGAACCAAGGGAAAGGACAAACCTCAGAGATGTCGAACTCCGCTTTGGGTGGGATTTGTTTTTTCTTTTCTTTATTTCCGGGTGAATATTTCTTTTTTCTTTGGGTGGATTTGGCTCTCCTCAAAGTGAACATAGTGATGGGATTGCCATGGATGTCTCCTTTATATTTACAGGGAGTGGCCATATAGGAAAATGGGAAGAGAGGTGGAGTAACATTAATTCTCTTGGTCTAAAAGCTAACCCACTTGCAGGGTCCATCATCCAACAAAACCTGCAGAGAAGTCTCTAAATTTGTATTTTGGTCATTATAACCTATAGGGAGTATAGCATGAAGTAACAAAACATAATGAAGCCCATAATGGGACTAAGTACAATCAAATTAAAATCTAGAATAATAAAGATGGCTTTATTATGCCAGTGCATTACCAAGAACTTGATTATTTTTCCATTGTCAATGAAATATTGATGATTTAAGCTTTGCAGGATCCATAGGATGTAGTTACTTACGTATAGGCTTTTACAGCCTCTTTGAGCTTAGCATCTCCTAAGATATCTCTTGCACCGATAGGGAATCCTGAGACAGCCATATCCAAGAATATAATTCATGCAAACTTAAAGGAGTTTAATATAAATTTTATAGGACTTTGAAAACGAGCAGCTTTCTAATATCACATGAGCACCAGGAATACAGTAGCTTACCATATTACTGCAGGACCATCACCGCTAGTGCGCTGAATCCGCACCGAGGAGCATCCGGAAGGCCCTTCATATAAATCATAACTGGGTTTCCACTAACTTCCTACAAAAGAGTCATTGTCAATCATATGTCAGAAACAACTATAATGAGAGCTCAAATTTCAGTGATATGATATCAGTATCATTTCATGCAATTTTTAAGTGATATCAGTATCTTTTCATTCAAAAATGAATGAAATTATTCTATAATAAGTAGTTACTCTACTCTCTCTAATAGAGTAGGGGACGACCGATTCATTGTCACAGAGGATACCATTAATTTGATATCTTTCCTTTTCTCAAAGTTAAATAGTTGATCATCCAAACGATAGGAAATCTACAAATACCTTGAGAATGACTGGAAACTATTCTGCCATGTTGGGTGAAAGGCTAATTCCTAACCACTTGGAACCCACTCATCGGAGGTTAGTTGATGCAATCTAACAGGACTTCACTGCAAAGTTCCTAACCACTTGGAACCCACCCATTGGAGGTTATATAATTACAACGCTTACAAGTACATAAAGAATGCCACCCGAAACAAAAAGTTTGAACATAAAATTATTATGATCCTCTAATAGATACTTCACATAATTAAACATCAACCAGTTTTGCTTCTCAGTGCAGCTCAAGTGCTCCAAGCTAAGAGATCCCCTAAGAATTTATTCTTAATTTCGTACTGTCAGTCTCTCTAAAATTCCCCAGTTATTAATTTCATTTGTCTTATCACAGTTTCCAAAGTGTCCTCTGAGAATCAGTCCAACTTGCAGACACAAGTGTCACAAGCTATACATGGTTTCCGTTGCCCACAATTTCCAGTTTGCTGTGAGCATTATCCACTTCCATAACAGTTCCAAACTCCAAAGTGTTCTTATCATGTCAATCGTGTGGAAAAGATGGGACAAACATCAAACATTCAACCCCACCTCGGGATAGGGGAGTTGCTAAGCAATTGATGCTTTAGTGAGGAGATTGTGGGTTCTATCCCCCCCCCCCCCCCCCCCAATTGAGTCACCCAGGAGTGAGTAGGGAAACTTCCGAGCGGGTCAGTGTGCATTCACGGTTGGTCCATTTTCCGGAAGGCTGCATACTATATTCACAAGAAACTCTTTGAATATTCTACATTAACTGGAGTTGTTCCTTTACTGGTTGGAATTCATTTCCTGAATGGATCCCTAGGGCAGGGAGAAAGGCTGCTATTGGGTTTACGGAGAATTGGCCATACAATATATTTTTGGTCTGCTTGATTTATAGCACTGGATGACTGATGCTGAATAACTCAATTGTTGAGGGTATAGTAATGTTACAATTGTTCCTACTATCTGGTTAGTTGCGATTCGACGATAATTTAGCCCCCAGGATTCAAGAGAACATTCTGATGCAGTTTCTTGGACAAGAAAAGTAGGAACCACTAACACGGTCAATTGACAGTATATATACAGCTTAACACATCGGTGATGTCGACACTCAGTATAGTATGATAAATACGAGAACAGTACATATGGTACAATCATGTATATATTCCTCCCATCTCTCTCACCTTCTCAAACTCTCGGTAGTCATACTCAAATGTGTTTTCTGAGGGAGAAGCACTTCATGGCGCGGGACGTAAAGAAATAGATTAAGCTGAAGAAAAGACTAGATGAGGTATATTAAGCATGAACAAAGAAATAATGGCAAACAAAATGGCAAATTTTCTTGTCGACATGGTACACCTTAAAAAATTGCATGCAACTTGAATGGCATTCCAATTGTCACGGTTTTGGTTGTTTAGTGAGGTGTGGACAAAGCAAGCATTGAAGTGAAATAATCACATGCGTCAGCTCAACCTCAAAAGTAAAGCATGAAACAATTCATTGCTTCTTGGCTTCCAGGAGTAGGCATAACTTCCAAGGATAAGATAAAAGCCAAAAACGGAGGGACGATTAGTGACAATGCTGACCTGTTCAGTATCAACATACACTTAACGTTAAAATTGATGTTGAAACAATGATACACATTAATGATGCCATTCATAAAGGTAGTAACCGATGAGAAGAACCATGACATCACTGATAGAATGTCGAGCAACGATAAACTGACTTTGTATAACCTGGGAATATAGAGCTAGAAGATTGTGAGGTAACCAAGCTACAAAGAAGATGGTATCTGAAAATGGAAATAATGAGTGGCTCATCAGAATCTGAACGTAGCTTCAAATAAAACTTAATTGGTGGATGAGTATCTCAAAAGATGGGGACCGAGAATCCATCTATTTTCTTTCTATTTATATATATTTTTAATTTCAGTCCCTTAGGGACATGTTATTCAATTTTGATCTCCAAATAAGGACATTAAAATTTTAGGTGGTTTGTTTTCTTTCAAAAATTGGTTGTTTTGTGAATCTCAGTTTTGGAAAGTAGTCATGTAAACATCTTATGCTTATTTAAATGACGCTGATATCTGATAAGTGATAAAAGATTTGTCTGAGACTTGGAGAAAATTATTATGGGAAATTGTTTCTCTTTTAAGAGGTTTGGCTCGTCTGCCATGAGGGTTAGGGTCGGTAAAGGGGCTCGTTTTTTGAGTTACCAGGCCTGACCCAGCTTTATTGAGTTGTATTTGGGATGCCTACAAATTAAGATTTTTTAAACAAACAACCGAAATCAAACATTCTAATCCAAAAGAAATATTCATGTCATCATTGTAATGCTAAATCACTGAAATGTGAATTAGTAAAACCCTATATATCATGCACTCATCCCTTCTTGATAAGACGGCTGCAAAGCTGCCTCCAACTGTCTATGCCTTTGTTTCATCACAACTAGCTCAAAATAGCTATAAAATTCTACCAACGAAACAAAGGCATAGACAGTTGGAGGCAGACAGTTGGAGGCAGATAATATGTAAATGCATAGTAGACCACAAATGAAGACTCGGTTTGTAATGGAGAAACAAATGACAGAAATATACACTTCTGAAATTTTTAATGTCTTTCAAGATGAATTGCTAGCAATTATGGTGTATGAGGCTTGTGATCTTGCAAATGATGGACTTTCATCTATTTTTGTCGTTAAAAGACATATAGAAGCCAAGGTAAGACATGTTACTTATGATGCATCTTTGCATAAGGCACGGTGTGAGTGTCGGATGTTTGAAAATGAGGGAATTCTTTGTAGACATATCTTGGTGGTGTTTCGAAACATGTTCTGTGATGAGTTACCTGCTTATTTTATTCTTAATAGATGGACTAAAGCAGCTACAACTAAGCCTAATTTTGATAATAATGGATGTGAAATAGGCTAGGAGGGGGTTGTTATATGACATCATTAGCAAACACAAGTGAGATAGATGCAATGTGACATAGATGTAGGAGTAAGACATATCAATATCATGAGGCCGATTCAATTGTGAAAAAATATCTAATATGCATGGAAGAAGAGCTTAACAGACTGACAATAATTGTCGAGAATGAAATACACGAACCTATGAACAATGATGCATGTGGTGAGCTTATTTGGGGTTGGGCCAAATGTTTGGAGTTGAGCCATGTAAAAAATGGTTGGGGTTGGGCCAAATGTTTGGAGTTGAGCCAAACAAGAAAATTCTTGAATGTGGTGAGCTAATTGTTTGAATGTGGTGAGCTAATTGAGCCAAACAAGAAAATTCTTTGAATGTGGTGAGTTTATTGGAGAGCTAATTGGAGAGCTAATGTGGTGAGCTTATTAGAGAGCTAATTGTTTAAATATGGTGAGCTAATTGTTTGAATGGGGTTGGGCCAAATGTTTTAATGTGGTGAGCTAATTGAGCCAAACAAGAAAATTCTTGAATATGGTGAGCTTATTGGAGAGGATGGGATTTGATAACTATAATTGTGCATAGTTTGAAAAGCAGTAGCTTTAATTTAGTTCCCATGGTACCGATCCGCAAGGCCACTAATTTGAGGAGTAAATCCATCGCCGAATTTGGGTGCTATAAATTTAAAACCACTGTCACGAACGAATATGGATGGCAACAAATGAATTTTGAATCCTATCTCTCACGAATATGGGAGCCTTCGTCGAAAGTATTTGACCGTCCGAATGCCATATGCACGAATATTATCTCCGAATATGAGCATCGCCAACAAATAAGGTTATTTTTGTTGAGTTTGGGCTCTCCAGCCGAATATGGGTGCCCCCGTCGATTCTGGGTATCATCGAACAAATTTTGCAATCATGTTCGAGTGCCGACATACATAAGCATTATGATAGTTCACAAAATATTGTAATCTCCCTCAAAATATTATCACCGCTAACGAAATATTGCTATCTCTTCGAAATATCGTCGCCACTCTCGAAGTTGTCATTTTCGAAATAATGTCATATTCCTTGAAATAATAATCTTGAAATATTTTTATCACTTTTTTTCAAAATTGTCCCCGCCGTTAAAGTATTTATTGTCGCCCTCAAAATCTTTTGCATGCCCTTGGGCACAGGCATTACTAGTATATTATCGGGTTGGGTTTTGCTTGGGCCACAGTAGTTGAAGATTGGCTTGGATTGGGTTGCGGGTTGGAATACTTGGGTTGAGCTCGGGTTGACATGTCCAACCGTCCGAGTTGTAGCGCTATTGAGACACAAACAGCCGTCCGATGCAGCACGCACGGGAGGGTAAATCACACTCGTCCGATGCATCGCATCGGATTCCCGTTGCCCTACCGGCCGTAGGTTTTTCCGTAAATTAGCTTCAAAACGAGGAGATTTGGGTAAAACAGCCACCGAGTTTAGGTAAATAAAATCTCGGGTTGAGGGCTCGACCGTGCTCTAGGTTTTTCTGGGGGGTTCTCATCGCTCCACAGTTCTGTGGCCTGGCATCAACTGCTGCTGCTCCTCTCTGAAGGTAGACGTTAGGGTTTCCCTCTCCCCCCCTTCACTCCGGTGATGTGTCCATCGAATTATTATTTTTTATTTTTTTTGTTTCTTAATCAGTCTAGCTCCCGTCGATCGATTTGTTTCTTCCGATCTCCTTCCCTTTCTTATAATTTCTATTTTTCCGAATTTTTTCTTGATATTGTGCGCGCGTTAGTGTTATGCATCATCCCACTAGGGTTTAGGGTTTGGAATAATTATGCAGATCTAAGGCGACGTCCGAGATTCCATGGATTGAAAAGTTTTATCTTTTCATGAGATTTTATATGAGATAGATAAAAGGGTGTTTTTTTAGCCAGCTGATCGGAGATCAGCGAAAAAAGTCATCTTTTGCGCCCATACTATTCTCATCAGTTCGTTATCAGGTTTGGGCTGAACAGATTTATCTTGGGTGTCGCACAGGGACAGATCTAAGAGTGGGCTCGGCCGGGCTGTAGCCCGGCCGAGATTTACTAAAAATTCAGTCATAGCTATAGTCGGCCCGGCCCAGCCCAGCCCAGTCCAGCCCGTATTGGATCCATCCCACCCGGCTCCTCACGAGGGTTTTAAAGGGAACCGTTCGGTTTCTTTAGGGAGAGTAGTGAAAGCGGCGCACCCGTTCCGTTCCGGACTTCTTTCTTTGGGAGAAGAGCAAGCAGCGGCGCTGCGGCACGTCGTCGGCGACTCGGCAATCAGCAGTCGGCAGTCGGCACTCCGTAGCACGTCGTCGGCGACTCGGCCGCTTGGGCGTGGTAACAACCAACATCAGCCATCAGGTGAGTCTTCTTCTTCTCCTCCTCCTCCTCCTCCCCCTCCCCCTCCTAGTTTTGCATCAAAACCTGAAACTGAAAGTCTGAATTCTGAAACAGTATGGGAGTTTTTGAATTTTTTTTTCTTTGCCCTAAATCATGGATTCATGCCGGATTTTTGGAAAACATGAGGGCATTGAGGGGCGTTTGCTTCTTCTTCTTCTTCTTCTCCTTCTCCTCCTCCTCCTGGTTTTGCATCAAAACCTGAAACCCTGAAATCTGAATTCTGAAACAGTTTCAGAAATTTTGAAATTTTTTTTCTTTGCCCTAAATCATGGGTTCATGCCGGATTTTTGGAAAACATGAGGGCATTGAGGGGCGTTTGGTATGTGGAACAACCGAACAACTCTTCTCCTTAAACTTGGAGGTTATTACTTATTACATTCAATTACTATTTCTAAATTCTAATACAATCTGATGGTCCACCGTTCCGGCCGGAATAGAAATAGCCGGATTGATTTTTTTGGGGGCGTTTGGTATGTGGAACAGCTCTTCCCCCTAATCCTCTTCCAAAAGAGGTTATTACCGTCAATTAGTATTTCTAATACAATCTGATGGTCCACTGTTCCGGCCTAGATAGAAATAGCCGCAGTGATATTTTTAAGTTCCCAAATCCTTCATTCCACCGGAACAATTAATAGTCGTTATTTTCAAATCAGGGAATTCGGAATGGAAATAGATTGTTCCGGAATGATGCCAAACACCCCCTTAGATACTACTTCATTGTCAATATTACTGTTAGGACTTTGTACAAGAGGATTTTATGTGTTGTGTTTGTCAAATGCTGATATTTGCGTTCTTTATTTATTGTTTGCCATTTTATGTTAATACAAAATTGATAGCTTTGAAGTTATCCTATAATCTATATACATGTTCTGCTCGATATACACTACAACAGATCTGAGTATTTTCGGGGGTCAAAATTGGCCGTATATATATATTTTCGGGGGCCTAGCCGCTGCAATTGCTCACCGCAAATAAACCCGTCGCAAATACCATATACGGCCATAGCCGCCGATATAGATATACCATATACGGCCCTTCTGAACCGTCGCAAATATTACTTTATACAGCTAATGTACCGCCGTATTTGAGTCTGCATTAAACGACCGATAGCCCCCGTATATGCCCCGTCTTATACGGCCGGCAGCCCCCGTATATGGCCTATGTTATACGACCAACAGCCCCCGTATATGATGTGTTATACAACCGACAGCCCCCGTATATGACCCAGTTTATATGACCAACAGCCCCCGTATATGCCCTGTCTTATACGGCCGGCAGCCCCCGTATATGACCTATGTTATACGACCGACAGCCCCCGTATATGATGTGTTATACAACCGACAGCCCCCGTATATGACCCAGTTTATATGACCGACAACCCCCGTATTTGAGTGGTTTTATAAGGTCCCAGACTAATTTATATGACCGACGGCCCCCGTATATGACCCGGGTTATACGACCGACAACCCCCGTATTTGAGTGGTATTTGACCTGTGTTATACGGCCGACATCCATCGTATTTTACCCGTTTTATACGACCAACGGCCGCCACATATTTCTGCAACAATAATTCACTCATTCCACACAAATTTCTGCAATTCATAAGTTGATGCAATTTCACCACTGTAACAATAATTAACTCATTCTACATATACCACCACTATAACAACAATCCACTCATACCACCATTGCAAACAACAATTCCACTGATATATATATACCATTGTAACAACAATTCAAAAGAACTATAAAAACAATCCAATTCCACCATTGTAACAACAATCCACTCATACCACCACTGTAACAACAATCCAAAACAATTTCTCGGTCTCATCTCAATGATAATTAAATAGTAGTAGAACATGCAAGCCAATTAGCCAAAAAAGGACGCATGCTTGAAGCCTGACTTCTCCGATCTCGCACGGTAGTAGCAGTGGAAGAAGTTGAATACCTAATTCACAAAAAAAATGACAAGAGTTTAATTAGAGTGATGAAAGATTAAGCTGTAATGAATAAATACCATTATGTCCAGTTTTCTAATTATGTATAGGGCATGAAGCATGAAGCACGAAGCACGAAGCACGAAGCATCAAAACAGCTTGAAATTTGCTAAGTATCAAAACAACTTGATTTCCGAAACAAGGAGGACACTTGAGGATCATCTATAAGGCCAATTCCTCATCATCCATACAAAAGGATATTAAGAGAATACTACTTGTGATTCAATATGGCCTAATCACTAAATTGAATTCAATATGGCCTAATCACTAAATTGATTCAATATGACCCAGTGTATAGGACTAATCACTAAATTGAATTCAATATGGCCTAATTGTAAATTGGAACTTGTTATAGGACTAATCACCAAGTCCTGAAAATGTATGTAGATAGAACCATCGTTAGCAACATTGCCATTGATGTTGAGTACACCTGGAGAATGAGATGAGGTGAGATTATGTTACAGCATATTGAAGCATTATTGCATAAAGAGAATTCGAGGTCCAGGTTCAACAAAATTCTAGTAGCACAACCACACATGTCCAAGGTACCTAAAACAACAATATTATCATCTTGATGTGTGTGTGTGTGTGTGTGTTGTGGGGGCCCTTGTGTGTGTGTGTGTGGGGGGGGGGGGGGGGGGGGGTGTGTTAAAATAAAGGTATGTTGGAAGTATGGTTTAAAATCAGTTTGTGCCAAACCATGATATGCACCTTGTGCCATGCTGATTTACTGCACAATATTGCATGGAAAGCTACACAAGTACGTGAGGACACAGATACGCTTAGAAATTCTTGAATTTCTCGATCTAAACTATTCTTAATGGCTAGAACCATGATGATTTCATAAAGACCAAGCGAAACACAATGGTTTTCTGAGTAAGAACCACTTGGTCATCACTTCTTAAACGAACAGATGTGATGCATCAACAAAACCTAGAGAAATAGTTGTCGTTCGAGACTATTAGTTTGGTTGATCTTATAACTGAAAACAAGTAGGCACATCGTTCTGTCTTTATATAGACCCCACTGAGTTTATCAAATAGTTGATAGAGGTTCGGACCAGACTCTCAAAATCTAATTAGACCTAACAGAAATTCGATAGGGGGATAAGGGCACATCTTGCACCCGGCATCTCAAAGCAGCTTGCCTGTAAATCGCGCATTCAGAAGGGGAAAAAGCAGGTGAAATTCTAGAGCAGCGCATGTGCTGTAGCTCCTAAATAAATCTCTCCAACTGATCTGCAACTGGGACTGGTCTAGTAGTTAATTATGGTCTATGCATCTTGGCATGTACTTCCTTTGTTGCTCACTCCCTCTTCTTTCACCCTCTTCTGAAGGGAAAAGCCCAAACAAAAGACAGAGTGCAGGTAGTGAGCCACTTAGATTATTCATTGAGCCCATGGTTCCTTCACCTGGTTAGGTTGCAGGCTCTAGCTTAGTGGCTCTCCATGTGCTTATAGTTAGTACTTATTTTCTTTCAAAAGGGAAGTATATATATAAAGATTCCTAGCCATTAAGAGGTAGAAATCTTATTAAGGACCCAAAAAGAAAGCTATTTTTTCATTTAATTAGTAATATGAGCTTTATGAAACAAAAAAAAATAAAATGTATAAAGTATGGGGACAACACAAAAAGGAAAAGAAACAAAGAAAATGTCAAAAGTGTGACCATAAGATGTCGAGTGGCTAACCATTCAAACAGAACATTAAAAAAAAGGTTAAAAGATGAACAGTCAGCATATAACATAACAGAGAGATGTATATGATTATATATGAACACGTGTCCTCAAGTCCTTCGATGCGGGTTCAACTACAATTTCGAGCTTCAACATAAGTTCATGGAAAATAAAATATACCTTAATCACTCATGTGGTAGGGGGTCAAAATCATCTGGACGTTGATAACCTGGAGGATGTGTAGGGCGCAAACATCCACCTTGGAGCATCTGTGTGAAACTTTGCTGATATGGCATCTGAGAATATGGCATCTGTGGCGTCATCGATACAAAAGTGTCCTACAAAATTTAATTGTGAACATATTTAATTTTTTTAAATTACAATATGAATTTGATTATTTTTAAATAGTCGTAACATTCATGTATACAATTTTAAAATATAAGACGTACCCGCCGGAAAAGCTGGCTAAATTCTTGAAATTTTGTTTCTAGTCCCTGAACTACTTCACTCAGTCGCATGTTCTCGTCTGTTAAGCGCTCATGTGATTCTTTCAACTGTTGGTTCTCTTCCGACAAGCGTTCATGTGATTCTTTCAACTGACGGTTCTCATCTGACAAGCGCTCCTGTGATTCGGTGAGATCTGCTATATGCCTCTCTAACACTACTTGGGATGGATGCAAGGAGCTGAAGTACTCCTATCGTCTAATGCCCCTCCCCTCACCACGTACGCGTCCACGACTCTCTGGACCAAGGACCTCCCGGAATATTGCATTCTCATCCACTGTCCCAGAGGTCTCCATGGACTGCTCTATCATCGCATCCATCCGACTCTGCAATGTTGAAGAGGCAAAATAAATCAATGAGTGCATTTAAAGACACATGGAAAATTATATTCAAGTAATCGATAACTAAAGTTGAAACACTTACCGTAACCTCTTGGGTGTGTGGATTCGCAGCGGTCCCGTCAGCCTTTATATGACATTGTTTCCACATCTCATTGCGATTAGGTTCCCGTCCTAATTTCGTACGCTGCATATAACGGAAAGTTATTTGACTATTATCTTAACCATTTTTAATTTGCATAATACTTTGCATATCAAAATTAAAAAAATAATGTATACCAGATCTTCTTTCCTTTGTGCAAAGCTTGTTCGCCCAGAGACATGTATGACACGCTGATTTGTGCGATTCCTTGTATTTCTATCACTTGTACCCTGTAAAATATTATGCATAACTTATTACTAAGCTCAATAATTCTAAAAACTACAGTAATGTAGAACTCTAGTAATAATATACCTTCCACCATGGTTGCGAGAATATCTCCTCACATATTCTAGTCCAAGTCACACTGTCCATGGACTCCATACCACGAGGAACATGTTGGATCGCTTCACAATGCGGATAGGGCTGGTAGTTTTCCAGATATAGCTTCGATCTTGCATCATTCCAAGTTTTTCTACTCTTATCTCGTAAGAAGTCAGCAAGAACCCTTGAGTATTGAATGTTAAAATATTCCTAGCAGTAAAAAAGATGCAATAATTAGTAATATGAAACAATATATAATAAAGATACAATAATAAATTTTGATTGTGAAAAGGTTATTACCATAGCAAGTCTCGCCATATTTTCCCATTTTGATTGGGGGAAGTCATTGAAATCCTTTTGCCAAAAAGGAAAATTAGATTGGTCCTTGACCCACACGCCGATCTTTGTGAGGAACTTGTCTTTATTCGGACCCACAGGCCCAACTTCAGAAATACTAACTGGATGTCTATCTTCTTCTTTGCTTGGTCGAGGGATACCCTTTGCGATGCCCCTCTTCCGTTTAGAACATGATTCTGCATTGAAACAATAATAGAATTAAAGTAAGATCATCTTTAATAGTTTTAAACAAAAAGGACATAAAAACAAGAGATCTTAACATCATTTTTAATTATTTTACCTCTAGAGGATATTGGACCTGATGCGTGGGATGGAACATCGGGCTCCTGTGTCTCTACATCCTCAATACTTGGATCCACGACAGGATTCTGTATAGGATGATCCTGCGTCGAGGGATCCTGTAATTGGCGAGTCCTAATCGGGGGATTCGACAAACACCGATGACCCCTGCCACGAATCATTTCTCCCTTTCAACCTGTTAGACAATCAACAAGTGATCCAAGCCAATTCAAAAAGTGAAAAAGTTGAATAGAATTAAATGACCGTCAAAGAGTATTCTAGTGATCAATCTATCTCATAATGCTGATTTTATGTTTAAAGTAGTCTTTTATCACTTAACAGAGAAATAGAGAATGTAATCCAAACTCTAGATTGTGAGATTGAACCTAGTACAAAAAAACATCAAAAGGTCTGAAAATGACAGGTAGATTAAAGCACTATGAACCCAATGACATTGAAGAATCATGAAACTACTACACAAGAGATCTGTCAGCTAATTGTGGCCCATTGAGATGGAAAAAAAAAAAAGAAACTTTGTCTTCAACTGAATATTAAAGCTCCATTTTGAATATTCTGTTTCAGAAAAAAGGGTTTCACTTCCACGTTGATTAAAAAACACTTCATGGAGAATGGATCAAAACTCTAGTTTGTGAGAAACATCATTCTTATAAGAACATATCCAAATGCAATGGTATACAAATTTATCCAAGTTTTACTCATCAAATTTTCTTTTAGATGAATTGTCTTAAGCACACTGTTATATAATTGCAAATTCTTGTGTAAACAACAAACAATGACAGCAGCCATAGAGATTATAGAATGATTGGTCAAGGTTTCACCACTGATTTTGATAGTAGAATCACCCGGACAGAATAGAAGAATCCTTGCAGTTCAGTATCAAAAGATATCAAAATAGATGGAGAAAAAAGTGCATGTTACTACACACATTTTAATTCTTGATGAAATTTACCGCAGAAGGCCTGACATTATATACATGAAAAACAAATTAAATTTCCACCTGCAACTCTCTCTTGCGATCAATCACTAAGTCAATGTTTGGGCCGTACAACCGAACAGTCAGAAAATAAACATCACCATTGTCTTCCCTAACAGTTACCTTCAGCACTGCAAGAATGAATGGTGAAGTGTGTTGGTGTGTTGGAAAAGGATGAAGTGAATACGGTAGAGAACAATTCGGGGGCGGTGGAACCAAAAGTGATCGTCTGAAGGCGTTACTACCAGATCGCCTTCAATAGCCGAATGTTTCTCAGCAACGTCATGAGCCAATTGACTGATGACATGCTCCAATTTAGTGCCCACAACAAGTACAAGCTGCAAAATGTTATCAAATATCACAGTGGTAAATATGTTAGTAAGACAGCCTATGTGGAACGATGCATACCACTATTACATATGCAGATGAAGATAGATAAATTCATGCGCCAGTCAAGAATTGTGTGCAAGCAAACACAATGATTAGGGATGTGATGTACAATTAATTGCATCCAGAAGCATTTGGTACCATCCATCTCCTTTTGCTGCAACATATCATCATCACCAATATCATAACCATAAAGTGGTGTCCCATCTATTTGGGGTTGGCTTTATGAATCCTTGGCCAGTTATTCCATTAAGGATTATCTATTATGGTCATACATTCATGACAAACAACAATGTGGGCCTTATTTTTGTGTTGTGAACTTTATACTCAAGTCTTAGACGATGAGTCAATGACATGACACCTGAATCCTCTCAATTCTGATTCTACTGAGATATACCCTCATCTATATCTCCATACTTTATAAAAGATTCAAGATACTGACAACAATGGTATTGTGGTATTTCTTGGTTATTCTTTTGATTAACACACTGGTTGCTACAAAAATAAAATTCATGATCTTATAAGTCAAGTTTTAATGCAGCATCCATAAGATGTTTCGAATTATGTATTAGGGACTCCATCAAGAGGTCATAACAATGAGTTTCCATGAAATTTTGTCAAAGCATGCGAACAATCCCAAACTTATTTGGAAGGTAGGGACACGTACCGTGAAAGGAATGAATGCTATCCAAAAATATGTGTGCCACCCTGCAAGAAAGAATTAGGATGGTGTGAGATATTGGATTATAAAATGAACAAATTTAGATATTAAAAATGTAAAATTTTCACATGGCAAACTTTGACATGTGGCATGCATTACTGTTTAATGTCTTCTACATTGTGTAAACTATGTGCACAAGCATACAATGATAAAAAAAAGTTTCCAAGCAAGACATGAACAACCTCTACCTGATTGCCTAGTTCTAAGAAACATAATTGGAAATTGGAAAGGAATCAGAGTACTTAAATGAAATTTTGCGTTTTTGCAAGAACAATAAATAAAAGGATTTATAACTTTTTCTTGAAATTTACTTTAGAACGTCAAGGCAAACCGTGTGAAATGCAAGTAAATAGTATGTAAAGATGCCCGATTATCCCAACACAAATTTGCACTTCCACGAATAAAAAGAAAATACTTGATCATCTACCTAAGTTCAAAAGAGGGATAGCTTTAGGTTGGAGTTACCATGAACATTCAGTACCAAGAAAACAACCACAAAGATCCAAAGGTACCAACTACGATGAAAGAGAGATTATAATTATGAGAAACATATAAAACTATTAACTATCCCACATATTGCGTCAAAATTGATTGGAAATTAATTAGCCTGCCCATATACCAACACACCAACACACTTCACCTAATATACCAACACACCAACACACTTCACCATTCATTCTTGCAGTGCTGAAGGTAACTGATTAGACAATGTAACAATACTAAAATTAGCAAGCATAGTGATGTATAGTCAGGATTTACAATACTAAAAAAATATGTTGTAAGCCTTACCTTAACCGTCGTGAGATGCTACGACTTCTAGAGGGATATCATTTCTTACCCAATTCATGTCGTCTTCGACATCCAATGCACAAGAAGTAGAAGGAATAGGGATATCATCATTCACATCCTGCTGGTAAGGTTGATCATCTATTTCAGACTCTCTATCCGGTTGATCCACAAGAGGTATGTTGTAATAGTTTCGGGGTTGCGTCTTCAATATGACATGCCATTTTGGATCTTTTATCTCCTTAACGTAGAAAACCTGCATAGCCTGAGATGCCAACACATATGGTTGGTTCTCATATGCATTGCGTGTAATGTTTACACTTTCCATACCCATTCTTTTTCTGTACCCGTTCCGACGATCCTCGACATTAAACCATTTACACTTAAACAACACAATACGCAGAGTGCTGGAATAGAAAATCTCAAAAATTTGTTGAAGAACACCATAAAAGTTTTCTGTGCTGCTAGTGGTATCATCTCCCTTAACATGGATGCCAGAGTTTTGAGTTTTTCTATACAATTGAGATGCTTCTGTGGAAAACCTATAACCATTTACATTGTAGCTATCGTAAATTTTTGCTTCACGATGAGGGCTCCTTGCCAGTAATTTTAATTCTTCAGTAACGTCTAAAGTTTCAACCTGTATCATAATAGGATTGATAATCTTAATATATCATTTAATTGGTATGATAAAATTATATTGCAAGGTTTAATAAGAACTTATACATGTATTTTAAACCATTCTGAAAATGTGTTCATATGCTCCTTTTCAATGTTCCTCACACCAGATCTTCTGATCTCCTCAATGTGTTGTCTATAATCATGAAACATAGTAACCATAGATTAATGATATTTTAAACCAAGTCTAATTAATTAATAAATGAAATTTTAAACCAAGTTAATACTTAAAATAAGCTTACTCAATGTATGGATAGACTTCCGTGCAGTTCTGTAGTACATAGAACTGAGCCTGATCGATCTCAGCATTTGTAAGGTAATAAGTGCGACCTCCTGCGACTGGGCGACCGGAGGAGGAAAACACAGATAAGGTTGCTTCAGGGTTTATCTGACCTCCATCATAATTCCTTTCTGGATGATTAAATCGAGTCTCTATACCGCAAAGGTATCTTGAGCAAAACGTTAAACATTCTTCCGCTATGTATCCTTGTGGTCGCGGAAAAAGATTCGGGTCGTCTTTATTACGGATCACACGAGATTACAAATTTTCTTTGATCAGGAGATTGTGGGAGAGATCCTCTGGAGGGTCCCTTTGATCCGCGTCTCCACGTGGTATTCGTGCGAGAGCTCTGAAGGGGTTGCCCAGGACAGAGGTCTTTACAGGGTGAGGGTTTTTGAGAGGCTAAGGAGTTTCCGCCGTTGATTTTGTCCCATCCGTGCTTCGCACTTTCTCGGCTAGGGAGGTTTTGGGCTTTGTTCCTCGACCTTCGTGTCTTCCTCGATCCTTGCTAGACCTTGGCGTCCTTGATCGTCGGTTCGCGGCGTCGATCGTGTTTTTGGCTTCGGCTTTGGCTTTAGCTTTCGGCTTTGGCGTAGCTTTGGCGTGGCTCTGGCGTTTGCTTTGCTTTGGCGCTTGCACTTAAACGTAGGCGGGTAGAGACTTGCGATGCTTTAGTTCTTCCGGACTTCGCGTCGTATCGGCTAGAACGTGCGGTGCTTTGCTCGTGACCGTCGTAGTTGCTTGACTTTGGCACGTGCGTTGCTTTAGCGCGGGCTTTACCGGGGCGTTTGCTTTGGCTTCTTGCGTCGGCTTTGACTTTAGCTTTGACTTGATCTTCTTCTTGAACGACTGGCGTTGCTTCTTCAAGGCTTCTTTCTTCTTCCGACTTCCTCGACGGTTATGGCGTCGGCTTGGCTTTTCGGTGGGGGTAGCACCGATCTTCGTGCGACGGTTGTAGCGTCGACTTTTGTTGATGAAGACAGCAGGGGTAGCACCGGCTTCGGCACGACAGTTGTAGCGTCGGCTTTTGGTTGACGAAGGCGGCAGGGGTAGCACCAGCTTCAGGCTTTCTTCTCCCGGCTTTCTTCTACGTGCAAGGAGTTGATGCCTTTGTTGAAGACGACGGGTGTTGTCTGCTTCGATCTTCTTCTCCGGCCTTTGCTTATGGCGTCTTCGGAGCTGATGAAGATCGTTGGAGCAATTGGGTGATGACGGCTCCGGGTCTTCTTCTCCAAGCTTTCTTCTTCGTGCGAGGAGTCGAAGCTTTGATCTCCGAGTGCAAGGTCTTCACGTTGATGAGGACTTGAAGGGCCAAGGACTCCCGTAGGATATGCTTGCCATGCCTCGTGAAGCCTTCGGTCTTCAAGCGTTGGAGCTTCTTCGTAGCGCTCTTTCGTCTTCAGCTTTTCGGACCTGGCGACGGTTGTGACGTCGGCTTCTTCTCCGGGCGTGTTTGGCTTGATTGGAGTTGAAGGCTTCTTTTGGAGATGGCGGGTGTAGCATCGATCTCTATGCGACGGTTGTAGCGTCGGCTTTTGTTGATGAAGACGGTGGTAGTAGCACCGATCTCCGTGCGACGGTTGTAGCGTCGGCTTTGTTGGTGGAGACGGCGGGGGTAGCACCGATCTCCGCACGACGGTTGTAGCGTCGGCTTTGTTGATGAAGACGGCGGGGGTAGCACCGATCTCCGCACGACGGTTGTAGCGTCGGCTTTGTTGGTGAAGACGGTGGGGGTAGCACCGATCTCCGCACGACGGTTGTAGCGTCGGCTTTTGTTGACGAAGACGGCAGGGGTAGCACCGGCTTCAGGCCTTCTTCTCCAAGCTTTCTTCTTCGTGCGAGGAGTCGACGCCTTTGTTGAAGACGACGGGTGTTGTCAGCTTCGATCTTCTTCTCCGGCCTTTGCTTATGGCTTCTTCGGAGTTGATGAAGATCGTTGGAGAAGTCAGGATGACGACGACTCTGGGTCTTCTTCTCCAAGCTTTCTTCTTCGTGCGAGGAGTCGAAGCTTTGATCTTCGAGTGCAAGGTCTTCACGTTGATGAGGACTTGAAGGGCCAAGGACTCCCGTAGGATATGCTTGCCGTGCCTCGTGAAGCCTTCGGTCTTCAAGCGTTGGAGCTCGTCTTTGCAGAGCCTTTTCCTCTTCAGCTTTCGACCTGGCGACGGTTGTGACGTCGGCTTCTTCTCCGGGCGTGTTTGGCTTGATTGGAGTTGAAGGCTTCTTTTAGAGATGGCGGGTGTAGCACCGATCTCTATGCGACGGTTGTAGCGTCGGCTTTTGTTGATGAAGACGGTGGTGGTAGCACCGATCTCCGTGCGACGGTTGTAGCGTCGGCTTTGTTGGTGGAGACGGCGGGGGTAGCACCGATCTCCGCACGACGGTTGTAGCGTCGGCTTTGTTGATGAAGACGGCGGGGGTAGCACCGATCTCCGCACGACGGTTGTAGCGTCGGCTTTGTTGGTGAAGACGGTGGGGGTAGCACCGATCTCCGCACGACGGTTGTAGCGTCGGCTTTTGTTGACGAAGACGGCAGGGGTAGCACCGGCTTCAGGCCTTCTTCTCCAAGCTTTCTTCTTCGTGCGAGGAGTCGACGCCTTTGTTGAAGACGACGGGTGTTGTCGGCTTCGATCTTCTTCTCCGGCCTTTGCTTATGGCTTCTTCGGAGTTGATGAAGATCGTTGGAGAAGTCGGGATGACGACGACTCCGGGTCTTCTTCTCCAAGCTTTCTTCTTCGTGCGAGGAGTCGAAGCTTTGATCTTCGAGTGCAAGGTCTTCACGTTGATGAGGACTTGAAGGGCCAAGGACTCCCGTAGGATATGCTTGCCGTGCCTCGTGAAGCCTTCGGTCTTCAAGCGTTGGAGCTCGTCTTTGCAGAGCCTTTTCCTCTTCAGCTTTCGACCCTTTGTGCCTTCCCCCACCCCCTCTATTTATAGGCAAAGGTGGGTGGTTGGGGGAGATATTGCTGAAATCTTTTTGTTTCATCCAATATCTCCCCCCATAACCATCAAGATTTTGTTCCTTGATTCGGGGAAACAAACTCAACCCCCTCCCTTTTAGTTGGGGTGGTTACGGGCTAGATGTGACTCGATCTTTTAAAGATTGAGTTGTTATTCTTGTTGCACTTTTGGATCGGATGGCGACACAACGTCATCTTGTCCGTTGGATCGAGGGATCGTCGCGGATCTACGGCTACGTAGACGTCCACGCCACCTCCCCCCGCATCGAGGCGGTTTTGATTTCTTTTTTCCTTTCTTTTCTTTTTCTTTTCTTTTTCTTTTCTTTTTCTTTTAGGGCCGGCCCCACCTCTCCATGAAGAGGGGGGCACGGTTTTCTAGAAGGGGGGGCCGGTGGGCCCCCCTCCCCTCTTTGTGTTCGGGTAGCGGGTCCGGTGGGACCCGCTTACTTTGAGTTGAGCTGCGGCGCGCGAGCCGGGTTTGCATGCGGGCCGAGTGCGCATGCGGGCTGCTTGTGTGCGGGCCCAATTTTGCATGTGGGCCGTTGTGTGCGGGCCGTTGTGTGCGGGCCGAGTTGCGCGTGTGGGCCGTTGTGTGTGGGCCAAGTTTCGTATGCGGGCCGTTGTGCGCGGGCCCAGTTTCGTATGCGGGCCGTTGTGTGCGGGCCAGGTTTCGCATGCGGGCCGTTGTGTATGGGACAAGTTTCGCATGCGGGCCGTTGTGCGCGGGCCCAGTTTCGCATGCGGGTCGGGTTCGACCCGGAGGCCGTTGAGTGCGGGCCTGTTTTACGTGTGCAAGTCGGGTTCGACCCGTGGGCTAATTTCGATGCCCACAAATGCCCCCTCAAGTTCGAGTGCGCCCGCGGGAAACGCGTAGCGCTTGGACTTGACTTGCGTGTTTGCTCAGAATTTAGGTCTTTACAAGGACCCCTGCCAGTTCATTTCCCCCATCGTTTTGCTAGCGCGGGAGATGAAGGGCTTTGGCGGCTTGGAGACAAAGACATCTTCTAGGGTTTTGTTCATCTTCGAGGATGGCGCGAATATTGACGGTGGCCACTGCACGGAGTCCCAGGCCAGCAAGACGACGGGAGCTCGAGGATGACCACGGTGCACCTTGGCGGAGGGTTGTTTCCTTTATGAGGACCCCCGCCCTTTCGTTTCCCTCATCATTTTGCTAATACGGGAGACAAGAGGCTTTGGCGGCTTGGAGACGAAGACTCCTGCTAAGGTTTCGATCACCTTCGTCATTGCGGACTTCCTTTGCTTTAAGGATGGCGCGAACGTTGGCAGCGCACGCTGCGTGGAGTTCCCGGGCGGCAAGGCGACAGGAGTGCGAGGGCGGCCGCGATGCTCCTTGGCGGAGGGTTGTTGCCCCTCTTCGATGCGGGAGCGCAATGGCGAAAGAGGCGGAGTGGTCGAAGGCGTGCCAGATTTCCTTCCTTTTTCTTCTCCTATTTCTTCCTCCTTTTTTTTTTTTTTTTTCTGTTATTAAACGGTGGTTGCATCGGATACGGATGCCCACCGGATATAGATCCCTAGATTCATGGGATGGAAGATTTAACCCTTTTCTATCCCAATAACCGAATATGGTTATATATAGGGGTTTCAATGAAAAACGGTTTTTCCGTCTCTGTTTTCTCCTTTTCTTTTTTTTTTTCTTTTTTTTTTTCTTTTTTGTTTCGCTGGTTTCGGTCTCTGGTTCGCGCGAGACAGCGGCAGCAGCAGGGGTGCGGTGGCCGGGTTGGCAGCGGCCGGGCGCGGGGCTGCGGTGGCCGGCGCGGCGGGAGGGCGCGGGCCGGAGGCGCTGGGCGCGGGGTGCGAGGCGCGAGGGCGCAGGCCGGAGGAGCGCGCGGGCTGGAGGCGCGGGGCGCGACGCGTGGCTGGGGGCTGCGGGGTGCGGCCGGCTGCGCGGGCTGGAGGCAGGGGCGCGGGGCTGGGCGCTGCCGGAGGTGGAGGCAGAGGCGGCAAGGGCTGCGGGCCGGAGGCGTGGGCGCAGGGCTGCGCGCGGGCCGGAGGTGGAGGCGGAGGTGGCCGGGGCTCGAGGCGCGAGGGCCGGAGGCGGGCTCGGCCGGAGGGCGTGGGCGCGGGCGGCCGGAGGTGGAGGCGGAGGGCTCGAGACGCGGTGGCTGGTGTGGTAGGGGGCGCAGGCCGACAGTGGCAAGGGCCACAGCCCCCTTTGGGGGCTATGGGCTTTAACAAGGGAAGGGGGCTGTCTTCTTTGCTGCAGCCCCCTTCTCGAATTTTCTATCGCATTAAGGGGCAGCGGCTTTTTGGCTTTGAGGCGCACCGGCGAAGGCCAAGACGGCATCAGATTCAGGGCGCGCTGGCGGTGCACGTGGAACGATGCAGATGCGCGCGGTGGAAGCGAACGACGGCGTCGGCTGCTGGCGGCCGGGGTGTGGTCGGACGTGCTGGCTTGGGCTGTGAAGGCCGGAGGAGTAGCGGTGGCAATCGGGCCAGGCGCGGGAGCGGCGGTGGCTATCGGGCTAGGCGCAGGTGGTGCGGCCGGCGGAACAGCGCGGGGCGCGAGCCGGGCGCAGGCGCAGCGGCAGCCGGGGCGCGGGCCGGGCAAGCGCGGGGGGCGGTTGCGGCGGCCGGGTCGTGAGCGTGGCCCACGTGGGTCGGAGGCCAGCAAACCCCCCCCCCCCCCCCCCCCCCCCCGGGGCTACTGGTTTTAACCGGAGAGGGGAGGGTGCAGCTTTTTGCTGTGGCCCCCTCTCGGTTTCTGCATTTTGCACAAGGGGGCTACAGTCGTTACCCCTCTTCTTTTTTTTTTGGTACCGGGGTCCACGAGCCGGCCATGGTTGGGGGTTTTGGTGACTGCGGGTCCCACTTCTCTGCCTTCTTTGTTTCATGGACACAGCAGCAGCGAGGTGGCTGGCTTGGGTTCCGGCACGGGGTGCAGCAGCGGTGGCTGCGGTGCAGGCAGCCGGTGGCCGCGGGCGTATGAAGCAAAGGCCGGGCGGAATGTGCGCAGAGGCGACGGTCGTGACTGGCATTCTGACGAGGGCCGAGGTGCAGTTGCGGTGTCGGCAATAGTGGCGACAGCAGTGACTTGTGGTGGCCAGGCTTGGCACGAGTGGTATGATAGCGACGGTGGCCGGAGGAGGGGCGCGGCTGGGGGCTGCGGTGTGCGGCCGGCGCGCGAGCCGGAGACGGGGCGCGGCCGGGTTTTAGCAGGAGAGAGGGGGTGCTGCGGCTTTTTGCTGTGGCCCCCCTCTCAGTTTCCCTTTTTGCAAACATGGACTTTCTCTTTTTTTCTTTTTTTCTTTTTTTTTCTTTTTTTTTTTTTGACTTCTGGACTTGATCTGTTTTTTTCTTCTGGAACTGATTGTGCATCTTGATTTGACTTGGACTTTTCGTTTCCTTGCAGGACTTGTCCCTTCGAGTGCTTTCTAAAGGCCGGCTGGATCATTGAGGAGGCCTATCACGGGAGCAGAGCGACTAGCGAGGTTGCACCTGGGCAGGCTGAGTGAGGTAGACTGGATCTTCCGCTAGACGACCATGGGTCGCTGGAGGCCTATGGAGAGAGCTTTCCTGGTGGTGACATCAGCTTGAAGGACGTCGAGACGGGCGTTCTGGAGTTCGACGAGGAGCAAGACAAAGCCACTAGCGTTGACAAGGAGCAGCCTGCTTTGGTCGTCTTTTGCTTACCGATCTTGACCTTGGTGACTGCTCCAACAACCCTTTTGGCTTCGTGGAGGTCACGAAGGATGCAGTCCTTGGCTCGGGGCCCCTTTTTTTTTTTTTTTGTGCCTTGACTTGATTTGTTTGTGTCCGTATGCGTGACTGATTCATGCTTTTCTTCATTTCTTTCTTCAGGGCCTGCCGTTAAGAGAGCTTTCCGACTTCTGGATGGATCGTCGATGCGGTCTCCTACGGGAGTATGCATCTTCGTTTCCCTTTTGCGCAAGTCTTCTGTCGTCGTTACGAGAGCTTTTCGACTTCTGGATGGATCGTCGGTGCGGTCTCCCACGGGAGTACGCATCTTCGTTTCCCTTTTGCGCAAGTCTTCTGCCGCCGTACTTCAAAGCAAGAAACGTGTGTCGAAGTTGGACGAGTTCATTCTCACCGATGAGGAATCTTCACGGCAGATCGTTCGACCGAGTCCGGAGTTGCCATTCAGGAGTCAGTTCCGACGGATATTTTGGCCGCAGCTTCTTTGTCAGTTCCTGTGGCATCTTTGACAGCCGTCACGGCGATGGTCCAGGAGGCGGTTCCCGTGCTTGGGTCTTCAGGATAGGATCACGCCTTGTTTCAGCACTTAGAGGCTTGCCATCGAAAGTGTAGATCGCAGAGCCTTCTTTCTAAGCTTCTTTTGGAGAGTTGTGCTGGAAGTTTATCCAGGCGACGCTTGCACCCTTCCAGGAGGAGGGCCTTGACGCTTTGAGTAGCTGGTGGCTTTTCCGGTGGATGGCTCCTTGTTTGAGGAGCGTATGTGCACCCTTTTGGTGGATAGCTAGGCTTATTGCTTGCAACGGGCTTCATTAGTGGAGGACGCTTCCTTGGCATTGGCAAAGGTTGAGGAAGAGAAACGTCGACTTGAGGGGCTTCTCACGTTGCTACTGCAGACTTGGTTCGGGTGCAGAAGAAGGTGGAGATTACTCGCGCGTCGCTTCAGAAGCTGGAATCCCTCCTTGCAAGGCAGCGTGCAAAGCTGGCGACGCGTTGAACTGGTAGATCGATCGAGAAGGCTTCTGTAGCGAACCTTGCGAAGCAGCGTGCAGAGCTGGCGACGCATCGGAAGCTAACGGCTTCTCTACCTATGGAGTTGCAGCGCGTGTAAGCTGCGGGAGGCGAGCCGCTTCGGCGCCTCTAGGACTTCAACTTGCTACTCATGCGTTGCTTCGGAAGCTGGAGTCCCGTTTGGAGAAAACTCGAGCAACCGAGAAGACTTTTGCAACAGAGCTTGCAAAGCAGCGGGAGGAGCTCACGAATCGCTGAGAGCTGGTGGTTTCTCGCCTTTCGGAGTTGTACCGCGTGGGTGCCTCGAGAGATGAGCTATGGCAGCGCTGGGAGCTGCTGGTTTGACAGAGGCTGACGGCTTCTCGTCCCACGGAGTCGGACTTGCGTCTTTTCTGGACTTATTTTTCTGGAATGATGGTTTACTTTTTTTTGTTTGGACTGAACCACTACAGGCTGCCTACGTACCCTACTGAGAGGGATCAAGTCACACGTAGTTCCTTTATTCCTTTTCCTTTTTTTTTTTTTTTTTTTTTTTTTTTGGGCAAGGGGGGTAACCTTGCGCTAGGCAAAGTACCTTTTGAGGGACTTGCCGCTAGTATGCAGAGTCGCTGCTGGTTCGCAGTTGCCATCCGCCTTCTTCGCTTCAATGTAGTTAGAAGTGAAGATCTTCTTGCCTGGAGTTTTGGTAATTGCTGGAGTTTGACTGGAGTCGATGTCTCGGTGGTTTAGAAGACTTTGTTCGTCGCTTTTGGAGAGACGAGCTTGAGTCTTTGTCAGGCGATGTGGTATCGCAACTGAGGGTAATGAACCCATATGCTCTGTGCTTTCTTTGTTGCAGCTGGATTTGAACATCAGCTCGGTGGAGTTTTGCCCCCGAGTGTTTCCTAGCTTGATTGCGAGTTGCTCGAGGCTGGTGTACTCGGAAGACTCGGTTAAGCTCGAGACATGCAACAGACCATGTAATGGTAGTGCCATCTCTTGCAAAGTGATGAAGTTGGCCTTGGAGAATTGTGACGATAGTTCCTTTTCTGGAGTGGAAGGCGATCGTCCTGGCTTGCGAAGCCATTGAGGTGCGAGCGACAGGACTGTCGCAGCTTGAGTAGGCAACGGAATGTGTGGCGTTGAGCTTGATTTGGAGTTGATATGGATTTTTCGTCTTGATGCTGGTGCTCCTTTGACTTTGTGCACCGTCTGGCTGGAGAATGTCGCTAGTTTTGCAAGTGGAGAGGTTTTGTCTCTCGCAGCTGCTTTGACTTTCTGGGCTCGTGGAGCTTTTGCTGGAGAAACTTCTGCAATGGGGTCTTTGACCTGGTGGAACTCGACGTCATCAAGGTGTGATTCAGCCTCGTTGCAGTGCTTGCCGTTGGCGACGATGGTTCTCCCCATGCTTTCGATGTTGGTGCCACTTTCTTCATTGAGCACTTGGTGAACTTCCCTCATGCAACCGGAGACCTTGAGGTTTTGATCAACTTCAAGGAAGCGGCTGGGGAAAAACTCCTGGAGTGTCACCAGCTCTGGGTATGTTTGCTGGAGAAGATTTTTCGGACTTGCTGGAGGTACTTTGGATGTCTTTCGTTCTGGAGCTTCACTCTTTTCCTTGAAGGTCTTTCTTTCGGGGAGTTTTCTTGTCGTCCGATCTTGCTCGTGGTTGGCCAGACATGCTATCCTGTAGCTTGACTGTCGTGGCCTTCTCCTTCGAGGCGTCATAGCCCATACGTTTTTATCAAGAAGATCTTCCTCGCCAGGGTGAAGAATTGGTGTTGTAATCAAAGGCTCTTCTTTGATCTGAAGGACTTGCTCTTCTGGAGGCTTTACCGATTCATCTTCTGATCCCCAGCCGGTTGGCTTGACTTCTTTTATTGGGATTGAAGGAAGCTTGGAGTAAAAGACATAGAAGTCGAACTTACCTGATGGCTGGCCTAGCAGGCTGACTTCAGGGTCTCTTTGCTCGTTTCTTGCTTTGAGCACATGCTGGGATGTAGCTTTGTTTGGAAGAGGGAGTGTTTGCGCGAGAGGCGGTTGCCCCCAAGGCAGTGAGGATTTGGCCCTGGGCACTGCAGGAGCATACCGTCGTCGTCTTCTTGGAGCTGGTTTCGCCATTGATCTTTGACAGACGATGCGCAGCCTTGCTGAAGTGCGTTGTAGAGCAATCAGTGCTGGCGGGAAGGAATCGAAGGTGATTGACGTCATATTTGACTCGACGATATCACCAGAGTCGATCTCGATCATCCCTTGCTTGGCGAGTGCCATGATCTTATCTTTAAAGACAAAGCACTTCTCGATGGGATGGCTGACCATCCGGTGGTACTTGCAGAAGAGCGGATCGTTGACTCGATGTGCTTGTTCCGGCCTTTTTGGTGGCGGAAGCTCGATCATCTTTTCTTGCATCAACTGATCGAACATGGAGGAAACTTCCGAGTCTGGGAAGGGATACTCCTTAGCTTCAAGCTCCTCGAGAGTCATCCTTGGTGGCCATTGAGGCTGAGGAGGTGGTATGGCGGCTCCTTTGCCTTTGTCCAGCTTGCCACCGATCTTGAGTGGTTTGGAAGTCGAAGCGAGGTTGGTGACATTGACTTGCTTTGATGCCGCCGGTTCGTCCTTCTCTTCCACCTTCTGGAAGGCTATGGCCTTTGAGTCCCCGCGATTTGCTAAGCTGAGCTCCATGTCGTGAGCCCGAGTCGCCAGTTCTTCGAAGGACCGAGGCTTGATCCCTTTGAGGATGTAGAGCAAGCCCCAGTGCATGCCTTGGGTGCACAACTCGATAGCCGAGTCTTCAGACAAGCGATCTCGTGAGTTTAGCGCAAGGTTTCTCCAGCGATCGATGTAGTCGATCACTAGCTCGTCCTTCCTTTGCTTGGTGGCTGTAAGCTCGGTCATGCTGACAATGCGCCGAGTGCTGTAGAAGCGGTTGAGGAACTCCCTCTCCATTTGATCCCAGTTGTCAATGGATCCTGGAGGAAGATCAACATACCAGTCAAAAGCATTACCTTTGAGGGTGCGAACGAACTGCTTCACTGTCTCGTCGCCGTATGTGCTGGCATTGTTGCAAGTTTCGATGAAGTGAGCAATGTGTTGCCTTGGATTGCCCTTTCCGTCGAAGTGCTGGAATTTTGGTGGTTGGAACCCGGTAGGGAAGCGCAGCTGTTGGATCCTTATGGTGTAAGGCTTTGAGTATGCCGCTGTGATTGGAGGTAGATTGCCGCCGTGGGAACGCATCATGTCGGCCACCAAGGCTTGTATTTGCTGGGCATTCATTGTCGCTGCCACTGAAGGTTGCGCGGCCACCGAGACCAGCACGGGAGCCGAGGAAAGTGCAGGAGTAGTTGCTAGTGTTGCCGGGCCAACTTCTGCAAGAGCAGGAGTTGGAGACGGGGCTGGAGCAGCTACTGGAGAAGCAGGAGGTTGACCGAATGTTGCGACATCCCTGGCACTCAGCCTCTGAAGCAAGGTGTTGATGTGACGATCTTTCTCTTCCATTAGTCGGGTGAGCTGAGCCATGTGTTCGCCCATTTGCATGACTTGGAGCTGGAGAGCGGACGGAGGATGATGTCGCAGGACGTCTCGATGTTGCACGCCTGCACCCTCGCCATTGTCGTCGGAGACGTAGTTACGCTGACTTGCTTCTGCTTGATGATGGACATTTGCCCCCTGCGAAGGAGGTGCAAAGTCCACTGGAGAACTCAAATGGGCTCCGGGTTGGGGCTGGACCTCCCCAAGTTTCTGGATTTGAATTCCAGGATCGAGGCTTGTTTCTTCATGCACCAAGGCCTCATTGGTGATTTGGCGAGCATCTTCAGTAGCAGTTTCTGGCGTGAAGAAGTCCGCGAGACTTTGAGTACGCCGAGTGTAGACGCGTACTACCGGGGGAATGCCTCCCTCCGGATTTTCCGGATCGCCGTGTTGGAGTAGCGGAGACTCGGCGATAGGTGAAAGGCTTGTTGGAGCAAACGTATCGTCGTTCATTCCGGCCATGGCAAACTTGAAGCAACTCCTTCAAACGTACGGATGAAAGGAGAGGATGTCCCACCGGGCGTGCCAGAAATCTGTGGTCGCGGAAAAAGATTCGGGTCGTCTTTATTGCGGATCACACGAGATTACAAGTTTTCTTTGATCAGGAGATTGTGGGAGAGATCCTCTGGAGGGTCCCTTTGATCCGCGTCTCCACGTGGTATTCGTGCGAGAGCTCTGAAGGGGTTGCCCAGGACAGAGGTCTTTACAGGGTGAGGGTTTTTGAGAGGCTAAGGAGTTTCCGCCGTTGATTTTGTCTCGTCCGTGCTTCGCGCTTTCTCGGCTAGGGAGGTTTTGGGCTTTGTTCCTCGACCTTCGTGTCTTCCTCGATCCTTGCTAGACCTTGGCGTCCTTGATCGTCGGTTCGCGGCGTCGATCGTGTTTTTGGCTTCGGCTTTGGCTTTAGCTTTCGGCTTTGGCGTAGCTTTGGCGTGGCTCTGGCGTTTGCTTTGCTTTGGCGCTTGCGCTTGAACGTAGGCGGGTAGAGACTTGCGATGCTTTAGTTCTTCCGGACTTCGCGTCGTATCAGCTAGAACGTGCGGTGCTTTGCTCGTGACCGTCGTAGTTGCTTGGCTTTGGCACGTGCGTTGCTTTAGCGTGGGCTTTACCGGGGCGTTTGCTTTGGCTTCTTGCGTCGGCTTTGACTTTAGCTTTGACTTGATCTTCTTCTCGAACGACTGGCGTTGCTTCTTCAAGGCTTCTTTCTTCTTCCGACTTCCTCGACGGTTGTGGCGTCGGCTTGGCTTTTCGGTGGGGGTAGCACCGATCTTCGTGCGACGGTTGTAGCGTCGACTTTTGTTGATGAAGACGGCGGGGGTAGCACCGGCTTCGGCACGACGGTTGTAGCGTCGGCTTTTGGTTGACGAAGGCGGCAGGGGTAGCACCGGCTTCAGGCTTTCTTCTCCCGGCTTTCTTCTACGTGCAAGGAGTTGATGCCTTTGTTGAAGACGACGGGTGTTGTCGGCTTCGATCTTCTTCTCCGGCCTTTGCTTATGGCGTCTTCGGAGCTGATGAAGATCGTTGGAGCAATCGGGTGATGACGGCTCCGGGTCTTCTTCTCCAAGCTTTCTTCTTCGTGCGAGGAGTCGAAGCTTTGAGCTCCGAGTGCAAGGTCTTCACGTTGATGAGGACTTGAAGGGCCAAGGACTCCCGTAGGATATGCTTACCGTGCCTCGTGAAGCCTTCGGTCTTCAAGCGTTGGAGCTTCTTCGTAGCACTCTTTCGTCTTCAGCTTTTCGGACCTGGCGACGGTTGTGATGTCGGCTTCTTCTCCGGGCGTGTTTGGCTTGATTGGAGTTGAAGGCTTCTTTTGGAGATGGCGGGTGTAGCACCGATCTCTATGCGACGGTTGTAGCGTCGGCTTTTGTTGATGAAGACGGTGGTGGTAGCACCGATCTCCGTGCGACGGTTGTAGCGTCGGCTTTGTTGGTGGAGACGGCGGGGGTAGCACCGATCTCCGCACGACGGTTGTAGCGTCGGCTTTGTTGATGAAGACGGCGGGGGTAGCACCGATCTCCGCACGACGGTTGTAGCGTCGGCTTTGTTGGTGAAGACGGTGGGGGTAGCACCGATCTCCGCACGACGGTTGTAGCGTCGGCTTTTGTTGACGAAGACGGCAGGGGTAGCACCGGCTTCAGGCCTTCTTCTCCAAGCTTTCTTCTTCGTGCGAGGAGTCGACGCCTTTGTTGAAGACGACGGGTGTTGTCGGCTTCGATCTTCTTCTCCGGCCTTTGCTTATGGCTTCTTCGGAGTTGATGAAGATCATTGGAGAAGTCGGGATGACGACGACTCCGGGTCTTCTTCTCCAAGCTTTCTTCTTCGTGCGAGGAGTCGAAGCTTTGATCTTCGAGTGCAAGGTCTTCACGTTGATGAGGACTTGAAGGGCCAAGGACTCCCGTAGGATATGCTTGCCGTGCCTCGTGAAGCCTTCGGTCTTCAAGCGTTGGAGCTCGTCTTTGCAGAGCCTTTTCCTCTTCAGCTTTCGACCTGGCGACGGTTGTGACGTCGGCTTCTTCTCCGGGCGTGTTTGGCTTGATTGGAGTTGAAGGCTTCTTTTGGAGATGGCGGGTGTAGCACCGATCTCTATGCGACGGTTATAGCGTCGGCTTTTGTTGATGAAGACGGTGGTGGTAGCACCGATCTCCGTGCGACGGTTGTAGCGTCGGCTTTGTTGGTGGAGACGGCGGGGGTAGCACCGATCTCCGCACGACGGTTGTAGCGTCGGCTTTGTTGATGAAGACGGCGGGGGTAGCACCGATCTCCGCACGACGGTTGTAGCGTCGGCTTTGTTGGTGAAGACGGTGGGGGTAGCACCGATCTCCGCACGACGGTTGTAGCGTCGGCTTTTGTTGACGAAGACGGCAGGGGTAGCACCGGCTTCAGGCCTTCTTCTCCAAGCTTTCTTCTTCGTGCGAGGAGTCGACGCCTTTGTTGAAGACGACGGGTGTTGTCGGCTTCGATCTTCTTCTCCGGCCTTTGCTTATGGCTTCTTCGGAGTTGATGAAGATCGTTGGAGAAGTCGGGATGACGACGACTCCGGGTCTTCTTCTCCAAGCTTTCTTCTTCGTGCGAGGAGTCGAAGCTTTGATCTTCGAGTGCAAGGTCTTCACGTTGATGAGGACTTGAAGGGCCAAGGACTCCCGTAGGATATGCTTGCCGTGCCTCGTGAAGCCTTCGGTCTTCAAGCGTTGGAGCTCGTCTTTGCAGAGCCTTTTCCTCTTCAGCTTTCGACCCTTTGTGCCTTCCCCCACCCCCTCTATTTATAGGCAAAGGTGGGTGGTTGGGGGAGATATTGCTGAAATCTTTTTGTTTCATCCAATATCTCCCCCCATAACCATCAAGATTTTGTTCCTTGATTCGGGGAAACAAACTCAACCCCCTCCCTTTTAGTTGGGGTGGTTACGGGCTAGATGTGACTCGATCTTTTAAAGATTGAGTTGTTATTCTTGTTGCACTTTTGGATCGGATGGCGACACAACGTCATCTTGTCCGTTGGATCGAGGGATCGTCGCGGATCTACGGCTACGTAGACGTCCACGCCACCTCCCCCCGCATCGAGGCGGTTTTGATTTCTTTTTTCCTTTCTTTTCTTTTTCTTTTTCTTTTAGGGCCGGCCCCACCTCTCCATGAAGAGGGGGGCACGGTTTTCTAGAAGGGGGGGCCGGTGGGCCCCCCTCCCCTCTTTGTGTTCGGGTAGCGGGTCCGGTGGGACCCGCTTACTTTGAGTTGGGCTGCGGCGCGCGAGCCGGGTTTGCATGCGGGCCGAGTGCGCATGCGGGCTGCTTGTGTGCGGGCCCAATTTTGCATGTGGGCCGTTGTGTGCGGGCCGTTGTGTGCGGGCCGAGTTGCGCGTGTGGGCCGTTGTGTGCGGGCCAAGTTTCGTATGCGGGCCGTTGTGCGCGGGCCCAGTTTCGTATGCGGGCCGTTGTGTGCGGGCCAGGTTTCGCATGCGGGCCGTTGTGTATGGGATAAGTTTCGCATGCGGGCCGTTGTGCGCGGGCCCAGTTTCGCATGCTGGTCGGGTTCGACCCGGAGGCCGTTGAGTGCGGGCCTGTTTTACGTGTGCAAGTCGGGTTCGACCCGTGGGCTAATTTCGATGCCCACAATCCTTCAGTAATAGATCCTTCCGGATGGGCCTTGTTCCGTACATACGACTTGATTGTATGTAAATACCTGATAAATAAATATTTATATTACTAATAGAATATTTCAAAGCAAAGAACAATTTTATTAATTAAGTAATTTGCTTATATTTATAGTTGTTAAATGACTAACCTCTCAATGGAGTACATCCATCTGTATTGAACCGGACCGCCAAGCTTAGCCTCCGCGGCTAGATGAATAGGGAGGTGCATCATAACAACGAAAAATGCTGGTGGAAATATCATCTCAAGCTTGCAAAGCGTAATCGCTATTTGCTGGTCAAGTTTCTCGAGGATGTCTAACCGCAACGATTTAGAGCAAAGTTCCTTGAAGAAAATACCAAGTTCAATTATTGCTTCAGATACATTTGCTGGCATGAGATCAAGTACTGCAATAGGTAGGAGTTGTTGTAACATCACATGAAAGTCGTGACTCTTCATACCAGAAATCTTTCGATCTTCAAACTTAACACATCGAGATATATTCGATGCATAGTTGTCTGGGAATCTTATGTTCATGAGAAACTGACATAGAGCACGCTTTTCCTTTGCATCCATTGTGTAGCATGCTGCTGGCATCTTATACACATCACCGGATTTTATTGGATGAAGATTTTTCCGAATACCTAGGTCGCAGAGGTCCAATCGAGCATTTAAATTATCTTTTGTTTTATCTGCTATATTCATCAATGTCTCCAAGAGAATTTCACAGACATTCTTCTCTATATGCATAACATCTAGATTGTGCCGTAACAAATTACTGCTCCAATATGGTAGTTCGAAAAAAATACTTTTTTTCGTCCATCCTAAGTATTTTTCTTTATGCAGATCTTTTCTTTTTTTACCTGGTATTCTTCCGAACATCACAGGTGGCATGTGTTGTAACTGATGAAGCACATCAATACCAGACAAATGATTCGGTGGTTGCCTTCTATCTGAATTCCCATCAAATGATTTTTTCCACATACGCCACCTATGGTTAAATGGCAGGAATCTTCGATGGCCCATATAACATTGTTTTTTACTTTTCTTCAATTGTCGTGATGTAGTATCCTCATTGCATACCGGGCAAGCCAAATGACCCTTGGTGCTCCATCCGGATAGGTTACCATATGTTGGAAAGTCATTGATTGTCCATATTAAAGCGACGTGCAATTGGAAATTATTCCGGCCGTATGCATCATAAGTTTCAATACCAACTTCCCATAGATCTTTCAACTCCTCAACTAAAGGTTGTAGATATACATCGATTGCGTTTCCAGGAGCACGTGGTCCAGGTATAATCATTGAAAGTATAAAATTAGTTTGTTTCATGCAGATCCACGGTGGTAAATTATATGGAACGAGAACAATCGGCCATGTGCTGTAAGAGATGCTCATGTTTCCGAAAGGATTCATCCCATCACTTGCTAGACCGAGTCTGACATTTCGTGAGTCACAAGCAAACTGCTGATGCAACTGATCAAAGTGCTTCTATGCCTCAGAATCTGCAGGATGTCTTATCACACCATCATCGACGCGTTGATCATGATGCCATCGCATGTCTGCAGCTGTCTTTTCCGACATAAACAGTCGTTGCAATCTTGGTTTTAATGGAAAATAACGTAGGGATTTCTCTGGAATTTTTTTACCAGTCTCCTTCCATCTACATTGACCACATGTTGGACAATGAGTCTTTGATTGATTATCCTTCCAGTACAGAATGCAATCATTTTTGCATGCATCTATTTTATGATAGTCAAGGCCAAGGTCCCGAATAATCTTCTGACACTGGTTGTAATCTGAAGGTAAAGTGTGGCCATCAGGGAGAGCATCATTAAGTAGTTCTAGCAACATCTTAAACGATTTATTGCTCCATCCATTTAGGCACTTGATATGTAACAGTTTAACAATGAATGATAGTGTCGTGAATTTATTACAACCAGGATATAACTTATGTGATGCATCATTAAAAATTCGGGTATACCGATCTGAATCCCCGCCCGTCCGATCTTGATCACGTACAACTGGTTCATCTTCCATGTTATCATCAGATATACTATGCATTCCAAAAGCAGCATCTATGAGCCCGTGCATGTTATCTATTTCCGTTTCAGGAAGTTTCTGAGACGGATCACTCGATTCATCGGGCATCTTCCATGTTCTATACCCAGGTTCTATTCCGAACTGAAATAAATCAGCAATTACATCATCACGTGATTGATATCGAGCTGTCCTATGATGTTTACAAGGACAAAGAACCCTGTCCCCATATGCTTCTTTGCTAAACAGATAGTCAACAAAATAATGAACCCCATTCATATATTCTGCACTAGCCCGATTACTGTCAACCCAGCTCATATCCATGACGTTAGGTACCTTTATTAACATAACAATATAAACCATTAGCGCTCAAAAATCATTTACAAATTTAGGATGACAGAAAATATAATAAAATGATATTTGCTTAGGGTTGAAAATTACGGTTAAAGTAAGGGTTTGGATTTATAATTTTATCTTGTGAACTAAAATTTTTAAATAAATTGATAATTTCAATGCATGCTTCCTATTAACACCTACAGGGTGATATGTCCTATACACACACTAGAATGCCTAGATCCCTTAATAGCCGCTACTTCTTGGCATGCTCTATTTCGAGAAAATTTCGGTAGAACTTCCCTACAGTTCTCCAAGTACACAGAGTTAGACTAAGGGCAATGGAGCCACCGTGTCTAACTATGTACCCAGAGAACATATAGGGAGTGCTGACGAAATTTCTCAAAATAAAACAATACCAAGAACATAGCGACTATTAAGAGACCTTGGCATTCTAGTGCCGCCCAGTGGAACTGTTTATATATAGAACCGCATATACTTTGGTCGATGACCACTACTATCGGCCAAACTATAAAGGTTCTATATATAAACAATTCCGGGCAATTCGACTGTCGTTGCTATCTTACAAAACGTAACAGTACTCGAGTCAACTAACAAGTGAATCAGCTGACTGTAAAGTTACGAGTTTACTGATTGCTCACGACCCCATCGAACGGAAATTCTAACTTATGATATCCTAGTGTGCATGTGCAGTTGATATCGTGTACTATATTTTAAATATAATCAATAAAAAAAAAGAGCTAAAATTTTTGATATTCTAGAACCAAATCTTCAATCTTTGTGCTTGGTTCTTCGAACATTTATCACTACTTCTCTCTCTCACACACACACACATCCAATATTGCATGTGCAATATCGGACCTGGTGATGCAAAGGTAGATCAATTGACCAACAATCTCCAGCACTCTGCCTCCAACTCTGTCGGTGTTTCTAGTGTCTCTGCCCCTTCTGCCACACAGTACCTCTGCCACCTGGATCTCAGACTCTGATGCCTCACACCATATGACTAACAACCACGAAATAGGGGTTAAGAGCTGCGTAAAATTTTGACGATGATTAATATTTGCCGAAGAGCCTAAGTTTGATGAAAGTATAATGACAATCGATATATAAGGGCGCCATATATCGATACCTATAGTGTAGACACGATAGATAGGATTTATCATATTAGGAATAAAAATTAATTAAGATTTGAATGATATTAAACAAAGAGAATGATATTTGTGAAAATCTTACCAGTATATCTACATCCAAAACTTATCCAACAAGTACAAGAATGATCAGAATGTCAATCTCAAAAAAACACTCAATTTCAAGAAAATGACCCAAACTATGAATTTAGTATTTTTCTAAAGTAAATGACCCAAACTGGACTAGTGCATTTATTTTATTTTATTTCTATTCCTTGATGTCAATTCACATCAACATTATTGGCTGAGTTTTGTCTTTTTTTTGGTTTCATTTTTATGTAGAGATTGACTATGTTCTTGTATTTGCAGCTTAACACTGCAAATGCCTCCATAGATGTGCTTCGGTTTGATTTTGTCTTCTTTTCTTGTGTTATAGCTTTGTGACCCATGATTCTTCTCTAGCTTAGAATTTGCTTGTCTCTACTTATCTTTGTATCGACCTAAATTGCAATGTCTGATGCTCGACTCTTTTGGAAGACATTTAAGACATTTTTATTGAGGTTAGTCAATGTCAATCTCAACCATGGCTACCCAAACTATACTTTAAGCCGGATAGCTACAATCTTTGAAAATGTAATAAGCTTTATCCATGACTATTATGCTGCATAGATCCTTTTCTTTGTATATATACGTTACCGAATGTAGTGCAATGCTGTTGAATTATTTCTGGTAGTTGTCAGCTGATGTTTTTTTTTGTTATTTGTTTATAAAAAAAGGAAACTAATAGCCATTGGTATTTGGTCCATCTCATATGTAAGATTAATGTGGGCCTGAAATACTCTGTATCTAAGAACTAAAGATGAAGTCATGGATGTGCTCCATATCATTTTCACTTTTTTACGGAATACCATTACTCTAATCTGTATGCCACAAGACAACACAACAGTGTGCATCTTTTTATCGAAGTAGGAAAAGAATCAAGCATCTAAGAGCGATAGCCAAGGTGATCCAAGAATAAGAAAATGACAAGGGTTGTATTTAGAGAATAACTTCAGGTGGTTCTTGAATAGGATTATGTTAGAAGGGGAGAAAAGAAGCTTGAGTCGGTCATAATGCTCATTAAGGATACAGCTGCTTAAGGCAGAATATGGTTTTCTATAGTAGTATTGATCCGAGATTTTCAAAAGTCCAACTATGTGGCGATGCTACAACTAATTGTCCAGTGCTGAAGGTACCATGAAAACTCAAAACTAATTTTGTTGAAAATTTTATCCTTGTTTCATTTTCATTAGTCCTTTGCCGTGTTGTTTTCCAAGCAAAGTTTGTTAAGCAATTCACACTTTTCATGATCCATATGTAGCCTGCAAGTTTGAATCAAAATGGAAGAACATCTCCAAGAAAATGCCACGGAAAAAGAAAAAGAAAGAAGACACGTCAAATTTACTACTGCAGCACCGGGAGGCAGCTTTGAATAGAGTCGAAGCATCTTTTGATTGCAGCCTATTACAAATTGAATGGCAATTGCGCTTTTCTTGATTTTGCTTCTGTGCATGACAAACTTCAGGAAATGGTATATGAATGTAATTGGAGCATCATATCATTTGGCCACAGCCGGTGAAGTTCTTAGTAAATCTGTCCATATATCCATAATCTATGCCTGCTGATTTCGTTCTGGATGGAAGCTCGGGCGACTCCACGGTATAAAGATGCAAGTTATGTGTTCGATGATTTATTTAATCACGTTACTATAACAGTAGGTTAGAATTTATTGGTGTATTCTTGTATAGATTCTTCTCATTCATGTAATTTATGAAACTGAATTTGCTAGTTACACTCATAATCCTAAGTAAGAAACCTTTGTTTTTGCATGGCTTTGATCTCAATCTAAGTTGTCATATCTCGGCCTAGTTGCTTATTTCATCCAACATTCATGGACCAGTCCCTTCAATTTGGCTGTTGCAAATAGGACTTTATGGCGACCAAGAATTTTCGCTACCACTTCGAAAAATTACTAAAACTTATGAACCAATCCACAATATCTCCGGCTTCATCTTATCACGAAACTTGGGAGCATTATGTTCAGTTTCCTTCTCTCTATATGTACAATTCTTCGTTTTATGTGATCCCGGAGGCATTTAAAAGCTTGTTGGACAACCTTCCAATGGAATATAAGTTTTTAATTCTCATTTTTTTAAAATTTGACTTCTTTTCATTTATTTTTGTTGCTGAGATGAATCTAGATTTGATCATGCCCTACATTTTTGCACGTTGGCTTGCGACAAGGCTTTCTGTTTGTCAAATATTTTGTTTTGTAAGTCCGTACACACCCAAGCTTGGACTCACATGTCTAGGCCACCAAATAGGATATTTTTATTGGAATAAAGCTTAGTTTCCGGTTTGTCTCTCTTCTTTCTTCTCTTCATTTTTCTCTCTCCCCCTTTCTTGTTTTAGTTCTTCCCTACGCAAAAGTGGCAGCTAGATGTCTGAGGTTAGATTCAATTTATTACCTTTGCAAGGATCACAAACTTCTTAAAGACCAGTTCTATTCAGCAAATTCACATGAAACTTATGGTACCTTAAAAAAGGTCTTTGTACGTTGCGTTAGAACCCTTTAAGTCTGGGATCTAATGAGAGAGAGGAGGAGGGATCCAATTCCAACCTAAAGGTAACAATATGAGAATGATATGAGCATAAAGCATACAATGCCCAAAATAAAATAAACATGTCGCTCAAGGAGAAATTAACAACCACTATCAACACGCTGACAAGAATAGAGAATACAAAAGCAACTTTCACATAGGTGATCGAAAATGATACCATGATTTGTAGATCATGAAAACTAAGCTGTATTTTCATTACTTAAAATAAAAAATTCCAGGAATTCTAATCAATTCCAGAAAATATAAGAGAGCCAAGTAATTATATATCATGCAAATCATGGTCTGAATTTTAGTCCTAAATAATTAGATAGGTCAGCCTAGGAATGACTAAAAAAGTACTTCGTTACGAGAATTTGCGAGGAAGTTTGAGTAAAAGATAAACTAGTAGATACAATGGCTGTTTTTATAAATCATGTACCAAGCCGAACCTGGGTGGCAAGGATGCTCTTGCTTGACTCGGGCTTGCGTTGCTAAGCTTAGTCCAAGGCTCAAACTAGGCTATTGAGTGCAAATTTGAGCACAATCTTGGCTCGTAACTAGCTGAACTCTTGAGTTATTAGCAAGTTCATGACAATCGTTTGCACAAAGGAACCCCATTCATAACCTTGTCCTTATAAGATGATACTAGAGAGTTTTAGATGGCCTTCTTTAAGTTTGTGCTATGTTATATGAGAGTTAAAACCATTACTTTAAAATTCGGTAAAACTTAGCCGAGTCAGACAGGACTCTATTATACATCCATCACCCTAATAACTAAACCCTATATTTTCTAGCTTCAGCAATCAATTCGAGCTGACAGGACATAAACTTGTGGTTCCATCTAATTGAAGATTGTCTTCGTCAACGAAACACCAAAAAGTCATTATGCATCTTATTAGAAGAAACACACACACACACACACGCACACACAGACACAATCTAGTCTACAGTTGGAAAGTGCACCATACAATTTCATGTTTACAGTTCTAATGGATGCATATGTCGTTGCTTCGAACATCGACGAGATAGAAAAACTTTTGACGAGGATCAAAAACCCCGGAGTTGAGGTGGATTGGTACATATATGCAAGGAATATATTTTTTTAGAGGATTCTTCACAACAAGGAATAATTTTTTTTTTGGTATGCCATGTATGATGTATCTTATTACTCCGACTATAATACGCAGCAGTACGTAAAGTGTGGGGTATTGTTGGGAAATATTAAGGGTAAAAACTAAATAATTGTCCACAATTATAAATACTACTGCTAGAAAGATTGAAGATTAGAATACTTCAACCAAAATAAATAATGAGTACCATATGCTTCAAACTACAAAATTTACATGTTAAATATTCTTATACTTGCTAGCAACAAAATTTAATGGTCTTATACTATGATGTAAGAGAAGAATATAGACTTTTACCAGATGAACATTAGGAAAAACTAATATCAAGCGTAGGAAAATGCATTAAGTTGGCCATTGTTCCCCACACACACAAACCAAAATTAAAAGATGAATAGGATTGTCAAATTGTTGTGAAAGGAACTTCCTAATAAAGTCTCTCCAACTTACCAAGCGGCATTTGCCGATGAGATGTGTTCACAATACATCGTGTAGTCAATCCATTAGAAAGGTTAGGCGAACAATTCAATATATATATTTCTGTTCCAACAAGGAAACAAAATGGGATCTGCCCACATAAAGAACTTACTAACCTAACAATGATACTTCAGTTCTACCTCAACCTTAGTAAAACCATATAGCTCACAACAAGTAGATGCGGTTTCAGACATTGTAAAAGAGAAAGTGTGCATTTAGGCAATAGAAATGAGGGGTTCAGATATTCTTCTTACTCAAAAACAGACGTGACAAATTAATGATCGATATATGATCGATGCAAGGGTTAAATAAGAGATAGTCGATCATCGAACAATCTTACCAATGATGCACTATTGACGGATAGGCGGTGTGCTCGATCGGGAGATCAAAGTGGAGGCCGGAACTTTGATCAGGAAATTTCGTCAATCGATCATAGGCGGTGGATCTGTAGACGTACTATCGCCGGGATTAAGAGGATGAGATCAGTACTATAGAACAGCAGTGGAAGAGATCGATCATAGATGCTGATCAGCATCTACCAGACGCTGATCAACATCTGTACACTGTCGCGGGGATGAAGAGGATGAGTAAGGATCGAGGCACATACCGGATTACCAGGGAGGGAAGCTCATCGCAGGCCAGGGAGCACCCAGGGAATGCAAGTCGATCGCGGCAAATCTCAACGAAGGCCGGCCAGGGATGGAAGTTGGATCGTCGAAGCGCATGCAAAAAAATTTTGGCGCGAATTCATAAATTCGCGCTGAAAAAACCTTCAATGCGGCGGCCACGACTCCAATCTCGGCGGATCGACAGATGCGGCGGCCTGGATCTCCCTCTAATGCGGCGGCCTTTAACCCCAGCCTCTGATGCGACGACCTGGATCCCCGAATTAGAGGGGGATCTGCTTCGAAGCAGATCCCCTTTGATGCGGCGAGCTGGACCCCCGAAACACGGCTCTGATGCGGCGGCCTAAACCCCCGAATCCCCTCTTCGATGATGCGGCGGCCGTGTCGATCGGATGCGGCGGCCGTGTTGGAGAAATCCGGCCCCATTGATCTGGCCGCCGATTCCGAGAGATGGATCCGGCCTCCTTGAGCTGGCCGCCGGCTTCGCGAGATAGATCCGGCCCGCCGGATCTGGCCGCCGATATTTCGGCCGGGATCGGGTGAAGTTAGCGGCGGAAGTGGACAATCGCCGGACCTGCTGCAGTTAACGGCTGCTGGGCGGCCGAAAAAAATTTCTGATTTTTTTTTTATTTTAAAGGGTGCATATGTGGCCATTGGTGAAGTCACCGCCGGTTATGTAGCCGCAAATACCAGTTACTGTTGTAGTGATAGTAGTATGATCATACAAAACTTAGAATAAGTGCATACTATATGGTGAACCCTTTCTTAGCAATACTTGTGATGACTAGGAATTTGGCACAATTAATCAATATTGGATATCAAGTTGCAAGCTTGTAGGAAAATATCAGGTTATGATAGATGAGAATGGAGTAGTATCTAAATGAACGTGTTAATTGATTCGATATAAGAATCGATAGTATTTGATTTACTAATTAGTATATAATAAAGTTTTCTCGTTTATGGTCTGCTTTATGTGTTTTTTTTTTTAGTTTATGGTCTGCTTTATGTATTTATTGCGTTGTTTTTTTTTTTTAGTTTATGGTCTGCTTTATTTTGGGTTCAGCCCAGCCCAAAATAAATTCCTGGCTACGCCCCTGGTGTCGCATGAATTGGAAGTGTGAAAAATGGAAGATTCTTTACCGGGAATACGTAACTCTATTCAACTTCAGACTAATCTCTGAATTTGATTATTTTATTTTTAAAATTCACGGTGTAGCATAAAATACCCTGTGTTCTGTTACAGGCCAGATTGCAGTTCATGGGTGGGCAGTAATGATCAGTGTTTTAAAACCCGTCGGGTCGACAAACTCGCCCGAGTCAACCCGACTTGGCAAGAAATCGAGCCGACCCGACTGATTAACTCGGCCTGTCGGGTTTTGGTTAAAACCCGCCGGGTTTTCAGCGAGTCGGGTCGGGTTTCAAACCCGAAAGACTCGCCCGGGTCGCGTTTTAAAAAAAAACCGTTTCGCTGTATATAATCCCGAGCGCGCACCGACTGAGGGATTACTGAGCGACGGCTCGGGTTAGGGTTTCAGAGTCTCGCCGTCGCCCGTCGCCCGTCGCCCGTCGCCCGTCGCCGTCGCCGTCGCCCGTCGCCCGTCGCCCGTCGCCCGTCGCCCGTCGCCCGTCGCCGTCGGCCATCGCCGTCGCCGTCGGCCGTCGCCCATCGCCGTCGCCGTCGGCCGTCGCCGTCGCCATCGCCATCTCTTTTCCAGTTTTCCCCCCTTTTGAAATCAGGCGCAGCAGAGCAGACCAAAGAAGAGAAGAGGGAAGAAGAAAGAAGAGAAGAGGGAGGAAGAAGAGAAGAGAAGAGGTAAGCACACAACTGCAGTTACTGCACACTGCCGGCTCTTTTCCCCCTTTTGAAAATTTTTTTTTTTGTTAAAAACAAGTGAAAACAGTGCCGAATTGCAGATCTCTGCTTTATTTTTCTTCTGATTCTTCCTCTTTTCTGATTCTTTGTTTTTCCTGTTAAAAACAGTGCAGTCTCGCAGTCATCTCATCTCTGATTCTTCCTCTGCTCTGCTCTCTTCCTATTTTGAAGTTTTTTTTGATTCTTCCTCTGCTTTTCTCTGTTTTTTTTTTCTTAATCTTGTGGCAGGTTCCTCTGCAGTCATCTCATCTCTGATTTGAAAGTGAAGCTTTATACAGGTATACCTTCAATCAAAGAATCAAAACATCAATTTTAAATAAAATTAGTTTGATGCCATGTGCGTAGGAAATTTTAATTTTTAACTAAACAATTTAAAATGTAAATCATGCCATGAATGTCTGTAAAAAGTTAACTAAACAAAGTTTGATGTCATATTGTCATGTTTAGTTTTTTTTTATACTTATAGTTCTTTTGTTGTTTGTTACTTTGTTGTTTTACTTGTTTCAGTTTGTCACTTTGTCATGAGTGTATAATGCAAAAAAAATGCTATTTTTATATATAAATAATTATATATAATATTAAAATATATTATATAATGCCGAGTTTTTTGTATCGAGTTTTGTCGGGTTTTAGCCGAGTTGTCGAGTCAACTCGACTCATTAAGGTTTCGAGTCGAGTCGAGTTTTCGTGTTTTAAAACACTGGTAATGATAACCTGAACAAGTAACCTCTTGATTTTTTGTTGTAAAGTCCATGAGTTATTGAAGATGATCCCTCCATCTTCTTCACTGTAACAGATTAGGATATATTGTTCTGTGTTTTGATGAACTTGGTCTTTTGGAAATGCTTCAGGTTAAATATTTTCCTGATCGGTTTCACGATAGCTAAGGTAGAGGAAATGACAAAATTGGAGAACCCACTTGTCTACTTGGACGTAACTATAGATGACCTTCCTGCTAGAAGGATGGTCTTTGAGGTACCCATTGCTTTCATAATTTCAAGAGAGCACTTTCTTTTTTTTCCATCTCATGAATTCGCAGTGATGCTCAATATAATGCTGCTCACTATTTGCATATTTTTGCAGCTTTTTGCCGACATTGTCCCCAAGACAGCTGAAAACTTTCGAGCCCTTTGCACAGGTAATAAGTTTTTCCGACTACAATTTTCTTCATTTAATATCCAACTGAATTCTCTATTTTCAAACTTTCATAACTATATGATAAGATACGATTACATTATATTTGCTACACATCTAGGAAGCATGGACACTTCCCTAGAGGTATGTGTCAGTGTCCGACACATGTTGGACACTGTCGAACATGCCTTGGACATGTGTCAGATACTTCTTGTTTACGTCCAATTTTTTTAATCATATTTTTTTTCACCGGATATCCCTTGGACACTCCACAGACACTTTGAGGACATGTGGATTTAGGGAACTTTTGGATTTTGTATATAAAACTAACTCATTTTTGGTTTATTATCAAAAATGATGAATTTTAAAACAAAATGGAATGCTTTTGTTTATTTTGGATGTTGATTTTAAATGAAAGACATGATGAATGTTAAATATGAAATATCATGTTTTGTTATGATATGAATTCACGGTGTATGAATACTGTTATTATTGTCAATGCATGTCCATTATATATATATATATATATATATATATATATATATATATAATGGACATGCTATAATGCGGCATGCGGTAAATGCGGCGCCGCATCGTAGCCGTCTGATGCACCGCTGCGCTCATGCGATGCACGCAACTGTTGCATCAGACGACTGAGGTGCGGTGCCGAACGTACCGCTTGCCGCATTATAGCATTTCTCTCTCTATGTATAATATATATATATATATATATATATATATATATATATATATATATATATATATATATATATATATATATATATATATAGGTTTGGTGAACTTGAGTTCACAAATGAATGGTGAAACATGGTTTATATTGCGCCATGTGTCCACTGAAAAGACATAGCAAGTAAGAGGGGGAAGACTTTTAAGAGGGCTGAATACTGAAAAGACAAAGCAAAAAGTTAAAGAGGGTTAACACTTTCTCAGGATACGTGGCAACTTCTCCATTCAAGTTTACCATTTGAATGGTGAACTCAAGCTCAACTTCCTGGGCCCCATACACCTAATTTGAAAAGTAGACTGCCAGCTTTGCAGCAGTCTGATCAAGAAGGGGTGAGTGCGATTCACCGGTCGAGGGGCCTACCAAAGAGGATGAGTGTGATTTATTGGTCGGGGGCGGTCTGCCGGAGGGGACCGAGTGCGATTCATTGGGGGGGGGCTGGAGGGAATATGTGTGATTCACCGGATCTAGAGGGGATCAAACGACTGGGAGGCTTTAGAAGTTATTGATTTTTTGTAAGGATGATCATCGTCCCTCAGATAGCACATCCATAAAAAAAATCTGCACATTTTAAACCCTTTTGGTGTATTAAATCTAAAAAACATTATCGACCGTTCATTTTAACCGTCAAATTGAAGAGAACATTTGATCAGTCTATAGGTTTTAGAATGTGTTGAATTTTTGCTGATGTACTATCTAATGCAAGGTTATCACCCTCACAAAAAATCAAGAAATTTTGAAATCTCTATCAAGGGTTTGGAGATGCGTGTCTAACTCTGACAGAGTAGCGTGTCCCTGGATCCTGACCCTATATATATATATATATATATATATATATATATATATATATATATATATATATATATATATATATATATATATATATATATGCTTGTGTGTGTGTGTGTTCGTCTCCAATTTTTTTAGGATTTGTTGTGTCTGTATCAGTCTCCTTATCCGTGTCTATGTTCGGGTTCCACATAGTACATTATTTACTAGCATAGGTAGGAGAGATTTGATCCCTAAGATAATTGACCTTTCATTTTTCGGGTCAGTTCTTATACTGCTTTGCAATTTGCATCCATCACGACTTCTTGTATAGGAATGTGGTCATAGGAAGTAGGTAGGAAATATAAAAATAATTATATATTCCCTCTTTATGGCATCGGTACTACTGTACTAGTACCATTAATGGCATGAAAACAACAATTTACCATAGTTATGGGTGTGTATGGTTTATCATAAAAAAAATGACTTTTATGGAGTTGATTAGGATTCAAATTCACCATCACTAGAATATTAGGATAAGGGAGTTGATTGAAGCGAGCAAAAGTTTTCTGTACTTGGTCATAAACCAAATCTCAACGATCTTTTGTAAGTACATATTCCTCCCATGGGATCAATTAGGGCGTGAGCATGGTCTTTGTGGCACAATCAATAATTTGATAAATTTTTGAGCATTTTTTCCTGGTTGTACTATTCCCTCGCATATCAACTTCGAGAAAGATAAATTATTGGCATAAAGCAATGAAGTGCTGAAGAGGTTTTTTAGTTTTAATTTGGCCCTAAAACCTATAGGGTCTTAGAGAAACCAAAAACGTTGCATCAGTAGAGGTTAAAGCACTATTCTGCGTGGAAAAGTAAATTCTCCATGATCTTGGGAAACATGGTGCGATCATTAACACTGATTTGGATATCTTCGCTAGGTGTGACTCCTTGTGATGTAACAAGCCTAACCAATGCATCTGCATATTCAGGACGAATTAGTTGGTGTTTATTACAATTTTAGCAATGATGTATCAATGTGGTCATATTTCTTCATTTTCATAGCCAAAGTAATAACTTTCCACTCTTTCCCCTTGTAGATATGTAAAGATGGTGCAACTCTACTATTCTTTTTAATAGGAAGAGAAAGTCTTTATTGTTTGAAAATTTCCCTTTTATTAATTTATTAGTTTGCTTTTTTGAAAGCAGTGGTATGATTGTTCAATGAAATGTTAGAATAGGACATAGTTTAGTAGTGTTTGCTTGCTCTCCTTCCTATACTTCTTAAGAATTTGAGCCCTATTATTCTATGAAACTTCAATTTTGCTAGATAGCTAAAAACATAGAATGGATTTATGGACATAAAATATACTGCGAACAATAGGTACATACTTTTGACACAATGAGGAAGATCTTTATAGATCAATTTAGTTGTTGATTTATTAATCTAAAACTTGGCCAATGGTTTTTGTGTAAAGAATCCAATACCCTATTATCTTTTGAAAATTTAATTTCACTAGACAACTAAAACATATAGTGCAAAAAAAAGCATATTCATTAAACTGTAGGTATATACCTTTGAGAGAGTGATTAAGGTGTATATGGATCTATCTTGTTGTTGATCTCTTTTTTATTTTTCAATATGCTTCCTTTTTTAGATGATGCGGGAACATCTATAAGGCACTTGAAGTTCAAATTTTGAGTTGATAAATTGAAGGACATTGGGTGTCATTAATGAATTGTGTTGAGTCCTTTTAAAGAATTTAATGGTTGTTGGTCCTTTTCTATTTTTTGGGAATTTTCTAGAATTTTATGGAATATTCTTAGCAATTTATGATTTGGATATTATTTTAAATCCAACTATAAACCCCACGTCTTCCTCTACCTTATTTCTTATCCTCCCGTTTTTTCTTTGTGGAAAACAAGGAAAATAAAAAAAAATGAATAAGAGAACTTTATTTTATATTTGTAGTACTATTCGGATTCTTACTTAAATCATATCCCTTGTTTTTTAGTTTATCAGTCTTAGATGGATTAGGTTTGGCCCTTGATAGTTTATATGGCTCTCCTCCCCATTGTAATGATATATTTTTTTAATGAGTAAAATTATATTCTAGTCATTGTTTATTTTGTTGGTAAGAGCCTATTTGGCCTACTTTACTCTTCATTTCCCTTTCTCTTCTCTGCAGTGGATGGTTTCTTGTAGATTGTTCACCAATTGAATATTTTCCCTGTATTATTTTGCATCAATGTGGGTTTTTCCACCTGTTTGGTTGGGGTGGAAGTAGTATTGGAGGCTATGGCTGCAAGGTATGGCCTCATGCTGAGGTTTCATCATACCAGTGATAAAGAGATGGCAACAATGAAGAGGATTACCACGAAGCTCACATAGGAGTTTTTAACTTGTTGATCTCCTATTGCAATTGAATTATTTCTGACGAGAGATCTGGAAGTTGATGAATGAAATTTTGCGATGATTGCAATCACATCCATTGCCTTCTATCACCCCAAATCCTTGTTCAGTTTGATTGGATTCCTAGGAAGGTGAAGTATTCTTTTTTATCGATCGTCCCGAAAGAGTATCCCATCGTTGAAGTACACTAGCGTACTCAATCGAGGAATACCTCATAGAGATGCCCATTGAGGAGTCGGTACAAAATGTCGTCCAACAAGCTGAGGTGGTGGTCTTGGGAGAGATCAAACACTTCTTGATGAAATTGCTGATGTGGACCATCAAGGACTCCTATTTTCCAATTTTACTTATAATTTTCGAAGCAATTCTTGTTTAACTATTCGTAAGATGGACAAATTCACAAAGGTAAGGAGAATCTCAGCCCATAACTGCCGAGGGATTGATGTAGAAAACGAGGGACTATTGTAGAAAACTAAAAGGAACGAGCTGTCTCAAGAATTTGGCGATGCTTTCTCTCAGCTACTCCATTTTGAGCATGTGTAAGGACATGAATGCAAGGGTAGATCCTTTGTGTGAAAAGCACATCACGAAAATCAAAAGATATACTCACGAGCACCATTAGAAAGAAAAATCTTAACCCTCTTCTTAAATTGAGTGTGAACTATTAGTGAAGTCACGATATATCTAGTCGACGACGTAAAAGGTAAACCCAAGTAAGACAGTAGAAATTATCGATAAAGCTCACATAATAGTGAAATTTAGAAACAAACATAACTGGAGTAGGGTCCCAAATATCAGAATGCACTAAATCAAAGATACAAGATGACACAAACTCATTGTAAGGAAATGACAGAGCTGAATGCTTAGCCAATCTACACACACACGAAGGAGTAAAATGGATATCACCAAACTGTCTCAATTAAAACATACTCCTGAGCCAAGCGACTGAAGGGTGGCCAATGCATTGGTTCCAAAGGTCGGAAGTTGCACAAGCAGAAGCAGAAGCGGTGGAAGCGAAGGGAACGTGTAGGTGCTCCAAGTGATACAATCACCTACTCTATGTCCAGTCCCAATCCTCTGGTTGGTACGACCAACGAGGGTACTGCAACAAACAAAAAGAGGATGAGAAAGTGGTGTTAAAGCCTGAATCAACAAGTCGACTAATTGAAATGAGATTCATCGACAAATTAGGCGTAAGAAGAATGTCAGACTGTACAAGACAACCAGTGGGATCATAGGAGGTGGTGATCGACCCTTGACAAGAGACAAATAGGGGGGATCCATCAACGGTACGAATCTGGAACTCAAGGGGAATACTATCACAATCTTTATGGGCGGAAGCGTCGAAAGTCAAGTGGTGAGTGGCTCTCGATTTCGGGATCCATGTGACAGAGGCAATACCAGTGGAGGCGACATGGCAGAAGCGTCACTCGACGGTAGAGCCTCTTGAATCTGTCGTAGCTGAGCAACAAACTATAAAAACTTTGAACTTTGAAGTAGCGGTAGTATCAGTATGTCGCTGTGGTGGACCAGGCCTCTTGGTGATCTTACAACAAGTATCATGTGTATGACTGCGCTTCTTGTAGTAAGTGCATGAAAGGTGGGAGGGCAGCACTACCGGCAGGCCTCCTGTCTTCGACACGACACCAGTCTCCAGCAGGTCCCCCGTCTCCTCCAAGAATGGTTTGGCTAGTAAGGCGAGAAGTGACAATAAGAACATAGTCGGAGACACCGGAACAATGGCGTGCTAGAGTGCCCAAACGTGTCTTCTTTGCATGCAGCTCAAATGAAGCAACATCCAAACTAGGGATGCAGACGCATCAGGAGCTTGGTATAGATGTTGACGCTCACTATAGCGCTTGTGAGCAACAATATACTTAGGTTGGTAGGTAGGTTCCATGGTAACATGCTCCTGGCAAATTGTGGACATCGAAGCAAAGAACTCACGAATAGTGTAATCTCCCCGAGTCAAGGACTCAGACTCTCGAAGCAACTGGTAGTCACGGACTCACGGGCTCCGCCAACTTGATCGAACATCCGAGACAGATAAACCATATCTCTCGGGAATCTCAAACCATAGTCTCCTGTCAAAGATCGTGAGAGACTGAACCACACATGTACGCACAAATAAGCTTATCTGTACTAGACCACTCTGCTGCAGGAGTAGCAGACGATGAGTTGGAAGACACAGACTTAGTAGTGGTAGAAGTTGTGGGGGAAGGTGGAGTCGATTTCGTACCATCGACATGCCCCCACAAGTCATACGCCACAAGGTTCATCCAAAGAGTGTACCTCAACGATACTAAGGAACTCTGCGATGGCCTATGTGATCCATGTTGCGGATATGAACTTGCGAGACCTCTACAATGAATTCAACGATCCCTATTGCATCAGGATGCAGTCAGATTCATCAAAATGAGATCTCGGCAATGGTGTCTCGTCCGCCATGGATGATATCTCGCCAAAGATGATATAAGATCTAATGGATCTGGTACCAGACACAAGGGGCACAAAAACTGAGGATGATGTGTCGTCGGTGATGAGCTCGTACAACTCCGGAGAGCTCCTTTACCGAGGGTGAAATTGATGTTGATAGACTGCCGACGAGGATCTTTGATTGAAGGTAGCTCAAGGAGGTGGAGAGGTAGATGCCTCTGATACCATGTTAACCCTAAGAGGTGGAGGGAGATTTGAGAGTGCATGAAATATCTCACTCAATGGGGGTTATGGCCCTATATATATGTTGTACATGAGGTGGGGTCACCCAAGGTTTACATACCCCCCAAACGACCTAACCTATACAATAAGGCTAAATATATACACTAACATGCGTGAAAATAATGCCCTTATATATATGTTGTACATGAGGTGGGGTCACCCAAGGTTAAGATACCCCCCAAAAGAACTAACCTATACAATAAGGCTAAATATATACACTAACATGCGTGAAAAATAATAACAAATACTAGATAATCAAGAAATATGTATCAGTAGACAACATAAAATGACCCACGATCAATGCATCCACCAAACATGTGCATAAAATAGGATGCAAATGGAAATATGTCCAATGCATAATTAATGTCTTCCTACTCATGCATCCAATTAAACCATGTGGATGGATGCATGAGAGAAATCAGAAATGTTGTTAGAAGTGAACTTTGATCATACGGTAGTTAATTTGTTGTCAAGGGATGGAAAAGGCCAATGTGGTTACCTTCCTTAACATCTCCATTAGTTGGTTATAGTACACATTTGTCAAACTTTTTATCTTCTTTGCCTATCCTGAATTGAAGCGATACTTATTTCCATTGTGGCTGCAATGCTAAGAATGATTGTTTTTTAACCATTTAAACACTATATAACTGCATTTCTGTTGATAAAATTGTGCTTTGGCAGGAGAGAAGGGAAGTGGACTCTCAACTGGGAAGCCCCTACACTATAGAGGATCAATCTTCCATCGTATCATTAAAGGGTTCATGGCACAAGTATGTTCTTTTCACTTCTCTTCATATGACGCAGTTGCTAACCCAATGAAATCGCCTCTGAATATGTTTTCCAGTTAGCACGAGTTAGATGTGATAGCCTTTTTTGTTTTGGTCGGTTGTCTTGTTTATGCTGTAGGATACAGGGCTGATGGCCACGACTGCTTTTCTTGTGATGTAGTATTTAAGGTTGTATTTTGCTATGTTGCACATGACTGTAAATTTGCTAAGATTCACCCTACACGAGTCCACTTTGTATCAACATATAATTGTTTCCTTAATTTTTCCCCCTATGAGGTGTTTAACGGGGAGTGCTGTTTTTGGCAGGGCGGTGATTTTTCAAGACGAAATGGTATGTAATTTGCTAATCCTTGTTTGTTGTTTGCTCAGTGTATTTATTACTGCCTTTTTCAGTTGTTTGTTCTGGTACATTTGAATTTATTCTTTTACAGTATTGTATTGTAGACATCCATAAATATTGGAATATATGCACATTTTGGATATATTTCCTATAGTTGTATATGGAAAGGGATTTTATATCTTGAGTGGAGAGAAGGCCAGATCAATTCGCTTATGTGCAACACGTGGAACTTCGGAAAATCAAAAAAATTCTATTTTGTCTGTCCGAAGAGCGCAGGTTATTTAAAATTACTGTTATCCTAATGAACAATTCTTTGGAGCATGTCATGAGACAATATCATTGATCGACAATTGGAGCTTGAGCTGAGGGCATGATCTTTTGCAATTTATTAGTTATGCCTATTGGAAACTGTATGATTTTGCATTTCGGGATTGACCTTCAGAAAGGGTCTTTGGGTGGGCATATTTTGTGGTTTGGGGGAGGGGAGTAATTAATATCACTTGGCATGTTGGACAAAAGATTAGTTCATTTGTTTTGGAAAAACAATTCCATCATCTTGTTCTTCAGATGCATGTGATTATCATTGGTATTTTTATAGGTGATGTATTTGTCTATGTACCGCTTGTGAATCACATCTTAAAGGATCCTCTCTTTAAAAATATGTCAATTTATTTTAGTGGGGCTGGATTCTGAGAGATTGAGATATGCGTAGCAACTAACAAGTCCAATATCAGAACTCTTTGGCCAAAGATATAAAAATAAATAAATAAATTTTAGATAAAGGAAAAAAGAACAGAGCATTAAAACTTAGAAGAGGAAAGGAGTAATCAGCTCAGTCTATATGGAAAAATATAGGGATGGTGCCTTGCCGTGTTGCTTGCCTCTGGCGGCTTGACCGCTTGCCATAGTTACCAAGTCGGAAGTTGGGAAAAAATCGGCCATGGGAGAAGTCGGAAAAATCGAGAAAAAGTTAGAAAGGTTGGGAAACAAATGGTAGAATTTTAGAACATATTTATATATAGATGTTCTAACAGGTTTTTTGAGTAGTACATAACGGGATTAAAACGCAATTAATCACGATTAAAACGTGTAAATCGGGATTAAAACATAAAAATTATGACTTTTTCAAAAAATGGGAAAGAGTCGCGTAGTGAACGTTTATTGAATAAGCCGTGTTTTAATCGTGACTTGTTCAAAAAATCCGAGTTTTTGGTAACAGAGCCTAGGGGTGAGCTTCGGTTTTGTCGGTCGGTTTCGGTGTCGGTTTTGTCGGTTTTATTTTTTTTCGGTTTTCGAAAAATCAAAACCGAAACCGAAACCGAAATGGTCGGTTTTTGTCGGTTCGGTGTGATCGGTTTTCGGTTCGGTTTCGGTTAATATGAGTTATGCTAGAACCCTTGGCTCTTGAATCTTAATCGTCAGTTCATCACAAATAAGTGGATGATTATGTTCTTACATAGTGCCAAAATGAAAGTTCAAAGCAAAATCAACCGATGTTCACTCTTTTGAAGCATTGTAGATCTAATATAATTACTTCGTACTTGCACTTACTGGAAACAAAAGTATTATGGCCGTTGTGTTTATGATTTAAGAAGTCGGGTCGGTTTTTTCGGTTTCGGTTCGGTGTTTCATTCCCGGGAACCGAAACCGAAACCGATTTAATCAGTTTTGTCGGATCGGTTTGTTTTCGGTTCGGTTTGATGTTCGGTTCGGTTATTTCGGTTAAATTTTGGTCGGTTTCGGTTCGGTTAGGCGGTTCGGGTCGGTTTTTGCACAGCCCTAACAGAGCCTCCTGCAACCCATCTGTAGTTTGGAGAGAGAGAGAGAGAGAGAGAGAGAGAGAGATCAACTCATTCTATATGGAAAAATAGAGAGATGGTGCCTTGCCGTGTTGCCTGCCCGCTGGCGGCTGGACCTCCTGCTGCCCATCCGTAGTGGGGTGGGGTGTGTGTGTGTGTGTGTGTGAGAGAGAGAGAGAGAGAGAGAGAGAGAGAGAGAGAGAGAGAGAGAGAGAGAGAGAGAGAGAGAGAGTTCCTGCATGACTGAAGCTTGCAGATGCTCGCCAGTCATCAATGGCTTCCGAGAATCGGGATATAGAACGAACAATTCTTTGGAAGTTTAGCTCAAAAACACTTAACCCTCCTATAGTTAAAAACTACATTTTGCCTTCTTCAATTCAGTTTTGATCAGATAAAAATTACCAAATGAGGAAATTAAGTACTTGACAAAAGGAGGTATTGTGCTAACATTTCAAACTTTAAGGAGCGATCTAGAACAAAATAAACTACAGGGGGGGTTAAGTGTTTTTGAGCTAAACTTCAGGGGGGCAACATGTAATTTGCCCTAGAAATTGTGGGTGGTTGAGAGAGTTCAGAAAGTTGAAGGAACCTTACTAGATTTCTTCTCTCTTGAAGTTTTAAAGGTCGACCACCAGCTTTCTTGTCTGACTTAGTCTCATTGGAAACCCAGATCTTTTGAAGGGTAATGATCTCTTTTACTGGAGAAGTTACTTGTGGCTAACCGCCAACTTTCTGTTACAAGTATGCTAATCCCATTCTCCGAGATCGAAGGAATAGAATAAAATGTTGGCAGTTGGTTGCTTAATATTAAGAATTCATTTTTGTGGGATAAAACACTGAAACTGCTGAATTTCTTTTTCTCTTCTTTGAATCTCACAACTCAAAGATGATTGTTTTGTATTTTTTGGTTTTGTAGGTTTATTAGCGGCTATATGCTCATATCAAGTCAATATAGCGAATATGATAAGGAAAAATGGAGTTTCCTCATGATTACTTTTGTTGAGTACATGACCCGATTGGATCTTTGGATCCACAACCTGGGTCTTACAATCCAGCATTTTCCCTGTATAGTGATCTGATTCGGATCCTTAAGTGGCATTTTGACATGGCTATTATTTCCCAATTCCCATACAATATGAAATGAATTGTATCTCAGTCACTTCTGTCTTGCAGTATAACTTATTTTAAGTGGAAGAAGATGGGGTCTAAATGCCTTTCTATCTCATCACCGTACCTTGGTTATTATATTTTGTTTTTCCTGCGGTCCTGTTAGTAGGTACAATGATGATGTGTTATTCCATTCGTAGATTAGTTCATTGTTCATAGGTTAACCGATTTTCTGAGAGAGAATGTACATGTCTTGAGTCTTAGATAGGTTGATTTGTCTTTACTTTTATTTTCTATCTAACATTAAAATTGTGTTTCTTTACATAGACGATAAGAATTGTAAGGTTATATGTTGCTCGAAGTCTAGGGCTGATTAATGATTATTCTCATTTGATTTAAGTTGATAGTTAAACCAGTCTCCTACATAGTAGATTCTCTGTTCATTTGGCAGACAAGTGGTACACTGGTACATGATAAGTTTGACAGGTCATCTTTCATTTCCTTATTTTTCTCCAGGTTCATGTCATTTTTCTCCAGGTTCATGTTTCAATTCTTATTTGATCTTAGTTGATAGTTAAACCAGTATCCTACATAGTAGATTGTCCGTTCATTTGACAGACAAGCGGTACATGATAAGTTTGACAGGTCATCTTCCATTTCCTTTTTTTTTCCAGGTTCATGTTTCAGTTCTTTCTGGTTTCTAATTTAGTTTGATTTTCTATTTGATTCCTTATTACACTAAAGCATGAAGGGTTAATTGATTACTTAGCCTCTTCTAGCTTGTTATATATATTCTTATATCTTTACGTCAATTGCTAGTTGTGGATGACCAAATAGCTATAAACATTTGATATTTTTTAAAGCATGTAGAAGAGTGCCATAATTTTGAATGTTTTGATTGATGAATGTTTGGTTAATCTTCAATCTTAACAAGCCATTTTACAATTCCCAGGAACCGGTGGGGAGAGCATATACGGTGGAAAGTTTGAAGGTGATTATGCATAGAACATTTTGCAAGGAACTCTTAGTTATACTTGTGCTGAACACCATATCTTTAAACTTGTGATGAACAACTTGTTTTGAGGTCTTTTCCCCATGTTGATGTGGCTAAATAACATGCATTTTGCTTGTTTGAGTTTTCAATGGTTTGAATCTGATTTTCTATAATTGATAATATGTTGTTGCACTTTATGAGTGTATGACTTGTTATATATCATGGCCCCGTACCTTCAAAATCTACCGAGGATAGTTTTTTTTTAGGATACAATATGTAACACGCTTTTGTTATAAAATTGTCTTTTTTATTGGTAAGTTACTTAATGCTATTTTCATGTTATTAATGACTTATCTCTAGTATTAGTTTGTTACTGGGACACTTCACATTTGCAGTTGGTTGCAGTATTGTAGACTTGGAACACTTGGATACTCCTTGACATATCCTAATCAAGAAGGTAGACATGGTGTATTTCGCACAAACACACCAAAAAAATCAATAAATGTTGCAAAATAAGAAAAAGTGCACACATTCACTTATGTAGTGCAAATCAGTCACCATCACTTGGTTCATAAATTCTGTCTTAGAAGTTTGGCAATCTCTTCTCAAATGTGTTATGTACAATGAGCTCTATTTATCTTTTATGATGTTCCTCTAATGAGCACCCAAAAAAATATATATAAAATAAAAAAAGAAGTGGAAAAAATGCACTCTTAACACGTGCGCTCTCCATCAATTGGTGCATAAATTTCATCTTAAAAGTATGGTATTCTCTTGTAAAATAGGTTATGTACAATGGGTATTTATCTTTTTTGGTGGTCCTAATGATGTCCAAGTTTTCATGTCTCTTATAGTGGGGAAAAGTATTTTCTCTTGTTTATCTTCATTTTTCCTATTTATTCTAGCATCATGAGGTCTATCATACAGAAGAATGGAGAGAGAGATTATGATAATCCAATAGGATTCGAGCTGGTTGGATAAGTGGAGAGGAGTTTCGGAAATGCTATGTTATCAACACATGTCTTTAAAAGTTAAGGGTACATTCTACAAGACATTGCCCTTAGAGAGAGAGAGAGAGAGAGAGAGAGAGAGTAATTTGAGTGTGTTTGAGGAAGTACCAGCGTACCACAAATATAGGAAAGGATGATAGAAAATAGAGTAAGATGGTTTGGGCTAGCCTCTGTAAGGAGAGGTCTCAGATTACCGTGGAAGGTCCAAGAAGGAGGTGAAGTCCTAGAATAACATTGATGGAAGTTAGGAACGACATGGAAAATATTTCATTGACAACAAATATTGCCCTAAATAGAAATAAGATCGTTTGGGCCAGCCTCGGTAAGGAGAGGGTCTCAGATTACCGTGGAAGGTCCAAGAAGAAGGTGAAGTCCTAGAACAACATTGATGTAAGTTAGGAACGACATGGAAAATATTTCATTGACTGATTGACAACAAATATTGCTCTAAATAGAAATGAATGGTGAAGAAGGATTTATGAAGCCGACCAAGAATAGATGGGAATGACTTGATGATTATGGTTTTGTTTTTGTTCTAACATCCCAAATTTACAACATAGCAGATTTTCTTAAGAGAACTTTTGGTTTCACAAAGAATGAATCTTATCTTAGTGTATTAGATATTGGTAAAAAATATGCACTGCATTAGATGGCTGACTACATAGTTTGGAGAAGTGGATGAAGTCTTTTCTTGCACAAAGTAAGGGTACTGTTTCGTTTGTTTGGTTTTCTTCACATGCTCTTTTTGTTGTTTTTTGTAGCAGTCACTTCAATCATGTAGCTTGCTCTTGAATGCTACCCTTGAAATTCTCAATAATCACGCTTATCTTGATAGTCTTTACATGAACTTCAAAAGATGATACCATCAGAAAGCACTTATGTGCGCATGGTTTGTGCTTTTCTATGATTGTATCCATAAACATGTCTGTTGGCACATGTGCTTAGGCACATTTGCATGGACCATCCACCTTATACTTTGTTGAATTCTATCCATGGAAAACGTTAATAGTTGCATATTATTTATCTGTTGATATGGGGATGCTGTTATGATGCTACAGATGAAAATTTTGTTGTAAGCCATGATGGTCCTGGTCGTCTATCAATGGCAAATGCTGGTCGTGACTGCAATGGTTCTCAATTTTTTATTACATTCAAGCCTGCTCCTCACCTTGATGGGTGAGTTTGTCTATGCTTGTATTATATTCATCCCACCTCTAGATGCATGCTCATGCACGCATACACACCCCTTCATCCCACCTCTAGTTGCACACACACATTCATCCCACCCCTAGATGCATGCTCATGCATGCATATTGCATGCACACACTTCATCCCACCTCTAGTTGCACACACATTCATCCCACCCCTAGATGCATGCTCATGCATGCATATTGCATGCACACACATTTATCCCACCTCTAGATGCATACACACATTTATCCCACCTCTAGATGCATACACACACATTTATCCCACCTCTAGATGCTTTCCATCTTTACAATCATTGTGAACTGAAGCTACCTGGCATGTTGATGTTTTTGACCACATCACAGGAAGCATGTTGTTTTTGGGAAGCTTGTTGTAGGACATGAAACTTTGAAGAAAATAGAGCATGTTGAAGTTGATGGTGACAAACCACTTGTTCCAGTGAAAATTGTCAACTGTGGCGAGCTTATTGAGCAACATCAACAAACTGTTGTACCGGAGAGTGGTATTTTACTTTGTGTCATAGTTTTCTCTTAGTGCTTAAGCTGTTTTTTTCTTAATTCTTGTTAGATTTACTGGAAATATCATTGCTTTTGTGACATCATGTAGTTTCTAATATTTTTGAATACATCATTCTGGCTGGTTGGTTATATCAGTTGCATTGTTGTCCCACTATTTCTTTGCTGTCTTATGTTTGCAGATAAAAAGAAAGCTACTAAATCGAAACCAGGGAAGCATATTGCATCTGATGTTGATAACGAAGGTCGGTTGAGGGGACGACATAAGAAAGCTTCTAAAGGAAGAAGAAAGAAAAAGAGAAGAAAGCATTACTCTTCCGAATCAGACAGCTCGTCAGACACCGACTCTGAATCTTCCGAAACACAGAGCGATTCTGATTCTGATTCATCATTATCACTATCATCATCATCGTCTGATTTCAGTAGTTCAAGTGATGACTGGCGTAGGAGGAGAAAGAAATATTCTAAGAGAGACAAATATAAGCATGGAAAAAGAAAAAGAGAGAGGAGACGAGAGAAAAGACGTAGAAGGCGGGATAGAAGATACAGGCACAAATCAAAAAGGTTGTTATGACAATGTTCCTCCAGCTTAACATATCTTCTCAATTGTTATTTTCTCTTACACAACCACACACATGCGCCCGCCGTCGCGCGCGCGCACACACACACACTATTCTTTAAGAAAATTAACGAATCCTTTACATCAAACCTCTTTTCATACAGGGCTTGTTTTTGAGAAAACAGTTAATTGAAAGGGACACTATTCTTATTATATGCTGTTTGTACTTGTTTGGCATAGCATTTTCCCTTCTTAAAGTCTGTGAAGGTTATGCATTTCATGTTGTTTTTTTAATTTGGAAGTTTTGGAAGTGATGCTCTTTGTTCTTTTGCAATTTCTGACATTTATGGTATTTGGATCCTAATCAAGTTTCTCTTAATTGTGAAAGATTGCATAAATATTTCCAAGGTAACAATCAGTTCCTTTATGACTCGTTTACATATTTCATACTATTGGGTAAATGGTGGTATTTGTGCTAAACTAGTTTTCTTTGTTGGTTTTATGTCACTCCATCACCCGCAAATGTTATTATCACTGCCAACTAAATTGCAAACAATGTCCCATTCGATGCCTAAGATACCGGTGATCATGCTCCTCAAAAGTGTAAAACATCAAATATTAAGTCAGATAGGCTTTTATTCTTTCATATGAATGGTATTGAATTGTTTTTCGTAGTAGTGAAACATAATATCATTGTTTCAAGGATATCGGAGAGTGACATTGAAACTGAGAGTACAAGCGGGAGCAGCTCTGAAGAGGACGGAGATAATATTCAGGGGCTGGTGCCAAAGTCTAAGATCTCTTCTAAGATTTCTGGTAGGTTTCAGAACTCATGCTTTGGTTTCATATATCTGTGCAGCTGACATAAGGATGTGTTTATTTATAATAAAATTTAATATTAAAATTTAAATCTACTAGTTTTTCAACCTATTTTGTGGCATATATGAATCCTTCCACACCATTTGAACTTTTCAGATGTGAATCTTCTTTCAGTGAGAGCTTACTCCATTTTGGTCAATATATGGTATGAATGCTTTATGTTCTTATTATGCTTGTTTTAGTGAGCGTATATGTTGTCGGTCAGAAAAGGATACCACTTGGATTGCTTTTCATCTCTCATATTTCTTTTATCTTCCAAAATTATAATTCTAAGTTGATAATTTTGTTGAGGGATTGAACATGTTTCTTATTTTCCTTGCATTTGCCCTTAAACTTTTGTTTTTGTAACACATACATCTCCCAGCATAGCAACACAAGTTAACCCTGCATAGATTTGTTCCCTATACGTTAAATATCTGCTACACTAAATTTTTGATAACCAACTATATGTTTATTTTCTTTTTTTAAACATGAACTTTCTTAGATTTAGTTTCCTCATAAACCTTTTGTTCTATATTGATGGCGTAGTGGTTTTGTCATTGCAAAAGCATCCTTGTAATGAAGTGTATTGTCCAATGCAATTTTTTAAATTATTGTTCCAACCAAGCTGAGCCTTATTTTTCATGTGAATTGTGGCCCCAATGTTCTGGAAGACTTCATCTTTATATTATATATAGTTACATTTATCTGTAATCTGATATCCAATAGAAGTTTCTTGAAGACATTCATACTATAATTTTACAGGTTAGATAGTGGAGAGGGGTTTCTATAGTGGAGATCATTGTCATATATCTTTAACTATGTGAATATTTATGACAGATAAGGTTCGTGATTGTTTTCTGGGTTGGATGCAATTTATAGGCTAAATACAGTAGCAGAGTGCTTCTATTCAGGCATTTGATTATTGTATTACACAGAGGTTTGGTGTATATCTTAGAGTGCAGTAGATGTAGTTGAATGGTTTTGATGATTAAGAGATGTTGATCATCTGATACTGTAGGGGGTTTGATTCTGTGAACAGTTTCTAAAGTAGCTTTGATTGTCTTGTATCGTTTTGGTGTGAGTTTTGTGATCAATATTGTTGGGCATGTTGCAAGTTGATAAATAGGATCTAAATGGCACTCTGCAGTTCCATGGTTTGAAGTTCTACGAGTGCCAGTATTGAATATCCGATGTTTGTCGGATGTTGGTTGTAATGTGTGATGAAGAGATGAGAATGCTGTGGTGAATGTGTGGTAAAACTAGTTCTTCTAGAATCAAAATGGTATGCTAGAGGAATCCTAGGATATACACAGTAAAGTGAGGGAGAATAGATTAAGATGTCATTTTCCATGTGCAACCATGGTTGAGAATTGCTGTTTTAAGGGGAAGGATGATAGAGCTAGATCTAGATGAGCTTAAATATTAGCTGTCGTTTATTTTTTGGGGCGTGTATTGTTTTATTTTAATATATCAGAAATACGAGTCTATCGTTATACGAGTTAATGGGTCATTGATTGGCCTATATATGAATTTCGTTTTTGAAATTTAAAGGTGGTCATGGCGAGAAAAAGAGAAGAGAAAGGATAAAAATATAGGACTAAGGTGCAGGAGTTGGGTTTCAACCATGTCTATATGAGAAACGTGGGCCTTGTCGGTCCTTTTAGAAAATTAGACATGTGATACTTTATAGAATCTAGGGACCGAATATGGCCAGGGACACTTTAGGTTGCCCCATGTAAAATGTGTTTTTTTTTAATCTTTGGTTTTTTTCCGTAAGGGTTTGCGACCACATCGTCTTAGGAAGAGGTGATACTTTTCATTGTAAATCTAGGATTGCTTGTCCAAATAGGCAAGACTAGGATAACTTGGTTGTCCACGACACACTAAATATTGGGATAATTGTTCTGCAGTATTTTAGATCTGGAAACCATTAATTATTTTGAGGATTGTTTTTGTACTTCGTCCGTTCATTGTGGTGTGTGTATCCATCTTTGATTGATAAGGCTTATAAAAGGTTTGGTCTCTTTTTTATGTTGGTTTTAGTGAAATTCATCTTTTATCCTTCCTCAAGTCTGATCAAATAATCTTGTTTATGTCGTTTAATTTGGTGACATTGATCAATGTTGGTTGGTATTAGTGTGGCAATATTCATTTGAAAGAAGGCAGGACTAATGTTCTGCAACAAAATGGACATTGCGACAAAATGGTCCACAAGCAAGGCATGCACTCAGAGATGACGGACACATTGTTCATCAATATGTGAAGATATATGCACCTCCGGCAAGTGACATTATGGCATGGCTGAAATGTTCAATTGTGTTGGTGATTTTGATGAAGAATGCTTTGTGGCAACTGACTGTTTGAAGATCGGGTAGCATGATCTAAGTTAGATCATCTAACTTATATTTTTATGATAGGAATTTATCTGACAATGGCCAATTATTGAAAATTTGGTCATTGTTGACTTGATTAAGATAGACTTGACTGTCCCGTGACTCACGTGTGAAAGCTTTGATTTTGAAGGAAGCAATATCAAGAATTCAATCGAGAATGATCCGCAAGGAGCACAAATGAAAAGATTCAGTCATTTAATCAAAGATCAATGAAGACAGTAAAATCCATAAAAAATACGTTTGATAGCTATCGCAGTGTCTCGTGTTATCTCATTTAATGGATTTAGGGCCTCATGATGAATGAACAACGCTGAAGAAGCTACTCGACTATCCAATTGCATAACGCCTGTACCGTTATATCTAGGTGGTTTAAACACTGGGGCACGGAGAGTTTTCTTTGGCACGACCTAATCCTGTTTACAACACCGAGAACAAGGTAGAAGAAAGGTGAGAAGAAGAGTTGATAAATAACTTTATAATCATCTACTTGACTTTAAGTAGATGAATAAATTGAAGAACATGAGACCCCTCTCATAGTATACTTGCTACCCAAGGATAAAGGACTTCCTTGGATGAGTTGGGTCCTAGGAAGCATGGACACTTCCCCAGGCCTCCCGTACCCGTGTCGGACACGTGTCGGACACCGACACTCGTCGGACACTCGCCGAACACGCACCGGACACGCATGTGCCGTGTCCTACGTGTTTCTGAGAGCCGGACACGGTCGGACACTCCTCGGACACTCGCCGGACACTCCTCGGACACTCGGGACACTGCGGGTTGATGGACTGTTCGATATAGGGTCAGGTTACAAGCTGTGGTGATTCAGTTTTGGCTTCAACCTATTTGATCCTCTGAGATTATAACCTCAGAGAATCAGATAGGTTGAAGCCAAAACTGAATCGCAGCCATTCTTTTGCATGCCATTTGGGCCTGAGTGTGATTCACTTGTCAGGATGGTTATGATGGACGGTTACGATTCAGGTTTGACTTTAACTTATCTTATCCTCTGAGGTTTCAGATAGGTTGAAGTTAAAACTGAAACACAACCGTTATTTTCCATACCATTTAGAGATGTCTACGATTTACCGATCGGGCTGGATGTAACTAACGGTAGCGATTCAATATGTATTAAATTTTCATTTTAGTTGTTTTCTATGAGGTTTTTTCGGTTTTTGAAATATATATGAATTGCAAACATACATAAAATATAAATTTAAAAATATTCATTTATTTTGTCGTGTCCCCGCCGTACCCGTGTCCTCATTTTTTAGAATTTGCCGTGTCGGCGAACCCGTGTCGTGTCGTACCCGTGTCCCCGTACCAGTGTCAGTGCTTCTTAGGTTGGGTCCTAAAAGGGACTTATTTATTCATTGAACAAGTGCTATTAATATCTCAAAATTCAGATCCCCTTCCCCTTGTAGCCTCATATAGGAAGACACTTGCACCATTTGGATTCTTGTTGATATAAACGTTCAATCAGCCTAAGGTATACTTAAATATGATTTTAATCACTATTTTCACGCAAAATAGAAGTGGTTGCCAAAATTGATTTGGAACATTTCCTATATTCACATCCAATTCTCCTTCAAGTAAACCTTGGGCCCTTTTGGTTCGCAAGATTAGAATCGAATGAGAAACCGAATGGAAACCAAATGAATGTGAATATGGTCATTCCCATTCTCTTGTTTGGTTGCGACCAGAAGATTTCCCAAGGAATGAGCATTTGGATTGGATTTGTCCAGTCGGTCGGTTTAGGTCAGGGTGTATTGGGTTAGATCGGGCACGACTGAGTCGTATCGGATTGGATTGGGTACGATATGGTTGGATCATGTCGCTTCATGTTAGATTTGGTAAGGTCGGATTGCTATTAGTTGGGTTCAATAAGGCTATATTGGATTGGGTTGTGCTAGGTTAACTCCTATCAGGTTGAGTCAGATCCAAGGGTTAACCTCAAATAACATTACTATGGTTGGGTGGAATGCCCATTCCACCATATTTGAAGTGAATGGGGTCCCTCCGAGTTAGAAGTAATGCTGAAGAAGCCGGACATAGCTAAAGGAATAAGGATTTGAGTTGGGGAAAGAGAGGTGGAAGAACCAAAAACTTCCTACTTAATCTTATGGAGAATTAATTTGTGAGGCCGAACACCTCCCCTTTCTCTCTCTCTCTCTCTCTCTCTCTCTCTCTAAAACTGTGGGTGTCAATATGTCTCTTTTTAAATTTAGTTGAAAATGATGCAAAGAGGGAGTCATCCATTAAAGGCTCTTTTATGACAATTTAAGGACCTTTATGGTTTAAAAATGGCGAGTATTATGTGTGGTTTCATGAAGTAAAATTTTAATTTTATTTTGTTCTCTTCTAAATATTTATTTCTTTTAACTTCAGGTTGTAGGGTTTGCCTCATTGAATTATGGACTCGGATCCCTTGCGACTAAACGTTTTGCACTTCTGAAAGTAAAGTGCAGGTTTATCTTATTTCAACCTCAGATTTGATTCATACATGACTTTAAAAAAAAGGATTTGATTCATATTTTGTTTTGCACAACTATACCGGTTGGTTACACCAAAGCAGCTTCGATTGACGGCTAAAACACTCAAATCTATTGTATTAACCAATTACTAACTATTTACCAGGTTTGTATTCAACTTGTGTAATGCTAGGGAGCTAAGCGTGCTGTCCATGATGATATACGAAGGTAGCTTTGTATACACATGTGAAATGTTGGATGACTTCGCGGATATTTAAGGAAGTTCAATCCAGGGGTTTATTTGTTCTGGTAGGTCCATTGTGTCAACATGTGAATGCTTTAGGTGGGTTAGGTAAGGTTGATAAAGTGTGCCATATTTTATCTGGTTTGGTATTTATATCATGTTTTCACATCCTAGACCTGATGTTTTTTTTATTTGAATTACTTAAGTTTTATCTTCTCAAACCTGACAACCATTACTCTTGAGCCCTCCTAACATCCCCTATACACATTTTTAATGTTGTGGAGCAATAGTCCCTAGCATTTCCTTCACACAGTAGCAGGGTCGTCATCAATGGCCGGAGATAAAAGTGTGAAGCGACAAGCGATTAGCAGCCTTAATCTAAGCTCTCTCTCTCTCTCTCTCTCTCTCTCTCTCTCCTTTCACTTTTAAGAAACAATCAAGGTGCGAATACAAAAAAGCATGTATTTGTAGACATGAGGAAAGGTTTTAGGATTTTCGAGCACAAATTTGAAAGAATCAAGAGGACATATAGAATGGAGAGGAGACCCTTTTCTCACTAACATAAATGTAGTAAGAATGTGGCATGGCATGGGGGTCTGACCTGGGTTTGGTTATTGTCAGGGACCAGGGTATCATTGAGTTGGGTTTAGGCTACCTAATTGGCTACTCGACTCGTCTGCTTCCCTAGTTTGGACTCATAAGTCGGCCCATTCTTCTACATTAGACACCGCTTATGAGGTTTGTTGGATTCAATGGAAAGAAACATCTTCTTGCACAAACAAGTCATCGAAGGATCATAATTGAGTTGCTTTGGACTTCGATGTCATTCCTTGGCTTTTATCAATCTTGCATTGCTCTCTTCAAGTTTTTCCTTAAATTTATTTAGTGCTCCCATTCTTTTGTTTGTAGCCCATGCATCATCAATGTTATTGTCTAGATGTGGAAGAGGTTTTAATTTTTTAGTTCACAACTACGTTCGCAAAAAGGACATGTGTAAACTTATTACATGAGCAATTTGACACGGTGATTTGTTTTTAGGGTAAAGTTCCTACCTCTAGGTTCCTTAACAAATTTCCAATGTTTAAATTTGTCACTTACTGTTTGCATGAGTTTGTAGGTAATAGGTACTACTAAAATTGAGCTATGCGTACAACTTGTTCCACAAAGTAGGCAAACCTGCTAAACTAACTTCCAAACTTCGAATCTTCATCATTGTTGCCAAGTGTGACCGCAATGCTATTGTACGTTCGCATATGAGAAAATAGAAGGGTGTTTGGGCTATACTAACATTGCATATGCGTTTAGGAACCTGTGCGGCCCTTGAAGATTATATTTGACTATACAATACAATATTGCATGCGCATTCAACGGCTAGTTTATTGCTGTTGTAGTTGTGTGGTTGCATAGTGTGCTGTGCGGCCACACAATTAACTGTGTGGCTGAAACAACAAGATTTCTCTTATAGTTGTAAATTTGTAATGCCTGATGAGCCGACTACTTTCGTTTTTCATAGTTTTACTAAATTTATAACCCATTGTTTTTCTAATATATACTCTTCGGGGACCTCGGGTCATAAGCTCATAGCCAAACCTACTCTAATAAAAAGGGTGTTCCATTTTTTGAGTTCTATGACCTAATTATAATTTTAGATTTTCTTAAGTTTTATTTTTTTCAATTATAAAGCGTACAATAGGGATGTGCGATCCCACAATCGCATATGCAATGCAACCACATATGCTAGCAGCTCAGTCCAAGTTCACTTGATAACATTGATCATGATTGAAGCTGATGTTTTTTGGAATCTCATGCAATCAAACCACTATTTGACGTTAGAAGCATTTTTTTGTCTTCGTGCACCTGAGAAAATCAGGCCTTTAAGATCTGTCTCATACGACACCTATCACATCCACCCCTCCTGGTGTTTTAGGGAGACTAAGAAAATGTTCTCACTAATATCCCTCAACAATCTATTGGGGACCGGTGAAGGCACATAAAGTTTTTTTGAAAATATTCCTCCACAATGTCTTTCTGTTTGTAGTCTAGGCTAAAAATTAACTTCCTTCAACCCAATTGTCATGTATGGCCATAGTTACCACTGACCCCTTGGAATTCCAAGACATCATTTTCAAACATGACCCATCATAACCAAATAGTCCTCATGATGACCATGTAAGTACTCTACCCAAATAATTAAGAAGTTTATGTCATCCATATACTTTTATAACTCAATACGTTAGCCATTTCATTTTGGGCACGTAATCTGTATTTTACATAATTATTGAAAGCTCTTGGGTGATGATTTTAAACCATCACGAAGGTTCAGCTTGGTGACCCATTAGAATGCTTGAGAGCTTCATGATTATAGTCTAGAAGCAACTCTTGTTAAATAAAATGATCAACTCAATTTTACAATGTATGCTGAATGTCATATAGCCTCCAACTCGGATTATCGGATATATTTTGCACGGTTCATTTAACCTGTTACTAAAATTGTTCATTGAACTACCTCCAGTAACAACTAAAATTGTTCAGAGCAAGGGCCATGTTGCTAAAACTCTCCCCATATCTTTTATAAAGTCATCTTAAGCTTCCAATCTCCAAATGGACACCTTATCTACTGCAATTAGTTATATGAGCTGCATTGGAGTTAAATTTCTTGATGATGTGTCTACCTACAGTAGCCAAGTCATGGAATTCGTTGGATTATGTTGCAAACCGATTGTTGAGTTGATACACATTCAACTTGGTTATCTTAACATATAATCTGATCATGGAGTTCAGAAGCATACTTGTTAGTGATTTTGTATATTCATCTAGTAATCCGCATGCGTCGCAAATCATCCTTCTTTAAGGCGAACTATACAGGGATAACACATGGGCTCATGCTTTCTGCAACTTCTTTCGAAGCTCATTTACTTGACATTGAATGTCCTCGTGCTCTTGCAGGTTCGTCATGTAATGCGAATTGTTTGGTAATATGGCTCCTGGTATCAAGACCTGCTCTTGCAGGTTCATCTTGTATTGTGACTTGTTTGTTAATCTCTTTTTTTTTTTTTAAGGTAAAGACTGTTCTCTATTTGGTGAAGTCCAAGATCTTTAGGAGTAATGTCGTCACATGAGAGAATGAGCTCATGAATAATCAATCCTTTTCTAGTTGTCTCCCGATTGATGACCATAAAGAACTGTCCATTCTCATGTGATGCTTCCAAGAATTATTGCATGTGAGGAAGCCATAACTTCGCTTCTTTTCTTCCCTTTCACCTCTGCTTCTATCGAAGCTAAGGTATCGTTGACATTGTCTTTCACAGTAGTCAAAGTGGTCCTTTCCTTTGGTGTGATATGTTTATATCACATATCGCGTCTCCCTAGAAGTAGATGACAACTATCATATTGTTGTGATTACAGAAGATTGCAAAACAATGATTATTAACACATACTTTCACAGTTTCACCTCCATTCTTGAGCTGTAACGGTCTTCCGAGTTGCAATGATGGCCACACATACAATTTCTAGACCTCTCGACCTTGTCTTCTGAAGCAGCAATATTGCAGAGCCCATTCATTCATAATCAAAGCGAACTTTCTTTTTCATTTACATGTACGTCCTATTGTACCATATAAATTTTGGAGCACTTGTCGTGGCACATGGTCAAAGAAGCTTCAAGAGCTATTATTGCCATATCTGATTCTTCACATTCTTCATAAAAGATCTTCTTGATGTTCCTCATTCTTTTTCTTCAATTCTTCTTGCTCTTTTGCATTGTTAATACAAATGTGTTAGATGCAGTTGGAGGAATGCTCACGTATTCCCTGTCATTAAGTACTAGCATGTTTACCATTTATCGATTTTAATGCTCTACCCATGTGGTGCAAACATAAATATGCATCATATGTAGTTGTTTAGTGTCATGACGTAGAGGGAGTCTAGCGTTTTCTAGTCGTTTAGGTTTCGTTGGAAAACAATGTAGGATTGAATCATGTTTCAACTAACATAACTAGTTCTAATCTAAACAAAAATGTCAGTAAATTGCATGTAAACAAGTCGATCAGAGGTTAACATGTTCCTAACATAAGCTAAAGTAAGTAACCAGAACCATGACCATCGAGCCTTGTCCCATAGTATTTATAGGGATGACAATGTTGGGAATTCAACCCTGTATGCAAAGCATGCGTTGTAGCATTTGAGGTCTAAACAAAATTAAGTTGTAATATAATTGAAATCCTTTTTAGTTATATGATGAAAATGACTAGACTGAAGAACCCAAGGCTTTTAACTAGCCTTACAATTATGCAATAACTAGTCCCGATGTGTGAATTTTTAGGTTAATGGAAAGGAACTCACAGATTAGACCAGAAGGAAAGCTCTGCGACATTGAAGGGAAACCAAGGAGAAGGACTTATGGTAAGTGGTCATACCTTAATAATCATCCGCTAATATACATATGTCAAAAAATTAGAAAAACCAACACAAGAAGATAAAGGACGAGAAAAAAAGATTGTATAGGAGAGAAGGCCTAGAAGGACGACTTAGAAAGAAGAAATAAGAGTGGACAAAAAATGTGGGGCTTTTGCTTTCAATTTGAGCACAATCTTTAGATCACATCCTCCACTAGGCTTTGGAAGTCTTCTTATGAGTACCAAAGCTCGGAAGTTTTTTTTATAAGGATAGGAGGTGGGCGTTCTCCACATGTAGAGTCCGACTCCCATCCGAACGGAAGTATGGACCAAACAAAAAAGAGGGTAGGAAATAGGAATACAGGCACAAAAGAGAGAGAAGGAAATCCACATTAAATGCTCCTGGGCAAGTCGAAGACTTCAAAATCAGTCCTTCAATTTTTCCTGTTAAGTTACCATCTTATTCAAAAGCTTAACCTATTAGGGAATCGGCCAAGGATGTATATCATTCTAGCACCCCCCCTGATGGGGACATCGAGCAGAGCCCATGGCACGTGTACGAGCGCAGGAGGCGCCACCTGAGCCTATGGCTCTGATCAGACAGCCTGCACCATCATGGATGTTTGCATTTGTTTTTATTTTCTGCATTGTGTTATTTAGTCCCACCTCGACTTTCAGGGGTTTTCGTTTGTTATCGCAGGCCTTTATATAGGCCTGCCCATGGAACATGTAATGGCACTGAAGAATGAAATAAAATTTTGTTTTCCTCTACATACTTGTTGAGAGAAACCAGGGTGAGGTGTGTGAAACCCCAATCCCAAACCTTAGGCGTGTGAAACCCTAGGTGGGTACTAGGCGTGTGAAACCCTAGCCCAACCCTTACCTTATTCCGCCTCCGTGCTCCGCAACCCAGCCACCAGCCCGCCTCCTCCTTTCCTCCCCAATCCCAAACCTTAGGCGTGTGAAACCCTAGGTGGGTACTAGGCGTGTGAAACCCTAGCCCAACCCTTACCTTATTCCGCCTCCGTGCTCCGCAACCCAGCCACCAGCCCGCCTCCTCCTTTCCTCCGGCCCAGCCAACACCCTCCCCCCCTTGCCGCCGCCCCTTTCCCTCCCTCTCTCTCACCCGATCCACCACCCCCCCACCCCCTGTCCGTGCCCCCTACCCGACGCCGGCCCCACCCGGTTCCCCCCACCTGCCAACCGAACCTCCCCCTCCTGTGCCCACTTGATCCCGACCCCCCCTACCACCCGAACCCCCTCCCTCTCTCCCCCATCCCCATCCGACCCGGCCCCCAACCGCCCGACACCCCTTCCCCACCCCCGGTCCCCTCCTTTCCCCACCCGGTCCCCTCCTTTTCCCCTTTTGCTGCTGCTGGCCGCCCGACCCCTACCCAACGCCCAACCCGACCCCTATCCCCTCCCCTCCACCCGGTGCTGCCCCTCCCCCTTGCCCCTTGGCTGGACCAACCGGCCACCCCCTCCCCTTCCTCGACACTGCCGGCCCGAACCGACCCGACCCTGTCCCGGTGCAGCCGGCCACCCCTAGTCCTCCGGCCTCACCTCAACCCCTCCCCTCCCCTTCCCTACAGCACACCCAAACCCACCCTCCTCTCATCGCTCCGGCTTGCTCACAAGGCGGACCCCGACGTGGACCATGGAATGATCGAAAACAAAGAAGGGTGCCTCGACATCAACTCCCCCTTCCTCGACTCGGAAGAGAGAGCGTGGAGGAATATGTGCCTGCGCCATCATCAGAATCTCAACAGTACGGATTTCCCTACTCGACCAGGTACCGACGTGTTTCACCAATTGGGTCTCTAGTATATTATCTTTGCCAACGGCTGTCCACCATCGTGAGGTTGTGCGTCCCCACCTGCCTGTTAAGTTCATTAGTATTTGATATTGCAGGACGGACTCGTGCCGTTTAATTTAAGCATTATTTATTGTAATTCTTAGAACTGAGATCGAATTGCCTGATGCGAGTAGTTTCTGTTAAAACCCATTATTCCCTGCTGATGGTTTGAATAAACTTCCTACCTGAGACTTTTAATTCATAGCGAAACATTGCTAGGACAATTAAACTACTGATTTCCTGCCCACCCGCATTGTTTCGCATCATTTTTGGTATCAGAGCATGGTTGTAGGTAGGAACTGTCATGCATTAGTTGTACTGCATCTAGAAAAAAAATTTCGTTTAACTTTTGCATTTGATTGCCATAGTTAACAAAAAAAAAAAAAAATTCAGCAAGCATCATGTTGTGAGTTTGTCTTTGCATGCCAACCCTTGAGGTAGGTCCTATCTGTTAGGAGAGTCGAGTGAGTCGGACAATATGGATCCTGATGTCTTAACTAGGGCACTTGCCGAGTTAGCCCAAGGAATAGCAACTATGAACCAGAACCTCACCGCTTGTCAGCGTGACACTAATGACCGTTTTGACCGTTTGGACCAAGCTCCACCTCTAGCTCCACCACCCCTAGGCACTCCAGATTTTCGGCCACCTTGGCAGAACAATCAAAATCTGGGTAAATAGTATCTCCGGAGCATCAGGTTAGAGGTGCCCTCTTTCGATGGCAGGCACGATCCCCAATTCTTTTTGGACTAGCTCCAGTCCATGGACCGATACTTTGCCTGGTGCCCTTTAACCGAACCGCGAAAAGTGCAATTCGCTGCCATGAAGCTTAGTGGACCCGCCAGCCAATACTAGACTAATTTAGAAGCCTTGAGAGCCGCCAAAACTCAGGACCCCATTGATACTTGGGTCGCCATGAAGAATGAGCTAAAAGGCAGGTATGTGCCCCCATCATATCGAGCCCACCTATTGGATCAGTGGCACCAATTCACCCAAGGCAACAAATCAGCCAGGGACTATGTCACTAAATTCGACGAGTTCCTAACTCGCTGCAATGTCCTCAGAACAGAAACCCATGCCCAGGTCCTGGCACGTTTTCGATCAGGTTTGAGAGAAGACCTGAGAAGTGAGCTCCTTGCCCGAGATGTTACAGAGTTGGAAAGAGCCTATGCTTTAGTTCAGAACTTCGATAGCATTAGGTCCAACCATTTCCATCGGGATCAAGATTCCCGAAGCAAAGTCCTCGGCCTTTCTCGGATAGCTACCTAAGTCGGCCCTACCCCAACGAATCCCAACCAAGAGCCGACTCCACCAGTAGAAGCAATGAGAGAGACAACCATGACAAGGTCCCTGAGAAAGACTTCTCCAAAGTTAGTCCCCTCATCACGTGTTGTAAATGCCAAGGCTACGGACATGTGGCCGCAAACTGTGCAAGCCATGTCAAAGTCAACATCATTGATGGCAATCTCATTGAAGTGATAGAGGCTAAAGAGGCAGAATTCGTCTATCAAGCTGAAGAAGAAGATGGAGACTTTGATGATGATGACGAAGCCATCTTGACTTCCCTTAAACCAATGTCATCTCCCTCCATGTCAGTTGTTAGGTGCGCCCTGTCTCAACCCAAGGACAAGAAGGTCAAACTGGGTCCCTGCCCACCTAAGAGTAGTCAGGCCGAACAGCAATCAACTCTAGCTAAAAAGATTTTCAAGGAGCATGATTCAGTCCTAATCTTCGTAGACCGATTTTCTGAGGTGACCCATTTCCTCCCTTGTTCCAAGACGTCCGATGGCGTCATAAAGTTACACGGATTGCCTGAAATCATGCCCAACAAGGATGTCAAGATCACCAGTTTTTGTTGGAAAATCCCATGGCACAAGCTGGGCACTAGGCTCCAGTTCTCCACTACCTTCCATTCCCAGACCAATGACCAGACTGAAGTTATCAATAGGAGTCCGGGAAACCTTGTCCGTACCTTGATAAGTGAACACGTTAAGACTTGGGATCTGAAACTGTCAATAGCCGAGTTTGCATATAACACATCTGTCAATAGGTCCACCGGTATGAGTCCTCATGAAGTCATGTATGGGTTCAAACCTAGGCAACCAGTCGATCTTATTCCCATGTCTGAGCATCATAGAATTTCCAAGTCGGCATCTGTTTTTGCATCTCATGTGCATGATCTACATATGGAAATCAGTAAAAAAATTGAACAGAGCAATGCGAGCTATAAATTAAGGGTCGATGCCCGGAAGCGAGTTCAGACTTTCAGTGTGGGAGTTTATGTGATGGTCCGGGTTCGTCCAGAACGACTTCCTTCGGGAGCCGTTAAGAAACTACATGCACGCAGTGCAGGTCCTTTTCGGGTCCTAAAAGAAATAAATGATAATGCTTATGTTATTAAATTACCCAAGGGTTTTGGCATCAGTCCCACCTTCAATATTAAAGATCTAGTGGCTTATAATGGTCCATATTTTAACCCTAGAAATCCGCTGATAGTTGAGCCTACCCTGGACCCAGCCCCTGAGTGCCCTCCCCTACCCCCACTCCCAGAAATATCCCCACCATATACAGCAAAAGGCATTGATAACATTCTGGATGACGAGATTGTCTCTAGTAGAGACGGTGGAATCTGGCGGTACCTGGTTTGCTGGAAAGGAATGCCCCATTCTGAGGACGCGTGAATTGAGCATCAGGGACCCCAGCAGATGGACCCAGACCTGCTGGAGCTGTACACGAGCCGCACCGAGCCTTACTCGACGGAGTCGAGTTCTCTCCCACCCCGGGAGAATGATGGGGACATCGAGCAGAGCCCATGGCGCGTGTACGAGCGCAGGAGGCGCCACCTGAGCCTATGGCTCTGATCAGACAGCCTGCACCATCATGGATGTTTGCATTTGTTTTTATTTTCTGCATTGTGTTATTTAGTCCCACCTCGACTTTCAGGGGTTTTCGTTTGTTATCACAGGCCTTTATATAGGCCTGCCCATGGAACATGTAATGGCACTGAAGAATGAAATAAAATTTTGTTTTCCTCTACATGCTTGTTGAGAGAAACCAGGGTGAGGTGTGTGAAACCCCAATCCCAAACCCTAGGCGTGTGAAACCCTAGCCCAACCCTTACCTTATTCCGCCTCCGTGCTCCGCAACCCAGCCACCAGCCCGCCTCCTCCTTTCCTCCGGCCCAACCAACACCCTTCCCCCCTTGCCGCCGCCCCTCTCCCTCCCTCCCTGTCACCCGATCCACCACCCCCCCACCCCCTGTCCGTGCCCCCTACCCGACGCCAGCCCCACCCGGTTCCCCCCACCTGCCAACCGAACCTCCCCCTCCTGTGCCCACTTGATCCCGACCCCCCCCCCCCACCACCCGAACCCCCTCCCTCTCTCCCCCATCCCCATCCGACCCGGCCCCCAACCGCCCGACACCCCTTCCCCACCCCCGGTCCCCTCCTTTCCCCACCCGGTCCCCTCCTTTTCCCCTCCTGCTGCTGCTGGCCGCCCGACCCCTACCCAACGCCCAACCCGACCCTTATCCCCTCCCCTCCACCCGGTGCTGCCCATCCCCCTTGCCCCTTGGCTGGACCACCCGGCCACCCCCTCCCCTTCCTCGACACTGCCGGCCCGAACCGACCCGACCCTGTCCCGGTGCAGCCGGCCACCCCTAGTCCTCCGGCCTCACCTCAACCCCCCCCCCCCTCCCCTTCCCTACAGCACACCCAAACCCACCCTCCTCTCATCGCTCCGGCTTGCTCACAAGGCGGACCCCGACGTGGACCATGGAATGATCGAAGACAAAGAAGGGTGCCTCGACATCAACTCCCCCTTCCTCGACTCGGAAGAGAGAGCTTGGAGGAATATGTGCCTGCGCCATCATCAGAATCTCAACAGTACGGATTTCCCTACTCGACCAGGTACCGACGTGTTTCACCAATTGGGTCTCTAGTATATTATCTTTGCCAACGGCTGTCCACCATCGTGAGGTTGTGCGTCCCCACCTGCCTGTTAAGTTCATTAGTATTTGATATTGCAGGACGGACTCGTGCCGTTTAATTTAAGCATTATTTATTGTAATTCTTAGAACTGAGATCGAATTGCCTGATGCGAGTAGTTTCTGTTAAAACCCATTATTCCCTGCTGATGGTTTGAATAAACTTCCTACCTGAGACTTTTAATTCATAGCGAAACATTGCTAGGACAATTAAACTATTGATTTCCTGCCCACCCGCATTGTTTCGCATCACCCCCTCATAGAGTCATGTGCGATCCTCTCCCACACGTGAAGAAATAAGTTGATGGAGGAATAAACAAATACAAAAGCTTAAGTTGCTAGGGAATGAACCGACAATGTGCATTTGGCTAACAATTGCCATTGAATTTCCGAAGTATAAGTTCCCTATTACGTATCATATGTTAAAGTTGTCACATCAATTATGTCGGCATAGGACTTGCAAATGATCACATAAGTGGGGTTGGGCACCCCGCACCATAAGTCATTCTCCGTGAAGGCTTAAAATAGGGTAAACTTTGAAAGTTGATCTAATGGGCTACAAACCTGAAGTTATAAAGAATGTCTTAGTATGTAGTTATGTACTACATCACCATATTTATAGGAGATTCTCCAACTATATTATACATTTTAGTATAGAGAATTGTGATGCGTTCGTCATCGCCCTTACGATTTTAACCAAAAATTCTAGATTTGGAATTAGTCAAGATAATCAGGGATTTCTCTGATCTTGTTTTTTTTTTTTTTCTCTTGATATGGTTGCTATCTAGATTGACTCTACTGCCTAGTTGATGGATAGTACTCTTTACCAATAGGACTCCTCAAGTGAAGAGCCTCAAGAAAAGGCTTGATGATACTCTATTCGGACCACAGGAATTCCTAATCTTGAAATTATTCGTGGTTGTTGGGGTTATCTATTCTAGTCGTGTGGCTTTGCTCTTATCGTTGGCTCTTAGATTGAAATTTCTATAAGATAGGTGAATTTCTGATGTCAACGTTTTGGTTGGCACTGAACACACACAATTTTACTTCCTCTTTCTAAGATTTAAATGAGGCTTCAATGGTTTTAGAAAATCTACTCTACTTTAACTGGATTGTGTTCGCTGGTGTTTTTTTGGGCACTAGTTTGGATATTTGGAGTGCTTTATTGTACATTTTAGTTAGAGTAAAAAGTACTTCGGTCATGGAGGGTTTGGTGGTGTTCTTCCACATGAACTTTATTGTGTAGTATTTTTTTTTGCCCAGTGTCATCACGTGTGATTGATCCAAATTATCTTTGCACGATTTATTTCAGTTGAAAATGAGCCATCCTCAGCCGCCGAGAAGGGGGGAATTTCTAATTGGCCAATGAAAGGAGACATGCTTGAGAAGCCTGCAGGAGAAGAGACAAAACTCTCAAGGGAAAATGGAGAACTTTGGAGCAATGGTGTTACTGAAACCAATTCCGATAAAAATGCCGATAGGTTACTTGCTATGGAGGGCAATCCAAGCAAATCTAGGTATTCTATTCTTCTCAGATCTTAGCCATTTTATGTGCTTACTGATTCTTCCGGGACCAATATTTTACCTGACCTTGATGAGCAGGAGCCATAGCATGAGCCCTAACCGATCAATGAGCAAGAGTATGAGCATTAGCCCAAGGAGGAGTCCTAGCAAAAGCCGAAGTGTGAGCCCAAAAAGGTCCGTCAGCAGGAGCCCTCCTCCTCGGAGTCCTAGTAGGAGCCCTGTTCGCGCACCTCAGAGGAGCAGTCTAAGTAGAAGCCCTGCAAGGAGTGCCAGCTTAAGCCCAGTTAGAAGAAGCGTTAGCAAAAGTCCTGCTGCCCAAGCTCGGACAAGCATAAGCAGGAGCCCTGTGAAAGCTCATCCAAGAAGCATCAGCAGAAGTTCTGCAAAGTCCCTGCCACGGAGAAGCAACAGTAGGGGCTCTGTGAGATCTCCACGAAGGATCGTTAGTAGAAGCCCTGTGAGGGACAAACGGAGAAGCATCAGTAGAGGCTCGGCAAGGTCCATACCGAGAAAAAGTGCCAGCAGGAGCCCCGTGAGGCCATCCCGGAGGAGAACTATTAGCAGGAGCCCTATAAGGAATGCACGGATAAGCCCTAGCAGAAGCCCCGTGCGGCCATCCAGGAGAACCTTAAGCCGCAGCCCTGCAAGGCGCGTGTCGAGAAGCGCTTCCCCGGATGGGTCACCCAAGCGCATCAGAAGGGGGCGTGGTTTTAGTGACCAGTACGCGTTTGCAAGAAGATACCGGACCCCTACCCCTGAACGTTCTCCTGTAAGGTCATATCGCTATGGTGGTGGGAGGCCTGATCGCGATAGGTAATTCAGCAGCACGCTAAATTATGATCTCTGATCTTGTTGTATGGAAATTCTTCGTTGCTGTTTTGATCATATGCTCATTTTTTGGCCCCAGGTATTCCCGCTACCGAAGCTATCATGAGAACTCACCACCACGGAGGCGGTATAGGAGCCCTCCAAGAGGCAGAACTCCACCCAGGTATCGTTTTCTGAAACTCATGCTTCCATGATTGAATGCTGTGCATCTCTCAAATGGAAGTTATCCACGATCGATTTCATGGATATATGATTTGTCTGAACATCCCGGCAGGTACAGAAGCAGGAGGAGCCGCACCCGGAGTATCTCGCGCAGCCCGGTCGCCTACCGTGGTCGGCCAAAAGGTGGTTACAGCAGGAGTCCAGCCCACAGTCGCTCGCCTGTTGCCGAGAAGCCAAGGTCCCGTGGCGGCCCCCCAGACGAGGCTAGGGCGGAGAAGCGCAAGTCCGTTTCAAGGAGCAGGAGCCCCTCGAGGTCGAGGTCGGGATCCAGGTCTAGGTCGTCTCCAGACACTCCCTCCCCAAAGCGCACGAGCAAGGAGAAGTCGAGGTCGCCGTCCAGCAGCCTCGGCGGGAAGAAAGGTGGCTTGGTCGCCTACGGAGACGGGTCCCCTGATTCTGCCGGGCTGAAGTAGGGGAGGTCTTGATGGGGTTTTGAAGCTGCATCCGCCGGCGGGCTTTATTATTATCCTTGTTTTGCTTATCTAATATTTTTAAAGAAAGACACCCCCCCCCCCCCCCCCCCCCCCCCCCGGAGTATTTGATCATTTGGGTGTCTTTATTGTTGATTTTCCATGAGGCCTTGGATAGAAGAACTATTTGGGAACAAGGTTGCTGTAGTTTTTGTTTTTTTATCGACAAAAATTGTACCGCACTCCACCCTACTGTGCTTCCATCGGACACCTGTGGTTTCCCAACGTCTCCAACCGAATGAACCAAGGGAAAGGACAAACCTCAGAGAAGTCGAACTCCGCTTTGGGTGGGATTTGTTTTTTCTTTTCTTTATTTCCGGGTGAATATTTCTTTTTTCTTTGGGTGGATTTGGCTCTCCTCCAAGTGAACATAGTGATGGGATTGCCATGAATGTCTCCTTTATATGTACAGGGAGTGGCCATATAGGAAAATGGGGAGAGAGGTGGAGTAACATTAATTCTCTTGGTCTAAAAGCTAACCCACTTGCAGGGTCCATCATCCAACAAAACCTGCTGTAGAGAAGTCTCTAAATTTGTATTTTGGTCATTATAACCTATAGGGAGTATAGCATGAAGTAACAAAACATAATGAAGCCCATAATGGGACTAAGTACAATCAAATTAAAATCTAGAATAATAAAGATGGCTTTATTATGCCAGTGCATTACCAAGAACTTGATTATTTTTTCATTGTCAATGAAATAGTGATGATTTAAGCTTTGCAGGATCCATAGGATGCAGTTACTTACGTATAGGCTTTTACAGCCTCTTTAATCTTAGCATCTCCTAAGATATCTCTTGCACCGATAGGGAATCCTGAGACAGCCATATCCAATAATATAATTCATGCAAACTTAAAGGAGTTTAATATAAATTTTATAGGACTTTGAAAACGAACAGCTTTCTAATATCACATGAGCACCAGGAATACAGTGGCTTACCATATTGCTGCAGGATCTTCACCGCTAGTGCGCTGAATCCGCACCGAGGAGCATCCGGAAGGCCCTTCATATAAATCATAACTGGGTTTCCACTAACATCCTACAAAAGAGTCATTGTCAATCATATGTCAGAAACAACTATAATAAGAGCTCGTATAATTCTGCATAATCCTTTTGTTAAACCCACTTAAAGTTGTTTCCACACCCCACTGATCTTTTTGACTGAATAAGGTCTGTTTGCTATTGTAGTTTTTATAGTAGGTTAGATTGTTGTTGTAATGTGTGAGGTTCCTCTATTCATTGCATAAATATAGAAAGAGTATACCATTTCATAGTTTGAGTTGTTTTTTTACAAAGGGCTTTCAACCTAACATCAACCCTCATCCTTTCTCATCTGGGCTTGGCCCTGGTAATGACAGTTTTATACAAAAACTATAAACGCAATGTAATACCATAGGATACGATAGGTGTCGTTTTAAAGATATTCAGTACCTTCCTAACTACATCCTCCACGGATATGCTTGAAGCTTCAAGGTTGTTGGTGGACCGAAAGTCTTCGTGTGTATCAAAGTCACTACTAATCCTTGTTGGTGCGCTGGGACTTGCAGATTTTTGGGTGGGAAGAAAGTCTTCGTGTGTATCCGAATCAGCACCTATCCTGGTTGAGTAATCGAAGCCTTGCCGAAAGATTGATTCTGATACAACCTACTCTCACAAGTTTAACAGATTGCAACATACCATTGTCATGACTGAGGTCAAACAAAATATCAGATTGTATACATGAAGGAACAGAATAAATACAATAGAGTACAGAAAACTCATCTCTTGGACGGAAAGCATGAAAGAACAATAAGAAAAGCATGAACTTAAATTTTCATGAAGAAAATGGTAGCTAATAGTGAAAACACTCTTACAAAGTCTGCAGCTCAAATTTCAGTGATATGATATCAGTATCATTTCATGCAATTTTTAAGTGATATCAGTATCTTTTTCATTCAAAAATGAATGAAATTATTCTATAATAAGTAGTTACTCTACTCTCTCTAACAGAGTAGGGGACGACAGATTCATTGTCACAGAGGATACCATTAATTTGATATCTTTCCTTTTCTCAAAGTTAAATAGTTGATCATCCAAACGATAGGAAATCTACAAATACCTTGAGAATGACTGGAAACTATTCTGCCATGTTGGGTGAAAGTTTAATTCCTAACCACTTGGAACCCACTCATCGGAGGTTAGTTGATGCAATCTAACAGGACTTCACTGCAAAGTTCCTAACCACTTGGAACCCACCCATTGGAGGTTATATAATTACAACGCTTACAAGTACATAAAGAATGCCACCCGAAACAAAAAGTTTGAACATAAAATTATTATGATCCTCTAATAAATACTTCACATAATTAAACATCAACCAGTTTTGCTTCTCAGTGCAGCTCAAGTGCTCCAAGCTAAGAGATCCCCTAAGAATTTATTCTTAATTTCATACTGTCAGTCTCTCTAAAATTCCCCAGTTATTAATTTCATTTGTCTTATCACAGTTTCCAAAGTGTCCTCTGAGAATCAGTCCAACTTGCAGACACAAGTGTCACAAGCTATACATGGTTTCCGTTGCCCACAATTTTCAGTTTGCTGTGAGCATTATCCACTTCCATAACAGTTCCAAACTCCAAAGTGTTCTTCTCATGTCAATCGTGTGAAAAAGATGGGACAAACATCAAACATTCAACCCCACCTCGGGATAGGGGAGTTGGTAAGCAACTGATGCTTTGGTGAGGAGATTGTGGGTTCTATCCCCCCCCCCCCCCCCCCCCCAATTGAGTCACCCAGGAGTGAGTAGGGAAACTTCCGAGCGGGTCAGTGTGCATTCACGGTTGGTCCATTTTCCGGAAGGCTGCATACTATATTCACAAGAAACTCTTTGAATATTCTACATTAACTGGAGTTGTTCCTTTACTGGTTGGAATTCATTTCCTGAATGGATCCCTAGGGCAGGGAGAAAGGCTGCTATTGGGTTTACGGAGAATTGGCCACACAATATATTTTTGGTCCGCTTGATTTATAGCACTGGATGACTGATGCTGAATAACTCAATTGTTGAGGGTATAGTAATGTTACAATTGTTCCTACTATCTGGTTAGTTGCGATTCGACGATAATTTAGCCCCCAGGATTCAAGAGAACATTCTGATGCAGTTTCTTGGACAAGAAAAGTAGGAACCACTAACACGGTCAATTGACAGTATATATACAGCTTAACACATTGGTGATGTCGACACTCAGTATAGTATGATAAATACGAGAACAGTACATATGGTACAATCATGTATATATTCCTCCCATCTCTCTCACCTTCTCAAACTCTCGGTAGTCATACTCAAATGTGTTTTCTGAGGGAGAAGCACTTCATGGCGCGGGACGTAAAGAAATAGATTAAGCTGAAGAAAAGACTAGATGAGGTATATTAAGCATGAACAATGAAATAATGGCAAACAAAATGACAAATTTTCTTGTCGACATGGTACACCTTAAAAAATTGCATGCAACTTGAATGGCATTCCAATTGTCACGGTTTTGGTTGTTTAGTGAGGTGTGGACAAAGCAAGCATTGAAGTGAAATAATCACATGCGTCAGCTCAACCTCAAAAGTAAAGCATGAAACAATTCATTACTTCTTGGCTTCCAGGAGTAGGCATAACTTCCAAGGATGAGATAAAAGCCAAAAACGGAGGGACGATTAGTGACAATGCTGACCTGTTCAGTATCAACATACACTTAACGTTAAAATTGATGTTGAAACAATGATACACATTAATGATGCCATTCATAAAGGTAGTAACCGATGAGAAGAACCATGACATCACTGATAGAATGTCGAGCAACGATAAACTGACTTTGTATAACCTGGGAATATAGAGCCAGAAGATTGTGAGGTAACCAAGCTACAAAGAAGATGATATCTGAAAATGGAAATAATGAGTGGCTCATCAGAATCTGAACGTAACTTCAAATAAAACTTAATTGGTGGATGGGTATCTCAAAAGATGGGGACCGAGAATTCATCTATTTTCTTTCTATTTATATATATTTTTAATTTCAGTCCCTTAGGGACATGTTATTCAATTTTGATCTCCAAATAAGGACATTAAAATTTTAGGTGGTTTGTTTTCTTTCAAAAATTGGTTGTTTTGTGAATCTCAGTTTTGGAAATTGGTCATGTAAACATCTTATGCTTATTTAAATGACGCTGATATCTGATAAGTGATAAAAGATTTGTCTGAGACTTGGAGAAAATTATTATGGGAAATGGTTTCTCTTTTAAGAGGTTTGGCTCGTCTGCCATGAGGGTTAGGGTCGGTAAAGGGGCTCGTTTTTTGAGTTACCAGGCCTGACCCAGCTTTATTGAGTTGTATTTGGGATGCCTACAAATTGAGATTTTTTAAACAAACAACCGAAATCAAACATTCTAATTCAAAAGAAATATTCATGTCATCATTGTAATGATAAATCATTGAAATGTGAATTAGTAAAACCCTATATATCATGCACTCACCCCTTCTTGATAAGACGGCTGCAAAGCTGCCTCCAACTGTCTATGCCTTTGTTTCATCACAACTAGCTCAAAATAGCTATAAAATTCTACCGACGAAACAAAGGCATAGACAGTTGGAGGCAGACAGTTGGAGGCAGACAATATGTAAATGCATAGTAGACCACAAATGAAGACTCGGTTTGTAATGGAGAAACAAATGACATAAATATACACTTCTGAAATTTTTAATGTCTTTCAAGATGAATTGCTAGCAATTATGGAGTATGAGGCTTGTGATCTTGCAAATGATGGACTTTCATCTATTTTTGTCGTTAAAAGACATATAGAAGCCAAGGTAAGACATGTTACTTATGATGCATCTTTGCATAAGGCACGGTGTGAGTGTCGGATGTTTGAAAATGAGGGAATTCTTTGTAGACATATCTTGGTGGTGTTTCGAAACATGTTCTGTGATGAGTTACCTGCTTATTTTATTCTTAATAGATGGACTAAAGCAGCTACAACTTAGCCTAATTTTGATAGTAATGGATGTGAAATAGGCTAGGAGGGGGTTGTTATATGACATCATTAGCAAACACAAGTGAGATAGATGCAATGTGACATAGATGTAGGAGTAAGACATATCAATATCATGAGGCCGATTCAATTGTGAAAAAATATCTAATATGCATGGAAGAAGAGCTTAACAGACTGACAATAATTGTCGAGAATGAAATACACGAACCTATGAACAATGATGCATGTGGTGAGCTTATTTGGGGTTGGGCCAAATGTTTGGAGTTGAGCCATGTAAAAAATGGTTGGGGTTGGGCCAAATGTTTGGAGTTGAGCCAAAAAAGAAAATTCTTGAATGTGGTGAGCTAATTGTTTGAATGTGGTGAGCTAATTGAGCCAAACAAGAAAATTCTTTGAATGTGGTGAGTTTATTGGAGAGCTAATTGGAGAGCTAATGTGGTGAGCTTATTAGAGAGCTAATTGTTTAAATATGGTGAGCTAATTGTTTGAATGGGGTTGGGCCAAATGTTTTAATGTGGTGAGCTAATTGAGCCAAACAAGAAAATTCTTGAATATGGTAAGCTTATTGGAGAGGATGGGATTTGATAACTATAATTGTGCATAGTTTGAAAAGCAGTAGCTTTAATTTAGTTCCCATGGTACCGATCCGCAAGGCCACTAATTTGAGGAGTAAATCCATCGCCGAATTTGGGTACTATAAATTTAAAACCACTGTCACGAACGAATGTGGATGGCAACAAATGAATTTTGAATCCTATCTCTCACGAATATGGGAGCCTTCGTCGAAAGTGTTTGACCGTCCGAATGCCATATGCACGAATATTATCTCCGAATATGAGCATCGCCAACAAATAAGGTTATTTTTGTTGAGTTTGGGCTCTCCAGCCGAATATGGGTGCCCCCGTCGATTCTGGGTATCATCGAACAAATTTTGCAATCATGTTCGAGTGCCGACATACATAAGCATTATGATAGTTCACAAAATATTGTAATCTCCCTCAAAATATTATCACCGCTAACGAAATATTGCTATCTCTTCGAAATATCGTCGCCACTCTCGAAGTTGTCATTTTCGAAATAATGTCATATTCCTTGAAATAATAATCTTGAAATATTTTTATCACTTTTTTTCAAAATTGTCCCCGCCGTTAAAGTATTTATTGTCGCCCTCAAAATCTTTTGCATGCCCTTGGGCACAGGCATTATTAGTATATTATCGGGTTGGGTTTTGCTTGGGCCACAGTAGTTGAAGATTGGCTTGGATTGGGTTGCGGGTTGGAATACTTGGGTTGAGCTCGGGTTGACATGTCCAACCGTCCGAGTTGTAGCGCTATTGAGACACAAACAGCCGTCCGATGCAGCACGCACGGGAGGGTAAATCACACTTGTCCGATGCATCGCATCGGATTCTCGTTGCCCTACCGGCCGTAAGTTTTTCCGTAAATTAGCTTCAAAACGAGGAGATTTGGGTAAAACAGCCACCGAGTTTAGGTAAATAAAATCTCGGGGTTGAGGGCTCGACCGTGCTCTAGGTTTCTCTGGGGGGTTCTCATCGCTCCACAGTTCTGTGGCCTGGCGTCAGCTGCTGCTGCTCCTCTCTAAAGGTAGACGTTAGGGTTTCCCTCTCCCCCCCCTTCACTCCGGTGATGTGTCCATCGAATTATTATTTTTTATTTTTTTTGTTTCTTAATCAGTCTAGGTCCCGTCGATCGATTTGTTTCTTCCGATCTCCTTCCCTTTTTTATAATTTCTATTTTTCCGAATTTTTTCTTGATATTGTGCGCGCGTTAGTGTTATGCATCATCCCACTAGGGTTTAGGGTTTGGAATAATTATGCAGATCTAAGGCGACGTCCGAGATTCCATGGATTGAAAAGTTTTATCTTTTCATGAGATTTTATATAAGATAGATAAAAGGGTGTTTTTTTAGCCAGCTGATCGGAGATCAGCGAAAAAAGTCATCTTTTGCGCCCATACTGTTCTCATCAGTTCATTATCAGGTTTGGGCTGAACAGATTTATCTTGGGTGTCGCACAGGGACAGATCTAAGAGTGGGCTCGGCCGGGCTGTAGCCCGGCCGAGATTTACTAAAAATTCAGTCATAGCTATAGTCGGCCCGGCCCAGCCCAGCCCAGTCCAGCCATCCAGCCCAGCCCGTATTGGATCCATCCCACCCGGCTCCTCACGAGGGTTTTAAAGGGAACCGTTCGGTTTCTTTGGGGAGATTAGTGAAAGCGGCGCACCCGTTCCGTTCCGGACTTCTTTCTTTGGGAGAAGAGCAAGCAGCGGCGCTGCGGCACGTCGTCGGCGACTCGGCAGTCGGCAATCGGCAGTCGGCACTCCGTAGCACGTCGTCGGCGACTCGGTCGCTTGGGCGTGGTGACAACCAACATCAGCCATCAGGTGAGTCTTCTTCTTCTCCTCCTCCTCCTCCTCCTCCCCCTCCCCCTCCTAGTTTTGCATCAAAACCTGAAACTGAAAGTCTGAATTCTGAAACAGTATGGGAGTTTTTGAATTTTTTTTTCTTTGCCCTAAATCATGGATTCATGCCGGATTTTTGGAAAACATGAGGGCATTGAGGGGCGTTTGCTTCTTCTTCTTCTTCTTCTCCTCCTCCTCCTGGTTTTGCATCAAAACCTGAAACCCTGAAATCTGAATTCTGAAACAGTTTCAGAAATTTTGAAATTTTTTTTCTTTGCCCTAAATCATGGGTTCATGCCGGATTTTTGGGAAACATGAGGGCATTGAGGGGCGTTTGGTATGTGGAACAACCGAACAACTCTTCTCCTTAAACTTGGAGGTTATTACTTATTACCTTCAATTACTATTTCTAAATTCTAATACAATCTGATGGTCCACCGTTCCGGCCGGAATAGAAATAGCCGGATTGATTTTTTGGGGGGCGTTTGGTATGTGGAACAGCTCTTCCCCCTAATCCTCTTCCAAAAGAGGTTATTACCGTCAATTAGTATTTCTAATACAATCTGATGGTCCACTGTTCCGGCCTAGATATAAATAGCCGCAGTGATATTTTTAAGTTTCCAAATCCTTCATTCCACCGGAACAATTAATAGTCGTTATTTTCAAATCAGGGAATTCGGAATGGAAATAGATTGTTCCGGAATGATGCCAAACACCCCCTTAGATACTACTTCATTGTCAATATTACTGTCAGGACTTTGTACAAGAGGATTTTATGTGTTGTGTTTGGCAAATGCTGATATTTGCGTTCTTTATTTATTGTTTGCCATTTTATGTTAATACAAAATTGATAGCTTTGAAGTTATCCTATAATCTATATACATGTTCTGCTCGATATAGTAGTATGATCATACAAAACTTAGAATAAGTGCATAATATATGGTGAACCCTTTCTTAGCAATACTTGTGATGACTAGGAATTTGGCACAATTAATCAATATTGGATATCAAGTTGCAAGCTTGTAGGAAAATATCAGGTTATGATAGATGAGAATGGAGTAGTATCTAAATGAACGTGTTAATTGATTCGATATAAGAATTGATAGTCTTTGATTTACTAATTAGTATATAATAAAGTATTCTCGTTTATGGTCTGCTTTATGTGTTTTTTTTTTTAGTTTATGGTCTGCTTTATGTATTTATTGCGTTGTTTTTTTTTTAATTTATGGTCTGCTTTATTTTGGGTTCAGCCCAGCCCAAAAAAAATTCCTGGCTACGCCTCTGGTGTCGCATGAATTTGAAGTGTGAAAAATGGAAGATTCTTTACCGGGAATACGTAACTCTATTCAACTTCAGACTAATCTCTGAATTTGATTATTTTATTTTTAAAATTCACGGTGTAGCATAAAATACCCTGTGTTCTGTTACAGGCCAGATTGCAGTTCATGGGTGGGCAGTAATGATCAGTGTTTTAAAACCCGTCGGGTCGACAAACTCGCCCGAGTCAACCCGACTTGGCAAGAAATCGAGCCGACCCGACCGATTAACTCGGCCTGTCGGGTTTTGGTTAAAACCCGCCGGGTTTTCAGCGAGTCGGGTCGGGTTTCAAACCCGAAAGACTCGCCCGGGTCGCGTTTTAAAAAAAAACCCGTTTCGCTGTATAAAATCCCGAGCGCGCACCGACTGAGGATTACTGAGCGACGGCTCGGGTTAGGGTTTCAGAGTCTCGCCGTCGCCCGTCGCCCGTCGCCCGTCGCCCGTCGCCGTCGGCCATCGCCCGTCGCCGTCGGCCGTCGCCGTCGCCGTCGGCCGTCGCCGTCGCCATCGCCATCTCTTTTCCAGTTTTCCCCCCTTTTGAAATCAGGCGCAGCAGAGCAGACCAAAGAAGAGAAGAGGGAAGAAGAAAGAAGAGAAGAGGGAGGAAGAAGAGAAGAGAAGAGGTAAGCACACAACTGCAGTTACTGCACACTGCCGGCTCCTTTCCCCCTTTTGAATTTTTTTTTTTTTGTTAAAAACAAGTGAAAACAGTGCCGAATTGCAGATCTCTGCTTTATTTTTCTTCTGATTCTTCCTCTTTTCTGATTCTTTGTTTTTCCTGTTAAAAACAGTGCAGTCTCGCAGTCATCTCATCTCTGATTCTTCCTCTGCTCTGCTCTCTTCCTATTTTGAAGTTTTTTTTGATTCTTCCTCTGCTTTTCTCTGTTTTTTTTTTCTTAATCTTGTGGCAGGTTCCTCTGCAGTCATCTCATCTCTGATTTGAAAGTGAAGCTTTATACAGGTATACCTTCAATCAAAGAATCAAAACATCAATTTTAAATAAAATTAGTTTGATGCCATGTGCGTAGGAAATTTTAATTTTTAACTAAACAATTTAAAATGTAAATCATGCCATGAATGTCTGTAAAAAGTTAACTAAACAAAGTTTGATGTCATATTGTCATGTTTAGTTTTTTTTTATACTTATAGTTCTTTTGTTGTTTGTTACTTTGTTGTTTTACTTGTTTCAGTTTGTCACTTTGTCATGAGTGTATAATGCAAAAAAAATGCTATTTTTATATATAAATAATTATATATAATATTAAAATATATTATATAATGCCAAGTTTTTTGTATCGAGTTTTGTCGGGTTTTAGCCGAGTTGTCGAGTCAACTCGACTCATTAAGGTTTCGAGTCGAGTCGAGTTTTCGTGTTTTAAAACACTGGTAATGATAACCTGAACAAGTAACCTCTTGATTTTTTGTTGTAAAGTCCATGAGTTATTGAAGATGATCCCTCCATCTTCTTCACTGTAACAGATTAGGATATATTGTTCTGTGTTTTGATGAACTTGGTCTTTTGGAAATGCTTCAGGTTAAATATTTTCCTGATCGGTTTCACGATAGCTAAGGTAGAGGAAATGACAAAATTGGAGAACCCACTTGTCTACTTGGACGTAACTATAGATGACCTTCCTGCTAGAAGGATGGTCTTTGAGGTACCCATTGCTTTCATAATTTCAAGAGAGCACTTTCTTTTTTTTCCATCTCATGAATTCGCAGTGATGCTCAATATAATGCTGCTCACTATTTGCATATTTTTGCAGCTTTTTGCCGACATTGTCCCCAAGACAGCTGAAAACTTTCGAGCCCTTTGCACAGGTAATAAGTTTTTCCGACTACAATTTTCTTCATTTAATATCCAACTGAATTCTCTATTTTCAAACTTTCATAACTATATGATAAGATACGATTACATTATATTTGCTACACATCTAGGAAGCATGGACACTTCCCTAGAGGTATGTGTCAGTGTCCGACACATGTTGGACACTGTCGAACATGCCTTGGACATGTGTCAGATACTTCTTGTTTACGTCCAATTTTTTTAATCATATTTTTTTTCACCGGATATCCCTTGGACACTCCACAGACACTTTGAGGACATGTGGATTTAGGGAACTTTTGGATTTTGCATATAAAACTAACTCATTTTTGGTTTATTATCAAAAATGATGAATTTTAAAACAAAATGGAATGCTTTTGTTTATTTTGGATGTTGATTTTAAATGAAAGACATGATGAATGTTAAATATGAAATATCATGTTTTGTTATGATATGAATTCACGGTGTATGAATACTGTTATTATTGTCAATGCATGTCCATTATATATATATATATATATATATATATATATATATATATATATATATATATATATATATATAATGGACATGCTATAATGCGGCATGCGGTAAATGCGGCGCCGCATCGTAGCCGTCTGATGCACCGCTGCGCTCATGCGATGCACGCAACTGTTGCATCAGACGACTGAGGTGCGGTGCCGAACGTACCGCTTGCCGCATTATAGCATTTCTCTCTCTATGTATAATATATATATATATATATATATATATATATATATATATATATATATATATATATATATATATATATATATATATAGGTTTGGTGAACTTGAGTTCACAAATGAATGGTGAAACATGGTTTATATTGCGCCATGTGTCCACTGAAAAGACATAGCAAGTAAGAGGGGGAAGACTTTTAAGAGGGCTGAATACTGAAAAGACAAAGCAAAAAGTTAAAGAGGGTTAACACTTTCTCAGGATACGTGGCAACTTCTCCATTCAAGTTTACCATTTGAATGGTGAACTCAAGCTCAACTTCCTGGGCCCCATACACCTAATTTGAAAAGTAGACTGCCAGCTTTGCAGCCGTCTGATCAAGAAGGGGTGAGTGCGATTCACCGGTCGAGGGGCCTACCAGAGAGGATGAGTGTGATTTATTGGTCGGGGGCGGTCTGCCGGAGGGGACCGAGTGCGATTCATTGGGGGGGGGGGGCTGGAGGGAATATGTGTGATTCACCGGATCTAGAGGGGATCAAACGACTGGGAGGCTTTAGAAGTTATTGATTTTTTGTAAGGATGATCATCGTCCCTCAGATAGCACATCCATAAAAAAAATCTGCACATTTTAAACCCTTTTGGTGTATTAAATCTAAAAAACATTATCGACCGTTCATTTTAACCGTCAAATTGAAGAGAACATTTGATCATCTATAGGTTTTAGAATGTGTTGAATTTTTGCTGATGTACTATCTAATGCAAGGTTATCACCCTCACAAAAAATCAAGAAATTTTGAAATCTCTATCAAGGGTTTGGAGATGCGTGTCTAACTCTGACAGAGTAGCGTGTCCCTGGATCCTGACCCTGTATATATATATATATATATATATATATATATATATATATATATATATATATATATATATATATATATATATATATATATATATATATATATATATATATATATGCTTGTGTGTGTGTGTGTGTTCGTCTCCAATTTTTTTAGGATTTGTTGTGTCTGTATCAGTCTCCTTATCCGTGTCTATGTTCGGGTTCCACATAGTACATTATTTACTAGCATAGGTAGGAGAGATTTGATCCCTAAGATAATTGACCTTTCATTTTTCGGGTCAGTTCTTATACTGCTTTGCAATTTGCATCCATCACGACTTCTTGTATAGGAATGTGGTCATAGGAAGTAGGTAGGAAATATAAAAATAATTATATATTCCCTCTTTATGGCATCGGTACTACTGTACTAGTACCATTAATTGCATGAAAACAACAATTTGTCATAGTTATGGGTGTGTATGGTTTATCATAAAAAAAAATGACTTTTATGGAGTTGATTAGGATTCAAATTCACCATCACTAGAATATTAGGATAAGGGAGTTGATTGAAGCGAGCAAAAGTTTTCTGTACTTGGTCATAAACCAAATCTCAACGATCTTTTGTAAGTACATATTCCTCCCATGGGATCAATTAGGACGTGAGCATGGTCTTTGTGGCACAATCAATAATTTGATAAATTTTTGAGCATTTTTTCCTGGTTGTACTATTCCCTCGCATATCAACTTCGAGAAAGATAAATTATTGGCATAAAGCATTGAAGTGCTGAAGAGGTTTTTTAGTTTTAAATTGGCCCTAAAACCTATAGGGTCTTAGAGAAACCAAAAACGTTGCATCAGTAGAGGTTAAAGCACTATTCTGCGTGGAAAAGTAAATTCTCCATGATCTTGGGAAACATGGTGCGATCATTAACACTGATTTGGATATCTTCGCTAGGTGTGACTCCTTGTGATGTAACAAGCCTAACCAATGCATCTGCATATTCAGGACGAATTAGTTGGTGTTTATTACAATTTTAGCAATGATGTATCAATGTGGTCATATTTCTTCATTTTCATAGCCAAAGTAATAACTTTCCACTCTTTCCCCTTGTAGATATGTAAAGATCGTGCAACTCTACTATTCTTTTTAATAGGAAGAGAAAGTCTTTATTGTTTGAAAATTTCCCTTTTATTAATTTATTAGTTTGCTTTTTTGAAAGCAGTGGTATGATTGTTCAATGAAATGTTAGAATAGGACATAGTTTAGTAGTGTTTGCTTGCTCTCCTTCCTATACTTCTTAAGAATTTGAGCCCTATTATTCTATGAAACTTCAATTTTGCTAGATAGCTAAAAACATAGAATGGATTTATGGACATAAAATATACTGCGAACAATAGGTACATACTTTTGACACAATGAGGACGATCTCTATAGATCAATTTAGTTGTTGATTTATTAATCTAAAACTTGGCCCATGGTTTTTGTGTAAAGAATCCAATACCCTATTATCTTTTGAAAATTTAATTTCACTAGACAACTAAAACATATAGTGCAAAAAAAAGCATATTCATTAAACTGTAGGTATATACCTTTGAGACAGTGATTAAGGTCTATATGGATCTATCTTGTTGTTGATCTCTTTTTTATTTTTCAATATGCTTCCTTTTTTAGATGATGCGGGAACATCTATAAGGCACTTGAAGTTCAAATTTTGAGTTGATAAATTGAAGGACATTGGGTGTCATTAATGAATTGTGTTGAGTCCTTTTAAAGAATTTAATGGTTGTTGGTCCGTTTCTATTTTTTGGGAATTTTCTAGAATTTTATGGAGTATTCTTAGCAATTTATGATTTGGATATTATTTTAAATCCAACTATAAACCCCACGTCTTCCTCTACCTTATTTCTTATCCTCCCTTTTTTTCTTTGTGGAAAACAAGGAAAATAAAAAAAAAATGAATAAGAGAACTTTATTTTATATTTGTAGTACTATTCGGATTCTTACTTAAATCATGTCCCTTGTTTTTTAGTTTATCAGTCTTAGATGGATTAGGTTTGGCCCTTGATAGTTTATATGGCTCTCCTCCCCATTGTAATGATATATTTTTTTAATGAGTAAAATTATATTCTAGTCATTGTTTATTTTGTTGGTAAGAGCCTATTTGGCCTACTTTACTCTTCATTTCCCTTTCTCTTCTCTGCAGTGGATGGTTTCTTGTAGATTGTTCACCAATTGAATATTTTCCCTGTATTATTTTGCATCAATGTGGGTTTTTCCACCTGTTTGGTTGGGGTGGAAGTAGTATTGGAGGCTATGGCTGCAAGGTATGGCCTCATGCTGAGGTTTCATCATACCAGTGATAAAGAGATGGCAACAATGAAGAGGATTACCACGAAGCTCACATAGGAGTTTTTAACTTGTTGATCTCCTATTGCAATTGAATTATTTCTGACGAGAGATCTGGAAGTTGATGAATGAAATTGTGCGATGATTGCAATCACATCCATTGCCTTCCATCACCCCAAATCCTTGTTCAGTTTGATTGGATTCCTAGGAAGGTGAAGTATTCTTTTTTATCGATCGTCCCGAAAGAGTATCCCATCGTTGAAGTACACTAGCGTACTCAATCGAGGAATACCTCATAGAGATGCCCATTGAGGAGTCGGTACAAAATGCCGTCCAACAAGCTGAGGTGGTGGTCTTGGGAGAGATCAAACACTTCTTGATGAAATTGCTGATGTGGACCATCAAGGACTCCTATTTTCCAATTTTACTTATAATTTTCGAAGCAATTCTTGTTTAACTATTCGTAAGATGGACAAATTCACAAAGGTAAGGAGAATCTCAGCTCATAACTGCCGAGGGATTGATGTAGAAAACGAGGGACTATTGTAGAAAACTAAAAGGAACGAGCTGTCTCAAGAATTTGGCGATGCTTTCTCTCAGCTACTCCATTTTGAGCATGTGCAAGGACATGAATCCAAGGGTAGATCCTTTGTGTGAAAAGCACATCACGAAAATCAAAAGATATACTCACGAGCACCATTAGAAAGAAAAATCTTAACCCTCTTCTTAAATTGAGTGTGAACTACTAGTGAAGTCACGATATATCTAGTCGACGACGTAAAAGGTAAACCCAAGTAAGACTGTAGAAATTATCGATAAAGCTCACATAATAGTGAAATTTAGAAACAAACATAACTGGAGTAGGGCCCCAAATATCAGAATGCACTAAATCAAAGATACAAGATGACACAAACTCATTGTAAGGAAATGACAGAGCTGAATGCTTAGCCAATCTACACACACACGAAGGAGTAAAATGGATATCACCAAACTGTCTCAATTAAAACATACTCCTGAGCCAAGCGACTGAAGGGTGGCCAATGCATTGGTTCCAAAGGTCGGAAGTTGCACAAGCAGAAGCAGAAGCGGTGGAAGCGAAGGGAACGTGTAGGTGCTCCAAGTGATACAATCACCTACTCTACGTCCAGTCCCAATCCTCTGGTTGGTACGACCAACGAGGGTACTGCAACAAACAAAAAGAGGATGAGAAAGTGGTGTTAAAGCCTAAATCAACAAGTCGACTAATTGAAATGAGATTCATCGACAAATTAGGCGTAAGAAGAATGTCAGACTGTACAAGACAACCAGTGGGATCATAGGAGGTGGTGATCGACCCTTGACAAGAGACAAATAGGGGGGATCCATCAACGGTACGAATCTGGAACTCAAGGGGAATACTATCACAATCTATATGGGCGGAAGTGTCGAAAGTCAAGTGGTGAGTGGCTCTCGATTTCGGGATCCATGTGACAGAGGCAATACCAGTGGAGGCGACATGGCAGAAGCGTCACTCGACGGTAGAGCCTCTTGAATCTGTCGTAGCTGAGCAACAAACTATAAAAACTTTGAACTTTGAAGTAGCGGTAGTATCAGTATGTCGCTGTGGTGGACCACGCCTCTTGGTGATCTTACAACAAGTATCCTGTGTATGACTGCGCTTCTTGTAGTAAGTGCATGAAAGGTGGGAGGGCAGCACTACCGGCAGGCCTCCTGTCTTTGACACGACACCAGTCTCCAGCAGGTCCCCCGTCTCCTCCAAGAATGGTTTGGCTAGTAAGGCGAGAAGTGACAATAAGAACATAGTCGGAGACACCGGAACAATGGCGTGCTAGAGTGCCCAAACGTGTCTTCTTTGCATGCAGCTCAAATGAAGCAACATCCAAACTAGGGATGCAGGCGTATCAGGAGCTTGGTATAGATGTTGACGCTCACTATAGCGCTTGTGAGCAACAATATACTTAGGTTGGTAGGTAGGTTCCATGGTAACATGCTCCTGGCAAATTGTGGACATCGAAGCAAAGAGCTCGCGAATAGTGTAATCTCCCCGAGTCAAGGACTCAGACTCTCGAAGCAACTGGTAGTCACGGACTCACGGGCTCCGCCAACTTGATCGAACATCCGAGACAGATAAACCATATCTCTCGGGAATCTCAAACCATAATCTCCTGTCAAAGATCGTGAGAGACTGAACCACACATGTACGCACAAATAAGCTTATCTGTACTAGACCACTCTGCTGCAGGAGTAGCAGACGATGAGTTGGAAGACACAGACTTAGTAGTGGGGGAAGGTGGAGTCGATTTCGTACCATCGACATGCCCCCACAAGTCATTCGCCACAAGGTTCATCCAAAGAGTGTACCTCAACGATACTAAGGAACTCTGCGATGGCCTATGTGATCCATGTTGCGGATATGAACTTGCGAGACCTCTACAATGAATTCAACGATCCCTATTGCATCAGGATGCAGTCAGATTCATCAAGATGAGGACTCGGCAATGGTGTCTCGTCCGCCATGGATGATATCTCGCCAAAGATGATATAAGATCTAATGGATCTGGTACCAGACACAAGGGGCACAAAAACTGAGGATGATGTGTCGTCGGTGATGAGCTCGTACAACTCCGGAGAGCTCCTTTACCGAGGGCGAAATTGATGTTGATAGACTGCCGACGAGGATCTTTGATTGAAGGTAGCTCAAAGAGGTGGAGAGGTAGATGCCTCTGATACCATGTTAACCCTAAGAGGTGGAGGGAGATTTGAGAGTGCATGAAATATCTCACTCAATGGGGGTTATGGCCCTATATATATGTTGTACATGAGGTGGGGTCACCCAAGGTTTACATACCCCCCAAAAGACCTAACCTATACAATAAGGCTAAATATATACACTAACATGCGTGAAAATAATGCCCTTATATATATGTTGTACATGAGGTGGGGTCACCCAAGGTTAAGATACCCCCCAAAAGAACTAACCTATACAATAAGGCTAAATATATACACTAACATGCGTGAAAAATAATAACAAATACTAGATAATCAAGAAATATGTATCAGTAGACAACATAAAATGACCCACGATCAATGCATCCACCAAACATGTGCATAAAATAGGATGCAAATGGAAATCTGTCCAATGCATAATTGATGTCTTCCTACTCATGCATCCAATTAAACCATGTGGATGGATGCATGAGAGAAATCAGAAATGTTGTTAGAAGTGAACTTTGATCATACGGTAGTCAATTTGTTGTCAAGGGATGGAAAAGGTCAATGTGGTTACCTTCCTTAACATCTCCTTTAGTTGGTTATAGTACACATTTGTCAAACTTTTTATCTTCTTTGCCTATCCTGAATTGAAGCGCTACTTATTTCCATTGTGGCTGCAATGCTAAGAATGATTGTTTTTTAACCATTTAAACACTGTATAACTGCATTTCTGTTGATAAAATTGTGCTTTGGCAGGAGAGAAGGGAAGTGGACCCTCAACTGGGAAGCCCCTACACTATAGAGGATCAATCTTCCATCGTATCATTAAAGGGTTCATGGCACAAGTATGTTCTTCTTTTCACTTCTCTTCATATGACGCAGTTGCTGACCCAATGAAATCGCCTCTGAATATGTTTTCCAGTTAGCACGAGTTAGATGTGATAGCCTTTTTTGTTTTGGTCGGTTATCTTGTTTATGCTGTAGGATACAGGGCTGATGGCCACGACTGCTTTTCTTGTGATGTAGTATTTAAGGTTGTATTTTGCTATGTTGCACATGACTGAAATTTGCTAAGATTCACCCTACACGAGTCCACTTTGTATCAACATATAATTGTTTCCTTAATTTTTCCCCCTATGAGGTGTTTAACGGGGAGTGCTGTTTTTGGCAGGGCGGTGATTTTTCAAGACGAAATGGTATGTAATTTGCTAATCCTTGTTTGTTGTTTGTTTAGTGTATTTATTACTGCCTTTTTCAGTTGTTTGTTCTGGTACATTTGAATTTATTCTTTTACAGTATTGTATTGTAGACATCCATAAATATTGGAATATATGCACATTTTGGATATATTTCCTATAGTTGTATATGGAAAGGGATTTTATATCTTGAGTGGAGAGAAGGCCAGATCAATTCGCTTATGTGCAACACGTGGAACTTCGGAAAATCAAAAAAATTCTATTTTGTCTGTCCGAAGAGCGCAGGTTATTTAAAATTACTGTTATCCTAATGAACAATTCTTTGGAGCATGTCATGAGACAATATCATTGATCGACAATTGGAGCTTGAGCTGAAGGCATGATCTTTTGCAATTTATTAGTTATGCCTATTGGAAACTGTATGATTTTGCATTTCGGGATTGACCTTCAGAAAGGGTCTTTGGGTGGGCATATTTTGTGGTTTTGGGGGGGGGGGGAGTAATTAATATCACTTGGCATGTTGGACAAAAGATTAGTTCATTTGTTTTGGAAAAACAATTCCATCATCTTGTTCTTCAGATGCATGTGATTATCATTGGTATTTTTATAGGTGATGTATTTGTCTATGTACCGCTTGTGAATCACATCTTAAAGGATCCTCTCTTTAAAACTATGTCAATTTATTTTAGTGGGGCTGGATTCTGAGAGATTGAGATATGCGTAGCAACTAACAAGTCCAATATCAGAACTCTTTGGCCAAAGATATAAAATAAATAAATAAATTTTAGATAAAGGAAAAAAGAACAAAGCATTAAAACTTAGAAGAGGAAAGGAGTAATCAACTCAGTCTATATGGAAAAATATAGAGATGGTGCCTTGCCGCGTTGCCTGCCTCTGGCGGCTTGACCGCTTGCCATAGTTACCAAGTCGGAAGTTGGGAAAAAATCGACCATGGGAGAAGTCGGAAAAATCGAGAAAAAGTTAGAAAGGTTGGGAAACAAACGGTAGAATTTTAGAACATATTTATATATAGATGTTCTAACAGGTTTTTTGAGTAGTACATAACGGGATTAAAACGCAATTAATCGCGATTAAAACGTGTAAATCGGGATTAAAACATAAAAATTATGACTTTTTCAAAAAATGGGAAAGAGTCGCGTAGTGAACGTTTATTGAATAAGCCATGTTTTAATCGTGACTTGTTCAAAAAATCCGAGTTTTTGGTAACAGAGCCTCCTGCAACCCATCTGTAGTTTGGAGAGAGAGAGAGAGAGAGAGAGAGAGAGAGAGAGAGAGAGAGATCAACTCATTCTATATGTAAAAATAGAGAGATGGTGCCTTGCCGTGTTGCCTGCCCGCTGGCGGCTGGACCTCCTACTGCCCATCCGTAGTGGGGTGGGGTGTGTGTGTGAGAGAGAGAGAGAGAGAGAGAGAGAGAGAGAGAGAGAGAGAGAGAGAGAGAGAGAGAGAGAGAGTTCCTGCATGACTGAAGCTTGCAGATGCTCGCCAGTCATCAATGGCTTCTGAGAATCGGGATATAGAACGAACAATTCTTTGGAAGTTTAGCTCAAAAACACTTAACCCTCCTATAGTTAAAAACTACATTTTGCCTTCTTCAATTCAGTTTTGAACAGATAAAAATTACCAAATGAGGAAATTAAGTACTTGACAAAAGGAGGTATTGTGCTAACATTTCAAACTTGAAGGAGCGATCTAGAACAAAATAAACTACAGGGGGGGTTAAGTGTTTTTGAGCTAAACTTCAGGGGGGCAACATGTAATTTGCCCTAGAAATTGTGGGTGGTTGAGAGAGTTCAGAAAGGTGAAGGAACCTTACTAGATTTCTTCTCTCTTGAAGTTTTAAAGGTCGACCACCAACTTTCTTGTCTGACTTAGTCTCATTGGAAACCCAGATCTTTTGAAGGGTAATGATCTCTTTTACTGGAGAAGTTACTTGTGGGTAACCGCCAACTTTCTGTTACAAGTATGCTAATCCCATTCTCCGCGATCGAAGGAATAGAATAAAATGTTGGCAGTTGGTTGCTTAATATTAAGAATTCATTTTTGTGGGATAAAACACTGAAACTGCTGAATTTCTTTTTCTCTTCTTTGAATCTCACAACTCAAAGATGATTGTTTTGTATTTTTTGGTTTTGTAGGTTTATTAGCGGCTATATGCTCTCATATCAAGTCAATATAGCGAATATGATAAGGAAAAATGGAGTTTCCTCATGATTACTTTTGTTGAGTACATGACCCGATTGGATCTTTGGATCCACAACCTGGGTCTTACAATCCAGCATTTTCCCTGTATAGTGATCTGATTCGGATCCTTTAGTGGCATTTTGACATGGCTATTATTTCCCAATTCCCATACAATATGAAATGAATTGTATCTCAGTCACTTCTGTCTTGCAGTATAACTTATTTTAAGTGGAAGAAGATGGGGTCTAAATGACTTTCTATCTCGTCACCGTACCTTGGTTATTATATTTTGTTTTTCCTGCGGTCCTGTTAGTAGGTACAATGATGATGTGTCATTCCATTCGTAGATTAGTTCATTGTTCATAGTTTAACCGATTTTCAGAGAGAGAATGTACATGTCTTGAGTCTTAGATAGGTTGATTTGTCTTTACTTTTATTTTCTATCTAACATTAGAATTGTGTTTCTTTACATAGACGATAAGAATTGTAAGGTTATATGTTGCTCGAAGTCTAGGGCTGATTAATGATTATTCTCATTTGATTTAAGTTGATAGTTAAACCAGTCTCCTACATAGTAGATTCTCTGTTCATTTGGCAGACAAGTGGTACACTGGTACATGATAAGTTTGACAGGTCATCTTTCATTTCCTTATTTTTCTCCAGGTTCATGTCATTTTTCTCCAGGTTCATGTTTCAATTCTTATTTGATCTTAGTTGATAGTTAAACCAGTATCCTACATAGTAGATTGTCCGTTCATTTGACAGACAAGCGGTACATGATAAGTTTGACAGGTCATCTTCCATTTCCTTTTTTTTTCCAGGTTCATGTTTCAGTTCTTTCTGGTTTCTAATTTAGTTTGATTTTCTATTTGATTCCTTATTACACTAAAGCATGAAGGGTTAATTGATTACTTAGCCTCTTCTAGCTTGTTATATATATTCTTATATCTTTGCGTCAATTGCTAGTTGTGGATGACCAAATAGCTATAAACATTTGATATTTTTTAAAGCATGTAGAAGAGTGCCATAATTTTGAATGTTTTGATTGATGAATGTTTGGTTAATCTTCAATCTTAACAAGCCATTTTACAATTCCCAGGAACCGGTGGGGAGAGCATATACGGTGGAAAGTTTGAAGGTGATTATGCATAGAACATTTTGCAAGGAACTCTTAGTTATACTTGTGCTGAACACCATATCTTTAAACTTGTGATGAACAACTTGTTTTGAGGTCTTTTCCCCATGTTGATGTGGCTAAATAACATGCATTTTGCTTGTTTGAGTTTTCAATGGTTTGAATCTGATTTTCTATAATTGATAATATGTTGTTGCACTTTATGAGTGTATGACTTGTTATATATCATGGCCCCGTACCTTCAAAATCTACCGAGGATAGTTTTTTTTTAGGATACAATATGTAACACGCTTTTGTTATAAAATTGTCTTTTTTATTGGTAAGTTACTTAATGCTATTTTCATGTTATTAATGACTTATCTCTAGTATTAGTTTGTTACTGGGACACTTCACATTTGCAGTTGGTTGCAGTATTGTAGACTTGGAACACTTGGATACTCCTTGACATATCCTAATCAAGAAGGTAGACATGGTGTATTTCGCACAAACACACCAAAAAAATCAATAAATGTTGCAAAATAAGAAAAAGTGCACACATTCACTTATGTAGTGCATTCATCAGTCACCATCACTTGGTTCATAAATTCTGTCTTAGAAGTTTGGCAATCTCTTCTCAAATGTGTTATGTACAATGAGCTCTATTTATCTTTTATGATGTTCCTCTAATGAGCACCCAAAAAAATATATATAAAATAAAAAAAGAAGTGGAAAAAATGCACTCTTAACACGTGCGCTCTCCATCAATTGGTGCATAAATTTCATCTTAAAAGTATGGTATTCTCTTGTAAAATAGGTTATGTACAATGGGTATTTATCTTTTTTGGTGGTCCTAATGATGTCCAAGTTTTCATGTCTCTTATAGTGGGGAAAAGTATTTTCTCTTGTTTATCTTCATTTTTCCTATTTATTCTAGCATCATGAGGTCTATCATACAGAAGAATGGAGAGAGAGAGATTATGATAATCCAATAGGATTCGAGCTGGTTGGATAAGTGGAGAGGAGTTTCGGAAATGCTATGTTATCAACACATGTCTTTAAAAGTTAAGGGTACATTCTACAAGACATTGCCCTTAGAGAGAGAGAGAGAGAGAGAGAGAGAGAGAGAGAGAGAGAGAGAGAGAGAGAGAGAGAGAGTAATTTGAGTGTGTTTGAGGAAGTACCAGCGTACCACAAATATAGGAAAGGATGATAGAAAATAGAGTAAGATGGTTTGGGCTAGCCTCTGTAAGGAGAGGTCTCAGATTACCGTGGAAGGTCCAAGAAGGAGGTGAAGTCCTAGAATAACATTGATGGAAGTTAGGAACGACATGGAAAATATTTCATTGACAACAAATATTGCCCTAAATAGAAATAAGATCGTTTGGGCCAGCCTCGGTAAGGAGAGGGTCTCAGATTACCGTGGAAGGTCCAAGAAGAAGGTGAAGTCCTAGAACAACATTGATGTAAGTTAGGAACGACATGGAAAATATTTCATTGACTGATTGACAACAAATATTGCTCTAAATAGAAATGAATGGTGAAGAAGGATTTATGAAGCCGACCAAGAATAGATGGGAATGACTTGATGATTATGGTTTTGTTTTTGTTCTAACATCCCAAATTTACAACATAGCAGATTTTCTTAAGAGAACTTTTGGTTTCACAAAGAATGAATCTTATCTTAGTGTATTAGATATTGGTAAAAAATATGCACTGCATTAGATGGCTGACTACATAGTTTGGAGAAGTGGATGAAGTCTTTTCTTGCACAAAGTAAGGGTACTGTTTCGTTTGTTTGGTTTTCTTCACATGCTCTTTTTGTTGTTTTTTGTAGCAGTCACTTCAATCATGTAGCTTGCTCTTGAATGCTACCCTTGAAATTCTCAATAATCACGCTTATCTTGATAGTCTTTACATGAACTTCAAAAGATGATACCATCAGAAAGCACTTATGTGCGCATGGTTTGTGCTTTTCTATGATTGTATCCATAAACATGTCTGTTGGCACATGTGCTTAGGCACATTTGCATGGACCATCCACCTTATACTTTGTTGAATTCTATCCATGGAAAACGTTAATAGTTGCATATTATTTATCTGTTGATATGTGGATGCTGTTATGATGCTACAGATGAAAATTTTGTTGTAAGCCATGATGGTCCTGGTCGTCTATCAATGGCAAATGCTGGTCGTGACTGCAATGGTTCTCAATTTTTTATTACATTCAAGCCTGCTCCTCACCTTGATGGGTGAGTTTGTCTATGCTTGTATTATATTCTTCCCACCTCTAGATGCATGCTCATGCACGCATACACACCCCTTCATCCCACCTCTAGTTGCACACACATTCATCCCACCCCTAGATGCATGCTCATGCATGCATATTGCATGCACACACTTCATCCCACCTCTAGTTGCACACACATTCATCCCACCCCTAGATGCATGCTCATGCATGCATATTGCATGCACACACATTTATCCCACCTCTAGATGCATACACACATTTATCCCACCTCTAGATGCATACACACACATTTATCCCACCTCTAGATGCTTTCCATCTTTACAATCATTGTGAACTGAAGCTACCTGGCATGTTGATGTTTTTGACCACATCACAGGAAGCATGTTGTTTTTGGGAAGCTTGTTGTAGGACATGAAACTTTGAAGAAAATAGAGCATGTTGAAGTTGATGGTGACAAACCACTTGTTCCAGTGAAAATTGTCAACTGTGGCGAGCTTATTGAGCAACATCAACAAACTGTTGTACCGGAGAGTGGTATTTTACTTTGTGTCATAGTTTTCTCTTAGTGCTTAAGCTGTTTTTTTCTTAATTCTTGTTAGATTTACTGGAAATATCATTGCTTTTGTGACATCATGTAGTTTCTAATATTTTTGAATACATCATTCTGGCTGGTTGGTTATATCAGTTGCATTGTTGTCCCACTATTTCTTTGCTGTCTTATGTTTGCAGATAAAAAGAAAGCTACTAAATCGAAACCAGGGAAGCATATTGCATCTGATGTTGATAACGAAGGTCGGTTGAGGGGACGACATAAGAAAGCTTCTAAAGGAAGAAGAAAGAAAAAGAGAAGAAAGCATTACTCTTCCGAATCAGACAGCTCGTCAGACACCGACTCTGAATCTTCCGAAACACAGAGCGATTCTGATTCTGATTCATCATTATCACTGTCATCATCATCGTCTGATTTCAGTAGTTCAAGTGATGACTGGCGTAGGAGGAGAAAGAAATATTCTAAGAGAGACAAATATAAGCATGGAAAAAGAAAAAGAGAGAGGAGACGAGAGAAAAGACGTAGAAGGCGGGATAGAAGATACAGGCACAAATCAAAAAGGTTGTTATGACAATGTTCCTCCAGCTTAACATATCTTCTCAATTGTTATTTTCTCTTACACAACCACACACATGCGCCCGCCGTCGCGTGCGCGCACACACACACACTATTCTTTAAGAAAATTAACGAATCCTTTACATCAAACCTCTTTTCATACAGGGCTTGTTTTTGAGAAAACAGTTAATTGAAAGGGACACTATTCTTATTATATGCTGTTTGTACTTGTTTGGCATAGCATTTTCCCTTCTTAAAGTCTGTGAAGGTTATGCATTTCATGTTGTTTTTTTAATTTGGAAGTTTTGGAAGTGATGCTCTTTGTTCTTTTGCAATTTCTGACATTTATGGTATTTGGATCCTAATCAAGTTTCTCTTAATTGTGAAAGTTTGCATAAATATTTCCAAGGTAACAATCCTTTCCTTTATGACTCGTTTACATATTTCATACTATTGGGTAAATGGTGGTATTTGTGCTAAACTAGTTTTCTTTGTTGGTTTTATGTCACTCCATCACCCGCAAATGTTATTATCACTGCCAACTAAATTGCAAACAATGTCCCATTCGATGCCTAAGATACCGGTGATCATGCTCCTCAAAAGTGTAAAACATCAAATATTAAGTCAGATAGGCTTTTATTCTTTCATATGAATGGTATTGAATTGTTTTTCGTAGTAGTGAAACATAATATCATTGTTTCAAGGATATCGGAGAGTGACATTGAAACTGAGAGTACAAGCGGGAGCAGCTCTGAAGAGGACGGAGATAATATTCAGGGGCTGGTGCCAAAGTCTAAGATCTCTTCTAAGATTTCTGGTAGGTTTCAGAACTCATGCTTTGGTTTCATATATCTGTGCAGCTGACATAAGGATGTGTTTATTTATAATAAAATTTAATATTAAAATTTAAATCTACTAGTTTTTCAACCTATTTTGTGGCATATATGAATCCTTCCACACCATTTGAACTTTTCAGATGTGAATCTTCTTTCAGTGAGAGCTTACTCCATTTTGGTCAATATATGGTATGAATGCTTTATGTTCTTATTATGCTTGTTTTAGTGAGCGTATATGTTGTCGGTCAGAAAAGGATACCACTTGGATTGCTTTTCATCTCTCATATTTCTTTTATCTTCCAAAATTATAATTCTAAGTTGATAATTTTGTTGAGGGATTGAACATGTTGCTTATTTTCCTTGCATTTGCCCTTAAACTTTTGTTTTTGTAACACATACATCTCCCAGCATAGCAACACAAGTTAACCCTGCATAGATTTGTTCCCTATACGTTAAATATCTGCTACACTAAATTTTTGATAACCAACTATATTTTTATTTTCTTTTTTTAAACATGAACTTTCTTAGATTTAGTTTCCTCATAAACATTTTTGTTCTATATTGATGGCGTAGTGGTTTTGTCATTGCAAAAGCATCCTTGTAATGAAGTGTATTGTCCAATGCAATTTTTTAAATTATTGTTCCAACCAATCTGAGCCTTATTTTTCATGTGAATTGTGGCCCCAATGTTCTGGAAGACTTCATCTTTATATTATATATAGTTACATTTATCTGTAATCTGATATCCAATAGAAGTTTCTTGAAGACATTCATACTATAATTTTACAGGTTAGATAGTGGAGAGGGGTTTCTATAGTGGAGATCATTGTCATATATCTTTAACTATGTGAATATTTATGACAGATAAGGTTCGCGATTGTTTTCTGCGTTGGATGCAATTTATAGGCTAAATACAGTAGCAGAGTGCTTCTATTCAGGCATTTGATTATTGTATTACACAGAGGTTTGGTGTATATCTTAGAGTGCAGTAGATGTAGTTGAATGGTTTTGATGATTAAGAGATGTTGATCATCTGATACTGTAGGGGGTTTGATTCTGTGAACAGTTTCTAAAGTAGCTTTGATTGTCTTGTATCGTTTTGGTGTGAGTTTTGTGATCAATATTGTTGGGAATGTTGCAAGTTGATAAATAGGATCTAAATGGCACTCTGCAGTTCCATGGTTTGAAGTTCTACGAGTGCCAGTATTGAATATCCGATGTTTGTCGGATGTTGGTTGTAATGTGTGATGAAGAGATGAGAATGCTGTGGTGAATGTGTGGTAAAACTAGTTCTTCTAGAATCAAAATGGTATGCTAGAGGAATCCTAGGATATACACAGTAAAGTGAGGGAGAATAGATTAAGATGTCATTTTCCATGTGCAACCATGGTTGAGAATTGCTGTATTAAGGGGAAGGACGATAGAGCTAGATCTAGATGAGCTTAAATATTAGCTGTCGTTTATTTTTTGGGGCGTGTATTGTTTTATTTTAATATATCAGAAATACGAGTCTATCGTTATGCGAGTTAATGGGTCATTGATTGGCCTATATATGAATTTCGTTTTTGAAATTTAAAGGTGGTCATGGCAAGAAAAAGAGAAGAGAAAGGATAAAAATATAGGACTAAGGTGCAGGAGTTGGGTTTCAACCATGTCTATATGAGAAACGTGGGCCTTGTCGGTCCTTTTAGAAGATTAGACATGTGATACTTTATAGAATCTAGGGACCGAATATGGCCAGGGACACTTTAGGTTGCCCCATGTAAAATGTGTTTTTTTTTTAATCTTTGGTTTTTTTCCGTAAGGGTTTGCGACCACATCGTCTTAGGAAGCGGTGATACTTTTCATTGTGAATCTAGGATTGCTTGTCCAAATAGGCAAGACTAGGATAACTTGGTTGTCCACGACACACTAAATATTGGGATAATTGTTCTGCAGTATTTTAGATCTGAAAACCATTAATTATTTTGAGGATTGTTTTTGTACTTCGTCTGTTCATTGTGGTGTGTGTAAGCATCTTTGATTGATAAGGCTTATAAAAGGTTTGGTCTCTTTTTTATGTTGGTTTTAGTGAAATTCATCTTTTATCCTTCCTCAAGTCTGATCAAATAATCTTGTTTATGTCGTTTAATTTGGTGACATTGATCAATGTTGGTTGGTATTAGTGTGGCAATATTCATTTGAAAGAAGGCAGGACTAATGTTCTGCAACAAAATGGACATTGCGACAAAATGGTCCACAAGCAAGGCATGCACTCAGAGATGACGGACACATTGTTCATCAATATGTGAAGATATATCCTTGCACCTCCGGCAAGTGACATTATGGCATGGCTGAAATGTTCAATTGTGTTGGTGATTTTGATGAAGAATGCTTTGTGGCAACTGACTGTTTGAAGATCGGGTAGCATGATCTAAGTTAGATCATCTAACTTATATTTTTATGATAGGAATTTATCTGACAGTGGCCAATTATTGAAAATTTGGTCATTGTTGACTTGATTAAGATAGACTTGACTGTCCCGTGACTCACGTGTGAAAGCTTTGATTTTGAAGGAAGCAATATCAAGAATTCAATCGATAATGATCCGCAAGGAGCACAAATGAAAAGATTCAGTCATTTAATCAAAGATCAATGAAGACAGTAAAATCCATAAAAAATACGTTTGATAGCTTTCGCAGTGTCTCGTGTTATCTCATTTAATGGATTTAGGGCCTCATGATGAATGAACAACGCTGAAGAAGCTACTCGACTATCCAATTGCATAACGCCTGTACCGTTATATCTAGGTGGTTTAAACACTGGGGCACGGAGAGTTTTCTTTGGCACGACCTAATCCTGTTTACTCAACCGAGAACAAGGTAGAAGAAAGGTGAGAAGAAGAGTTGATAAATAACTTTATAATCATCTACTTGACTTTAAGTAGATGAATAAATTGAAGAACATGAGACCCCTCTCATAGTATACTTACTACCCAAGGATAAAGGACTTCCTTGGATGAGTTGGGTCCTAAAAGGGACTTATTTATTCATTGAACAAGTGCTATTAATATCTCAAAATTCAGATCCCCTTCCCCTTGTAGCCTCATATAGGAAGACACTTGCACCATTTGGATTCTTGTTGATATAAACGTTCAATCAGCCTAAGGTATACTTAAATATGATTTTAATCACTATTTTCACGCAAAATAGAAGTGGTTGCCAAAATAGATTTGGAATATTTCCTATATTCACATCCAATTCTCCTTCAAGTAAACCTTGGGCCCTTTTGGTTCGCAAGATTAGAATCGAATGAGAAACCGAATGGAAACCAAATGAATGTGAATATGGTCATTCCCATTCTCTTGTTTGGTTGCGACCAGAAGATTTCCCAAGGAATGAGCATTTGGATTGGATTTGTCCAGTCGGTTGGTTTAGGTCAGGGTGTATTGGGTTAGATCGGGCACGACTGAGTCGTATCGGATTGGATTGGGTACGATATGGTCGGATCATGTCGCTTCATGTTAGATTTGGTAAGGTCGGATTGCTATTAGTTGGGTTCAATAAGGCTATATTGGATTGGGTTGTGCTAGGTTAACTCCTATCGGGTTGAGTCAGATCCAAGGGTTAACCTCAAATAACATTACTATGGTTGGGTGGAATGCCCATTCCACCATATTTGAAGTGAATGGGGTCCCTCCAAGTTAGAAGTAATGCCGAAGAAGCCGGACATAGCTAAAGGAATAAGGATTTGAGTTGGGGAAAGAGAGGAGGAAGAACCAAACACTTCCTACTTAATCTTATGGAGAATTAATTTGTGAGGCCGAACACCTCCCCTCTCTCTCTCTCTCTCTCTCTCTCTCTCTCTCTAAAACTGTGGGTGTCAATATGTCTCTTTTTAAATTTAGTTGAAAATGATGCAAAGAGGGAGTCATCCATTAAAGGCTCTTTTATGACAATTTAAGGACCTTTATGGTTTAAAAATGGCGAGTATTATGTGTGGTTTCATGAAGTAAAATTTTAATTTGATTTTGTTCTCTTCTAAATATTTATTTCTTTTAACTTCAGGTTGTAGGGTTTGCCTCATTGAATTATGGACTCGGATCCCTTGCGACTAAACTTTTTGCACTTCTGAAAGTAAAGTGCAGGTTTATCTTATTTCAACCTCAGATTTGATTCATACATGACTTAAAAAAAAAGGATTTGATTCATATTTTGTTTTGCACAACTATACCGGTTGGTTACACCAAAGCAGCTTCAATTGACGGCTAAAACACTCAAATCTATTGTATTAACCAATTACTAACTATTTACCAGGTATGTATTCAACTTGTGTAATGCTAGGGAGCTAAGCGTGCTGTCCATGATGATATACGAAGGTAGCTTTGTATTCACATGTGAAATGTTGGATGACTTCGCGGATATTTAAGGAAGCTCAATCCAGGGGTTTATTTGTTCTGGTAGGTCCATTGTGTCAACATGTGAATGCTTTAGGTGGGTTAGGTAAGGTTGATAAAGTGTGCCATATTTTATCTGGTTTGGTATTTATATCATGTTTTCACATCCTAGACCTGATATTTTTTTGATTTGAATTACTTAAGTTTTATCTTCTCAAACCCGACAACCATTACTCTTGAGCCCTCCTAACATCCCCTATACACATTTTTAATGTTGTGGAGCAATAGTCCCTAGCATTTCCTTCACACAGTAGCAGGGTCGTCATCAATGGCCGGAGATAAAAGTGTGAAGCGACAAGCGATTAGCAGCCTTAATCTAAGCTCTCTCTCTCTCTCTCTCTCTCTCTCTCTCTCTCTCTCTCTCCTTTCACTTTTAAGAAACAATCAAGGTGCGAATACAAAAAAGCATGTATTTGTAGACATGAGGAAAGGTTTTAGGATTTTCGAGCACAAATTTGAAAGAATCAAGAGGAGGACATATAGAATGGAGAGGAGACCCTTTTCTCACTAACATAAATGTAGTAAGAATGTGGCATGGCATGGGGGTCTGACCTGGGTTTGGTTATTGTCAGGGACCAGGGTATCATTGAGTTGGATTTAGGCTACCTAATTGGCTACTCGACTCGTCTGCTTCCCTAGTTTGGACTCATAAGTCGGCCCATTCTTCTACATTAGACACCGCTTATGAGGTTTGTTGGATTCAATGGAAAGAAACATCTTCTTGCACAAACAAGTCATCGAAGGATCATAATTGAGTTGCTTTGGACTTCGATGTCATTCCTTGGCTTTTATCAATCTTGCATTGCTCTCTTCAAGTTTTTCCTTAAATTTATTTAGTGCTCCCATTCTTTTGTTTGTAGCCCATGCATCATCAATGTTATTGTCTAGATGTGGAAGAGGTTTTAATTTTTTAGTTCACAACTACGTTCGCAAAAAGGACATGTGTAAACTTATTACATGAGCAATTTGACACGGTGATTTGTTTTTAGGGTAAAGTTCCTATCTCTAGGTTCCTTAACAAATTTCCAATGTTCAAATTTGTCACTTACTGTTTGCATGAGTTTGTGGGTAATAGGTACTACTAAAATTGAGCTATGCGTACAACTTGTTCCACAAAGTAGGCAAACCTGCTAAACTAACTTCCAAACTTCGAATCTTCATCATTGTTGCCAAGTGTGACCTCAATGCTATTGTACGTTCGCATATGAGAAAATAGAAGGGTGTTTGGGCTATACTAACATTGCATATGCGTTTAGGAACCTGTGCGGCCCTTGAAGATTATATTTGACTATACAATACAATATTGCGTGCGCATTCAACGGCTAGTTTTATTGCTGTTGTAGTTGTGTGGTTGCATAGTGTGCTGTGCGGCCACACAATTAACTGTGTGGCTGAAACAACAAGATTTCTCTTATAGTTGTAAATTTGTAATGCCTGATGAGCCGACTACTTTCGTTTTTCATAGTTTTACTAAATTTATAACCCATTGTTTTTCTAATATATACTCTTCGGGGACCTCGGGTCATAAGCTCATAGCCAAACCTACTCTAATAAAAAGGGTGTTCCATTTTTTGAGTTCTATGACCTAATTATAATTTTAGATTTTCTTAAGTTTTATTTTTTTCAATTATAAAGCGTACAATAGGGATGTGCGATCCCACAATCGCATATGCAATGCAACCACATATGCTAGCAGCTCAGTCCAAGTTCACTTGATAACATTGATCATGATTGAAGCTGATGTTTTTTGGAATCTCATGCAATCAAACCACTATTTGACGTTAGAAGCATTTTTTTGTCTTCGTGCACCTGAGAAAATCAGGCCTTTAAGATCTGTCTCATACGACACCTATCACATCCACCCCTCCTGGTGTTTTAGGGAGACTAAGAAAATGTTCTCACTAATATCCCTCAACAATCTATTGGGGACCGGTGAAGGCACATAAAGTTTTTTTGAAAATATTCCTCCACAATGTCTTTCTGTTTGTAGTCTAGGCTAAAAATTAACTTCCTTCAACCCAATTGTCATGTATGGCCATAGTTACCACTGACCCCTTGGAATTCCAAGACATCATTTTCAAACATGACCCATCATAACCAAATAGTCCTCATGGTGACCATGTAAGTACTCTACCCAAATAGTTAAGAAGTCTATGTCATCCATATACTTTTATAACTCAATACGTTAGCCATTTCATTTTGGGCACGTAATCTGTATTTTACATAATTATTGAAAGCTCTTGGGTGATGATTTTAAACCATCACGAAGGTTCAGCTTGGTGACCCATTAGAATGCTTGAGAGCTTCATGATTATAGTCTAGAAGCAACTCTTGTTAAATAAAATGATCAACTCAATTTTACAATGTATGCTGAATGTCATATAGCCTCCAACTCGGATTATCGGATATATTTTGCACGGTTCATTTAACCTGTTACTATAATTGTTCATTGAACTACCTCCAGTAACAACTAAAATTGTTCAGAGCAAGGGCCATGTTGCTAAAACTCTCCCCATATCTTTTATAAAGTCATCTTAAGCTTCCAATCTCCAAATGGACACCTTATCTACTGCAATTAGTTATATGAGCTGCATTGGAGTTAAATTTCTTGATGATGTGTCTACCTACAGTAGCCAAGTCATGGAATTCGTTGGATTATGTTGCAAACCGATTGTTGAGTTGATACACATTCAACTTGGTTATCTTAACATATAATCTGATCATGGAGTTCAGAAGCATACTTGTTAGTGATTTTGTATATTCATCTAGTAATCCGCATGCGTCGCAAATCATCCTTCTTTAAGGCGAACTATACAGGGATAACACATGGGCTCATGCTTTCTGCAACTTCTTTCGAAGCTCATTTACTTGACATTGAATGTCCTCGTGCTCTTGCAGGTTCGTCATGTAATGCGAATTGTTTGGTAATATGGCTCCTGGTATCAAGACCTGCTCTTGCAGGTTCATCTTGTATTGTGACTTGTTTGTTAATCTCTTTTTTTTTTTTAAGGTAAAGACTGTTCTCTATTTGGTGAAGTCCAAGATCTTTAGGAGTAATGTCATCACATGAGAGAATGAGCTCATGAATAATCAATCCTTTTCTAGTTGTCTCCCGATTGATGACCATAAAGAACTGTCCATTCTCATGTGATGCTTCCAAGAATTATTGCATGTGAGGAAGCCACAACTTCGCTTCTTTTCTTCCCTTTCACCTCTGCTTCCATCGAAGCTAAGGTATCGTTGACATTGTCTTTCACAGTAGTCAAAGTGGCCCTTTCCCTTGGTGTGATATGTTTATATCACATATCGCGTCTCCCTAGAAGTAGATGACAACTATCATATTGTTGTGATTACAGAAGATTGCAAAACAATGATTATTAACACATACTTTCACAGTTTCACCTCCATTCTTGAGCTGTAACGGTCTTCCGAGTTGCAATGATGGCCACACATACAATTTCTAGACCTCTCGACCTTGTCTTCTGAAGCAGCAATATTGCAGAGCCCATTCATTCATAATCAAAGCGAACTTTCTTTTTCATTTACATGTACATCCTATTGTACCATATAAATTTTGGAGCACTTGTCGTGGCACATGGTCAAAGAAGCTTCAAGTGCTATTATTGCCATATCTGATTCTTCACATTCTTCATAAAAGATCTTCTTGATGTTCCTCATTCTTTTTTTTCAATTCTTCTTGCTCTTTTGCATTGTTAATACAAATGTGTTAGATGCAGTTGGAGGAATGCTCACGTATTCCCTATCATTAAGTACTAGCATGTTTACCATTTATCGATTTTAATGCTCTACCCATGTGGTGCAAACATAAATATGCATCATATGTAGTTGTTTGGTGTCATGACGTAGAGGGAGTCTAGCGTTTTCTAGTCGTTTTGGTTTCGTTGGAAAACAATGTAGGATTGAATCATGTTTCAACTAACATAACTAGTTCTAATCTAAACAAAAATGTCAGTAAATTGCATGTAAACAAGTCGATTAGAGGTTAATATGTTCCTAACATAAGCTAAAGTAAGTAACCAGAACCATGACCATCGAGCCTTGTCCCATAGTATTTATAGGGATGACAATGTTGGGAATTCAACCCTGTATGCAAAGCATGCATTGTAGCATTTGAGGTCTAAACAAAATTAAGCTGTAATATAATTGAAATCCTTTTTAGTTATATGATGAAAATGACTAGACTGAAGAACCCAAGGCTTTTAACTAGCCTTACAATTATGCAATAACTAGTCCCGATGTGTGAATTTTTAGGTTAATGGAAAGGAACTCACAGATTAGACCAGAAGGAAAGCTCTGCGACATTGAAGGGATACCAAGGAGAAGGACTTATGGCAAGTGGTCATACCTTAATAATCATCCGCTAATATACATATGTCAAAAAATTAGAAAAACCAACACAAGAAGATAAAGGACGAGAAAAAAAGATTGTATAGGAGAGAAGGCCTAGAAGGACGACTTAGAAAGAAGAAATAAGAGTGGACAAAAAATGTGGGGCTTTTGCTTTCAATTTGAGCACAATCTTTAGATCACATCCTCCACTAGGCTTTGGAAGTCTTCGTATGAGTACCAAAGCTCGGAAGTTTTTTTTATAAGGATAGGAGGTGGGCGTTCTCCACATGTAGAGTCCGACTCCTATCCGAACGGAAGTATGGACCAAACAAAAAAGAGGGAAGGAAATAGGAATACAGGCACAAAAGAGAGAGAAGGAAATCCACATTAAATGCTCCTGGGCAAGTCGAAGACTTCAAAATCAGTCCTTCAATTTTTCCTGTTAAGTTACCATCTTGTTCAAAAGCTTAACCGATTAGGGAATCGGCCAAGGATGTATATCATTCTAGCACCCCCCCTCATGGAGTCATGTGCGATCCTCTCCCACACGTGAAGAAATAAGTTGATGGAGGAATAAACAAATACAAAAGCTTAGGTTGCTAGGGAATGAACCGACAATGTGTATTTGGCTAACAATTGCCATTGAATTTCCGAAGTATAAGTTCCCTATTACGTATCATATGTTAAAGTTGTCACATCAATTATGTCGGCATAGGACTTGCAAATGATCACATAAGTGGGGTTGGGCACCCCGCACCATAAGTCATTCTCCGTGAAGGCTTAAAATAGGGTAAACTTTGAAAGTTGATCTAATGGGCTACAAACCTGAAGTTATAAAGGCCTTAGTATGTAGTTATGTACTACATCACCATATTTATAGGAGATTCTCCAACTATATTATACATTTTAGTATAGAGAATTGTGATGCGTTCGTCATCGCCCTTACGATTTTAACCAAAAATTCTAGATTTGGAATTAGTCAAGATAATCAGGGACACTGTTCTAAAAAGCGGTCCGGGCGGCCGCCTAGGCGGCCGCCTAGGCGTTTTAGGGGGTTGGCCGCTCCGCTTCAGCAAAAAGCGGCACTGCAGGCGGGTTGAACAAAGGCGGGCGCCTAGGCGGAATCCGACCCGCCTAGGCGCCCGCCTAGGCGGGTAAAAGGCGGGCGCCTAGGCGGTCTCACTGTATGCAATTGCTTGAGGAATTTTTTTTTTCTGTAATGAATTTTCTGTTTCTTCACCATATGCAATTGCTTGAGGAATTGTTTTTTTCAATGTATTGTGATGAAATGTTTAAGAAGCTCTTACGATTTTTTACTATATTGGTTCTTGTATGGTATGAGTTTGGATAGAATTTGGATAACAATATATGATTGGTTGAAATTTGGGTACATCACAATAAAGTTGGAGTACAACTGTATTATCTGGTATACTCAAGTTAGAGGGACAATCGGGTATAGGTATTGAGGTAACCATACCGAAATACCCCTACCCACCCAATCCCCTCCTCCCTTTTCATAAAACGTTTATATTCAGATCGGTAGTTTTGATGTTTGCATATGTAAAACTTTCTAATATTGTTTTTTTTATATAGAATTATAAATTTTTATATATACATACATATAGAATATATATAATATATTTTATATAGGTGGGCACCCGCCTTTTTCTCCGGGCGCCCGCCTAGTCGTCCGCCTTCCGCCTTGAAACCACTTGACCGCCCGTCTTCCGCCTTCCGTTTTTTAAAACATTGATCAGGGATTTCTCTGATCTTGTTTTTTTTTTTTTCTCTTGATATGGTTGCTATCTAGATTGACTCTACTGCCTAGTTGATGGATAGTACTCTTTACCAATAGGACTCCTCAAGTGAAGAGCCTCAAGAAAAGGCTTGATGATACTCTATTCGGACCACAGGAATTCCTAATCTTGAAATTATTCGTGGTTGTTGGGGTTATCTATTCTAGTCGTGTGGCTTTGCTCTTATCGTTGGCTCTTAGATTGAAATTTCTATAAGATAGGTGAATTTCTGATGTCAACGTTTTGGTTGGCACTGAACACACACAATTTTACTTCTTCTTTCTAAGATTTAAATGAGGCTTCAATGGTTTTAGAAAATCTACTCTACTTTAACTGGATTGTGTTCACTGGTGTTTTTTTGGGCACTAGTTTGGATATTTGGAGTGCTTTATTGTACATTTTAGTTAGAGTAAAAAGTATTTCGGTCATGGAGGGTTTGGTGGTGTTCTTCCACATGAACTTTATTGTGTAGTATTTTTTTTTGCCCAGTGTCATCACGTGTGATTGATCCAAATTATCTTTGCACGATTTATTTCAGTTGAAAATGACCCATCCTCAGCCGCCGAGAAGGGGGGAATTTCTAATTGGCCAATGAAAAGAGACATGCTCGAGAAGCCTGCAGGAGAAGAGACAAAACTCTCAAGGGAAAATGGAGAACTTTGGAGCAATGGTGTTACTGAAACCAATTCCGATAAAAATGCCGATAGGTTACCTGCTATGGAGGGCAATCCAAGCAAATCTAGGTATTCTATTCTTCTCAGATCTTAGCCATTTTATGTGCTTACTGATTCTTCCGGGACCAATATTTTACCTGACCTTGATGAGCAGGAGCCATAGCATGAGCCCTAACCGATCAATGAGCAAGAGTATGAGCATTAGCCCAAGGAGGAGTCCTAGCAAAAGCCGAAGTGTGAGCCCAAAAAGGTCCGTCAGCAGGAGCCCTCCTCCTCGGAGTCCTAGTAGGAGCCCTGTTCGCGCACCTCAGAGGAGCAGTCTAAGTAGAAGCCCTGCAAGGAGTGCCAGCTTAAGCCCAGTTAGAAGAAGCGTTAGCAAAAGTCCTGCTGCCCAAGCTCGGACAAGCATAAGCAGGAGCCCAGTGAAAGCTCATCCAAGAAGCATCAGCAGAAGTTCTGCAAAGTCCCTGCCACGGAGAAGCAACAGTAGGGGCTCTGTGAGATCTCCACGAAGGATCGTTAGTAGAAGCCCTGTGAGGGACAAACGGAGAAGCATCAGTAGAGGCTCGGCAAGGTCCATACCGAGAAAAAGTGCCAGCAGGAGCCCCGTGAGGCCATCCCGGAGGAGAACTATTAGCAGGAGCCCTATAAGGAATGCACGGATAAGCCCTAGCAGAAGCCCCGTGCGGCCATCCAGGAGAACCTTAAGCCGCAGCCCTGCAAGGCGCGTGTCGAGAAGCGCTTCCCCGGATGGGTCACCCAAGCGCATCAGAAGGGGGCGTGGTTTTAGTGACCAGTACGCGTTTGCAAGAAGATACCGGACCCCTACCCCTGAACGTTCTCCTGTAAGGTCATATCGCTATGGTGGTGGGAGACCTGATCGCGATAGGTAATTCAGCAGCACGCTAAATTATGATCTCTGATCTTGTTGTATGGAAATTCTTCGTTGCTGTTTTGATCATATGCTCATTTTTTGGCCCCAGGTATTCCCGCTACCGAAGCTATCATGAGAACTCACCACCGCGGAGGCGGTATAGGAGCCCTCCAAGAGGCAGAACTCCACCCAGGTATCGTTTTCTGAAACTCATGCTTCCATGATTGAAAGCTGTGCATCTCTCAAATGGAAGTTATCCACGATCGATTTCATGGATATATGATTTGTCTGAACATCCCGGCAGGTACAGAAGCAGGAGGAGCCGCACCCGGAGTATCTCGCGCAGCCCGGTCGCCTACCGTGGTCGGCCAAAAGGTGGTTACAGCAGGAGTCCAGCCCACAGTCGCTCGCCTGTTGCCGAGAAGCCAAGGTCCCGTGGCGGCCCCCCAGACGAGGCCAGGGCGGAGAAGCGCAAGTCCGTTTCAAGGAGCAGGAGCCCCTCGGGGTCGAGGTCGAGGTCGGGATCCAGGTCTAGGTCGTCTCCAGACACTCCCTCCCCAAAGCGCACGAGCAAGGAGAAGTCGAGGTCGCCGTCCAGCAGCCTCGGCGGGAAGAAAGGCGGCTTGGTCGCCTACGGAGACGGGTCCCCTGATTCTGCCGGGCTGAAGTAGGGGAGGTCTTGATGGGGTTTTGAAGCTGCATCCGCCGGCGGGCTTTATTATTATCCTTGTTTTGCTTATCTAGTATTTTTAAAGAAAGACCCCCCCCCCCCCCCCCCCCCCCCCCTTGATGGTTTGGAGTATTTGATCATTTGGGTGTCTTTATTGTTGATTTTCCATGAGGCCTTGGATAGAAGAAGTATTTGGGAACAAGGTTGCTGTAGTTTTTGTTTTTTTATCGACAGCCTATTACTACTACTTCAGTCTATCGGAACTCCGGTTGATAACTTATCCTCGCTTTGATATGGTCCCTCAATCTGATTGGATGGGGACCATGACCATGATTGTCTGTATTACTCCATGTTGTCTGCAATGCCCTATTCTTCTTCGGCCATCCTGACGGGGTCGTTGATTTGCCTGGGCACCATTCGGGATGGGTGCAACGGACGGCTGTGATCAATGCCGCATCAGGATGGACACCAGGATGGCTGGAGAGCGATTTTGTTATTAGTACGCTCATCTTTAATTTAGCTGTGCAGGGGTGGTACACGTAGTGCAGGGGTTGGTTTTCTTAATCCAAGAGGCAACCATACTGTGCATCAGGTAGTGAATGCGATTAGAAGTTGAGGTTTACACTTCCATCCCGTCCTGTTTACTGCATATGCCCCTCTTATAGTCTGAAAATATCACCACTGCCATTGATTGAGAGAGAGAGAGAGAGAGGCAATCAGCATGTGACACATCAGTGTGGGTTCACAATGGATGCTTGGCGTGGACATTTGGTCATTTATCGATTCATCCAAGGACGTGCTGGTCATTTAGTGAAGTGTTTTTTTTTAATCACCCAAGGACGCGCTGGTCACTTAGGGTACATACCTTTGGCGAGGCATAATTGGGATGGGAAACTCATTAACTTGAGACATTCATGGGCAAGGACATTGATGTCTTGGAAAACTAAGGAGGTGTTTGGCATCATTCCGGAACAGCCTATTTTCATTCCGAATTTTCTGATATGGAATTAACGGCTAGTAATTGTTTCGGTGGAATGAAGAACTTGGAAACTAAAAAATCTCACTCCCGCTGTTTCTGTACCAACGGAAGAGCCGGACCATCAAATTGCATTGAAAATAGTAATTGACGATAATAACCCTTTCTGAAAGAGGATTAAGGGGAATAGCTGTTCCACATACCAAACACCCCCTAAATGTCTCGTGTTCTTTTCGGTTGGATAAATCTCTCTAAATTTTCAATGGATCAAACAGATTTTGGGAAATAATGCTTTGTCCGCGGTAGGCAATCAATGTCAGACCAATTTTGGTGGGACTCAAATGTGCCACCAAGCTAGGAAAAAAATGAATCTTGCAAAAACCATTTACTGGGGACATTGGGCAAAAGAACGTGACACAAGTGAGATTACCCGGGTAAATCGATGTCCAACGTTATTTGTACTCGAACAGACCTGTGAAAAGCTTCAGGGAGGGCTCTTGTAGCCTCGTGTGCGCATCACGGGAGATTCGGGAAGGGGAGGGGATTGAAACTATAAGGGGGGGGGGGGGCACGTTCGTTATATTGGTTTAAACTAATCCTACTGCCAACTCAATTGACTAAACACACAGAATACCGCCTGCTATGATTAATGGGAGCAGTTTAATAAGCCCTGTGAGGGAAACCATGGTTCTGCCAACTTCATGAACACAAAGTTTTTTGGGTTATTTTGACTTTGCCCCCCAAATGTTGCCTTGAATTAAACTTTACCCCCCAAAATTAATTGTTCCGTCAGCTCACCCCCCAAAACTTTATTTCTTTTCCATCAGCTCACCCTTTCTCTTAGATGGTGAGCTTAACGGAACAGCTAGTTTTGGGGGGTAAAGTATAATTAATGAAAATGTGGGGGGTAAAGTCTAATTCAAGGCAAAATTTGGGGGGCAAAGTCAAAATAACCTTTTTTTAGTTTTTTTTTTATCGTCCCCTCGCCCGGGACGGGAACTGTGGGGCCACTGGGATACTACCGCAGTTGTCACCGGACCTCCATTACGCTCTAGGATGACTTCAGGTTTAGTCTTCGTCCCAACTATGACCACCCGAAGCTTTAGCCTCGAGAGAATCTATTTAGGGCTGGTTTGGCTTAAATTTTGCTGGCCTTAATTTTGATGGGATCATGTCATGTTTAATTTATGGGTTATTTTGACTTTGCCCCCCAAATTTTGCCTTGAATTAGACTTTACCCCCCATTTTTCATTAATTAGACTTTACCCCCCAAAACTAACTGTTCCGTCAGCTCACCCCCCAAAACTTTATTTCTTTTCCGTCAGCACACCCTTTCTCTTAGATGATGAGCTGATGGAACAGTTAGTTTTGGGGGGGTAAAGTGTAATTAATGAAAATGTGGCGGGTTAAGTCTAATTCAAGGCAAAATTTGGGGGGCAAAGTCAAAATAACCCTTAATTTATTTGTATTATTCTGGGCCTTCATACATTATCGGCATGGGGCAATTTGTCTTTCCCATAACCAACCCGTGCCTGGATTTCGGCCAGCCTTGATTGTTCTATAACTAAATTGTATTAATTTATCTGAATAACCTAGATTATCTGAATATATAATAAATTATATTAATTTTGAAATAATTATAATTATTTACACTGATTATGTACAGAGTTCTAATTCAATAATTAAAATGTTAATGTATTATGTTATATATATTCAGACAAACCAGGTTGACTTGTTCGAATTGATCTATCCGGATCCGGATTGAAAATCGGATAATCCGGAATGTCCGAACCTAGATTTCGGATAAGGAATCATTGTTCGAACCCAGTTTTTTTTTTCCGGAACAAACTGGATCGGTCGAACGAAAAATCAGCACACCCATATACGTATATCGCCAAAATCCGTAACACCGAGCTCGAGCTTCATCTCCATTGACAGTTTAAGCTATCCGCCATGGCTTTTGTCGAGCTTAATTGGTGGCATGGCCCACCGAATCCCAGAGGATCGCGCATTCGATCTCCCGGTCAGCACCGAATACCGGAAAAATCGGGGCTGAATGCAATTATATTATCCCAACAATTTCGTACATAGAAAGTCTTTGTTCGTCATTGCCCTATAAACAAAGTGATCATTAGCTCAAAGTCATTATTTTCCATGGTCCAGACCTTGAATGTTTAGGGAATGAGTAATGCTATTTGAACATATTGCGGGACAACCTCGCAGACAACCCACGGTGGTGTGTGTGTGTGTGGGTGGATGGGTGGGTGAGATGGAGGGGGACCTCGGCTAGGGCTCAGTGTATCGGCATTCGTGCCCAGCCCTGGCCGATGCCCCCACACCACCGCGGGTTGTGCCGCAGTATGTTCAAATAGAATTACTCTATCAACTTAAAAATTCGGATTGATGCGACACACATCCCTTAAGGAAGAAGCCCCTCGACGCTCTCGATCGGATCGTCTTCACCCAACCAAGCTCAGATGAGAGGCCAGCGAGCGATGAAAGTGGTCATCGCTGCACTCCGGCTCCTCCTACCCAACCAGGCTCAAACGCGAGGCCAGCAGGCGATGAAAGCCGTCGCTGCTGCGCTCCTGCTCCTCCTCCTGCTCCTCATTCTCAGGGTGGTTCTTGGGCATTGCAAGGCCTTCTTCATCGTCGGCACTTGCGATGTCGGGCTGATACTGGTGATCTTCATGTGGGTACTTCTGCACCATGTCCGGATAGAGGATGGCGAAGCTGCCGACGACACAGGTTGCAAAACGGCGATCATCTCGACCGCAATGGGCCTTGTCCTTGCATTGGTCTTTCTCTTGGGCTTCCGTATTGAGTTCGCCGCGACATTTTTCATCGTCTTCGTCGTCGATGCTGCGGTGATCCTTGCGGTTTGCTCATGGGTGCTTGTCGGATGGCTACAGGCTCGTCGGAGGAGGAGACAGCAGGTGCAGACTCTTCCGGCTCCAGCTCTTCCTGCTCCTTATGTAGAAGAGGGGCAGCTGGAGTCCAGCTACCTCAGGCAAGTAGCCGGACTACCGAGGAGATTCCGGTACGAAGAGCTCCAGGCAGCGACTGACAACTTCCGAACTCCGATCGGGAGGGGCGGATCTGGTTCAGTATTTAAGGGTGTCCTCACTGACGACGGTTTGCCTGTCGTCGTCGCTGTGAAACGGATCGAGGGGGAAGCGCAGGGGGAGAGGGAGTTCCGCTCGGAGATCGCAGCCATCGCGAGCGTTCAGCACGTCCACCTCGTGCGCCTCCTCGGCTACTGCTTCTTCCCCCACCCGGGCGGACACCGCTTCCTCGTCTACGAATTCATCGAGAATGGATCCCTAGTTAACTGGATCTTCTCCGGAGGCCGGAGGACTGGACAAGAGTTTTGCCTGACATGGGTGTTGACTGTTGAGGTATCAGGTAGATGTCGCGAAGGCGCTTGCTTATCTCCACCACAACTGCCGTTCCCGAATCCTCCACCTCGATGTGAAGCCGGAAAACATCCTCGTCGACGGGAGCTTCCGAGCCCGTGTGTCGGATTTCGGGATATCGAAACTGATGGGCAAGGATTAGAGCATGGTTGTGACTGTGATTAGAGGCACTAGAGGCTACTTTGCACCTGAATGGTTCTTAGGATGTGGAATATCTGAAAAATCTGATGTCTATAGCTATGGAATGGTGCTTCTGGAGCTCGTGGGCGGACGGAAAAATATCAGGTGGCGATCCGTCGGCGACGACGATGATGAGGGCGGCGGCAGGTCTAGAATGATCTGGTCTTACTTTCCTAAGATTGTGAGCAAGAAAATGAGACAAGGCAAGCTGATGGAGGCTGTGGACGAGAAGCTGCTGAGCGGCGGGGGAGTGGTGGAGGAGGAGGTGAGGGTCTTGGTTTATGTGGCCCTCTGGTACATTCAAGAGCAGCCTGAGCTCAGGCCGAGCATGTCGCTCGTGGTCGACATGCTCCAGGGCCACGTGGCCGTGAGCATGCCGCCGGAAACTAGGATGTTCATGGCGGACGACGACACAGATTCCGATACAGATGATGGATCTAGTCATAGAGTTATTAATGGTACTATTTCTCCTGAAGACTGATGACCCCTAATCTTCTCCTGCATATTGCCCCCAATCCCAACACCTGGTCAGCACGGACCGATACCGACATGTTCATATATATATATATATATATATATATATATATATATATATATATAGAATACGGGATATGAGCTGACAGTCCATTTGCTGAAATGGGCTGTCAACAATAACCGTCCGATCGATTAATCACCACCGTTCAAAAAAAAAAACCCAACAATACAGTTGTTAACAACTGTTAACAGCTGCACTGCCCTCGTACCCCTCCAGCCCTTCACCGACCCGGCAGCCTCCGACGACCCCCCGACCCGTCCGGCGACCTCCGTCCCCACCGGCAGCACCCCGGCGGACACCCGACCCCCCGGCGACACCCCGGCGGACCCCCGACCCCCTGGCGGACATCCGGCGAACCCCGACCCCCTCCGGCGACCCTGTCCCCCTCCGGCAGCCCTCCCACGCCCTCCGGCAGCCCTCCCGGCGCCGGGGTGGCTGTCGGAGGGCGTGGGAGGGCTGCCGGAGGGGGACAGGGTCGCCGGAGGGGGTCGGGGTTCGCCGGATGTCCGCCAGGGGGTCGGGGGTCCGCCGGGGTGTCGCCGGGGGGTCGAGTGTCCGCCGGGGTGCTGCCGGTGGGGACGGAGGTCGCCGGACGGGTCGGGGGGTCGCCGGAGGCTGCGGGTCGGTGAAGGGGCTGGAGCGGGACGATGGCTGCAGCTGTTAACTGTTGTTAACAGCTATATTATTGGTGGTTTTTTTTTTTTTTTTTGAATGGTGGTGATTAATCGATCGGACGGCTATTGTTGACAGCCCATTTCAGCAAATGGGCTGTCAGCTCATACCCCGTTTTCTCTCTCTCTCTCTCTCTCTCTCTCTCTCTCTCTCTCTCTCTCTATATATATATATATATATATATATATATATATATATATATATATATATATATATATATATATATATATATATATATATATATATATATATATATATATATATATATATATATATATATTCTTTTATTTTTTAGGTTTTTGGTCTCAACCGGCATCGGTCTATATCGACAGGTACCGATACGTACTGTTCCGAGGCCGACCGGTACCGCGACTGATACCGTAATTTTGAACCTTCGTTGTGATATGCTTTATATTTTATACGTTAAGAGATTGAGTAATGGATCTTGACATTTACTAGATATTTATCATGTTTTATAATGTTTGTTATCTTATTGTGATTGTTTTAATTCACAGACTATGTTTGAAAGTGTGTAATTCATAAAAAAGTGACAAATAGTTCACAGACTAGTCTATAGTCTCAATTGAATGTCCCCAATAATAAATGATGCTCTTTTCAATAGGTTTTGTGTCATAATGGTGCCCCCCAAATTCTTTATTTGCCCACTTTTCACCTCTTTTCTTTCTTTTCCCAAATTTATAACGATAACAGTAATAAATTAGCAATAAATCCTGAAATTTTTTTTAGCCACATGGCGATAACGACATCGACAACAATACTTAAAACAATGGCTACAACTCCTAAAAACTTTGGTTGACTCGATCTTTCTGATAATTAGAGAGAAAATGAGCACCATAGAGAGCAATTAAATGATTCGATGTTTCTAGAAGTATGAAGTCCGAAGTCCGACACTTCAAAGGGTGCGCCTTTTCATAGGGGTGTGTTCCTTAAGATGATAAGGCACCTCTTCAGATCTGATCATTCATCTCTACGCTATCATAGCCCGATCGAAGAGAGTAAGACCCCCCACCCCAAACAGACAGACAACAACCTCAGTGAAACAGACCGGAATTTGGAATTCCACCACTACAACTGCAGTGAACCAAACTATGGTTTCAACTGCAATGGCCATAATTACATCTAGTTGCCGTCGCAATAACAATCGTGTTTTAACTCCAACAACTAACAATGAGGTAACGTTTTAATGTTGTAGCCAGTTTCCCATTCGACTTCAGTAACCTCATGGGGGTCATCTAAAGTTACCAAATGAATAATGCACGTTACCGAGGAGAAACTGCGGCATTTTGGGGTGTGGTTTCTCTCTCCTCGGCACTGCAGTGTATCCGCAGGTGAGCCCGAGTAGGCGGGGGCCAAAAAAGATTGGCCAAACACGGCCCAATCTTTGGGCAACAACAAAAAACACCCCACACCCGAATAAACATCGATCAAAGGCATCGAATCTATCACAAGATATTATAGGTACAAAATCATTTATTCAGTGAAAATAACATCTGTATTCTACATGCCAACCACTGTTATGAAGTTTGGAAACACGAGCCGCAACCAAAGGATCCATACCTGATATCGACAGTGTTATTTTTAGGCCTCTTCCTTTTTACCGTCTGGCGTGGGGTCCACGAGCAATTCTTTGAGCTCACCCTTCTGCACGCAGAGGAAAGATCCAAAAATCCAATATTAATAACCGAAACTGGACAAGATCAGGGGGGCTAGTAGAGTGCAGTTGTTTACTTGATGCATATTGAGAACAATATCAGATCCTCCAATGAACTCCCCCTTGATAAAAATTTGTGGAAATGTTGGCCAATTGCTGCACATGTTATCAGACAACTCTCTCAGAATAATCTAGATAAAAGCCCACCCCAAAAAATATATAACGATATTGTGAATAAACCTGTAAAAATCGGCAAATCCGATCATACCGTTATATCATTTGAAATAGAGCAAGCCTTGCAATCGGTCATGTTTTCTACATAATACGACTAGAAATATAACAAGGGGGTAAGAGCATCTCCAACGGGCTCCTAAGATCCGTTCCTTCGTTGGAGGTGACGAGCGAAAGGAGAAAACCAGGCTCCAACGGACACCTACGCTGCTCCCAAATATAACTTTCTGCTAACCCACCCGTCACAATTGACGAGCGGATTCTTTCCTTATCGCTAGTCCCCACTACACAGGCTCTTCAATCCCCACTCCCAACTTTGTCTATGTGGCATCTAGGAGCTCCTAGAATAGGGAAGGCACCTACGAGCCTGTTGGAGATGCTCTAACAGCCCCACCCCACAGCCAACAAAGAAAAAAGAAGCTTGGCATTTTATCATGTATCATAGATCATGCAGTTAGAACAACAAGTGGTAAATGGTCATCTTTCTCTCCTTCTCTCTGTGTGTGGATGTGCGTGTTTGTTTTTGTTATGTGTATGTGTGTCGGGGGGTAGGGGGACATGTGCTTTGGGGAGACCGACTCCTCTACGGTTCGTCCTTTCCCTTGATTCACTTGAACGTATCACAGTCGCGCGATGACAAACAGCACAAAAATTGTACCGCACTCCACCCTACTGTGCTTCCATCGGACACCTGTGGTTTCCCAACGTCTCCAACCGAATGAACCAAGGGAAAGGACAAACCTCAGAGAAGTCGAACTCCGCTTTGGATGGGGTTTGTTTTTTCTTTTCTTTATTTCCGGGTGAATATTTCTTTTTTCTTTGGGCGGATTTGGCTCTCCTCAAAGTGAACATAGTGATGGGATTGCCATGGATGTCTCCTTTATATTTACAGGGAGTGGTCATATAGGAAAATGGGGAGAGAGGTGGAGTAACATTAATTCTCTTGGTCTAAAAGCTAACCCACTTGCAGGGTCCATCATCCAACAAAACCTGCAGAGAAGTCTCTAAATTTGTATTTTGGTCATTATAAACTATAGGGAGTATAGCATGAAGTAACAAAACATAATGAAGCCCATAATGGGACTAAGTACAATCAAATTAAAATCTAGAATAATAAAGATGGCTTTATTATGCCGGTGCATTACCAAGAACTTGATTATTATTCCATTGTCAATGAAATATTGATGATTTAAGCTTTGCAGGATCCATAGAATGCAGTTACTTACGTATAGGCTTTTACAGCCTCTTTGAGCTTACCATCTCCTAAGATATCTCTTGCACCGATAGGGAATCCTGAGACAGCCATATCCAAGAATATAATTCATGCAAACTTAAAGGAGTTTAATATAAATTTTATAGGACTTTGAAAACGAACAGCTTTCTAATATCACATGAGCACCAGGAATACAGTGGCTTACCATATTGTTGCAGGACCTTCACCGCTAGTGCGCTGAATCCGCACCGAGGAGCATCCGGAAGACCCTTCATATAAATCATAACTGGGTTTCCACTAACATCCTACAAAAGAGTCATTGTCAATCATATGTCAGAAACGACTATAATGAGAGCTCGTATAATTCTGCATAATCCTTTTGTTAAACCCACTTAAAGTTGTTTCCACACCCCACTGATCTTTTTGACTGAATAAGGTTTGTTTGCTATTGTAGTTTTTATAGTAGGCTAGATTGTTGTTGTAATGTGTGAGGTTCCTCTATTCATTGCATAAATATAGAAAGAGTATACCATTTCATAGTTTGAGTTGTTTTTTTACAAAGGGCTTTCAACCTAACATCAACCCTCATCCTTTCTCATCTGGGCTTGGCCCTGGTAATGGCAGTTTTATACAAAAACTATAAACGCAATGTAATACCATAGGATACGATAGGTGTCGTTTTAAAGATATTCAGTACCTTCCTAACTACATCCTCCACGGATATGCCTGAAGCTTCAAGGTTGTTGGTGGGCCGAAAGTCTTCGTGTGTATCAAAGTCACTACTAATCCTTGTTGGTGCGCTGGGACTTGCAGATTTTTGGGTGGGAAGAAAGTCTTCGTGTGTATCCGAATCAGCACCTATCCTGGTTGAGTAATCGAAGCCTTGCCGAAAGATTGATTCTGATATTACCTACTCTCACAAGTTTAACAGATTGCAACATACCATTGTCATGACTGAGGTCAAACAAAATATCAGATTGTATACATGAAGGAACAGAATAAATACAATAGAGTACAGAAACACATCTCTTGGACGGAAGCATGAAAGAACAATAAGAAAAGCATGAACTTAAACTTTCATGAAGAAAATGGTAGCTAATAGTGAAAACACTCTTACAAAGTCTGCAGCTCAAATTTCAGTGATATGATATCAGTATCATTTCATGCAATTTTTAAGTGATATCAGTATCTTTTCATTCAAAAATGAATGAAATTATTCTATAATAAGTAGTTACTCTACTCTCTCTAATAGAGTAGGGGACGACCGATTCATTGTCACAGAGGATACCATTAATTTGATATCTTTCCTTTTCTCAAAGTTAAATAGTTGATCATCCAAACGATAGGAAATCTACAAATACCTTGAGAATGACTGAAAACTATTCTGCCATGTTGGGTGAAAGGCTAATTCCTAACCACTTGGAACCCACTCATCGGAGGTTAGTTGATGCAATCTAACAGGACTTCACTGCAAAGTTCCTAACCACTTGGAACCCACCCATTGGAGGTTATATAATTACAACGCTTACAAGTACATAAAGAATGCCACCTGAAACAAAAAGTTTGAACATAAAATTGTTATGATCCTCTAATAGATACTTCACATAGTTAAACGTCAACCAGTTTTGCTTCTCAGTGCAGCTCAAGTGCTCCAAGTTAAGAGATCCTCTAAGAATTTATTATTAATTTCATACTGTCAGTCTCTCTAAAATTCCCCAGTTATTAATTTCATTTGTCTTATCACAGTTTCCAAAGTGTCCTCTGAGAATCAGTCCACCTTGCAGACACAAGTGTCACAAGCAATACATGGTTTCCGTTGCCCACAATTTCCAGTTTGCTGTGAGCATTATCCACTTCCATAACAGTTCCAAACTCCAAAGTGTTCTTCTCATGTCAATCGTGTGGAAAAGATGGGACAGGCATCAAACATTCACACCCACCTCGGGATAGGGGAGTTGGTAAGCAACTGATGCTTTGGTGAGGAGATTGTGGGTTCTATCCCCCCCCCCAATTGAGTCACCCAGGAGTGAGTAGGGAAACTTCCGAGCGGGTCAGTGTGCATTCACGGTGGGTCCATTTCCCGGAAGGCTGCATACTATATTCACAAGAAACTCTTTGAATATTCTACATTAACTGGATTTGTTCCTTTACGGGTTGGAATTCTTTTCTAGAATGGATCCCTAGGGCAGGGAGAAAGGCTGCTATTGGGTTTACGGAGAATTGGCCACACAATATATTTTTGGTCCGCTTGATTTATTGCACTGGATGACAGATGCTGAATAACTCAATTGTTGAGGGTATAGTAATGTAACAATTGTTCCTACTATCTGGTTAGTTGCAATTCGACGATAATTTAGCCCCCAGGATTCAAGAGAACATTCTGATGCAGTTTCTTGGACAAGAAAAGTAGGAACCACTAACACGGTCAATTGACAGTATATACACAGCTTAACATATTTGGTGATGTCGACACTTCAGTGTTATGCAAACAAGCATAACACAGTATAGTATGATAAATACGAGAACAGTACATATGGTAGTATGGTACAATCATGTAGATATTCCTCCCATCTCTCTCACCTTCTCAAACTCTCGGTAGTCATACTCAAATGTGTTTTCTGAGGGAGAAGCACTTCATGGGGCGGGACGTAAATAAATAGATTAAGCTGAAGAAAAAACTAGATGAGGTATATTAAGCAAGAACAAAGAAATGATGGCAAACAAAATGACAAATTTTCTTGTCGACATGGTACACCTTAAAAAATTGCATGCAACTTGAATAGCATTCCAATTGTCACGGTTTTGGTTGTTTAGTGAGTGTGGACAAAGCAAGCATTGAAGTGAAATAATCACAAGCGTCAGCTCAACCTCAAAAGTAAAGCATGAAACAATTCATTGCTTCTTGGCTTCCAGGAGTACACATAACTTCCAAGGATGAGATAAAAGCCAAAAACGGAGGGACGATTAGTGACAATGCTGACCTGTTCAGTATCAACATACACTTAACGTTAAAATTGATGTTGAAATAATGATACACATTAATGATGCCATTCATAAAGGTAGTAATTGATGAGAAGAACCATGACATCACTGATAGAATGTCGAGCAACAATAAACTAACTTTGTATAACCTAGGAATATAGAGCTAGAAGATTGTGAGGTAACCAAACTACAAAGAAGATGGTATCTGAAAATGAAAATAATGAGTGGCTCACCATAATCTGAACGTAGCTTCAAATAAAACTTAATTGGTGTATGAGTATCTCAAAAGATGGGGACCGGGGAATCCATCTATTTTCTTTCTATTTATATATCTTTTTAATTTCAGTCCCTAGGAACATGTTATTCAATTTTGATCTCCAAATAAGGACATTAAAATTTTAGGTGGTTTGTTTTCTTTCAAAAATTGGTTGTTTTGTGAATCTCAGTTTTGGAAAGTGGTCATGTAAACATCTTATGCTTATTTAAATGACTGATATCTGATAAGTGATAAAAGATTTGTCTGAGACTTGGAGAAAATTATTATGGGAAATGGTTTCTCTTTTAAGAGGTTTGGCTCGTCTGCCATGAGGGTTAGGGTCGGTAAAGGGGCTCGTTTTTTGAGTTACCAAGCCTGACCCAGCTTTATTGAGTTGTATTTGGGATGCCTTCAAATTGAGATTTTTTAAACAAACAACCGAAATCAAACATTCTAATCCAAAAGAAATATTCATGTCATCATTGTAATGCTAAATCACTGAAATGTGAATTAGTAAAACCCTATATATCATGCATCATCAACTTATAACAATCAATGATTCAAATTATGTTACTATTAGAAAGTTATAACTTGGAAGGTAGAACATTAAAAACCCTATGTCCCTAACATCCATTTGAAACATATCATGCATACTAAACAAGCCATACAAATTTAGTACAACCCTAAAATTGGAGTAATAAAAGACTAGAGATGATAAATCACATGTATCTAGAAATATAATTCAAAGAGAACACAAAAATTCCATAATCAAACAATAACATTAACCCTAGTAAAAAATACTTGATACAAACTCAATACTAGGACATATAGATAGATAAGTAAGAATAAAGACAAATACAATGATATTTAAGTGTATGGGTCATATGTACGTAGGAAAAAGAAACAAAAAAAGAGAGAAAAAAATTCCCCTTTTTATATAGGTCACCCGCTTAGGCTATGGTCTAGTCTTCTAGGCGACCAGACCCGAAAAGGCCTAGTCAACACCTTTACAACATTGCTTGGAATGAAGGCTTAACTCTTAGCCCCTCTCCTCCTCTTCAATCGTAATGTTACAAGGTCTTGAAGAATTTTGTGTGTGCCACCGATCATTGACTATCTACAGGGATGGAAAACTGTGACATGACCTCCCTCTCGAAAACTCCTCACCTATTTCTAGGCATATTTTCTCATAATATACTTTTATTCAGATTGAACATGCTAAAAATAAACCAAATCACTTCAAAAGTTGACCAATTGACGTAAACCAGCTCAGCATGGAAGAAACCTAGCAACATTGTCTACATTGAAATTTGCAGTTTTGTTACATTACTCTAATTTTCTGAAACATCTGTTGTAGGATTGAAAGAAGTCTGCTTATAAGATCTATAACCTCAGGCCTAGACTTTGATCCCACCATGGCTTGTAAGAACTTTGGGCATATCTATCTTGCATTAGATAACTAAAGGAGTCTGTGTGTAGTCCTCTAAGGTAGTAAGCTTTCCACAAACTTGAATACTTCTAATGATTTGGTAGACTCAATAAAGACAAAGGCATAGAGGGGAAAATGATCTATTGAAACCTCCCATAAAAGTCACATTCATCAATAGTATTTTATATACTTCCTGAAAAAAGAATGGACTCCTGTGTTATGTTAAACACAAAAAAACACAACTGTCACTTTTCATCATAATTTCCAAATCTTTCTATTGAAGGAATACATTATCTTCCTGTTTTTTTATTTTACTTCTAATGCAATTGTACGTAATAACATGAAATATTTCTAACCAATGGGCAGGTCATTGAATGTATAATGGTATAATGTGTTGATTCTGACAATCCAAGCCATGGCAAAATCTGATTCTCCACAGTCATAAGACTCATAACCACGTATCAAGAATCCAAGCCATGACAAAATCTGATTCTCCAGTCATAAGACACATAACCATGTGAAATTAGAGCCCCTCACATTGAATGTGGTACTTGATCCCAGGGATTTAAATGAACTTATTACAATTGCATGAAAGAAAGAATATAGGCAAAAAAGTAACATAAAAGATGGTGGAATGGGTATTCTTACCATTATCTTAAACGAATGAGCAGACTTCAAAATGCCCTTAAGAGCCATGTTGGATAATAACCTAGCCATTCTTGTAGAGAAAGATATCCTCAAGTCTTGACCTTTCAGTGAACTATAAGGAGCATACAAATATCAACATAAAATCAGCTGCATGAAGCCACAAATAGGATACGAGTCTGGAAAGCATGGAGATGAAACGGGCATATACAAAAGCACAGCACCACGTTATCCACATGAGTACATAATGATACTCATACAACTATATATCATTATTGATTTACTTATGGAAATAATAAAATTGCTATCATGAATCAATGTTAAATTAAATAAGCACACATTTAAATACATTCGTTCTACTTACCACAATCCACGAGAAAAAAATAGAAAATTAGATGAAAATATACTCTACTAACTACTATGGAAACATTTAGTATATTCCTTACTCCGGGAATATATAATGCATTTCACTCCAAATACTGATGTATAAAAGTAAATTGTCAAGTTTCAGCAGATAGATGGTGAAGAACATGAAGTATATTGATACAAAGTAGAACAAGCTAAAATCCTAAAGCTCGTAGTTATGATATATAATTATGCAAAAAACTTATAACCACATAAGTCCGGGAAACTGATTGAGTTTATAATGAAACAAGGAGCAAACTTTTCAGTTAAAAGAACCATATGAGAAAGGAAATACCACCATTCTTTCCATTCTAAGATATAGTTATGGTAGCACTTCGGACACATGTACACACATTAACTATCAAATTGTTGACTGCAATGTTGTTAAACGAGACTTATAGGGATACTGTATCACACGATATGCGATATACTATCACACGATACGACCGATACACAATCAGTTGGGTTTTTTTTTCAAACAAGGTTTTATCTTCGGTTGGTTAAGGCCTGCAGTCGCCCAACCTCTGTGTCCGACGCGATGAAGGGTTTATGATCCTGCAACCCCTCTCAGCTAGATGCAAAGGCGTAAAGTTTCCTCGTCTCTCAAAGCCCACGTGACCCACCCAACCCTCTCTGTCCGACGTGATGGGTTCACAACCATGCAACCCCTCTATGCTCGACGCAAAGGCGTAGGGTTTCCACGTCCAACGAAGCCCTGTCGTTCTTGATCGCCCCAAGCCCTCTCTGTCCTCTTTGCTCGACGCGAAGGACTTACGATTCCTTCAAACCCTATCCTCCACCCAAGACTGGCCATTGCAGCAAAGTCCTCCTTCAAGCTCGAACGCCCGCAATAGAAAAATCAGGTCTTGTGATTTCCTTCAAACCCTTTCATCAGCATATATGATTTTGTGGGGATCGGCTCCTCCCAATTCTGTCCATTCTTTGAGTCTTTGGGGGTAGGCCTCGGATGAGTCGTGCTCATGCTTCAACAACAGAGATCCAAAGACTTGAAGAAAGGACGGAATCAAGAGAAGTCGACCTCGATTTTGTGCATGTGCTTTCATTACTATGCCTGCAATATGTATGTTAATATCACTTTAATAAGTATAAACAAAAGCAAAATCAACACAGGAACAACAACCATCACAAATACAAATACAACCACAACTGTCTTAAGCCTAAGCATGACATCACAAAAAAAAAAAATTAACGTTATGTTTGCGGCAAAAAAGGCGCCACTATGCCAAGGATTTTCGAAAAAATGGTCGTGCTCAACCAATCTTGTGGAAGAAAATTTTGTGGTGGTTCACTGAAGTACTTTTAATAGGCAACTCGAGCAATTGGTGGGTAAATTTTGATACTATAAAAAATATATATAGTAATCGTGGTGCCTTGCAAGCTACGAGAAGGTAGGAGAAGGGACTAAAATTTACATGGGAAACTGCCATCTACTAATGTTGCTAGTCAAGGAAAGTCATTCTTAATCTTTCATCCAGCAAGACTTTGATTCTTTCAATTATGCTTCACATTCTGGATATTCGCAAGAATTTAGCTTTGGGTTGCATACTTAGCGAGACTAGTTTTTCTACTTGTATTTAAAGCAAATAAAATTGTTTCGACCGAATGGTGTTTATGTAGGAAAAGGCTACACTTGCAAAGGTCTTTTCAAATTGAATGGACTTTCGATCAAGATTGATACTAAATGGATTCCTCTGTTTATATTGTTGAGCTTTTGATACTTGACAATGTTGACATCAAAGTTGTCAAGGCGGCAAGGTGAGGCGATGTGCCTAAGGTGCGCCTAGACGCCTAGGCGTCGCCTTATGTTTTTTTTTTTTAAATACAACAAACTAAGATATTGTTATCATTTGAATATGCAATAACTTAGCATGATGAAATTTTCAAATGAGACAATAACAAGATATACTAGATAGACTCATCTAAATGAGTGTGGAAGTAAGGTCGCTTCCTATGAGAGTTAGAGGTTGTATCCTAGTTCACTCATGAAATTCGGGATAGCACAAGGCTGTTCATGTGCACGTTCAGAAAGGAACCTGCAAAGACCTGAAGTATTATGCTTTCCTTAGTCCGCTTTGTCAACAAAGATCTCAAGTTCAAGACTTGGATCACTAAGGTATTAGACTAAAAAACATTCATTGTTAACAAGGTATAGGTTCAAGGCCAAAAGTAACCTTTATTGAGCATAAATCTTCCTAGAGAAAACAAGCTTTTTGAAAATTTGAAAAAAATGTGGGGTATCGTGTGTGTGTGTGTCTATCTATCTATATATATATATATATATATATATATATATATATATATATATATATATATATATATATATATATATATATATATATATATATATATATATATATATATATATATATATATATATATATATATATATATATATATATAGGGTTGGGATCCGCAGCCAACTATTCTGGTGCCAACATATCCATAGAAGTTCATAGAGGTTTTGAAATTTGCTGAAATTTGGTAAGGATGATCACCTTCCTATAGATAGCATACCCACAAAAAACTAGAACATTCTAAAACATCTAGGTGTGTCAAATGATCATCTTCAAATTAACGGTTAACATGGACGGTCAATAAAGCTCGTCACATTTGAAGCATCTAGAAATTTTAGAATATTCTAATCTTTTGTAGACTTGCTATCTATTGGAACGTGATCATTCTCACCAAATTTCAGTAAATTTCAAAACCTCGAAGAACCTCTATTGATGTGTTTGCACCAATGTTGGCACCAAAAGAGTTGGTTGTTGATATATATATATATATATATATATATATATATATATATATATATATATATATATATATAGAAGGCTGTTACATTGAGTTGTGGGCTGCCGGGAGGGAAAGTGAGCTGCGGGTATTTTGATCCCCCAAGAAGTTATGGAATTTGATGAAATTTGGTGAGGTTGTTGCCTAGGATAAGATGATCATCCTCACCAATTTTCATCAAATTCCAAAACTTCTAGGGGGGTCAAATGGTCGAAGCAATTTTAACGGTGACTGCGGACGGCATAAATTGCTTCGACCATTTGACCCCCCTAGAAGTTTTGGAATTTGATGAAAATTGGTGAGGATGATCATCTTATCCTAGGCAACAACCTCAACAAATTTCATCAAATTCCATAACTTCTTGGGGGGTCAAAATACCCGCAGCTCACTTCCCCCCCCCCTGCAGTCCACAGCTCACTGTAACAGCCCTCTCTCTCTCTCTCTCTCTCTATATATATATATATATATATATCAATTTTGAAACTTCTATTTTTGTCGGGGACTGTTAGATATATTAAATTAAAAAAAGGTTTCAAAACATTATTGTCCACAATGTACATGTTAACTCGTGAGTTTAGTCCCTCGTCGCCTATATAATGAAGGGGGAGGAGTATTTAAAAATAACCCCTCCCATCTCCCTACGAGGTGCGAGCTTGGGTGCGGTACATGCACAGTAGGTTGAGTCAGATTATGGCACGGATTTTGATTAGGTCGTGGGCTTTGCAAGCGAATGGAGTCTTTCCTTCATTTTTGAATTGGATTTGTGCATAACCGATGTGCCTTTTTAGGCCTAAGCCTTTGCATGCTTTTGAACACATCACTAGGCCAAACGGTGCTTATGCGGATTCACTTGGGTAATACGTTGTGTACGAACCTGCTAATTGGTCAATGGTTGCATACACACTCCCGTTCAATGACTATTTAAAGAGGCCCAAACTCCTCATCCGAACGGAGAATTCACACAAAAGGCCACAACAATTTGCTATTGTTCTCTTGTGAAAAAAAGAAATCATCAATCTGTAGGTGGATATTTTCACACCAATGCAAGCCTGACATGTGGCATTAGTGAACACGTGACACCAGTGATCCAACATGCGATTCGTCGACCCCAAGACACTATGAAAAGCTAGATGTGCACAGGGGCTCGAGGAGGCGTGTACCATTGTTCGGAGAGCTCGAGCATGTGAGGCGTACGTATGAGGCAAGGCTCCAGGTGTCACGGCTTAGACCTCAGTTCCAGTCCAGGCAAGCGTAATCCAAGCCCCAAGCAATTAGGATATGTATCGCTTATTATGACGAGGGTTTAAGAGCAATGCCAATGATTCTGGGTCACGCAATTACAGATAATTATCAGCATGATCTCGTGGGATTATAGTGTCCATAACTGATACGATGCATGTCGCCAGTAGTGGAAAGGGATAAAGGGCAAGGCCTTGGATTCTAGGGCACGTGGGTGAGGATAATCCAGATGTGATCTCGTGGGATCATCATGCATATCCACGAAAACTAACAAAGATCCTCGCGAGTGTGCTATATATAGGCCTATGTGATAGGTAGCAAAAGTATGAGAATTCTCTTTGAAGCAGAGCTTTCATAATCTTGAGTAATCTCTTCTGACTTGAGCGTCGGAGGGACCTTGGCTCGAGGAAAGACTCGGTATTTGTTGCAGGTACTGCGGTCGAAAGTTAGGAGGAGAGTTTTACACCGTGTTGGGCATACGAGTGTAGAAAAAGCACCCACACAACCCACTTGTCAGTTACAAGTTTTTTTTTTTCTTCCTCACTTTCTACATTCTCAAGTTTTTATCCCTTTCACTTGGCATCTCTAACAAGGTTTCAACGGGTTCATGTTTCTTCTCCTTATTGCCTACACCTAAATGGAGACGTCCATTTAGTGGATACTGCAAATCCTGTGAGTGAATTGCCAACAATAAGCCATTGCACCGGTGCGGGAAATTCACCTGATGACAAGGGCTACCTCTACATCCTAGAATAAGTTCTCATTATTTTAATTTCCTATTTCATTTTCCTTTACTATCACCAATCAGTAAAACACCTTTAAGGGTTCTTTCCGCGAGACATTAATGTCATGGGAAATTAAATTTCATGGGCACCATATTACACAGACATTTGGTTACCCAGGAAATCAATGTGCTGTTCTTTTGAACTGAAAAATTTCAGCATATTTTCCCGAGACATTAAGGGGGTGTTTGGCATCGTTCCGGACCCATCCGTTTCTATCGGCTGTTCCATATTTCAAACTCAATGGATACTGTTTGTTCTGGTGGAATGGAGGACTTCGGAACGATAATCTATCACTCCGTGCGTTTCTATGCTAACCGGAACGCTGAACCATTGAATTACATTAGAAATAGTAATTGACGGGTTGTCCTCTCCCAATATCATTATCGGAGTTTCCTTTCCATGCAACAGTATTTGTATGAAGCACAGTGGGTGAGATTCCCAAAACTAATGTCCCTCCCTCCCTCCCCAGCAGTCTCACCCAGGGGCGTAGCCAGGAATTTATTTTGGACTGGGCTGAACCTAAACTAATTTTTTTACAATGAAAAATTTATTATATACAGCAAATAATTATAAGTTATCATTAAGTGAGTACAAAAAATGTCTGTCAAATTTGACTTATCCCCTCAAAATTATATACTAATTAGTAAATTACCTCCCTTTTAATTGATATTAGACTTACCTCCCTAAAAATTTGACATAAACCCCTATAATTGTGTGATATTTAGGCATACACCCCTATAACTTTATTTAGTTGGCACTTGACATAACAGCACTTGATACAAATCTAACACAGCAGCATATGACAACTCTTCAAGTTCAGAAGAATTATTCTAAATTTATACGAAAGAAACCAACAAACATATAAAGAATCTCCCACCTTTACTTTTATGCCTCTAAACTATTGAACTGGTAATACATATTGGAGAAAAAAAAACATACTGCAAAAAGAGACAAATATTCTTAAAATTGGGTTTGCATGGATTCGTATTTTTATAATCCAGATATTTCTGTACAATAAATAAGGGCAGCTCCATCTTTGCATTCCCCACAAGGGCCATATCCTATATTTGCAGTATTACTTGAGAATTCTCGAAATCTAGTAGGGCGCTGATAATTCCCAAGCTTAATAGGATATGACATTATAATTCCTGAAATTTATATTAAAGGAATGCTTAGGCGATAAAATCATATTATGAACATGAACGATTGACCAAATTATCTTATCGATCTTTAACTATCCAAAACATCATAAAAGGCCAAGAACAGAATAACCTCAATACCTACATGTTCAAGTTGAATTTGAAAGACATAACTCATCCACAGAACTAGTAATCCCTAAACCAGATAAACCAAGCAAAAAATTTAAATGCCATCATCGAGAACTACCAATGAAAACCCCCCTTCCGATTATTCTCTTAAATGAAGAGCCCTTGCCATCAATCCCCTCAACTCTTTAAAAGCTTTTTCTTTTGTTCTCCATCTGAGAGAAGACCTTCATAGCAGCCATGTTTCCCAAAATAATAACTTCGAAAATTCCGGCATGAATCCATGATCTAGGGCTAAGAAAAAAAATTTAAAAATTCTCGGATTGTTTCGGGTATTAATCCAAAAAGAATAAGATTATAAGATCATGTTTTGGGTTTTGATCCAAAACCAGACGAAGAAGAAGAAAAAGAAGAGGAAGAAAAAGAAGAAGAAGGGGGGAAGGGGAAACTCACCTGTTGTCGCATGTCACCACGTCCAAGCGGCCACGGGTTTGGCCCGCTTGACCCTCGCTCGAAGGCTCGAGCGTTGCTGTCGACGTGCCGTGCCGCGGTGCCGGTCCGTCCGTGAGATGAGAGCCGAACACCCCCAGCCCCAAAGAAACCGAACACCCCCCGTCCACTGCTTTCTCTGCTCCCCAAAGAAACCAAACACCCCTTTAAAGCCCTCGATCGTGAGATGAGAGCCGGGCCTCAACTCTCAAGAGTATTGGAGTCGGGTGGGATCTAAGGCGGGCTGGGCTGGAATGGGCTAAGCCGGCTATGAAAATTACTAATTTTTAGATAAATCTTGGCCGGGCTCGAGCCAACTCTTAGATCCGCCCCTGGTCTCACCTGAGCAGCCTACCGGAGGGCCTTGGAAGGGACTCATCGGCTAGATTTCGGCCAATCGGACAAGGAGAGAGAGAGAGAGAGAGAGAGAGAGAGAACCTGGGCATGGGCGTTAGACAGGGCTGATCGGCCGGATTCCAAGCCGATTGCACAAGGAAAGGAGGGATTAGGATGAGGAGAGAGAGAGAGAGAGAGCACTCACCTCTGAGGCCTGCCGGGGGGCGTGGCCGCAGCTGTTGTGAAGTCGCCGGCGTTCGACAGAGAAATACGGCGGGAAGCCCTAGCTTCGGACGAGGAATGGGAAGGGAGGGCGCGATCTCGTGAACCTTGGTGAAATTGGCCCAATGTCGTGTCAGTGTCACTTTCAAGTCAGAGGACATGAATAACCAAGGTTCGAATCTTACCTTTGCCTTAGGTTTGCGTCAATATAGGAGTAAGGTTCGAATCCTACAAATCAGCAATGTAATTGGTCTTCGATCACGGTTTGCATATATATATATATATATATATATATATATATATATATATATATATATATATATATATATATATATATATATATATATAGAGAGAGAGAGAGAGAGAGAGAGAGAGTTTTTGAAGCTAACAAAGTCAGTACTCTGACCATTGTCCATTGAAGGTTTAATTAAAAAATGTAAAGAAACTTGCAACCTTATATTCATCAAACCTAGTATAAAATTCTCAAAATAAAAGATGAATCAAAAGTTTCTATTAGGAAAACTAATTTGATTATGATGAAAATGGAATGTTTAGAGTTTATCTTGGGGTGGTTTTAACATGGTTAGGTTATGTTCTGAAAGAAAAGACTCACATACGAGTTGGTTCAATATATCATATCAGTCTTCGACTGTTGGGAAAGGATTGGGATGCGGCAAGAAAAAATGGAATTCAAGAAAGTAGAAGTTGGTCCTCCCAAGTTCCCAACTACTGCATATAATCCTCATTGAGTGAATTCTGTCAATGTGGTCAAACTAAACAAGAAACAGTAGAGTTTACACTTTTGGATGTCCTAGGTTTCCGACAAACCCCAAAAATCATGTTGCAATTTCCAAGACTTCAATAGGTAAAATCAATTTCTTCTATCACCAACAGGCCTACATAAATTTGATCATGTTCTAATCTAAATTATTTAATTAGCAGCTAAAATCATATCAATATTCTTTATAATTGTTTTTTCCAAATCAAATGCTAGCCTATGTTCAAATAATCCTCGAACTGTATAAAATAAATTATTTCATCCTAAGACCATGGGCTTTCAAAGATTTATACGTTAAGAAATTAAAAAAGTTTTAGAATAAAATACTTAAGCCAGTAAGCTTAATGAAGGATAGCTAGAACGTGAAAGGGCAAGAAATCAAGATTATTTTGGAAGAAATAAAAGATAAGCCAATACAGAGAAGATGGTTTTGAAGAGATGTTATAGCGTAAATAAATGGTCCAGCCACAGTTAATGCAACCACCAATTTAGCAAAGATCAACGAGGGTCAAATAGTTCCATGAAAAAAAACATGTTAGGTTCAATAGAGAAGAACAAGAAATCTATTTTGCTTGACTACCAAAATTATATTACAAAGATTCTTCAACATGCCCAAATGTAATTAATTTAGATCAATTGAATTCTTCACCATGACAGAATTGGATTCAGGTGCAAACTTACATAAGGTTTAACTGTTATGAGGTCCGAAGGATGGAAACTTCATAAAGATTTCAGATTCAAATAGATACTAAATCGGATCCAAAAGAAGTTTGAAAGAGAAATCAAACGAAGAGATCTGATAACCAACAGATAGGGTTAAGAGTTACGAGGAGCCTACTATTAAAATGTGGACTTTCATTGATAACTAGTAAAAAAAAAACCCCATATAAAAGGTGCTTGATGCAGCAAAAATACGGTTTGCATTCACTTAAAGGTGATCAAAAGGCTCTATGTAAACCTTGTACAACATGCCATCGGTTGGTTTATGGTGATGGCGAGACACCACCTCAAGTATACAAATATGAAGAATGGAGTGCTCCCTATTCCTCCTCGATGAGGATAGAACACTCTCACCTAGACTCTTTCATAAGGAAAGGGAGGAGCAGAAGCATCTCTCGGATCTTCTGTTCACCTCATCAAGATAAGTTTTACTTAGTTTCATGTGCTTTTAATGCAAAACCCACTCGTCGAAGATTGATTTTGAAGGTTTTTCAACACCTACCACATGAAGAAAGGCTTGGAAACCACCAGGAAAAGAGAATTTTATTAATCAAATGCCGCTCTCTAAATTAATTTCTTAGTAAAAGCCAAAATTGAGGATCAAATAAGATAAGAAATAATTGCAAATATGTGATTCTAGAACATCCTAATCCAATATACCATAAGAGCGAGTTTTCAAACAAGTTACACCTCTTAACTCTCTAGATCTTCATATCGTAACAAGTCAACAACCAATAAACTCATTTCTAAAAAATGAACTCAAAGGTGTCTCACAAGATCCTTAATGAGAAGGAAACTCGGGTACTTTCCTTATCTAGCTAGGCCTCTGTTTTGTTTGATCTCCTTGCATCAATTGCTTGAAACTAGACAAAAAATTTCCACGATTTTGATGGAATCCAGCTTGATCCATCACATCCCTGATGTTTTTTTTACTAAACATTTGACTGTGACAACCTATTGATCATGGGCTGCTTTCATTTGATACAAAATTCCATGTCATTTACATGCATGCAGTCATAGTTGATGATGCAATTCTAAAACCTTTTGCCTCCCGCTAAACCAAAGATTTGAAAAACACTGAATTACAAGATTGAAGACCGCACAATAGCAAGGCGGGCACTGGGCTATGCGTATGAAGCCTAAGAATCTGCTGGTAAAAGAAAGTTTTTACACAAATTTCTCTATAGAGTTATCAGACCCATGCACAAAGACCTGTAGAGCAATCTAAAAACATAATCCAAATAATTCTAAAGAATTCCAACCCAAACTACCGTAAATAACCCTTTCTAGAACAAGCTACGACTCCTAAACCCTGTCAAAGGACATTTTGATGCAGGATGACTACATGGAGGACTCTCTAACACCTATATGAATGAAATATGATGTAACCGGTATTTTCTAACTAGAGGATAACAGTAGGTTTTATGCAAGTTCAAATATTATGCGGAAGCATAATCAATCAATGTGCTGGGACCTAATCCTATGGCAATGCCTAGATGATGACTCAAGCAAACAGATGATTGCCGATATTAAATTCTTAATTTAAAACAAGTGAATCACAGATCTAGCACAAGTTCTACGCAGGTAAAAGAGACTCAGATGGATCATAGAATGGTAATCCAATTTCTTCAAGTGGCTCAAGTTGGCTTAAGGTTATGATTAAAGTCATGGATTGTCAAGGTTCTACATCGAACTTCATGTCAAACATGGATGACTCGTTGTACTTCAACGTATCAATCAACATCGAATTATTGAATCCTTTAACGATCGTGAAGAAAGAGCGACGCCAATAGGTTCTTTTGTTGCGGATGCCTTATGGAAAATAGAAGAACAATAAGGAAAACAAAATCAGGGCTGATTGATGTCCTATAGCAAAAACCAAAAAGCTCAGATTTTGCCTCTTTCGGGCTCCGATAACAAGAAAAAATTAAAGCCAACTGATGGGGGTTTTGATCGGAAAGATGCAAATCAGTTTTTAATATAATTTTGATGATGAAAACAAAGTTTGAATTCAGTTTCAGTAAAACAGAAATAAATCACAGCAAACAATGAGTTTCCAGCTGCAAAGTTTCAAGCGAGCGATGGATTTCAGGGTTTGCAACGAAAGAAAGGAGTTGGGCAGATTTTATCTGTGAATCGCAAGAAAATTCAGCAAAAGAGAAGAAATAGAATAGATACTTATGGCATCACACCACCGGAGTCACACCGGGTTGCAAGGAGTCGCTCCTCGCTTCTTCGAGTCACAAGAGAAGATGAGAAACTTTGAAATCCAAAGCCTTTCTTTATTAATTCAGCAATAACATAGATTGATTGTCCAAAAACAAACCCTAACATGCCTTTATATAGAGGCTTACAAGATAAACCTAAAAGAGAAAGAGTTTGAGAGGAAAAAGAAGTGAGGGAGAGAAGGACACGCCCCAAAGAGGAGGCCGTACCAAATCCGCGCGACATAGAAGAACGTTGGCCCTTGTTGAACTTCTTGGGCTACCCAGTATTTCTCATTGCTTTGGATCATTTCTTCCGTCTGAGTTAAGGACCTACTTTGATTATAATTATATGTATATAAATACCACATACATATACACATATAGAACATACAAATCCATCTTAAGGAATATCTTATGCAATTAGAATCCACATACTACATGCATATATACATATATGCACAAGGTGACGCCTAGGTGCCAAGGCGCCCTCCAGTCGCCTTGCTTCGTCTTGCCGCCTTGACAACTGTGAACTAGAGGAATAGTTGTGCCACAATAGTAACATATTGTGGTTACATTGAAAAGGCTCCTTCAAAAGGATGTCCAAAAACGTCGAAGCCATAAACCAAGTGCTTCCCCCACCTTAACCACGCCAAGTAAGAAAACAATATAAGAAATTTGAATATTTGGAGAAAGAGAAAACAGAGGAATCATATCATATAAAGAAAAGAGAGGTGGGCTCCAAGGAAAATTATGCGCGTATGAAGTCCATGATATGGCATCATAGGTTTGCAAATAATCACAATGAATATGGGATTTGCCTTCCCACCTGCAACAATAACAGAAACGCCATGACGCAATAAGCATTAAGAGAGAGAGAGAGATGATAATTTTGCTTCGGCGACATGTTTGCTCGGACGGTGGAGGAACCCAATTGGAAATTAGAAGAGCAACAATCAAGGAGGCGAGGAGGGAAGAAGCTGGTGGCGTTGCTATTTATTGATGCAGAGACCGGAGAAGATGTAGGGGATATCTAGATCCGCTATCCATAACAGATCCGAATTTCAGATTCAGAACTTGGGATCCAAATCCAATAGGTTATTGGATTGGGTATATGAATCTCAAAAGAATAAATATTTAAATCACTATTTTCCATATATGGGCACCAAGTATGCGTATTACCCAATCTATACAAGGTATATTGGAGCTTTACTTTTATTGTCAAATGCACGTGCGAAATAGGTGGCACAACAATATTTTCACTTCGAATAAGTGCTATGACATATGTCCTCTCGCTTTGTAGTGACGGGCCTCAATCTCTCTCGTCTTAGTGGCGAGCTTTCATACCTATGGGGTTATTAAAAATTTGGGCATTTCCCTTGCTCCTATGGCAAGTTTCGATCTTTGGTCTATCTTGCGCCACCATACTAACATGTGATGTACGGACCACTATGGTGGCCCTTTACAAAATAAAAACTGTATTTCACTTGGATGGACAATCTTAATTCATGTTATACAGATTTCAAACAACCTAAGGAAAGTCCCACATTCTTTGTGCGAAGGGGCAATGCAAGAGAAGGTGGTTTACACGTTCTCCATGACGAAAATATGAGGTTCACTAACTAAACAATCACCCCACTGCCATTTTTGATGGTACACCATAAGAATTGTGTGCAAAACATAGGCTAAGAAATACAAACACCTTTGGAGGGCCTCAATCTTCACACACTACCAAACATCCTAGGCCTAGAAGGCGTTAAAAACTTCACGTTAGGTACCTTAATGTGTATTTACAGTATTTTAACCTAGGTCCAAGGAAACAAATCTCGAATATCGGTTACATATCGGAAAAACGGAAAACCGAGATGTTTCGGTGAAATTTCGTGAAATATCGACGGTATTTCAGGTCAGCTGTACACTGGAAGTAATTTCGGTAACCTTCTTAGGGTTTGCCGCGCGCGCGCGCGCCGCGTGAGAGAGAGAGAGAGAGAGAGAGAGAGAGAGAGAGAGAGACGTACCGCTATTAGGGATCCGAGGCTAGACCACACGGGGGGATGCAAGGGGAGAGGGGGGAAGTATCGCCGAGAGAGAGGGCTCGTCGACGCTCGCCGGTACTCGCCGACAATCGCCGGGAGAAAAAAGGGTAAAGAGGATAAATGGGGCCAAGCGGCCCATGCGTGGAAGGGTTTGAGGTTTTCAAACCCGCAATACGATACCCGACCCGACCCAACTTTAGAGTTCAACTACTAGAACTGACCCGATTGTGTTGCCCTAAGTTGGGATAGTAGAGCGGTGCGCCGCCGGGGATAGAATTGAACAATACTTGGCTCCATCGGTTGTTGGAGAAACGGGCTCCAACAAGCTGATGTGGCGATCAATGATTTGACATACTCCACTATAATTGATTAATGGGATGGATAGCCATCGTCATTTTTAACTGTTTCATTTTAAGATAGGTCCCGACAATCTTTTATTTTTAGTCCAGATCCATGTTTCACCGTTTCAATTACAACGACTTAATTACTTACTAAAAGACTAAAATGTTAAGAACAACTTACTGAATTTATTAAATTGCCACAACCTATAAACAACATCCGATTTTTACGAAACATCAAATTTCGAAAATAATAGTGGGATCATTATATTTGCTACAGTGATTTCACTGCAGTAGCTATTGTGGGTGCAAAATCTGGCTAACGCCCAACGGTGGGACCCGCAGCCCTGCCTGGGGCCCATGGGTACGACGGTGGGACCCGCAGCCCTGCCTGGGGCCCACTTGCACTATCTGAGGTCTGGTAAATCCCCCCGGGTATTTACCAAACCCTGGATATTTCTGAGAATATTCCTAGAATATTCTCCAGATAACTAAGCCCTTATAAATAGCAAACCCTGTAAATGATTCCGGATCAGAAATTCGAGACCAGAAACCCACTTTCTGCAATCCAGAGCTCTTCGAGTTTTCTGGTTTCCAGACTCCTTTTCCACCCTATGATTACTTGTAAGAAGCACTCATCGGCCTGTCGAGAGTAGCTATATTGTTTACTCGGAGATAGTGGATTCAAAGGTTGCGTCTTACCGCACAGAGACGTAGGCTTCGGCCGAACTTCGTCACCACATCCTGTGTCATATCTTTCTCTACCTTACTACTTTATAATGCTTGTGTGACAGCCCAGCAAGTCACAACTCAGCGCTTTGAAGCGCGCCACATCCCGAAGGGTCAAACCTTCAATCGACTGTTGGAGGAGGGTCACGTACGACGGCCGAAATCCTCCCCCACAGTTTGGCGCCGTCTGTGGGATCTTAGATCCTCTCACCTTTCAACTTCTAAGCCTCCAAACTCCTTCAATAGCAGCTACTGGTTGCCCGGGCAATCCGTCTATCTCCATTGTTAAACCTGAATGGCGAAGGCACCGATGGACCAGCCAGAGGAAAGCGGCATGCACCCAGACGCTCAACATCCGACGACTCGATCAATGAGTCGTCGGTTTGCGACAAGCCAACATCCAGAACAACAACTCGCTGCCAATTCGAGGAGTCACCCATCGGTTGATCGCGCTGCCCAAGCTCAACTTCGACGGTCACCTCAACTCACCGACCAAATTCCTCAACGCTTGGGGAAAGCACATGTCTCTCCTGGTACCGACGCTCAAGCATCGTACCAAATCACCGCAGAGGACTTCCAACTCCTTACTCTCATGAAGCAGAATGCGGCCCTCATGGTAGAGAGAGACTCCCTCAGACAAATCGCTGTCGAAGGAAGAGTTGATCCCCCGCGATCGGTCGCCGGTATCAACGAAGGAGCAAACGTCCACCGGCCGCTTCATGTCTCCCCCGCTCCGTCTAGACGATCTGTCATCGATACCTCCCGACGATCACTCAGACTTCCTTCGAGGGGACCATCGCCTCCTCCGGCTAAACAGAGCATCTGGGAACGTCTCGATGAATCGACTTGTCACCCAAAGCCACTCAACTCAGTATCATCCTCTGACTCAAGCAGTCGCTAGGATGTTCGCAGCAGAAGATATCAGTCCGGAGCTCGGTCCCACCTCAGTAACAACCGAGTCCAAGTGAAGCATCACCAAGAAGGAAGAACTTCCAAGCCCCATCTTCCTCCTCGACCTTCGGGACGCCTCCCCGACTTGCGGAATGATCGAAGGAACGACCACGCCTCAGAAGGACCGCTTCACCGGCAGATTCTCCGGGCCTAATTTCCTCGAGGATGGAAGACTGTCGCTCTCCCCAAGTTCAATTGTTTGACGGGAGATCCGACGCTACACGTCCTTGCCTTCAAACAAGCATTAACACCATACGATCACGACAACCAGGTTCTATGCCGCACCTTTGCCGGCAGCTTGGATGACATGTCGTTGGATTGGTATCACAATCTCCCCACAGGCTCTGTCAGCCTGTTCGGAGACCTGGCAGATCTCTTCGTCCAGCATTACCGGCTGAACCTCAAACCAGAGAAGAAGCTGGACTCCCTCTACCGACTGCGAATGGGTTCGGACGAAACCCTCCGAGAATTCACACGGAGGTTCCGGAATGAGCATGCAGTGCTCTCCGGACGCCATCTCGACGATGAGGCAATTATGTTGGCATTCCAAAATGCTCTGCGCTATGACCTTCATATCTACAACGACCTCATCCGCAACCCCCCCGATTCCCTTGGAGCGCTCTTTGATCGGATCCAGCGGGAAATCGAAGTCGAGGACGATCAAGTCGCTCGCAAGGGGCGAGACTTCAGGAAGCGTCCATCCGACAAAGAGCCGGCACGACCCCCAGCCCGAGCAAACAACACTCAAGCTAAGGAGAAGGAGTCCTCCAAGAAGCCGCGAAGGGCAGACGATAGACCCACCAAGCCTTGGAGAACAACCTTCACTAGCTGGAACTTGCCCATCGACATTATCCTTGAACAGATCCAGCACAAGAGCTATCTTAGAAGGCCAAACCCTCTTCAGCCTGGCACCAAGCAAACGCAAGACAAATCAGTCTATTGCAACTTTCATCGGTGCCACGGCCATTCTACCATTCGGTGCTTCAGCCTGAAGTACCACCTGGAAGACCTTCAGGAGCAAGGCCATCTTCAGGATTTTAAATCTGAGACAGGCAGGGCTGGCGGTCCACACCCTCCTCCTCCCCCTCCCCAAAGGGAGAAGGAGGCATGTTGGATCCGCTCGGTCACTTCTCAAGCAACTCTTATCTTAGTTCAAGCGAATGTTTACGGCATCCACGGCAACCTACATCATCAAACTCCAACTCGAAAGGAGGTTGAGCAGCAAGTACGACGTGTCCATCACGTTCGCACTCTCGCTAAAGTTGAAGACTCCTGGATAGAAAAGCCCATCAAAGGCCTCCCATGGCCGGCAATCATCTTTACTGATCAGGATCTCCACGGAGTATACACTCCTCACCGAGATCCTTTGGTCCTTCGACTCATGGTTGATGGGAGCTCGGTCAACCGGATCCTTATTGATACCGGTAGCTCCATCGACATCATGTTCTCTGATTGCTTCAAACGTCTCGGTCATAAGTACGAGAGTCTTGACGTAATCCCGACCATCATTACCGGCTTCAACGGAGAGCAGAGCATGACGATGGGCGAAGCAAAATTTACACTCGATATTAGTAGCTATATGCGAGTGTCCGTCCGTTTTGCTGTAGTCGAGGGGACATCAAACTACAATGTCATTCTAGGTAGGCCTTTCCTTCATCAGATCAATGTTGTCTCCTCCTCTAATCACCAACTCCTCAAATTCCCAACTGAAGAGGGTATCAGATGCATCCGAGGGAGTCAACAAACGGGAAGATCATGCGAAGCAGCGGCCGCGCGAAATCAATCAACGCCCAAGGCTACGCCAGCAAAGCGTTCTGCTAGCGAAGCCGGTCCCTCGACCAGATAGCAATCAAGGGAGCCCCCAATGCCTGAGCCTGCACCTCTGGAATGGGAGGCTCCACCCTCAGTCGAAGAAATTATTCGAGTTGACCTCGGCAACGGTAGTCCCCCTCGAGAGACTTTCATCGGCACGGGCCTGAATAGTGAAAAAGCGCAAGATATGGTTTCATTCCTCAAATCCAACGCTGACGTTTTCGCTTGGAGTTTTGAAGACATGCCCGGGATCGATCCAGACGATGCATGTCATCGACTCACAATCAAAGAAGGAGCGCACCCAGTCAAACAGAAGCCACGAACCATCAAACCGGAGCGACTAATTGCGGTTCAAGAAGAAATCGACAAGTTACTTGCTGCTGGCTTCATCCGCGAAGTTGAGTATCCAACTTGGATCTCAAACATAGTCGTTGTTCCGAAGAAGAATGGGAAGATCAGAGTTTGCATCGACTTCACCAACCTCAACAAAGCATTTCCTAAAGATCCCTTTCCCATGCCCAGGATAGATAGACTCGTAGACGCCACCGCGGGGCACGAGCTACTATCCTTCATGGATGGATACTCGAGCTACAATCAAATCCCCCTGCATTGGGATGATCAAGAGAAGACATGCTTCGTGACGGATAGGGGTCTCTACTGCTACAACGTCATGCCCTTTGGCCTTAAAAATGCGGGATCAACCTACCAAAGGCTAGTCATGAAGATGTTCAAAGAATAAATCGGTCGCAACGTCGAAGTCTACGTTGATGATCTGCTTACCAAGAGCCAAACTCGAGCGGAACACCTCACTGACCTCGACGAAACATTTCAAATCCTGAGAAGATACCGCATGAAGCTGAATCCAGCCAAATGCGCTTTTGGAGTACAATCTGGAAAGTTCCTGGGTCATCTAGTAACCAGAAGAGGCATCGAAGCAAATCCCGATCAAATTCGAGCAATACTCGATATGCCAGCACCCTCTAATCAAAAAGAAGTTCAACGACTCACGGGAAGGCTAGCAGCACTCAATCGATTCGTATCCAAATCCTCCGACAAATGCAAGCCCTTCTTCGACAAACTCCGCAGGGCTGACACATCAGGATGGGACACGACTTGTGAACAAGCTTTTCAAAGCATCAAGTTCTATCTCACTCAGTCCCCCATCCTGACAGCACCGTTGCTAGCGGAACCCCTATGGATCTATCTCGCCGTCACTGGTCAAGCCATCAGTGCAGTCCTTGTCAGCAGAAGGGATGCCATCAAACGTCCTGTCTACTATACCAGCCACACCCTTCTACCGGCTGAAACTCGCTACTCGAAGATAGAAAAAATTGTTTTGGCTCAGCTGACAGCCTCTCGACGACTTCGCCCCTACTTCGAATCCCACCTGGTTACCGTCTCTTCCGAGCATCCTCTCAAAGACATACTCGACAAGACTGGTCGAGCCGGTCGGATGACCAAATGGGTAATCGAAATGAGTTCGCTCGGTATCCAATTCGAGCCTCGTATTTCTGTCAAAGGGTAAGCCATAGCCGACTTTCTGGCAGACTTCCCCGTAGAAGATTCTATCGCCCTTGAAGATGATCCCGAGATGCACCTCAACGATAAAGACGAGGAACACTTCAGTCCAGGCCCGGAGGCCCCTCGTTCGAACCTCGAGGCTCCATCAATGATCGTATCATGATGGAAGCTCTATACCGACGGAGCATCAAGTGCCATGGGCTCAGGAATTGGGATAGTTCTAATATCCCCCGAACTAGACCACCTGGAGAAAGCTATCCTCCTCGGGTTCAATGCCACCAACAATGAAGCCGAGTACGAAGCTCTCGTCTCAGGATTGGAGACTGCTCAAGCACTGGGGGTAGAGCACCTCGACGTCTATAGTGATTCCCAGTTGGTCATCAGACAGATCAATGGGGATTACGCAGCACGAGGTGAAATGATGCTGCACTATCTCGACCTTGTACAACACCTCAAGAAGCAGTTCACAGATATCAAATTCCTCCAGATACCAAGGGCAGACAATCGCAAAGCCGATGCCCTCGCCAATGCTGCTTCAGTGTTGGGAGACCCAGTCAATCAACGCCACGTCAGCATCGATTACCAAGAGTTACCCAAGGCAAACCTTGAGCAACGTGGAGTTATCGCCACGGCAAACGGAAGAAAGGGTAGGAGGCAACCAATCTTCACTTACGCCTTAAGTGAAGATCAGTCAGATTGGAGATGGCTAATTCTCAACTTCTTCAAGCACAATAAAATGCCAGAAGACCCGATTCAATCCAGACGATTGCAAAGAAAACTCCCTCTCTATCGCCTTGAAGGAGACGATCTCTATTTCCAGTCCCACAGTGGAATCCTTCTCAAATGCATCAGCCTCGGACAAGTGGAGATGATATTAGCAGACATCCATGCCGGAGCTTGCGGTAACCATTCTGGTGGCAGATCCCTCGAAGGGAAAGTCAAACTCCAAGGCTACTATTGGCCCACTATGGCCAAAGACGCACGACAGTTCGTCCAGAAGTGTGAACCCTGCCAACGGCATGCTCGATCAATTCATCTCCCTGCATTTGAACTTCACCCTCTGACGAGTCCTTGGCCGTTCCATCAATGGGGGTTGGATTTCCTTGGCCCATTCCCACCTTCTCCCAGCAAGAAGAAGTACCTACTGTTGGCAACTGATTACTTCACTAAATGGGTCGAAGTTGTGCCTCTCTTCCGTGAAACAGACGATGAAGTCATCAAATTCGTCAGGAAGAACATCTTCTCAAGATTCGGCACGCCCCAAGTGCTTATTGCTGACAATGGAGCACAATTCGACTCGGACAAATTTCAAAACTTTTGCCAAGAATATGGGATCAAACTCTTCTATTCAACCCTGAGATATCCTCAGTGCAATGGTCAAGCGGAAGCCTCCAACCGAGCCATCCTCGGCATACTTAAGAAGAAGTTAGAAGACAAGAAAGGGCTTTGGGAGAAAGTCCTTCCTGAGGTGTTGTGGGGGTATCGAACCACACCTCGACGATCGACCGGATTTTCACCCTTCCGCCTAACTTATGGGTCGGAAGCAGTTTTGCCAACCGAAGCCATATGCCCAACTATCAAGTCCCTCGCAATCGAACGAGAGATCAACGAGGAACTTCGCATCGGCGACCTCGACTGCGCAGATGAACTTCGTGATCAAGCAGCCGTACGCATCGCCAACTATCAACAAAAGATCAAGTCAGCTTTCGACCGCAAGGTTAGCAGAAGACAGTTCAGCGTCGGAGAACTTGTTCTAAGAGCGGTCTTCCCAAACACAAAAGAGCATGGCAGTGGCAAGTTCGCTCCGAACTGGGAAGGACCATACATTATCGAGTCGGCCGGAGTAAAAGGTTCATATCGACTAGTGACGCCGGAAGGACAACGACTACCCAGAGCATGGAATGCATCACATCTCAAGAAATTTTATCAATGAATGTAATCTCCATCAAGCTATCAATGAAAAGGCTAACACTTTAGATTCAATGGGTTTATTAAATTCAACTTCAAATCCTGTTCAACCCCACAGTTAGTTTGGTTCATGTTGCGACACGGCCGACTAGTACAAAGCTACGTGTCCCGATACGTAGGTTCGACTGAAACAACGCTTCGCCTAAGTCTAACCGATACAAGGGTACTACGCTGAGTACTCCGAATCATTGGCGTCGCACGTGCTCCCGTTGTCACGTAAGGACACATGCACTAATGCCTCGCCACAGTTAGTTCGGTTCGTGTTGCGACATGGCCGACTAACCTGCAACAGTACAAAGCTACGTGTCCCGATACGTAGGTTCGACTGAAACGGTGCTTCGCCTAAGTCCAACCGATACAAGGGCACTATGCTGAGTACTCCGAATCATTGGCATCGCACGTGCTCCCGTTGTCACGTAAGGACACATGCACTAATGCCTCGCCACAGTTAGTTCGGTTCGTGTTGTGACATGGACGACTAACCTGCAACAGTACAAAGCTACGTGTCCCGATACGTAGGTTCGACTGAAACGGCGCTTCGTCTAAGTCCAACCGATACAAGGGCACTATGCTGAGTACTCCGAATCATTGGCATCGCACGTGCTCCCGTTGTCACGTAAGGGCACATGCACTAGTGCCCTGCCGCAGTTAGTTCGGTACGTGTTGCAACACGACCAAATAACATGTAACGGTACAAAGCTACGTGTCCCAATACATAGGTTCGACTGAAACGGCGCTTCGCCTAAGTCCAACCGATACAAAGGCACCACGCTGAGTACTCCGAATTCATACCCCCGTCAATCAGTAAGTCCAAGGTCCCACCCTCAGCATACAAAGACAAAGCCCGAGATGGCGACATCGTCTCGGCCCAAGGTGACAGCCTTGGCATTCAAAAGTAAAATCCGAGGCAGGCTTCACCGCCTCGGTACCTGACGAAGCCCGAGACGTCGGAAACATCTCGGCCCAAGGCGACCTTCGCCTCGGCATTCGAAGACAAAGTCCGAGGCAGGCTTCACCGCCTCGGCACCTGACGAAGCCCTAGACATCGGCAACGTGCCCGAGGCGACCTTCGCCTCGGCATTCGAAGACAAAGTCTGAGGCAGGCTTCACTGCCTCGGCACTTGACAAAGCCCGAGACATCGGCAACGTCTCGGCCCGAGGCGAACTTCGCCTCGGCATTCGAAGACAAAGTCCGAGGCAGGCTTCGCTGCCTTGGCACCATACAAAGTCCGAGACGACGACATCGTCTCGGCCCAAGGTGACAACCTCGGCACTCGAAGACAAAGCCCAAGGCGGCCTTCGCCTCGGTATTCAATGAAGCCCAAAGCCCGAAGCCCCCGCTTCGGCATTCAAAGACGAAAACCAAGACAGCCTTCGCCTCGGCATCCGACGAAGCTCGAGGCGGCCTTCACCTCGACATTCGACGAAGCCCGAAGCCCCGCTTCGGCATTCAAAGAGGAAGCCCGAGGTGGCCTTCGCCTCGGCATTCGACAAAGCCCGAAAGCCTCGTTTCGGCACTCGAAGACGAAGCCCGAGACAGCCTACACCTCGGCAAACGCACCCCCAGCTGACCCTTGGCAGGGGGTCGGTGCGTGCGCGGTGGCTGATGATAGACGACGCATCGGTAGGTGCGACGATCGACGCCGGAGTTTAGACTCGCTTGATAAACAAGACAATCACAAATAGGCCAAAGCTCCTCTCGGCTCGGCCCGGCCCGGCCCACTTACTCACTCGCTAGTCACCAATTAACCCCCTGGTGCAAAAATCTGGCTAACCCCCCCCCCCTTCCTTTTTGCCTTCTTGCACCAAACACCAAACCCCCCGCCCCCCCCCCCCCCCCCTTTTGCTGCAACAAACAAAAAGAGAGAAAAAAAAAAGAGAGTGAGAGAGAGTCGGAGAGTGGGTGAGTGAGAAAGAAACAGAGAGTGAGAGAAACAGAGAGAGAGAGAGAGAGTGAGAGAGAGAGAGAGAGAGAGTGGGAGAAAGAGTGAAACAGAGTGAGAGTGCATGAGAGAAAGAGAGAGAGGGATTCAGAGAGTATGAGCATACCAGCACTAAAGCACCGGATCTCATCAACGGGTGCGATCATACCAGCCTAGAGCACCGGATCTCATCAACGGGTGCGATCATACCAGCACTAAAGCACCGGATCTCATCAACGGGTGCGATCATACCAGCACTAAAGCATCGGATCCCATCAGAACTCCAGCACAAAGCACCAGCCCCCCTCCCTGCAACAAAAACAAAGAAAAAAGTGAAACAGAGAGAGAGAGAGAGTGAGAGTGGGTGAGAGAAGAGAGAGTTAGAGGGTGGAAGAGAGAGGTGAGAGAGAGAAAAAAGAGAGTCAGAGAGTGAGTGAGAGAGAGTGTGAGAGAGAAACTGAGAGTGAGTGAGAGAGAGAGTCGGAGAGTGGGTGAGAGAAGAGAGAGTCAGAGAGTGAGTGAGAGAGAGAGTGAGTGAGAAACAGAGTGATTGAGAGAGAGAGTGGGAGAGAGAGACAGAGAGAGAGTGGTGCCACCAGCCCCCTCCCGACCCCCTGCACGACAAAAAAAAAAAAAAACTGTCTTCCGACCCACTAAAGACAAAGCTGAGGTGGCATCAAGGATCACCGCTCGATTTGGACTGAGTGCATTGCACTCATTTGATGTTTAATCGTGTGGGAAAGATTCAATCATAATCAAATCAATGGTCACCATTTCTACCGACCGAGAAAACCCCACCTACCACCCCGGGTGCTCTTGGGTCTACCCCGGGAGGCTTTCTGTACACTTCTACCGACCCCCAAAAACCCAACCTGGGTTTTTGCAAAAAAACCCCCAGTCCTAAATATTTTTCCCCAGAACCCCTTTTATCACTTTTTGACAATAAACCTAGCCTACGATTTTTTACAAAAAAATCCCTGCCACCTAGAATCTTTGACCAAGCCCCCTTGCTTCTGATTTTTTGCACACTTTTTGCATAAGACCCCCTATCCCTGATTTTTTGCACAAACCACCCCTGCCCCTAAATTTTTACACAAAACCCCTACCCCTGACTTTTTGCACAAAACCCCCTACCCCCAATATTTTTTGACCAACGCCCCTCAGATTTTTTAGCTCGAACCGACTTGCGTGCAACTATTTTTGTAACCCCAGTCAACCAGGTTACCACCTACCCAACTGGGAGGGGGTAACACACCAGTAGTCGGTCCCACCCAACGGGTCGGCAGGCGCACAGCAGTCGGCCCCGGGCAGGGGGTCAGCAGGCAGATGATGGTCGGCCCCGCACAACGGGTCGGCAGACACACAGTAGTCGGCCCCGGACAGGGGGTCGGCAGGCAGATAACAGTCGGCCCCGCGCAACGGGTCAACAGACAGACGATGGTCGGCTCTGCGCAATGGGTCGGCAGACGCACACCCGACCGACCCCTGGCAGGAGGTCGGCGGGCCCAACGATCGGCCTCATATAGTAGGTCGACAGACAGATGACGACCAACCCCGGACAGAGGATCGGCAGACGAGCGACCGGCTTTGCACCAGGAAATCCCAACCAGCTAGGTTAACACCTATCTAGCTGGGAGGGGGTAACTATGGGTGCAAAATCTGGCTAACGCCCAACGGTGGGACCCGCAGCCCTGCCTGGGGCCCACTTGCACTATCTGAGGTCTGGTAAATCCCCCCGGGTTTTTACCAAACCCTGGATATTTCTGAGAATATTCCTGGAATATTCTCCAGATAACTAAGCCCTTATAAATAGCAAACCCTGTAAATCATTCCGGATCAGAAATTTGAGACCAGAAACCCACTTTCTGCAATCCAGAGCTCTTCGAGTTTTCTGATTTCCAGACTCCTTTTCCACCCTCTGATTACTTGTAAGAAGCACTCATCGGCCTGTCGAGAGTAGCTATATTGTTTACTCAGAGATAGTGGATTCAAAGGTTGCGTCTTACCGCACGGAGACGTAGGCTTCGGCCGAACTTCGTCACCACATCCTGTGTCATATCTTTCTCTACCTTACTACTTTATAGTGTTTGTGTGACAGCCCAGCAAGTCACAACTCAGCGCTTTGAAGCGCGCCACATCCTGAAGGGTCAAACCTTCAATCGACTGTTGGAGGAGGGTCACGTACGACGGCCGAAATCCTCCCCCACAGCTATAGTGAACTCATTGTAGCAGCTATAGTGATTTTCGCCATGACTGCTAAAAACAGCTTTACTATAGTGAAATCACTGTAGCAATGATACTCAATTTTATACAAATAATACTCAATTTTTATAATGAAATCACTAAAGCGTTGAATATAATTTCATATAATTGACTGATTTCAATGTAGTACAACAGTGATTTCATTATAGCTACTACATTTATTTAAAATGATACTCAATTATATAAAAATAATGCTCAATTTCCTACAATGAAACCACTTAGCATTATGTATTATTTTCATGTAATTGACTATCCATTTAAATGGTACTCACATATACAAAAAGATACTCAAAATTTCTATAGTGGTCTTAAATGGTACTCAAATATACAAAAAAAATATTCAATTAAATTCAATATTATTTGTATATAATTGAATATCATTGTTATAATGATTTCACTGTAGGAAGTTTATAAGCAAGCAACCACGGCAAAAATCATTGTAGCAACTATAGTGGTCGTAATTGATATTCAAATATACAAAATAATACTCAATTAAATTGAGTATTATTTGCATAAAATTGAGTATCATTGTTACAGTGATTTTACTGTATGAAAGTCTTTTTAGAAGTCACGATGAAAATCACTGCAGCAACCCGTGCCACTAATCCCGTCAAAACAACCCGTGCCACTATTCTTCTAAAAAAAACGTGTTCCTAAATCATATATTGTTAATTAATGTAGGAAGATCCCCTGTGTATTTTTGGTATTAAAAAAAAATACGTCATCAAAAGTGGTTGGCAAATGACTTATTCCGTGCAAAACCGTGGAAGAGTATCACTCTTAAAAACTACTTTGATTTAGTGGACCTAGTCTTAGATGAAATCAATAGTTGTTCTGCACCTTTTTTTGATGCCATCTAATGACTTGTAAATAATTTTCCCTTGATTAAAAAAAGGATTTTTCCAAAATGAGCACCAACTTTGGTTCAAACTGAGCCCGCTCCAAAAGTTGTTATTTCTGTATTTTGTAGTCGTAGACACGTGAGAAATCAGCCACACATATTTTTTGGTTTTTTGGATCCATTTTACCTCTAAAATCTAATGTGAACTAGTCCCTTATAGCGATAGACTTACGGCCACTGTCCACCATCGTGATCGTCACGTCAGCTACCGTCCGCCACCGCAATTGACACCATCACCCTCGCCGTCCAATATCACCCCCCTGGCCATCGCCAGTGATGTCTGTCGTCACTGCTGGCCACCACCGCTACCGTTCAAAAAAGAAAAAAAAAATATTACAGGTTTGTGGTCGCCGCATTATTTTACGACCATCGCAACAAGGTGCAACTTCTGTTACCATTGTTCAAAAGGAAATAAATGTAGCCTTGCAGTCGTCGCAAGATTTTACGACCGCCGCAACAAGGTGCAACTTGTGTCACCATCATTCGAAAGGAAATAAATACAGGTTTGCAGTCTCGGCAACTTTGTTGCGGTGGGCGCAACTTATGTCGTCATCATTCAAATGAAAAAATAATGTAGGTTTGCGGCCACCACAATATTTTGTGCGGGCGCAACTTGTACGGCCATAGTTCAAAATGAAAAAAAAAACAGGTTTGCGGATGCCACAACTTTGTTGCGACGTGCATAACTTTTGTTGAATACATCCAAGGTTATCATGGAGGTATTGAAGGGGGGAGGAAATGGAGTAACCTTCTTACCTCGACAAGTACGAGAAGCTCGTGATCTTGATGAACACTTTGAGACCAATGCTCATAGAGTCCGTTGGATCTCAGTTAGTTTTTTTTGGCAAAAATGATATTAGTTCATTGAAATCTTTGTTTTTTGTGAATAATTTACTCTTCTCCTTTCCTATTTTCTTTGCTCTCAACTGAAGAAAACCGATCAACAATAAACTCTTGGGCAGAGAATCGGCCTGGAGACACGGCTTTGAGACAGATGGGAGTGGAGTCAGTAGATCCACAAGTCAAACTATTTATCTGATGGTATGTTGAAACAAATTGGAACTAAAATTAAGTGCAATTTGGTCCTAAAAAATAGGTGAATAAAAATATAATAACTTTTGGAGTATGCTCAGTTTACAAAGTTGGTGCTCATTTTGGAAAACACCTTTTTAAAAAAGGGGAAGTTTTTTCATATCCCAAAAATACTTCACATACTCTGTTTCCTCCCAAAATCGATTCCCACCTCATACCCCTTTCATACCACCACCTAATCCTTCCTCTCCTTCCACATCGCCGAAGAAGCCATCGTCAAAGATGCCACCACTTCCCTTCCTTCTCCTTCCTTGTCGAAGCCATCTCCTCCCTCCTACATCTTCCCTGTCCTTGAGGTCTGCTCCGCCATCAAGACCGTCCTCATGCCCCACTTTCTCTATGGTCCAACGATGCCGCCACTACTACCATTAAGCAAATTTTTTAAAAAATAATAAAAGTTAAGTTCTTACGACAGTGAAATCACTATAGCAATTATTGCTCTTTATTACCGAATTGTTGCCCTTTGCTACAGTGAAATCACTGTAATAATTTTTGTTCTTATTATCGAATTGTTGCTCTTTGCTACATTGAAATCACTGTAGCAATTTTTTTTTTAGGATTCTCGTTTTAAAAAGATTGATACAATGAAATCACTATAGCAATTGTTGCTCTTTGTAGTAGTGAAATCACTGTAGCAATTTTTTTTGTACAATCTTGTTTAATTATTTTTGCTACAGTGAAATCACTACAACTGTTGCTCTTTGCTACAGTAAAATCAATTGCAATTTTTAGATTTTTTTTTAAAAAAATTTACTACAATGAAATCATTGTTGAACATGATTTTGTTAATGATGCAATCAGGCCCCATTGAACCGCATATGCATGTTCTGTTATTCCTTCGTGGTCGAGATAAAATCCGGACTGTGGATGTAGACAAAGTTGTATGTACTGAATTCCCGAATCCCGACGCTGATCCGCTTCTATTTCAGACGTTCAGAACCTGCATGATGCACGGAACATGTGGTGCCCGGAATCCGCGTGCGGTGTACAAAGATAAACCTGAAAGACACGATCCCTTCGTAATAATAGCCTTCCTGGTTCGCAGGTTAGCCTCACAGCCGTTTAATACAACCACCCCCAACCAGCGAATCACACTCACCTGGCCAGCTGGTGATGCCACATCAGGATGTGGTGGTATTGCTCTGCAAACAAATCCCATGCTGCTCCAGAGTTCAACAACCAACAGATCCCTTTTCTGGTTCCGATCGATGATGACATCCTACAGACAAATGCATGACTATGATGATCTGAAACTTTTTTAAGCTTCCACCATTGCAGTGCAGTCATTAGCCTTGGTGGTACACATAACAATTAATGAACTGTATAGAAACCAAGATTAACAAAGTCTCACAACCATAATACTGAATGATTCCCTCAGCTTGGAGGAAGACAGCAGAGCCTTTCGTTCTCAGGTCTCATAATTCAGTTGGATGCCCTCAGTCGAACATCGATACGCAAATTTCATACAGAACCGTCCTTTACCGGAATAAATTTATTTCCATACACAAGTGAATCTCTCTCTCTCTCTCTCTCTCTCTCTCTCTCTCTCTCTCTCTCTCTCTCTCTCTCTCTCTCTCTCTCTCTCTCTCTCTCTCTCTCTCTCTCTCTCTCTCTCTCTCTCTCTCTCTCTGTGTGTGTTTTGCTGGGGTTTTGCTAGGGGAGACGTGGCCTCTCTAGCTCTATCTCTCTCTTGTTGGTGACGGCGTGTCCTGGGCCTTGCCCGAGTTTCACACTAGGAATTTTCATTATCAAAAATTATTATCAAATGAGATTTTTATATCTTAAAATTTGTTTTCTTTGGCAAAAATCATTTCGTTCTTACTAAGTAGGCCTATTTCAGCTAGCCTTCTTTTCAAGCTTATCAAAGAGCCCTAGTTCAACTCTTGTATGTCAAATTTCTATTATAATTTATGTAATTGTTCTTAATCCTTCTATTTCTTGTCTCAGGAATCAAATCATAACCCACCAAGTTTGTTATGTATATTAGGCACACATAAATGCATAATAAATGAGTTTTTAATTATATAATTACTCAACTGATCGTGAAATATAGAGTACTCTTTAAATAATGCATGCCAAATGGACATGACTTTTTTGGCAAATGCGCCCAACTACTATGGACTGGTTAGTGTGAACATCCTTGACACCCAGCTAAGAGCTTGAAAACTTACATTAGTTGGAACTTAAAAAAAGTCGCGAGAACAAGATAATTTGAAACAAAGCTAGATTTTTATATAGTTCTAAGAACAGCATATATTCCGTCAAACTAATTAAGTTTTGGCACTTCCAAACAAATTAAGGTTGAGTGGTAGAGATCTGATATTGCAGTTATGCTTAAGTTTTTTTTAATATTAGTTCTTTTTGGAAGGATAAGGAAAATTAACTCATGCATCTGATTGTGCGTATTGCATGGATCAATCAATTCTTTTTATTCGTATCCGTATCATAATGCACAATTATCGTAACATTCTGATCTCATGTGCCTTTGCATAAGAGCAAGGGGAGGAACAATTGGAAACCACTGATCGAGGAGCATAAGGAGGAGTCCGCGCGCCTTCATTGCTAACTTCTTGGTTCACATAGCATATTCTATGCAGACATTGTTTTATGAGCAAGCTGATCATAACAATGAAAATTTTATTTTGTTAACAGTTGCTTATTCCACTTTTGTGTTCACTTTTATCAAGGGATCCCGCGCGCAGGATCCCTTCATCCGGAGCAAGTTGCTCTAGAGAGGTTGAGTTCTGCTTGCAGATTATTCAGCACCCAGGCAACAACTACAGCGAGCACTCCTCAGCCTCCACCCCCGGATAAGACCCACTTTGGTGGCCTGAAAGATGAAGACCGCATATTCACCAACCTATATGGTATCCACGACCCTTTCCTCAAAGGTGCCATGAAGCGGGGTGACTGGTACAGAACCAAGGACATGGTACTCAAGGGCTCTGACTGGATTGTTAACACATCTGTCGGCAGTACAACGAGCCACCTTCGGTGGCAACACACCTGAACGCCTTCGACAACAAAACATTTTTGGCGACAACATCGGCATTCATAGGGACACCCCTTAAATTCCTCGCCCGTGTCGATTAGCACGAAGCGGGCGCCTTCGGTGCGACCAACTCCCCCTCCCCCTATAATTGATCAATGACAGCTGTCTCTATTCGAACGAATTCCTCGAGATCGACCTGATGGTTTGGAGAGAGAGAAAGAGAGAGAGAGAACTAGGGAGCAGTGCTTTGAAAACCGGACCAGACCGGGTGGTCCGACTGGGTTGGACCGAAACCGGAACATGTTTCGGTTCAATCTTTCAATAAACCGATTTGTCTGTTAACCTAGGAATCAAATTTTTCATTGGAGAATTTAGTAAATATCTACTTAAAAAAACCTATTTTATGCAGTTCAAACGGTTGAGCCAGCGGTTTGAACCAATTTGGACCGAACGAATGCCTTTTCGGTTTGCCTTCCGGTCAGACTTTAAAAACATTGCCGGGGAGTAGGGGTGGCAATGGGTCGGGTTCGTGTCGTGTCTAGTTTTCTGGTTGTGTCCAAAACCCCTAGACCCGGACCCGACCCATTTAACTAATCGTGTCTAGATCCTAAACCCGTACCCGACCCGTTTATAAACGGGTAGACCAGATAAACCCGTTAGACCCGTTTACCACACGGGTTTATTCAGTTGACCCGATCCGACCCGACCCGACCTAACCCGATAGATCCGTTGATACTATTTTATATAGTATCGAATTGCGGGTGGACCCGACCTGACACGACCCGTTGAATTTTAAACGGGTCTTTCCGGGTCTACCGTGTCCAGACCCTAAACCCAAACCCGATCCGTTTATTAAATGGGTCTATCGTGTCGACCCATTTACGATCTGAGCCCGTTTAGCCTTGACCCAGACCCGCTAACTTCATGTTGGATCTGCCGTGTCGGGTCCGAAATTGCTAGCCCTACCGGAGATAGAGAGAGAACCGGGGAGGGAGTGGGTGGGAGAGAGAGAAAGAGAAAGCGCGACTAAGAGAGAGAGTTAGTTAGAGAGAGAGAACCGGGGGAGAGAGATAGAGAGTCAGGGGAAGAGAGAGAAAGAGAGAGAGAGATGGAGGAGAGAGAGAAAGAACCGGGGGGAGAGAGAGAACTGGGGGGGAGAGAGAGAACTGGGGGGGGGGAGAGAGCCGAGGAGGGAGTGGATGCCGGGTGGGAGAGAAAGAGAGAGAGAGTTAGTTAGAGAAAGCAGAGAATCGGGGGGAGAGAGAGATAAAGAGAGAGTTGGAGGAAGGGAGAGAGAGATTGGAGAGAGAGAGAGAGATCGGAGAGAGAGAGAGAGAGAAAGAGTTAGTTAGAGAGAGAGCAATAGAGAGAGAACCGGGAGGAGAGAGAGAGATTGGAGAGAGATCGGAGAGAGAGAGAGCGATTGAGAGAGAGAGAGTTAGTTAGTTAGAGAGAGAGAACCGGGGGAAAAAGAGATAGGGTCGGGGGAAGAGAGAGAAAGAGAGAGAGAGAGACGGAGGAGAGAGAGAACCGGCAGGAGAGCGACTGAGAGAGAGAGAATCGGGTGGAGAGAGAGAGATAGAGAGAGTCGGGGGAAGAGAGAGAGAGAGACGGAGAGAGAGAAAGTCCGGGGAAGAGAGAGAGATCGGGAGAAGAGAGAGAGACGGAGAGAGAGAGAGAGAGTGAGTGAAACGTAAAAGAGAGAGAAAGAGACGGAGGAGAGAGAGAGAGTCGGAGGAAGAGAGAGATACCGAGAGAGAGAGAGAGACGGAGAGTTAGAGAGAGAGAGATACATAGGGAGAGATGGGGGAGGAGAGAGAGAGATCTGGAAAGAGAGAGATCGACGGCTATGATCACTGTTCTTTTTTTGTCTAGTCAGCATTTAATTCCATATTGTCCTAGTCAGCACAAAACCCCCGTCCCTTGTCATATCGACGGCTATGATCACTGTTCTTTTTTGTCTAGTCAATATTTGGTTCCATATTGTCCTAGTCAGCACAAAACCCCCGTCCCTTGTTATACAGATAAAAGGTGAGATCTAAATCATTTCTCAAAGTCAAAACATCGTTGTTGATCGGAGTCGCCAAACGTGAGGAAGGATGCCGTCGTCGTCGTCCACGGCGGCGGAGAATCTGCTTCACCACCACAAGGAGAAGCACTTCACGGCGGGGAACGTGGTGAGGGACGTCATCATGGGCGTGTCCGACGGTCTCACCGTCCCCTTTGCTCTCGCCGCCGGTCTCTCCGGCGCCGACGCCCCCTCATCCCTAATCCTCACCGCCGGCCTCGCCGAAGTCGCCGCCGGCGCCATCTCCATGGGCCTCGGCGGGTACCCTCTTTCACCCATCTCTTCATTCATCAGCACAGTATAATTACTAATTACCCACCATACCTCGGCGGGAGTGCCCCCTAGGGTTTCATCCCAAATCCACTGCTTCGTCCCAATCACCCCGGTGACGTCATCGCTTGTTTTCTAGGGCGCTGGTTCGATGCTAACCGGTTTCTCTTCCGATGGTTATCGCACCACCTCGCCGGAGGGCGTCGATTTAGATCCGCATCGAAGCCCCTGGTCACCGTCCGCCGCCGGCGAGGATGAGAGTTCCGTTTCAGATTACCGGGACGTTAGTTAAGGTAACCACGGTTGTCCATGTGGCTCCAAGGTTTATGATGTGCGGTCCAGATTTTGCACTGAGCCTCTGGGGCATTATGCGACCGGACGGATGCACGAAGTGTGGGTTCCACGTAGAAAGTGTGGCCGACTGATTCGACGGTTGTCTACGTGGCAGGTATCTGGCGGCCAAGAGCGAGGCGGACCACTACACGGGGGAGGTGAGGAGGGAGCAGGAGGAGATCATCAACGTCCCCGAGACAGGTAAGGCGATCATCACCGTAGAACGGTAATGACGTGGTTGCACGCTGCACCGCCTGATGATGATTAGTGGGCACATGAGCAGAGGCGGCCGAGGTCGGGGAGATCCTGTCGCAGTACGGTCTGGAGCTGCATGAGTATAGCCCGGTCGTCAGCGCACTCCGCAAGAACCCCCACGCGTGGGTCGAGTTCATGATGAAGTAAGAAACCTTCCATTTTTTTTTTGGGATTTTTGCCTACACCCCAATGACAATTATTGATATTACAATAACCCCACATTTTCTTATGTTTTATAAATAATCCTTTCACATATCTCGATTATTGCAAAAACACTCATGCACAGCTTGATGAACATTTTACACTTGGCTGTCACCGGTGTTCGTGCACGCCACCGTCGTTGTTGGGGGGGGGGGGGGGGGGGGGGGGGGAGGGGATAATCTCACCAAGTTCGGATTCGGTAATAAGTTGGTAAGAATAAAACTCGGAAAAGTTCGGAAAAAAGAGAGGGGAAATTAGGGGAAAAATCAAGGTCGTGATTTAATCGGTGATGGTGACTTTGAAAAAAACCCGACAAATTCGGGACGTTTGAGTTAGCTTCTTTACCTATATTTAAGCAACTAAATCATTTGGAACTTGACATTCATAGGACAACAAATCAATGTATAGTTAATGAGAATGGTTAAAACTTAATGATGAGATCTATGATAAGGAAGACGAATAAAACTTAGGATAGAGGATTGTATCTAAACATTGAAACACAATGAAAGAGACTTGAGCATAAGGATGCATCATTATATTAGAATATAGCATATATATAGTTATAGTTGGCAAAATCAATGTAAATAAGCGCCTAAGTTATCTGACTCATATGCATATAATATTACATATAAACAGGCCAATATAAATCCCTAATATGGATTTTGTGTGTAAGGAGTTGTGCGTGCCCCGCGGAAGGGTACAGACGGTGGGATAGATAAAAGATGAGGTGTCACTAGATTCGGTATATTAAACATGATTTTTTTAAAATGGCTAAAAAAATCGAATATGATGATGTAAGTTCGAAGGTATAAGACGACTATTAATCGACCGAGGAATAATCCGTATTTTAAATGCATTTTTTTAAAAAACAAAATCGGAGAACTTGGTAACTATGGGAGGAGGAAGAAGCCGAGATGAGGATGACGAATTGACAAAGAAAAGGAAGGATGACGACTTGCACAGACATCGATGACGACGATGAGCACAAAGATCGAGGGGTCCAAGGGTAAAATTGCCAAAAAATTAGCTACATGATTTTTTTTGCAGAAGTCAAGATATGTTAAGGGGTTATTAATAAAACTTAGAAAGTCAAGGGGTTTCATAATATCAATATTTGTTAGGGAGGTGTATGCAAAATATTCCTTTTTTATTGGATGTTTGATTTTTCATTTTATTGAGTTAGCTAATCACAAAAAAAATGATGCCAAATCCTAGCCACATTATTTTCCTAATTATTGAAAACTCTTGAACTATTCACTTATTTCTATTGGGCTTATAAGAATGAGTTATTGTAGATGAATAATCAGCCACAAATTAATGAACAAATGACTAATTATTTTTTTGAAACAAAATCGCATACGCTAGATAGGGAACCAATCCATTCAGTGGTGAGTGGGTGGTTGTTAGGATATCACATGGATTGCCAAGGTAGCACTACCATGTCGAGGAGAATTAATTGGGCCGCCACCTTTGGCTCCCATGATCATAGGAGATACTTGTGGCATTGACCATGTCAAGGAGAATTAATTGGGCTATCACCTTTAGCTCGCACGATCACAGAAGATACTTGCATATAACCTTTTGTTAGATGTAGTCCTAGTCCCACATCGTCCATGGTATAGTAATGGTGTGTGTTCCTAGTCCACATGGTCCATGGTATAGTAATGGTGTGCGTTCTCTCCCTATATAAGGAGAGGTATTCATATGTAATAGAAACCAATACAAGGAATATTCTCTCAAACCCTAGTCTCTCTCTTTCTCTCTCTCTCTTGTAACATGGTATCAGAGCGGGTTTGCTCGGCCTAAGGTTCAAAGTTCTATCTCTGGCCTCGGCCTCCTCAATTGTCTCCGGCGATCTCGAGGAGGCCTTTAATAGAATCGGCGACGTAGCGCCGATCGAGTCAACTGCTCACCTCTGCATAGGTTTCCCACCATTAGATCCTCTCGATCCCTGCCATCGCAATCACATGTCGAGCTCTCGAGATCAACGATCTCAATGCCTTTACACTCGAATAGACCCCTTCAGCGATCCCTCCGATTGCATTGCTAGATTCATTGAGTAATCATGGCATAGACCCCTTCACGCACATAGTTCCCTTTCTAAGACTCTCCACCGGTGACGACTCCCGGGCGGATCTGGTTCGAAGCAGCACCAAGCAACGATCTGCTCTATGTAGCCAAATTTTTATCTCTAGCGGTTTTTCCCACTGGATCAAGCTGATGAGAAGTCAGGGAACGAGTCAGGATCCTCGTGCCAGCTAGGGTTCCATTCCGAAGTGCCACTCCTCGCCAAGTCTGTTTATTCAACAACTCTGCTATCCCTCTGTCGGAGATCACGCATCATCGAGCAGATTCGAGCTTCTCTGATCTTCAGTCCATGTAAGCTAAGCTCCTGATCAAGCCTAATGTTCCTCGATCCAGGTCTTATTCCACCGTGTTTTGTTCACTCCTCCATAGATTTCGATGCCAGCCCTAGTTCGTATCTAGTTACTTGATATAAACAACGGTCAAGATTGATTCGCTTAAGTCAGATTAACACGGAGCTCCGAAGTTCTCTAACTCGATCCGACCCGAGGGCTTCATCTACTATTCATCCTCTTTTCTTCTTTTGATCGACACTCCACGCAGCTCCTCCACAAACCTCCTCCGCGTTGGCTGCTCCTCCTTGCAGGGCTATGATCCGAGAGAGAAGGGAGGCTCCGCCTCCATTTTTCTATGGTCATTGGGGAGCTACATTGAGAGAAGAGAGAGGTTTGTTGCATCATCCAAAGTTCTTGCCTTCTTTGACACTCGTCTGTGGAGAAGCGTAAGCTCCCAGCAGCCTTCTTTCTCCTACAGCGATGTCAATAAGAGGGGAGGGTGATCACCTCTCCCGCACCTTTGGCAACGATCGTGATCCCTCGCGATTTTTCAGCCGATGGTGGTGTGAAGAGCACGAGTCCTTCGGCGTCGCTAGAGATCCCTCACACCACACCAACGGGGAAGAGGGCCTTCGGTCCCCTTGCCGCCTTCGACCTCCAGCCCAGTTGCACCCTTGGCCGCCCCCCAACGGAGACCACATCTATAGCCCGAAGCGTCCGGCTAGCTCTGTCGTCGTCTCCGACCGTGGCTATGCCTCCTGCAATCGCTCTCGCTGCTGCTCCGACGTCTCTTCTAGTGAGCAACAGTGTGGCAGGTACCGGTCTGCACTCGATCTCGGTTCGCTGTCACACGGGAAACTTCATGAGTACGCAATCGCTCCTCACGAGATGCCTCTGCATCTAAAGCGACCTATCTGGCTCTCTACTCCAGTCCCGGTCATTCCTCTCAAGTTCCACACTCCTCCGATCCGGTCGCCGCGACCTCCAGCTTTCACCAAATCTGGATCAGGGATCTGGCGTGCAACTTCACAACCTCTTGTCGAGCTCAGTACTGACCTTCCTGGCTTTTATGATTTCCTCGATCCCTGGCCAAATAGGCCGGAGCCACGCCGACACCTCATTCGTAATCAGATCTCCCTTCTTGGCTGCACCTTTATGCCATTCTCTGCGTCTGCACTTCTGTGCTGATCTTTGAGTCGCGGCTCTACCTCCAGCGCCTTTTGCCCTCACAATGGACCGACTGTCACGCCTCCTCTGCACCATGCCCAAGCCCGACACCTCTTGGATCTTCTCGCATCTTCTGCACCACGACAGTCCTCCAATGATCTGTGTTAGCAGCATTCTTCTTGAGCATGCGTGCATGTGAAGTCTCATACGTGAATGTGACGATGCTTCTCACCGGTCCCGACAGCATCTCCGTGAGCCTTTTTCTCCTTCTTATTCGGCCTCTCCTTCGGTTTCGCCTCTGACAGCGCCATCGTTGGTCAGCAGCCATCTCCTGCTTCCCTCCTACGCTAGATCGAGCGTCTCCTCTGAATCATGGCCTCTCTCCCCCGAGTGCGCTCAGCACGTTGGGCCTCCGTTGTCTTCCTCTGGTGTGCTCTGCACACCTCCAGTTTAGGCCAGTCCAATTTCGGCCCTCTTTGTTTCACCAGAGGGCACCCCGGATCCACCTCTCCGACTTAAACCGAGCCTCGATGGCCTCCTCCATCATCATCAGTATCCTCCTCTCTGGTCTCACCACCGTCCGCCTGTGCACCATCACTGTTAGCTACCTTCGCCATCACTCCATCTGTTTGGCATTGGGCCTCAGCAACCCTTGTATGCTTCTCGGTTGGCCGGGTCCCCTGATTAAGATTCTCAGGATAACTTGCTTGCAGGTTGCTCTGATACTTTTGCTTTCTTCCTCTGCAAACTCTTATGTGTAAAATCTCACTTTGAGTTTGAGATGTTAGATATATTTTTTCTTTCTTTTATTAGGTAAACTGATGTTGGTTTGTACCCTACATCAATTTAAGGGGGGATGTTCGATGTAGTCCTAGTCCCACATGGTCTGTGGTATAGTAATGGTGTGCATTCTCTCCCTATATAAAGTCTTGTGTAATAGAAACCAATACAAGGAATATTCTCCCAAATCCTATACTCTTTCTCTTTCGCGCGCGCACGCACACGTAATACTTTTAATATCTTTTGATTTCTTTCCACCTATATAAATTCTTCTAGGAACAAGTGTGGCTATATAATTGTTGGGAATTCAACCCCAAAGATACAAGGGGGAAAAATATGCTTTCATATGGTATCAGAGCCTACGGTCCCAAATTGAATGGCGTTTTCTTCTTCCTCCTCTTCCGTGAGCGCACCTTCATTAAGCGCGATGGTTGACACTAATTCATCTTCCCTTCCAATTGTCAAGTCCATTTCCCAAGAAGTCCCCATCAAACTAGCTTCCGCCAATTATTTATTGTGGAAGACTCAAGTATTAACTGTGTTGCGTCAATGGTGACGTTCCATGTCCTCCCTCCGCCGTCCTTGTCGTCGATGGTAAACAATTTCTAAATCCAGAGGTTATCAAATGGATCCGTCTGAATCAAATGGTACTTGCTTGGCTCAATGCCTCTCTATCTGAGACGGTGCTTACACAACTAATCGATGGTGACTTTGCTCGCCATGTTTGGCTGGCGTTGGAGCAACTATACAGATCACATACCATACCATGTTCAGCAAATGAAGGCTAAACTCCAATCCTTGACCAAAGGGAGACAGTCCATCGCCCACTATGTTCAACGAGCGAAGTCCTTGGCTCTTGCACTTTTTTTTTTTTTGAGATCCGGGAATGCGCACCGACCCACTCAGAAGTTTCCCTACGCACTCCTGGGAGTGCAACCTCCTCCTCAATGCATCGGTTGCTTACCAACTCCCCTATCCCCTGGTGGGTGACTCTTCTACTTGCTAGTACAACTCGTAGCATCGATGACGAAGATCTGATCATGTGGGTGCTTCGAGGACTTGGTTCTGAATGCGATCCGATCGTTGTCACTATCAAAATTACCCACGATCTCCCTTCCGTGGATGAGGTGGTGTCTCTCCTTCTTGACTTTGAAATACATTCCTCTCATCTTAAGTCTACCAATGACAATGATGTGGCATTCTATTTGAACCGGGGGGGGGGGGGGGGTTCGAATCATGGTAATAGCCACGGTGGTGGGGGACGCTTTACCAACCATCATGGTCGTAATGGCGAAGATCGTGCCAAAGGAGGTGGTCGACACCATAGTGATAATAGCGCCTACTCTCAACGTGGTCGTGGTGGACATGGTGGTGGCTGTGGTGCTCAAGCTCAACGAGGCAGTGGACTTTCGGCCAATGGTACCTCATCCTTGTGCATCACGTGCTACATGTGTGGTTTCCCAAACCACAAGGCGGATTCTTGTTTCGCCGTCAATGATGATAACTCTTATTGAAATCTCTCATTACAATTTGAGTTGAAGAACTTAGGTGCCTTGCACAATTTCCTTGGGGTACAGGTCCATCGTGTCTCAGACTCGGTCGCCTTGACCCAGACCCGCTACGCTCTAGAGTTGCTAGATCGGTTTGGGCTCACTGATGCTAAGACCATGAAGACTCTGGTGAAGGATGGTGATCTTCTCTCTGATATATCTGGCTACCGACAACTTGTGGGATCGCTTCGGTATCTTACTAGATATCGCATATTCTGTCAATCAGGTATGCCAATTATGCAGAGCCCAAGGTCGGCCCATCTTGTTGATGCTAAGCGCATCCGATATGTGAAAGTGACTCTCTATTTGAGCCTCCCCTTTCACCCCTGCTCTCATCTTTCTCTAATAGGCTTGTTGGACTCTGATTGGGTTAGCTGCCCTGATGATCGACAGTCCATCTCTGGCTTTGCAGTCTACTTTGGGTCCAACCTTCTTTCCTGGACTGCCAAGAAAGAACACAATGTATCCAGATCCAACACTAAAGCTGAATACCGGGCTCTTGCCGCATTGACTGCTGAGATACTGTTGTTCCTTCATGTACTTTGGATGCTCCATGTTCAACTAACAGCCACTCCGGTCTTGTATTGTGACAATGTTAGCGCCTTGCACCTCACCAAGAGTCCCATATCTCATCACAGGAGCAAACTTGTGGAAATTTATGTTCACTTCATTCGAGATGTCATATCTAAAGGGTCCGTTCATGTTTTTTACATGCCCAGCCACTCTCAAATAGCGAACTTCTTCACCAAGGTGGTGTTGTCTCCGTGGTTCAATGAATTGAGACACAAGCTCAATGTGTGTTTCCAACTCCCTTGAGCTTGAGGGGGGATGTTAGGATATCACAATGATCGCCAAGGTGACATTACCATGTCAAGGAGACTTAATTGGGCTGCCACCTTTGGCTGCCATGATCATAGGAGATACTTGTCTCATTGACCATGTCAAGGAGAATTAATTGGGCTGTCACCTTTGGCTCGCACGATCACAGGAGATACTTGTGTATAACCTTTGATTTCTTTCCAACTATGTAAACCCTTGTGATAGCAAGTTTGGCTATATAATTGACAGGAAGAGAAATGCTATTCAGCCCGAAGGTTTTCCTGATTCCGCCAGGTCGATTAACTTGGCAGTGTGCAACTGGTGGCTGAAATCCACTACCAACATTTAAATCTTTTACACCACCAGTTGCATGCTGCCACGTCAATCGGGCTGAGCGGAATCGGGAAAACCTTCGGGCTGAATAGCATTTCTCTTGATGGGAATTCAACTCCAAAGCTACAAGGGATGAAAATTTACTATTGATTGTTATTGTCTAGGTCATTTAAGGATTTTCACAAAACATTTTAAATAAATGATTAAATTTTAATTTATAAAAAGTTCTATTTTTCAGTATATTGAGTTGCATGTTTTCATGAACTCGTAGAAAATATATTGTCATTTGTTTATTCCACATGATTATTATGTCGTACGAATCTGTAGAACTAATCTGAAAGGGATGGGGCAACACTTTTTGCTTATACTAATGGTTATTTGCAGCTAATTAGATTGAATTTCAGGTTTGAACTAGGGTTGGAGAAGCCCGACCCGAGAAGGGCGTTGGAGAGCGCACTGACAATTGCCGTGGCTTACATGATAGGCGGCATAGTGCCCCTGTTGCCCTACATGTTCATCCCCATCGCCCGAAGGGCCACCCTGATGTCAGTTGGGGTCACCCTAGCCGCGCTCCTCATTTTTGGATACATCAAGGGCCGCTTCACAGGCAGTCGTCCCCTCCTCAGCGCCATCCAGACCGCCTTGATTGGCGCCCTCGCCTCTGCCGCTGCCTACGGCATGGCCAAGGCCGTGCAATCTGTTGCTCGGTGATCTGCGATGTTAGAATTTGGTTTGCCAAATTTGTAGCCCATCTATAACTAAAAGGTGGCACTCTTGATGTAAACTGTAGTGTCTTGTGAAACTTGTCTTGATATTTCGTTTCTTTTGCAGTCAGTCTTCTGAAATTTTATATTTTAGGCACAAAATAAAATATAAATGATCCGGGATGAGCTTTGGTCCAGATAAGGACTTTTCATCTGACCCGAAATCAAAATATTTTCAGGCTTAAAAGTCCGACCCGGATCCGACCCAAGACGCACGTTTGTTGGGATCTAAGGCCCATGGTCAGAGGTGCAGTGGAAGCATAAACGATCCCTAGGATCGATGCATTGTGCGATTCAACTTTGAAAAAATCATTCGGAAATAATGTACACGTGCACGTAAGATTAAACGGATGCTAACGTTTTAAGCGTTTAGACCTTCGTGCAGGATTTCACACCATGATAAATTTCTTTTTTGTTGATGGTGACGGATTCGGATCTGCACGAAGATGTTTTCGATGCGATAGTCATAACTTTTGATCTCGAAGCTAGATTTGGTTGAAACTTGAACTGATGAAAAGACAACTTCAAGACGGAGATATAGCATTTGATTTGAGGTCATTTGGATTCCTGGAGCTCTAGCAGTGATCAAAACAATGTAGATCTGCCAAGTATAATCTGGGTAGCAATTGCGAGGGAAATCCTCAAATTCACCCGATCTCAAAAGCCGATCTGGACTCTTGCACTCTGATCTCTGAGTGCCTCAGAGTGCAAGCAATCTCCTTCTTCAATCTCACACACACAAGGATAAAGATGATGATGATGATGATGAGAGAGAGAGAGATCTCTTCATACCCGAGAGAAAAATCCGAGATGAAGATCTCAAGCGAGAGGAGAGCGGGATGTTAGAATTGGTGAGGTCTACAGCTCGTAAAAACCTATAGTTTAGCTATGTATGATTGATAGTATAGGATTGCATATTGGTACGTACCTTAGTACATGCTCTGATTACAGAACAGAAAGCCATGGCTACATGGTAATCCACTTGAGTGAGAGACTCAAGGGACTGGTTCCATGTAACCTAAATAAGTTCGCAGCTCTGATTAGGGTTGGTCGCCCTATCAGGATAAGCTGTTGGGATGACAGAGCGTGGGTGTCTCCACCACGGTCATTACCAGGCACAGTGTCTGTGGCCGAACGGAACCAACACGGTGCACAGATTGGTGAGTAGACACCAGTGCACTAAACCGTGTTTCTGCTTAGGGTAAAACGGTCCTAAACCCTGAGGAACCATGTCTGGTGGACTAACCAGTTGTGTTGTGCTTTGGCGCATCAATGTGTGAGGATCCGGATGCAGTGATCCAAAACCACGGTGTACTGGGTTACCCGGCTGGCGTTGCATCAGCGTGTCACTCCTACAGGCTATCCACACCCCTAACGGGAGGTGTGTTCCTTGGTCTGACCTACGTCGTTGTGGGCATCGAAATTAGCCCACGGGTCGAACCCGATTCGCACACGTAAAACAGGCTCGCACTCAATGACCTTCGGGACGAGCCCGACCCGCACACGAAACATTGGGCCCACACACAACGGCCCACATGCGAAACTTGGGCCCTCACGCAACGACCCACATGCGCAACTCGGCCCACACGCAACGGCCCGCATGTAACTCGGCCCACACACAACGGCCCTCATGCAACTCGGCCCACACACAACGGCCCGCATGCAACTCGGCCCACACATAACGGCCCGCATGCGAAATTGGGCCCGCACACAAACGGCCCGCATGCGAACTCGGCCCGCGTGCAAACTCAATTCGCGCGCCGTGGCCCAACTCAAAGCAAACGGGTCCCACTGGACCCGCAACTCGAACACAAAGAGGGGGGCCCATTGACCCCCCCTCTTGAAAACCGTGCCCCCCTCCTCATGGAGAGGTGGGGCCAGCCCTAAAGAAAAAAAAAGAAGAAGAAAAAAAAAGAAAAGAAAAGAAAAAGAAAGAAAAATAGAATCAAAACCGCCTCGATGCGGGGGGAGGTGGCGTGGACGTCTACGCAGCCGTAGATCCGCGACGATCCCTCGATCCAACGGACAAGATGACGTTGTGTCGCCATCCGATCCAAAAGTGCAACAAAATAACAACTCAATCTTCAAAGATCGAGTCACATCTAGCCCGTAACCACCCCAACTAAAAAGGAGGGGATCGAGTTTGTTTCCCCGGATAAAGGAACAATATCTTGATGGTTATGGGGGGAGATATTGGATGAAACAAAAAGATTTCAGCCATATCTCCCCCAACCACCCCCTTTGCCTATAAATAGAAGGGGTGCGGGAAGGCACAAGAGGTCCAAAAAAGCTGAAGACGAAAGAGCGCCACGAAAAAAAGCTCCAACGCTTGAAGACCGAAGGCTTCACGAGGCACGGCAAGCACGTCCTACGGGAATCCTTGGCCCTTCAAGTCCTCATCAACGTGAAGACCTTGCACTCGAAGATCAAAGCTTCGACTCCTCGCACGAAGAAGAAAGATTGGAGAAGAAGACCCGGAGTCGTCATCATCCTGACTGCTCCAACGATCTTCACCAGCTCCGAAGACGCCATAAGCAAAGGCCGGAGAAGAAGATCGAAGCCGACAACACTCGTCGTTTTCAACAAAGGCATCGACTCCTTGCACGAAGAAGAAAGCTTGGAGAAGAAGGCCTGAAGTCGGTGCCACCCCTGCCGTCTTCATCAACAAAAGCCGACGCTACAACCGTCGTGCGGAGATCGGTGCTACCCCCGTCGTCTTCACCAACAAAAGCCGACGCTACAACCGTCGTGCGGAGATCGGTGCTACCCCCGCCGTCTTCACCAACAAAAGCCGATGCTACAACCGTCGTGCGGAGATCGGTGCTACCCCCGCCGTCTTCACCAACAAAAGCCGACGCTACAACCGTCGCACGAAGATCGGTGCTACACCCACCATCTTCACAAGAAGCCTTCAACTCCGATCAAGCCAAATACGCCCGGAGAAGAAGCCAGCCGACGCCACAACCGTCGAGAAAGCCGGAAGAATAAAGAAGCCCTGAAGAAGTAGCCATCGCCGTTCGAGAAGAAGATCGAGTCAAAGCTAAAGCCAAAGCTAAAGCAAGAAGCCAAAGCAGACGCACCGGTAAAGCCCGCGCCAAAGCAACGCAAGTGCCAAAGCCAAGCAACTACGACGGTCACGAGTAAAGCACCGCACGTTCTAGCCGATACGACGTGAAGTCCGGAAGAACTAAAGCATCGCAAGCCTCTACCCGTCTACGTTCAAGTGCAAGCGCCAAAGCAAAGCAAAAGCCAGAGCCACGCCAAAGCAACGCCAAAGCCAAAAGCCAAAGCCAAAGTCGACGCCAAAAGCACGATCGACGCCGTGAACCGACGATCAAGGACGCCGAGGTCTAGCAAGGATCGAGGAAGACACGAAGACCGAGGAACGAAGCCCAAAAATCTCTTTAGCCGAGAAAGCGCGAAGCACGGACGGGACAAAATCAACGGCCGATATTCCTTAGCCTCTCAAGAAACCCTCACCCTGTAAAGACCTCTGTCCTGGGCAACCCCTTCAGAGCTCTCGCACGAATACCACGTGGAGACGCAGATCAAAGGGACCCTCCAGAGGATCTCTCGCACAATCTCCTGATCAAATATTCGTCGCACCCGGACTCGCCACACCCGAGCCCCCCGGGTCCCGGCGCACTCTGTAATCTTCGTGTGATCCGCAATAAAGACGACCCGTATCTATTTCCGCGCACACAGATTTCTGGCACGCCCGGTGGGACCTCCTCTCATTTCATCCGTACGTCTGAAGGAGTTGCTTCAAGTTCGCCATGGCCGGGACGAACGATGATACGTTTGCTCCAACAAGCCTTTCACCTATCGCCAAGTCTCCATTACTCCAACACGGCGATCCAGAAAACCCGGTGGATGACATTCCCCCGGTAGTACGCGTCTACACTCGGCGTACTCAAACTCTTGCGGACTTCTTCACACTAGAAATCGCTGCTGAAGATGCTCGCCAAAGCGCCAATGAGGCCTTGGTGCATGAAGAAACAAGCCTCGATCCTGGAATTCAAGTCCAGAAATTTGGGGAGGTCCAGCCCCAACCCAGAGCCCATTCGGGTTCTCCAGCGGACCTTGTACCTCCTTTGCAGGGGGCAAACGTCCGTCATCAAACAGAAGCAAGTCAGCGCAACTACGTCTCCGACGATGACGGCGACGATGTAGGCATGCAACATCGAGACGTCCTGCGTCATCATCCTCCGTCTGCTCTCCAGCTCCAAGTCATGCAAATGGGTGAACATATGGCGCAAATCACCCTACTAATGGAGGAGAAGGATCGTCACATCAACACCTTGCTTCAAAGGCTAAGTGCAAGGGATGCTACAGCTTTCAGTCAACCTCCTGCCTCTCCAGTAGCCGCTCCAGCTCCGTCTTTAACTCTTGCTCCTGCAGAAGTTATTCCGGCGATGCTAGCGGCTACTCCCGCACTCTCCTCGGCTCCCGTCCCAGCGGAAGTCGTCTCTCATATGCCAGCCTCGGTGGCCGCGCAACCTTCGATGGCAGCGATGATGAATGCCCAGCAAATACAAGCTTTGGTGGCCGACATGATGCGTTCCCACGGTGGCAATCTACCGCCAATTACGGCTGCATATTCAAAGCCTTACACCACAAGGATCCAACAGCTGCGCTTCCCTACCGGGTTCCAGCCCCCAAAGTTCCAGCACTTCAACGGGAAGGGCAATCCAAGGCAACACATTGCCCACTTCGTCGAAACTTGCAACAACGCCGGCACATACGGCGATGAGATGGTGAAGCAGTTCGTTCGCACCCTCAAAGGTAACGCTTTCGACTAGTATGTTGATCTTCCTCCAGGATCCATTGACAGCTGGGATCAAATGGAGAGGGAATTCCTCAACCGCTTCTATAGCACTCGGTGCATCATCAGCATGACCGAGCTTATTGCCGTCAAGCAAAGGAAGGATGAATCAGTAATCGACTACATCGATCGATGGAGGAATCTCGCCCTAAATTCGCGAGACCGCTTGTCTGAAGACTCGGCTATCGAGATGACTGGGGCTTACTCTACATCCTCAAGGGGATCAAACCTCGGTCATTCGAAGAACTCGCAACTCGAGCCCACGACATGGAGCTCAGCTTAGCAAATCGCGGGGACTCAAAGGCCAAAGACTTCCTGAAGGTGGAAAAGAAAGACAAACCGCCGGCACCCAAATCAAAGCAAGTTAACATCGTCGACATCGCCTCAGCCTCCAAGCCACTCAGAATCAGTGGTAAGTCGGATCAAGAAAAAGGAGCTGCCATACCACTGCCTCCACCCCAAAGACAGTCGAAAATGACTCTAGAAGAATTTGAGGCCAAAGAGTATCCCTTTCCAGACTCGGAAGTCTCCTCCATGTTCGATCAACTGCTACAAGAAAAGATGATCGAGCTTCCTCCTTCAAAAAGGCCCGAGCAGATGCATCGTGTCAACGATCCACTCTTCTGCAAATACCATCGACTGGTTAGCCATCCTATCGAGAAATGCTTTGTCTTCAAAGAAAAGATCATGACGCTCGCAAAGCAAGAGAAAATCGAGATCGACTCCGGTGACGTCGCAACAGCAAATATGACGTCCGTCACTTTCGGTTCATTTCAGCCAGTACTCATTGCTGCACACCAAAAAGGGCCCAAGTTGCGGCTCAATCGCCAGAGACCAATTACGAAGCTAGCTCCGCAACGGAAAGTCCCAAAGCGACGCCGGCACGCTTCTGCGCTTACTAAGGAAGAAACGCCATTACCCAGGGGGCAGCCGTCGCCTACATCGGCATCTCGCTCGAACAAAGCCATGTCCCAACAAACTCTCCAGACAAGGTACGAGCAAGGAGACCCGGAGGTCGGTTTGTTAGGCCAGCCCTCAGGTAAATTCGACTACTACATCCTCTACTCCAAACCTTTGCCTGTCTCAATAGAAGAAATCAAGTCCACCGGCTGGGAGTCAGAAGGCGAGCCACCAAGGTCCCCAGAGGAGCAGGTCTCCCCGACCCATGAAGAACCTACAGCTGCCACTCCAGACCTTCACCTTGGTGAGGAAGAATCCACTGATGAAGATGCATGGGTCATATTGCCTCGCAGACGAAGGCCATGGATGCCAAGAAGTCGCAAGCTAGATCGGGTAACAAGAAAGCTTCCGGAACGAAGAACTTACAAAAAGAAAAGCAAAGCTCCAGGAAGGAAGGCGTTCAAAGTACCGCTAGCAGATCCAGATGATCTCCTCCTGCAAAACCCTCCAGAACCGGCAACGTTGCAAGAATTCTTCCCCGATTACTTCCTCCCAGCTAAACAACAGCACAAAGCTTCTTGTTGCATGGTAGAGATCCACATGGCGCCGGAAGAAGAAAATAAGATCAAGTCTTCTAAAGAAAGCAACACCGGCGACGAAGAGGATAATTCTGACAAAGACAATGCTGCTGTTCACGATGAGGCAATCTTGCACCTACCACTCATAGAAGCACTACACCTCCCAAAGAAGGCTCGCCTAGCAATGGCCGAAGCTTTAGCGGATCCAGACAGTTACAAAAGAAAGAAGAAAGACTTTGAGAAAGATAAAACAAGTGTCTCCTGCAACGCAGCGATAACTTTTTCAGACGAAGATCTGCAGCTCGGGGCACGACTGCACAATCGACCTGTCTATGTCTCGGGATACATCAACGAGAAGCCGGTAAATCGAATCCTGCTAGATTGCGGCTCCGCCGTCAACATCATGCCCATCCAAACAATGCGGCAGCTCGGCATCACCACCGACCAACTTTCACAAAGCCAGCTGGTCATTCAAGGATTCAACCAAGGCGGACAATCCACCATAGGAATCATTCGTCTAAAACTCTCCATCAGCCAGCTTGACACGACAGTTCTCTTCCATATCATTGACTGTCAGACATCATATCGCCTCTTGCTAGGAAGACCGTAGCTACATGAAAACGGTGTCGTAGTGTCCACCTGGCACCAATGCCTCAAGTACTACGAGGAAGGTCTCGAGAAGTGCATCATTGCAGACGACAAGCCATTCAATGAGGCCGAAGCGCACCTCGCTGATGCCAAATTTTACCAAGCAAAGGACCTTGTTGCAGAAGTCCTTCCAGCTAAAGTTCCTCGAACTCAGAAAGCTGAAAAGATGGAGCAGGATGAAACTCCGCCAACTCCAAATCCAGTACTACCATCCAAGGCAATACACAAAGTCAAGGAAGTGCTACTAGCAAAACGAAGGATGCACATCAACTCCAGGCCGAGATCCACGCAACATACTCCGTTGCCCGTCCAAGCTACGACAGTCTTGCGCCTCACGCCTCAGTGGCTTCGCAAACATGAACGACCATCTTCGGCCTCGCCAAAAGAGATGGTCCAGCCGCTATCGCAAGCTAATGTCATCACTCTGCAGGAGATGACACTGCCACTACCCAACCGGATGCAAGTTTCAAGTCCGCCAAAACTTATCGATTCCTTCAAATCCAGTCAACTCACATTCAAACCAAAAGGAAGTTGGGGGCAAAATGCCGCCAAGCTGCTATTCAAAGCCGGCTACAATGAGGACAGTGCCGCACATATGAGTACACTCCCGCCAGCTCCAATACCACACGGGATGACCAAGACTCAAGCCCACATACTCCAAGGCGGCGAGCAGATCCCACCAAATCGGCGAGGCGTCGGCTCTCGTCAAACCCCCATGGTCATCAAGATAACAAGAGAGAATACCTTCACCTCTAACTATATTGAGGTGAAGTTGGTAGATGAAGCGGAAGAGGGATCGTCAGCCTCCGATGCACGCTCCACCAATGTCGTTCATCCCGCTACAAAGGGCGCCAAAAGAAGGCGATATCGAGCTCAACATTGGACCATACCTCAGAAGCAAAAGAAGAGCAGCAAAAACCAGGCAAGCAAAATCCCGTATCAGTATTCAAAAGACTTGGGCCAGTCAGACAAGTAAAGCGAAGGTCAGTATTCGACCATTTGGGAAAGTCACCTACTGAGGTGAGAAATAACGTTCCCACCCTCCCACCCATATCATTCTTTCGAACTAACGACGTCAACAATATCATTCTGGTCTCTGTTAATCATATCACAATTTCCAATACTCCAATCGACGCAACTTCTACTTCGGACGACGAGTTGCAAGACGCCCCGCCAGTCCTCGAAGAAGGGGGGCAATCTACCATCGACGATTTGAAGGAAATCAACTTGGGAACGCAGGAGGATCCTCGACCTACATTCGTAAGTGCACTTCTGACACTCGAAGAGGAGGCTGCATACATCAAGCTACTCCAAGTATACAGAGATGTCTTCGCATGGTCCTACAAGGAAATGCCGGGACTTGACCCCAAGATTGCAGTACACCAGCTCGCTGTCAGATATGGAGCTAGCGCCATCAAGCAAGGACAAAGATGATACCGGCCGGAACTAGTACCGCAAATAGAAGGCGAAGTCAACAAGCTCATTGAAGCCGGCTTTATCCGAGAAGTCAAATATCCAACGTGGATCTCCAGCGTGGTCCCAGTCAAGAAGAAGAACGGCCAGATCAGAGTATGCGTGGACTTCAGGGACTTAAACAATGCATGCCCCAAAGATGACTTCCCACTGCCAATCACAGAACTGATGGTGGATGCGACAACAGGCCATGAAGCACTAACCTTCATGGACGGATCCTCAGGCTACAACCAGATCTGGATGGCGCCCAAAGATGAAGAGCTTACGGCATCCGCACACCAAAAGGGATCTACTGCTACAAAGTCATGCCTTTCGGCTTGAAAAATGCAGGAGCTACCTACCAACGAGCCATGCAAAAAATTTTCGACGATATTCTTCATCAGAATGTGGAATGCTACGTCGACGACCTCGTGGTAAAATCAAGACAAAAGGCAGCACATCTTCAAGACCTCGAACTGATCTTCAAACGGCTTCGGAGATATCAGCTCCGCATGAACCCGCTTAAATGCGCATTTGGAGTCTCCTTGGGTAAGTTTCTCGGCTTTATCGTACGGCATCGAGGCATCGAGATAGATCAATCCAAAATAGATGCTATTCTCAATATGCCAATCCCAAAAACAGTAAGAGACCTCAGAGGTCTCCAGGGCCATCTGGCATATATCAGGAGATTTATCGCCAACTTAGCTGGAAAATGTAAGCCCTTCAGTCGCCTCATGAAGAATGGAGCACCATTCAAGTGGGATGAAGCTTGTCAGGAAGCTCTCCAGAACATCAGGAATTACTTACTCAAGCCTCCAGTTCTGACAGCACCAGCTCAAGGAAAGCCATTGGTCCTCTACATCAGCACCCAGGAGCAGTCCTTGGGGGCATTCCTGGCTCAAGACAACGAGCTAGGCAAGGAAACAACATGTTACTATTTGAGTCGCACTCTCATCGGCGCGGAGCTAAACTACTCCCCGATTGAGAAAGTCTGTCTGGCACTCATCTTCGCTACAAAGAAGCTGCGACACTACATGTTAGCTCACGCCATCAGGCTTATCTCAAAAGCCGACCCGCTCAAATACATTATGTCAAGGCCAGTGCTCTCCGGACGTTTGGCCAAGTGGGCTTTACTCCTCCTCGAGTTCGATATCACCTTTGTCCCTCGTAAAACGGTCAAAGGTCAAGCTCTCGCGGACTTCCTGGCAGAATACCCCCTTCCAGCAGAATGGGAACTATCGAAAGATCTACCAGACGAAGAAGTATTCTGCATCGACATCGCCCCTTCTTGGAAAATGTTTTTCGACGGTGCGGCAAGGCAAGACGTGGCAGGAGCAGGGGTTATCTTCGTCACGCTAAATGACGAAATACTCCCTTTCTTATTTCTACTATCAGAACCATGCTCCAACAACAGGGCAGAATATCAAGCCTTGATTATTGGCCTCGAACTCGCCAATGATATGAAACTTCAAGGACTCGAAATTTTCGGCGACTCTCAACTCGTCATTCAGCAAATATTGGGAGCATACGAAGTTAACAAAGAAGACCTCGTGCCGTTACATTTGCGAGCTCTGAAGCTCCTTGATACGCTAAAAAATGCTTCAATTCAGCATGTCCCCAGGAACTTCAATCAACAGGCTGATGCACTCGCAAATTTAGCGGCTACACTTCCATTCCCAGAAAAAAGCCAGCTCATCATCCCTATCTGCAAGAGGATGGTGATCACTGAGGAGGACCTCCCTATGGGAATCCCAGGCCAAGTCAACGTGGTACACGTTCTCACAACCGACGAGCTGGATTGGAGACTACCATTCATAGACTTCCTTGTCCATGGGAAGCTCCCTGAAGATCCAAAGCGTAAGGTCGACATTCGTCGTCGGTCTCTGAAATTTTTCCACTTCAATAAAGAGTTGTACCGACGAAGCTACGATGACACGCTCCTAAGGTGTCTTGCAAAAGAAGAAGCAGAAACAGCACTGGAAGAAGTCCACGCTGGGATCTGTGGCTCACATCAACCCGATCCAAAGCTTCATTTTCGCATTAGGCGGATGGGATATTACTGGCCCACCATGATCAAGGACTCCCTTGAGTTTGCAAAAAGATGTCACGCTTGCCAATTGCATGGCGACTACATCCGTCAGTCTCCAGAACCTTTGCACCCAACCATCGCATCATGGCCCTTTGATGGATGGGGACTTGACATTGTCGGTCCGCTACCCAAGTCGTCCAAGCAGCATCTTTACATCCTGGCGGCAACAGATTACTTCTCCAAGTGGGCTGAGGCAGTACCATTGCGAGAAGTTACCAAACACTCTGTCATCAACTTCATCCAGAACGATATCATCTTCCGGTACGACATCCCTCGCTATATCGTCACGGACAACGGGAAGCAGTTCAAGAACGCCGCTGTCAGCCAATTTTGTGCCAAGTTCGATATTAAGCAAAGGTGTTCAACCATGTACAACGCCTCGGCCAACGGTCTAGCTGAAGCTTTCAACAAAACACTCTGCAAACTTTTGGAGAAAGTCGTCTCAAAGTCAAAGAAAGACTGGCATGAACGCATGGGTGAAGCGTTATGGGCATATCGCACCTCTTTCCGCACACCAACACAGGCAACTCCGTACTCACTGGTATATGGAGTAGAAGCTGTCCTCCCGCTAGAGCTCCAGATCCCGTCACTCAGGATAGCTATCCAAGAATGCCTCGTCAACGACGACAACGCTCAACTTCGCCTAGCAGAATTGGAGGCACTGGATGAGAGGCACCTCGAAGCCCAGCAACGCTTGGAATGCTATCAAGCCAGGTTAACACGAGACTTCAATAAAAGAATTCGCCCTCGATCCTTCCAAGTAGGAGAACTGGTGCTGGCAGTCAAACGCCCCATCATTCTCTCCCATCGAGGGGGAAAGAAGTTCGACGCCAAGTAGGATGGACCGCATGCAGTCAGAGAAGTCTACTCCAATGGCGCATACCTTCTCACCACGCCTGAAGGGCTTACACTCGGCCCTATCAATGGCAAGTACCTCAAAAGGTACTATGCCTAAAAGCAAGCCTACACTCCTTGCGCAAAAAAAAAAAAAAAAAGAAAGAAAAAAGAAAAAGGAACTACGTGTGACTTGATCCCTCTCAGTAGGTACGTAGGCAGCCTGTAAGGGTTCAGTCCAAACAAAAAAAAACACAACCAGACTCTGCTATTCCAGAAGATAAGTCCAGAAAATAGATGCATCATCAAACGAAAGAAAGCAAGACTACGAGTCTGTCCAGCAGAAATGACAAGAAAGAAAAGGAAATGCAACACTGCTAGTAAAGCGAGTTAAACTCTTTAAGACGTTGGAGCAGCTCGCCACCAGTAACCTCCATGCGCTGCAGCTCTGAAGACCGAGAAGCTATCCGCTCCCGATGTGTCGCCAGCTCAGTACGTTGCTTTGCGAGATCTGCTCCAAAAGATTTCTCAATCGTCTCAGCCTTCTCAAAAGATGCGCGAGCGGCCTCCAGCTTCTTCCGAGCCCGAATAAGGCTCGCGGTGGCAAGTGTATGCTGCTCCTCCAGACGACGCTCCTCGTCCTCGGCCTTTGCTAATACCAAAGAAAGGTCATCCTCCATCGAAGCCCATTTCAAGCAATGAGCTTCACTGTCCGCCAAGAAAGCACGCATCCGTGCCTCAAACAAAGAGCCATCTACCTGGAAAGCCGCCATACTCTTGCAAAACTTAGGTCCCTCGAGGACCTACCAGCCATTCAAAGCATCAAGACCATCCTCCTGAAAAGGTGCGAGCGTCGCCTGGATATACTTCCGACAGCTCTCCAAAAGAAGCGCAGAAAGAAGGCCTCGCGAACTGCACTTTCGCCTGTCAGCCCCTGAGTGCACAAGCAAGGTGGGCTCCGGTCCTGAAGACTCAAGTGCAGGGACCGCCTCCTGAACCATCTCCGTGAAAACAGTCAACGATACGACCGTAGCCGAAGGAGAAGCTACAGGCAAACCTTCCGACGGAACGACTGCGGGAGTAATTTCTGCCAGAATACCGGGTTTGACCAGAGGAGTCTGTTCTCTCCCTACACTGGAGACCTCATCCTCCTCCCCAAAGCCCAACTGCTCCATGTCAATATCGTCCAGGTTGACAGCACTGCCGGCAAAATCTGCTCCATATGCTCCCAAAAGCTCCAAGTTATCCCAGGGTACATCCAACCCGCCACTCTCAATCAACATCGCTCTGATGGGAGAGCATTTATGCCCAACCCCCTTGGGGGCGGACTCGCAATCCAATCCAGCAGAACCTGCCAAAATGAGAATTAAACAACTCATCTAACGGAATAAGAATGCAAGCAAAGAAATCCATAAGCAACTAGAAACAAGGTATACCTGCGGCATCCGATGAAGCTACCCCAGAAAGAGGGATTACCTTATCGACAAAAAGCCCTGGTTCTCCCTCTCGAGCAGGCTCTGCCTCACTAGCGCCAGCCAAAGCTGCCTCACACAAGAGGTCCAACTTCCTTCTCTTGGGAGAAGCACGTCCACTCCAAGAAGTCAGAGTCTCAGGAAGACTCTGAACCTTGGTAGACGAAGCCATCTCGACCTCTTGCACAGAAGGAGAAGCTCGGGAAGTACTTTCTCGACGGTCGTGAGACCTCTCCGATCGTCGCTCCTCGGACCAAAGACGGCGATCCTCTGACCCCGCCAAAGGGTCAAAAGAAAAGTCAGCCCGCTTGCTGCTAACAAGGATGTCCAGTAGAAAGCTAGCCAGGTAGGGAAGCACTGACTCATTGACCCAGCAGCGATACTCAGGAGTTGCAGCATCCTTTCCGCCCGGCTTAATCCCCGACGAGAAAAGACACCCAGTAAATCGGTCATAAAGGGCTCCCCAAAGGCGGTATGCTTCCTGTGGAGTGTAACGTGACTGCATACGCAAAGGAGTCCCCGGCAACTCCTGGCAGAAACCCTGCTGTCGAGCAAACCGGTGGGGAGAGTACCGTGCCACCTCCACTACATCCCCACGACGCCAAACGAGATACCCGGGCCTGCAACTCACCATACTCCAGTACAAGTGCTCGGGCATCTCCGCCCCATCACATACCAAGGATCTGGTAGAAGTTGCAAGTGCATTCTCCGATACAAAGTCAAAGTCAGAAGGGCCCATACGTCTCAACCACTCTCGAGCACTGGGCTTCGGGCGCTCCCACGCGTAATAAGCATTCATCACACCTCCTACACAAGGAAGGAAGGGCACCGAGGTCGAAGGTCCACGCGCTGCAAAGATCCCCTTCGGAAAGTGGAGCCCAATCCAACCATAAAGGTAATGCAAGGGGCAAAAGGAACTGGCCCTGCCTACTTCCCCTCTTGCATTATCCGCACTCGCTAGCTCTAGTATGTTCCACTAAGCCCTTGGTACAACGAGCAGAGGATCGCCGGTGCCAGGTTCAGAAATTCTTCGTTCACCATCCGAGCAGCTGCAAGGAAGGTCCCAGAGCGTATCACATCCCCATTCCAGGGCAGAGCAAAGCGGAAAAGAAAAAGTACAAGCCCTGCTGACCAGTAAGCAACACGCCAAGCATCGCTGCATTCCTCCAATCCCAAAACCTCCCAGGGACGTTGCGCCCCGGCCATGGAGCACCGTTCTTTCCTCAGAGATTCAATCGGTCACCGGAAAGTGCCAGGCGCCGGTTTCTTTGACGATGCGTACCTCCACATCGGGTGACTTGAAGGGGGGGCGTGACAATACTCTCCTCGAAACCAGAAGTCCACCCAATCCAAGTGAAGTACTCGGTCTGACCGCTCACGCGCCGCTATAATAGCATATGCCTTAAAAAGCAAAAGGCAGAAGCTAGGAGACTCGTCTGGGTCTGTCAAGACCTCCAAAGAAGGAACCTCCTCCTGATAGTAGCTCCGAACTTCTGGACATCCAGAGACGATGTGCACATCACGAAGGGTGATCCCGATTTCACCGGCTCCGGTCAAAAAAGTGTTGGTTTCAGGGCACCACTGCTCACAAAGAGCCCGGTACATACCGTCCGGTCGACTGTACTCTCAGCAAGCTAGCTCCATAAACCTCGGCAGACGCTCCATCCCTGGCTCTGCCTCCAACACGTCAGACAGCTCTTGTGGGGGAAAATCTTCGTGCCGACCCGAAGACCTCGCCTCACCAGTCAATTGGAGTTGAAGTTGATGTTGAAGATCGTTGGTCGATCTGTTCATCGAAGTTGAAGCTTTTGATATGTAAACAGAGAGATTCAATCAGAGAGAGTGTTGACACGAGAAGTGATCTCGGAGTTCAGCCGAAGCCTACGTCTCCGTGCTATAGGGAGCAACCCGAATTCACTAACACTTTTCTCGAAGTAACCTCGACAGGCCGAGTGTTACTGAAGCCTCTTTGATCTCTTCAAAGACAAAAAGAAGATCAAGAAGAGGTGAGGAGATAGAAATTCCAGAGCTCTGGATTCTGAAAATCAGATCTCAGAGTGGAAATCAGAAATTTCGGTCTCGGAAGTGGAAAATGGTTTTTTGATCCCAGATTTCGGGTCCTTTTACATTCGAAGGCTCTGCTATTTATAGAATTCTCTGGTGGTAAATGGCGGTTTTCTGCTGTCGTAGCTGGGGATCCTCCAGGTAAGGCTGGTGGGTCCCGCTGTAGTCTTCGGGGGCCCACCAGGCAGGGCCGGTAGGTCCCGTTGTGGTCTTCGGGGGCCCACCAGGCAGGGCCGGTGGGTCCCACTATTGTCTTCGGGGGCCCACCAGGCAGGGCCGGTGGGTCCCGCTGTTGTCTTCGGGGGCCCACCAGGCAGGGCCAGTGGGTCCCGCTGTTGTCTTCGGGGGCCCACCAGGCAGGGCCGGTGGGTCCCGCTGTTTGCAGACTTCTTGCCAAAATTTGCACCCACAGGGCCGGTGGGTCCTGCTGTTGTCTTTGGGGGCCCACCAGTCAGGGCCGGTGGGTCCCGCTGTTGTCTTCGGGGGCCCACCAGGCAGGGCCGGTGGGTCCCGCTGTTGTCTTCGGGGGCCCACCAGGCAGGGCCGGTGGGTCCCGCTGTTTGCAGACTTCTTGCCAAAATTTGCACCCACAGTTACCCCCTCCAAGTTAGCTAGAGTTCGTTCTGGCTGGCTTGGATTTGGTGCAAAAAATATGAACCCCCTGTCGAAGAAGGCACAAAGAAGCTTGCCGAGCGTTAGCATAAAAAAGGACTGATCGGTCAAATTTGACCGATCGGTTAAGTTTGACCGAACGGTCAATTTCAACCGGTCAAGGATTGGGTGATCGGTCAAAAAACTTGGTTTTTTGACCGATCCAGTAGAAAATCGACCGATCGGTTGATTTTGACCGATCGGTCAATTTTGACCGATCGGTCAATTTTAACCGATCGGTCAATTTTAACCGTTCGGTCAAGTTTGACCGAACGGTTAAAATCAGCCGGTCAAGGTTTGGGTGATCGGCAAAAATCCTCAGTTTTTTGCCAGATCTAGTAGAAAATCGACCGATCGGTTGATTTTGACCGAACGGTCAAGTTTGACCGAACGGCTAAAATCAGCCGGTCAAGGTTTGGGTGATCGGCAAAAAATCTCAATTTTTTGCCAGATCTAGTAGAAAAATCGACCGATCGGTTGATTTTGACCGAACGGTCAAGTTTGACCGAACGGCTAAAATCAGCCGGTCAAGGTTTGGGTGATCGGCAAAAAACCTCAGTTTTTTGCCAGATCTAGTAGAAAATCTACCGATCGGTTGATTTTGACCGAACGGTCAAGTTTGACCGAACGGCTAAAATCAGCCGGTCAAGGTTTGGGTGATCGGCAAAAAATCTCAGTTTTTTGCCAGATCTAGTAGAAAAATCGACCGATCGGTTGATTTTGACCGAACGGTCAAGTTTGACCGAACGGCTAAAATCAGCCGGTCAAGGTTTGGGTGATCGGCAAAAAACCTCAGTTTTTTGCCAGATCTAGTAGAAAATCGACCGATCGGTTGATTTTGTCCGAACGGTCAAGTTTGACCGAACGGATAAAATCAGCCGGTCAAGGTTTGGGTGATCGGCAAAAAACCTCAATTTTTTGCTAGATCTAGTAGAAAATCGACCGATCGGTTGATTTTGACCGAACGGTCAAGTTTGACCGAACGGCTAAAATCAGCCGGTCAAGGTTTGGGTGATCGGCAAAAAATCTCAGTTTTTTGCCAGATCTAGTAGAAAATCGACTGATCGGTTGATTTTGTCCGAACGGTCAAGTTTGACCGAACGGCTAAAATCAGCCGGTCAAGGTTTGGGTGATCGGTAAAAAACCTCAGTTTTTTGCCAGATCTAGTAGAAAATCGACCGATCGGTTGATTTTGACCGAACGGTCAAGTTTGACCGAATGGCTAAAATCAGCCGGTCAAGGTTTGGGTGATCGGCAAAAAACCTCAGTTTTTTGCCAGATCTAGTAGAAAATCGACCGATAGGTTGATTTTGACCGAACGGTCAAGTTTGACCGAACGGCTAAAATCAGCCGGTCAAGGTTTGGGTGATCGGCAAAAAACCTCAGTTTTTTGCCAGATCTAGTAGAAAATCGACCGATCGGTTGATTTTGACCGAACGGTCAAGTTTGACCGAGCGGCTAAAATCAGCCGGTTAAGGTTTGGGTGATCGGCAAAAAACCTCAGTTTTTTGCCAGATCTAGTAGAAAATCGACCGATCGGTTGATTTTGACCGAACGGTCAAGTTTGACCGAACGGCTAAAATCAGCCGGTCAAGGTTTGGGTGATCGGCAAAAAACCTCAGTTTTTTGCCATATCTAGTAGAAAATCGACCGATCGGTTGATTTTGACCGAACGGTCAAGTTTGACCGAACGGCTAAAATCAGCCGGTCAAGGTTTGAGTCCTGAACCTGTACTTTTGAGGAAGTGGTATAGCTTGTTCTTCTCCTTTGATCTTTGGCAATCTTGAATATCGATGGGAGTTTGATTTTTTTCTACTTTGAATCTTCGGTTCGCCTGAATGCGGCTTTGAACCGGCGGTCCGGTTTACTTAGACCGGTGGCTTGCTTGGACCGTTGGTTCTGACGCTTCGTCTGGTCCGACGGTTCGCCTAATTTTGCGCTTGCTATGGATGGATGCCACGTGTACCTGCAAAAACACGCGATTTGATATGGTGAAGACACGTGTCTTCTCGATTTGCGTACCGTTTTACCCTGGGTATATAAGTCTTTCTCGCTGTCATTTTCGCCTCACGCTTTCAGAATTTTTTGAAGTCCAGACTCTTTGCTTCCTCTCTCTTGTTCTTTGTCTCCTTTCGATCGGTCAAATGGCGTCTTCGGGCAATTCGAAGAAGAGTGTTCCTTCCAAGAGGAAGGGCAAGGAAGTTGTCGAGGTCTCTTCTGCTCCGAAGGGCCGAGGCAAAGGCAGGGCAGAATTGATCGAGCTTGGCCAACTGGGCAAGAGGCACCAAGGAGTGGGATTTGCTTCTGCACCGTCAAGGCCAGAGCAGATTCCCAAGGCAAAGTTTGTCCTCTGCCCGCAGCTACCTTTGGAGGCGGAGATGGAGTTTGGGTACAACATTGGCAGTAAACTTACAGATGTAAAGAGGGAGAAGCTGCAGGAGTTGCTGGCATGTTTCACAGAGGGAAAGGCTCGACCAGCGCTCCCTGGAGTTCTAACTGCTTTTGGGGTTGATAGGCGGACAATCTTTGTCTCGTGGGCGAGCAAAGAGCAAGTGATGGGAACCATAGTCACGATCGGCCAGCTCAACTGTGGACTGTGCCTCCCGCTACCGCCTTTCGCCGCGAGGTTGTTGAACACCTCCGGTCTCTGTCCCGGGCAAGTTACCGGGAACTCCTGGAGGATCATCTACGCTTTCTGTCGCGTAGAGTCGGACTTCCAGAAGGAACTTAGGGAATGCTACTCCAGCCTCCTTGAAAGTGAAGAAGCCCGAATCGAGCTGGGGTATTTCTTTTACCATTATCGATGGGCTTGGAGGAAGGATAGCCCGTTCTACTACTTGACAGGTGTCACTGCCCTTCGCCCGATTGCTGACACCATTGGCTCCGATAAACTCTATACTGACTGGCCGCTGTCAGTGTCTGGTGCCTGGACTCCAATGTCTGTTCCGGAGGTTCCCCGATACAAGGTACATGAAGAGATCGACATGTACTGCACAGGAGGAGCTCTCTCTTGGCCTCCAGAGCGAGTAGGGGCCCTTGACAACCTCTTCTTGGAGTTGACATACGGGACTCGATCTTGGAAGCAATTCTCGAATTGCCCGGTTCGACACGGCAATGCCAACCTCCTCCATCGATCGAAGCTTCGCTACGAAGATAATGAGGTCATCTACTCAGATTACGAGGAGGACCCTCAGTCTGGAAAAATTGTTAGAAGGCTTCGATTCGAGAAGAAGGCTTATGGAGCCAGGCGCGCACTTCCCATAGAGGAGAAATTGGTGATTCAGAGGGGCCCGGCGAAGAAGAAGAGAAAAATCCCCATCAAACAGGAGGAGGATGAGGAGAAAAAGAAGGAGGAAGATGAAGAAGAGGAGGTAGAGAGGGAGGAGGAAGGCGGAGATGAGGAGGACGAGGGCACAGGCAGCGACGGGGAAGGAAATAGAGAAGATGATGATGATGAGGATGGGGGTGGTGAGGAAGAGATTCCTCCCACCCCCACTGATGGTAGTCAAGGACATGGGGGTGGCGAGGAAGAAATTCCTCCCACCCCCACTGGTGGTGCCAATGAAGATTCGCAGCCGATCCTCATAGACGAGGCAAAGGCTCGTAAAATGGAAGGGGTAATGGACGCAATGGGCGATGGCCCTAAGGTGATTCCTACCTATGACTTCGGGGAGTTGCAAAAGAACCCGCTTCGCTTCAAGATCAAGATATCGGGGAGTGGTGGGGTTGGAAGCAACCCTACACCCCTCGATCAGGTACCTCCCGAGGTTCCCCGTCTCGAAGGGGCAACTACAAGTGGGGGTATGGAGGTTGAACAACCCCCACCCCCCTCACGATCTCTGGCTGAGGAGGTAGCTGCCATGGTGGCAGGGCTCGATAATTCGAGCGGGTGAGAAGATGAAGGGGGTGCTTCACCTCCTCGGGATGTTCCCTCTCCTGCTCATTTGGAGAGAGGAAGCCGGGTGGGTGAGGCTACCCCCCAACCCTTGTCAGAGCCAACCCCCATCAAGGAGAAGTCAACCCCCAAGGGTAAGAGCTCCGACCGTGGGAAGGGAAAGGCTCCTCAGGTCGAGGTTTCAGGTATCTGCACTAACTTTCTTTGATTGTCTTGCCGTTGAAGCTCGAAAATATTCTAACCCTTTGAATTCTTGTGTCGATTGCAGGTACGCCTGCTGGCTCGACTCCAAAGATGAAGAGCTTGGGTGATGTTGACATCAATCACCCTACTAGCGTGATTCGGAAGCTTTGCAATCTTCCGAAAGCTACTTTTGAAGAAGCCTTCGATAGGCTAGATGTAGTGGTATGTGTATCTTCTTGATTGAATATTTGAGTTGTCTTTGGAATAATTCTAACTTCCTATCCATCTGCAGAGCTCAGCAGTTTTGAGAATCACAAGCGCTCTATCTAGGAAGGCAGGAGAACGGGAGGCCGCATCTGAGGTATCTCGTTTAATAGCCGAACTGAAGACTGTGAGCGAGGAGAGAGATAGGCTGAGGGAGCTCCTGACTTCGAAGAAAACCTCTCTCAAGGCCAAGATCGAGGATCTTCGCAAAGGGAAGCTAGAGATCAAGGGGTGCAGGACCGTTGCGAGGCGCAGAGTCACGAACTCGAATCCTTGAAGAATCGGATCGTCAAGGTTGAGGACGTGTCCTGTGGTCGCGCCAACGAGATCAAGGAGCTGAAAGAACAACTTGCTGCTCAACACGCTGCTTTTACTGCCGAAGAGGAGACTTCCAAGAAGGCGTTGGAGCATGCGCTGTCTGAATGCAAGATTTACAAGGAGACAGCTGAGAAAGCGGCAGAGGCACTCAGGGCACATGTCAGCAGTGTCCGATCTTCTAAAGCTTCAGTTGCGAGCAAGGCTCGTGGCGAATCTGAAGGGGAGAAGTTGCGCGCTCCAAGCGTAGCCAAGCCCTGATGTGTTTTTGCCTTTTTCTTTGCTGTTTACACTTGTAAACTTTTGATATGTAGCAGCTCGACATTGTACTTGACCAATTTTTGATAATAGAAGATATCTTTTTGATATTTAAAAATTGAATGTCTCTTGAGTTGAATGTCTTGTGTTTGAACTCTTTGAATGCTGTGTTCTGGATGGCATTAAAATAGATACAATCTTTGAAATGTAAGGGGTCGAGTCACAATTCGATTACCCAAACTTATTGTAACTTGAAAATTGAACTTGAATTCGTGTAACATTTGAATGTGAGGGGTTGAGTCGCAACTCAAGCACCCAAACCTGTTAGACGATATCGAAATTGATTGAATTTGAATATTGAAATTTGAAGGTCAGTTTAACATTTGCCAGTAAGGGGTTGAGTCGTAACTCTAACACCCAAACTTGTTAAAAGACTTGGTAACTTGGATATGGATAATTTGAAACTGCTTCAGAACTTGAATTGAAAAGCTGAACACTTGCATATTTGAATATTTGAAAGAGAACTTTATTCATCATGGTATTTACATCATGGATAGAACAACTTGAGATGTCTAGAATTCCAAGCTCGAGGCAATCTCCTTCCTTCTGGTGAGATCAGTCTGTAAGAACCTTTGCCTCCCACTGATTCAATGATATATGGACCTTCCCAGTTGGGAGCAAGCTTTCCACTGCTGTGTTCTTTGGTGTTGTAGAAAACTGCTCTGAGAACTAGACTGCCCACTGGGAACTGTCTCTTGTAGACTTTCTCATCATATGCTCGTTTGATCTTCTGCTGATATTTGGCCACACGAAGGGAAGCTTGGTCTCGTAGTTCTTCAGAGAAGTCTAGATCATTGATCCGAAGTTCTTCGTTGATTCATTCTTCAACTGCCCTGGTCTTCAGAGTACTTGATATGTTTTCTGTTGGGAGTACTGCTTCTGATCCATATGTTAGGTGAAAAGGCGAGAACCCAGTTGATCTTCTTGGAGTTGTGCGATACCCCCAAAGAACTTCAGGTAGGACCTGTTCCCACAATCCCTTCTTGTCGTTGAGTTTCTTCTTGAGTATACCAAGTATAGCTCTATTTGAGGCTTCAGCTTGACCATTGCATTGAGGATATCTTGGAGTTGAATAGAATAGCTTGATACCGTTGTTCAGACAGAACTCTCGAAACTTGTCGGAGTCAAACTGAGCTCCATTGTCAGCAACAAGAACTTGAGGTGTATCGAACCTTGAGAAGATGTTATGCCGAATGAATTTGATCACTTCGTCGTCAGTCTCTCGGAAGAGGGGCACAGCTTCAACCCATTTGGTGAAGTAATCCGTGGCTAGCAACAGATATTTCTTCTTGCTTGGAGTCGGGGGGAAAGGACCCAAGAAGTCCAGCCCCCACTGATGGAAAGGCCATGGACTTGATAGTTGATGAAGCTTATCTGCAGGGAGATGGATAGCTCGAGCGTGCCGTTGGCATGGCTCGCATCTTTGAACAACTTGTCGAGCATCTTTTACCATTGTAGGCCAGTAATAACCTTATAGCTTTGTCTTGGCTTCAAGAGATCTTTCTCCTGAATGATTCCCACAAGCTCCAGAATGGATATCAATCAGGATTGCCTGTGCTTGTTCTGGACCAATACACTTGAGCATCATCCCGTTGTGCGATTTGAAGTATAGGTCTTCTCCTTGTAGAATGTAGCATGGGAGCTTCCTTTGAAGTCTTCGGGCTTGACTTGGATCTTCCGGCATTTTGCCATACTTGAAGAAGTCGAGAATTGATCGTCTCCAGTCTTCAAGCTCACTTGTAGTAGTGAGGTTGGATCTCAGTTGATCTCCACCCCCAGATCCTTTTGCAGTAGCTGTAATAGCAAGGATCTGTTGATCAGGGATGGTCTTGGGCACTTCCTGATAATCGATTTGTATTTGCCTTCCTCCGAGCGAGTCTCCGAGGACGGAGGCAGCATTAGCTAAAGCATCTGCTTCACGATTCTCTGCCCTTGGAATTTGAACGAATTCAATATTTGTGAAGCGTTGTTGAAGATGTCGTACTAAGGCTAAATAGAGTTGCATTCTTTCTTCACGAGCTGTGTACTCTCCCTTGATTTGCCTTATGATCAACTGGGAGTCGCTGTAGACGATGATTTGGTCTACCCCCAGGGATTTCGCCATTTCAAGTCCCGAAATGAGTGCTTCGTATTCAGCTTCGTTATTGGTGGCGTTGAACCCTAGGAGAGTGGCTTTCTGTAAATGATCAAGTTCGGGGGATACTAAGACTATCCCAGTTCCCGAACCGATCGAACTTGAAGCTCCATCAGTATAAAGCTTCCATGGAGGGGTTGCAGCAGTAGCTTCGAGACTTGGATTAATTTTTGTTGCAAGGTTGATCGGAGTATTATCCTCATCTTCTAAGCGCATGTCGACATCTACTTCCCAAGTGATGGGGTCTTCAACTGGAAAGTCTGCTAGAAAATCAGCAACAGTTTGACCTTTGATAGAAGTGCGAGATTCGAACTGAATCCCCAGAGCACTCATTTCGATCACCCACTTGGTCATTCGACCAGCTCTACCAGCTTTGTCAACGATATCTTTGAGTGGGTGTTCTGAAATGACAGTGATCTAGTGGGAGACGAAGTAAGGTTGAAGACGACGCGATGCAGTGAGCAACGCCAGGATGACCTTCTCAGTTTTTGAGTAACGAGTTTCAGCTGGAAGGAGAGTATGGCTGATGTAGTAGACTGGATGCTCGACGCCTTCTCTTCTACTGACTAGGACCGTGCTGATTGCTTGATCGGTCACGGCGAGATAAAGCCACAAGTCTTCTTTTGAAAGTGGAGCCGTCAAGATTGGAGCTTGCACCAGATATTTCTTGATGCTTTGAAATGCTTCTTCACAGATCGAACTCCAGCCGGAGGTGTCTGCCTTTCGTAGTTTGTCGAAGAGAGACTTACACTTATCGGAAGACTTTGAGATGAACCGATTGAGGGCAGCAAGTCTTCCAGTGAGGCGTTGCACTTCCTTTCGATTGGTAGGTGATGGCATGTCGAGGATAGCTCGAATTTGATCGGGATTGGCTTCAATACCTCTCCTGGTCACAAGATGACCCAGGAATTTGCCAGATTGAACTCCGAAAGCGCACTTGGCTGGATTGAGCTTCATACGATATTTTCGAAGAACTTGAAAGGTTTCCGCCAGATCAGAAAGATGCTTGCTTCGCACGGAGCTCTTGGTGAGGAGATCATCGACATAGACTTCGACGTTGCGACCGATCTGATCTTCGAACATCTTTGTGACTAACCTTTGATAGGTGGAACCAGCATTCTTGAGGCCGAATGGCATGACATTGTAGCAGTAGAGACCTCGGCTAGTCACAAAACATGTCTTCTCTTGATCATCAGCGTGAAGAGGAATTTGATTATATCCAGAGTACCCATCCATGAAAGACAATAGCTCATGGCCAGCAGTGGCATCGACGAGTCTATCAATCCTTGGCATGGGGAACGGGTCTTTGGGGCAAGCCTTGTTGAGATTGGTGAAGTCGATACAGACTCTGACCTTCCCATTCTTCTTAGGAACAGCAACAATATTAGAGATCCAAGTAGGATACTCTACTTCACGGATGAAGCCTGCTGCGAGTAGCTTGGTGATTTCTTCTTGAACAGCAATTTGTAGCTCTGGTCGGATGGTGCGTGGCTTCTGCTTGACAGGCTTCACTTCTTCTTTGATAGCAAGTCGGTGACAAGCATCATCTGGATTGATCCCAGGCATGTCTTCGAAACTCCAAGCGAAGACGTCGATATTGGACTTGAGGAAGGTTACCATGTCTTGCGCTTCTGCGTCGCTAAGACCGGTACCAATGAAAGTCTGTCGAGGGAGATCTCCGATGCCGATGTTGATTGCGATGATTTCTTCAATTAAAGGTGACGCTTCCCATTCGATTGGTGGAGGTTCCGTCAGCGGAATCTCCTTTGATTGCTATTTAGAAGAGGGACCAGCTTCATCTCGTGGCCGCTTTGGAGGAGCAATGTTGATCTTTCGATCTGTCTTAGCCGCAGCAGCCTCACAAGACCTTCCAGCTTACTGATCACCTCGAATGCAGACGATGCCTTCGCCAGTTGCAAACTTGTGTAGTTGATGATAAGAAGAGGAGATGGCATTGATCTGATGGAGGAATGGTCGCCCGAGGATGGCGTTGTAACTGGATACTCCTTCGACAATTGCAAACCTGACCGAGACTCGAGTCTCTCGGCTGAGGTCGAGAGTGAATCTCGATTCACCCACCGTGATGCTTTGTTCACCGTTGAAGCCAGTGATCACGGTCGGGACGACGTCGAGGCTTTGATACTTATGTCCCAGACGTTTGAAGCAGTCTGAGAACATAATATCGATGGAGCTCCCGGTGTCGATGAGGATCCGATTGACGGTGCTTCCGTCGATGATGAGTTTCAAGACCAGAGGGTCTCGATGGGGAGTATGAACTCCTTGAAGATCGGTGTCGTTGAAGACGATGGACGGCCAAGCAAGACCTTCGATGGGCTTCTCGATCCAGGTATCTTCTTTGTTTGCAGTAGATCGAACATGGAAGATGCGCCGAATCTACCGATCAACTTCCTTCCCGGTCACTGATTGATTGTGCAATGATCCATGAATGCCAAAGATATTGGCATTCACGATGAGAGGTGATGGGTTGGAAGAGATCTGATGGATCCAGCAAGCCTCTTTCCCCTTTGCAGAGGATCGACGTTGATCTTGTCCTTCTCTGGTGAATTCATGAAGATGGCCTTCTCTCAGCAAGTCTTCGAGATGAAACTTTAGCTGATAACATCGATCGGTGGAATGGCCATGGCTTCGATGGAAATCACAATAAACAATTTTATCAGCCGTGAATTTTGTGTTTGGCTGAAGTGGATTGGGCCTTCGAAGGAATTCCTCGTGTTGAATGCGATCGAGTATCTGTTCGACCGGCATATTCCACTCGGTGAAAGTGGTCTTCGTTGGAGATCGACGCCCGTCATTCTTTGATCGTTTGTTGGCTGGAGGGGCTGCTGCCTCAGCATTGTGGGCCTTGGCAGCATACTTGGGAGCTTCTCTCTCTGCAGGTCTTCGTTTCGTCTCTCGCCCTTTTCGAGCGACTTGGTCATCTTCAACCTCGATCTCTCTCTGGATTTGATCGAACATAGCCCCCAGAGAAGGAGGAGGATTGCGGATGAAGTCGTTGTAGATGTGTAGATCAAAGCGAAGAGCGTTCTGGAAAGCCAACATGATGGCTTCATCATCCAGATGTCTTCCAGAGAGGGCAGCATGCTCGTTGCGAAACCTCCTAGTGAAACTTCGGAGAGTCTCATCAGCACCCATTCTTAACTGATAGAGAGAGTCGAGCTTCTTCTCGGGCTTCAGATTGAGCTGATAATGCTGCACAAAGAGTTTAGCCAAAACATCGAACTGGGTGATGGACCCAGCTCGGAGATACTGATACCAGTCGAGCGACGGTTCATCGAGACTTCCTGCGAAGGTGCGGCAGAGCACATTGTTTTCTTCTTCGTGTGGCGTTAGAGCTTGCTTGAATGCGAGGATGTGAAGAGTAGGGTCTCCTCGTATGCAGTTGAATTTGGGGAGGATAGGAGTTCTCCATCCCCTTGGAAATGTTGCCTCGAAGAGACCTCGATGTAGAGGACCGGCAGAGGAATAGCCATCCCTACGACCATGTCCTCGACCTAGAGGGGGGTCAAGAGGCAAGATCGCAAGGTCTTGCTCAGGCATTGAAGTATTGGCCGGTTGAAGTCTATGTCGGAGGTCCGATCCAAGCCCACGTTGAAGTGGAATGGAAGGGGAGACTCTACTCTTTGAAGGAGCGCCTTTCATGTGGTGCTTCCTTAGTATGTTGAGCTTTGAAGGCGCATTCTTGTCGCAGTTGCGGCCGGAAGAGGATTGGGAAGATTCGTCGTTGAGACGGTCCCAAACACTCTGCTTCCATGGGGCAGCAGAGGGAGTTGGGTCACGTCGGATCCTCTCGAGGGCAGCAGTGCCCATTGACCTCCGTTGCTCGGAGTGAATTGAATGTCGAGGAAGATCGACCCTCTCACTTGTAGAGGGAATAGGTAGAGCGATCCCAGCCTCGGAAGCTGCTTTCTTCAGAGCATCCCTCTCAGCGATGAGGGTGGCATTTTGCTTCGCCAATTGGAGTAGTTGAAAGTCGACTGCAGAGATTTGGTAGGTCGATGGAGGGTCTTCAGCAGGAGAGGGGGCTGTTTGCCCAATTGACTGTCGTGCAGGGTGAGCGATCGGTCGATCGACAGATCTCTCACTCCCTGAGCGAACCCCCATCTCGGGGACAGCAAGGGGCTGTCCGAAGTTGAGCCTTTGACTCATTGAACGAGTCTCGGGACGAGATTGTTGTTGAGTGTTACTTCCTTCTGGTTGACCCTGGTGTTTCGTCCTTGCCATTCAGAGAGCGAAGGGTGCAACGAGAGTGCCGACGTTCGATCAGTTGTCTGATCAACCGAGGAGGCGAGGAAGTTTGGCTATCAAGATTGGTTGTATGCTCAATCGATCGAGTAGTAGCGGAGAGCTGGACTTTTTGCTCGGATCCCACAGATGGCGCCAAACTGTGGGGGAAAATCTTCGTGCCGACCCGAAGACCTCGCCTCACCAGTCAATTGGAGTTGAAGTTGATGTTGAAGATCGTTGGTCGATCTGTTGATCGAAGTTGAAGCTTTTGATATGTAAACAGAGAGATTCAATCAGAGAGAGTGTTGACACGAGAAGTGATCTCGGAGTTCAGCCGAAGCCTACGTCTCCGTGCTATAGGGAGCAACCCGAATTCACTAACACTTTTCTCGAAGTAACCTCGACAGGCCGAGTGTTACTGAAGCCTCTTTGATCTCTTCAAAGACAAAAAGAAGATCAAGAAGAGGTGAGGAGATAGAAATTCCAGAGCTCTGGATTCTGAAAATCAGATCTCAGAGTGGAAATCAGAAATTTCGGTCTCGGAAGTGGAAAATGGTTTTTTGATCCCAGATTTCGGGTCCTTTTACATTCGAAGGCTCTGCTATTTATAGAATTCTCTGGTGGTAAATGGCGGTTTTCTGCTGTCGTAGCTGGGGATCCTCCAGGTAAGGCTGGTGGGTCCCGCTGTAGTCTTCGGGGGCCCACCAGGCAGGGCCGGTGGGTCCCACTGTTTGCAGACTTCTTGCCAAAATTTGCACCCACAGGGCCGGTGGGTCCTGCTGTTGTCTTCGGGGGCCCACCAGGCAGGGCTGGTGGGTCCCGCTGTTGTCTTCGGGGGCCCACCAGGCAGGGCCGGTGGGTCCCGCTGTTGTCTTCGGGGGCCCACCAGGCAGGGCCGGTGGGTCCCGCTGTTTGCAGACTTCTTGCCAAAATTTGCACCCACAACTCTCTCATCCAGTCCCGAAAACCTCCCAGATATGTGACATCTCCACGCGGTTGAATCTCCACACCCCATCGCGTACGACGGGAGCATATCTTCAAAGCAACAACGGGGACCGGAACCGATTCCTCGCCAGTGTGGTGGAACGGCAACCCCAAACTCGGTCGAACAATTTGCCGCGAAGATCCTTCATCAGTAAGGATGCGCTCCCCAAGTTTCAGCACGCGACAAGAACCGTCGGCTACGCCATCCTCACAAACTCGCTCATGCGTCGAAAGCTGAAGTATTGACAGTCTGGCCTCCTGTCTCGAAGAACAGGGGTTGAAGACTTGCGCAAAAGGGAAACAAAGATGCGTACTCCCGTGGGAGACCGCATCGACGATCCAGCCAGAACTCGGAAAAATCTCGTAACGACGGGACCTGAAAAAGAAAGAAGACAAAGCCTAAGTCAAATAGCAAGAAAAGTACAAGACGAATACAGGGAAAAGCGTCAAAAAAAAAAAGAGAGAGCTGCTGGCCCCATATGCCAAAAGAGGAAACATAGGGGGCCACGGCTAAAAAAAGCCGCAGCCCCCCACGTGCCAAAAGAAAGAAAAGGAGGGGGCCACAGCAAAAACCGCAGCCCTCCTCTCTCCTACAAAAACCCACAGCCCAAAGGGGCTGCAGGCCTGGTCCGCGACGGCCACCGCGCCGACCACCGCCCCGGCCCGCTCCCTCCGGCCCGCGCCCTCCCGCTGCGCCAGCCACCGCGCCCCGCGCCACTGCCGCACCGGCCCCCGTGCCCGCCCGCCCGCTCGCCGCTGCTGACCGGCCCCCGCGCCGCGCGCCGCTGCCGCACAGGCCCCCGCGCCCGCCTCCAGCCCGCAGGCCCCCGCGCCCACCTCCGGCCCGCAGGCCAACCCGTGCACCGCCTCCGGCCCACGCCCGGCCCGCGCCCACCGCCGCCTGGCCGCTGCGCTCCGCCCCGCGTGCCGCCATCCGCTGGCCGCCTCGCACGTCGCTGCTGTTGCTGTGTCCCATGCAAACCAGGACCCAACAAGAAGAAGAAGAAGAAGAAGAAGAAGAAGAAGGAGGAGGAGGAGGAGAACCACCTTGCTTGCAACGCTCCGCCCTCCGCAATCCGGCGATCTCCTCTCCTTCGCGAGCTCCATGGCGTGACCACCTTCATCCTCCGCGTCATCGTCGCAAAGCAAGAAACCCTAACCAGAGCTTTCGTCTCCAAGCCGCCGGGAATCGTCAATAATGAAGAGAAACGAAAAACGGGGGTCCTTATAAAGACCTAATCCCACACGAATACGCGACTCAAGTCCAAGCGCTACGCGTCTCCCGCGAGCGTACTTAAACTTGAGGGGGCATTTGTGGGCATCGAAATTAGCCCACAGGTCGAACCCGATTCGCACACGTAAAACAGGCTCGCACTCAATGACCTTCGGGACGAGCCCGACCCGCACACGAAACATTGGGCCCGCACAAAACGGCCCACATGCGAAACTTGGGCCCGCACGCAACGGCCCACATGCGTAACTCGGCCCACACGCAACGGCCCGCATGCAACTCGGCCCACACACAACGGCCCGCATGCAACTCGGCCCACACACAACGGCCCGCATGCAACTCGGCCCACACACAACGGCCCGCATGCAAAATTGGGTCCGCACACAAACGGCCCGCATGCGAACTCGGCCCGCGTGCAAACTCAATTTGCGCGCCGTGGCCCAACTCAAAGCAAACGGGTCCCACTGGACCCGCAACTCGAACACAAAGAGGGGGGCCCACCGGCCCCCCCTCTTGAAAACCGTGCCCCCCTCCTCATGGAGAGATGGGGTCGGCCCTAAAGAAAAAAAAAGAAGAAGAAGAAAAGAAAAGAAAAGAAAAGAAAAATAAAGAAAAATAGAATCAAAACCGCCTCGATGCGGGGGGAGGTGGCGTGGACGTCTACGCAGTCGTAGATCCGCGATGATCCCTCGATCCAACGGAAAAGATGACGTTGTGTCGCCATCCGATCCAAAAGTGCAACAAAATAACAACTCAATCTTCAAAGATCGAGTCACATCTAACCCGTAACCACCCCAACTAAAAAGGAGGGGATCGAGTTTGTTTCCCCGGATAAAGGAACAATATCTTGATGGTTATGGGGGGGGGTATTGGATGAAACAAAAGGATTTCAGCCATATCTCCCTCAACCACCCCCTTTGCCTATAAATAGAAGGGGTGCGGGAAGGCACAAGCGGTCCAAAAAAGCTGAAGACGAAAGAGCGCTACGAAAAAAAGCTCCAACGCTTGAAGACCGAAGGCTTCACGAGGCACGGCAAGCACGTTCTACGGGAATCCTTGGCCCTTCAAGTCCTCATCAACGTGAAGACCTTGCACTCGAAGATCAAACCTTCGACTTCTCGCACGAAGAAGAAAGCTTGGAGAAGAAGACCCGGAGTCGTCATCATCCCGACTGCTCCATCGATCTTTACCAGCTCCGAAGACGCCATAAGCAAAGGCCGGAGAAGAAGATCGAAGCTGACAACACCCATCGTCTTCAACAAAGGCATCGACTCCTTGCACGAAGAAGAAAGCTTGAAGAAGAAGGCCTAAAATCGGTGCCACCCCTGCCGTCTTCATCAACAAAAGCCGACGCTACAACCGTCGTGCGAAGATCGGTGCTACCCCGCCGTCTTCACCAACAAAAGCCGATGCTACAATCGTCGTGCGGAGATCGGTGCTACCCCCGCCGTCTTCACCAACAAAAGCCGACGCTACAACCGTCGTGTGGAGATCGGTGCTACCCCCGCCGTCTTCACCAATAAAAGCCGACGCTACAACCTTCGCACGAAGATCGGTGCTACACCCACCATCTTCACAAGAAGCCTTCAACTCCGATCAAGCCAAATACGCCCAGAGAAGAAGCCAGCCGATGCCACAACCGTTGAGAAAGCCGGAAGAATAAAGAAGCCCTGAAGAAGTAGCCATCGCCGTTCGAGAAGAAGATCGAGTCAAAGCTAAAGCCAAAGCTAAAGCCAAAGCTAAAGCAAGAAGCCAAAGCAGACGCACTGGTAAAGCCCGCGCCAAAGCAACGCAAGTGCCAAAGCCAAGCAACTACGACGGTCATGAGCAAAGCACCGCACGTTCTAGCCGATATGACGCGAAGTCCGAAAGAACTAAAGCATCGCAAGCCTCTACCCGTCTACGTTCAAGTGCAAGCGCCAAAGCAAAGCAAAAGCCAGAGCCACGCCAAAGCAACGCCAAAGCCAAAAGCCAAAGCCAAAGCCGACGACAAAAGCACGATCGACGCCGCGAATCGACGATCAAGGACGCCGAGGTCTAGCAAGGATCGAGGAAGACACGAAGACCGAGGAACGAAGCCCAAAAATCTTTCTAGCCAAGAAAGTGCGAAGCACGGACGGGACAAAATCAACGGCCGATATTCCTTAACCTCTCAAGAAACCCTCACCCTGTAAAGACCTCTGTCCTGGGCAACCCCTTCAGAGCTCTCGCACGAATACCACGTAGAGACGCGGATCAAAGGGACCCTCCAGAGGATCTCTCCCACAATCTCCTGATCAAATATTCACCGCACCCGGACTCACCACACCCGAGCCCCCCGGGTCCCGGCGCACTCTGTAATCTTCGTGTGATCCGCAATAAAGACGACCCGTATCTTTTTCCACGCACACAGTCGTATTAAACCCTGGCCAGGTGGTCATCAATTGGACTAGTGACGGATCCGGTTGCTCGGAAGAGTAATCGGAGGTACGATGTATGTGGTCAACCTGGAAGGAACCGAGTCATATGAGCACTCGAGTCTGACGGTATTCTCCACCACTCGAGTTGTATCATGGCACCAGATGGAGGGACAATGAGTTTTCCATACTAAGCGGAGATCAGGGGTATGAGGGAGAACATAGTAAGTCCGGGGGAATTGGAGTACAGCCTGCGTCGCACTCTGGGTGGCTACGTAGGTTAACTCGGACTCAGAGGATCGATGGTACACTCGGGTTGTGTGTCGATCGAGTCTAAGTTGGAAGCCATAAACCCTGGTCCCTGAAGGTTCCACCTTATCGACATTATGTACGGTTCTTATACCATCTCCTCGAAACACAGAACGTAGTTAGAGGAAGCGAGAAGTCTAAGCATACGCTCCGTGAGTGCTTTGCACTAGTGCACGGTAGATGCGTAGCTACGTGTGTGCACTAAGGGGAAACCCTAGGTTAGTGCAGAGACGCATGTAGCAATTCCTTGTCATAAGTGGACTTTGCCACATGGGTGCGATGCACCGGGACATGTTGCGAGTTGACTAGTTGACTTCACTAGGGGCACCCTACGGGAACCTCAGAGAATAGTGAAATCACTGGTGCACTTCACTTATGTGTGCCTTGCAAAGTCTTGTACACGAGGAACGACCAACTAGTGACATAAGGGCGTTTTGGTCATATCATGCGCCACTATGTACTAAGGGGGCCGGCCCTAAGTGTTGAAAGACTGGTCAAGGCCGACCCCATTGGTTTCAGGGGGTTGTTGCCTCCGATGAAAGGGCCGGTTATGAGACACAAAAAATGGACTAGTTTTGACCGTTTTCAAAACCAAGGAAAAGATAGAGATAAAGAAGAGATATATAGGGAGAAGGTTTGAATCAGTCAACCTTATCCGTATCATCCCTATCCATATGGATAGGCCGGCCCTATATAAAGAAAAGGGGAGAGGGGGGTCGACCAATGCATGATGCAAGCCATAGGGGGCCGGCCAAGCCATGGGGAAACCCTAGCCGCCCCCCTCTCCTCTTCTCTCTTCTCCTCTCTCGACTCTCTCTCCCTCGCTTGCGCCATTGGATGGCGATTTGTCTTCCTCGCGTGGTGTTTTGTAGAAGGAGAAGGCTCGTCGGATGGAGGCACTCAGAGATCCATCGACGAGGTGCCGTGCATCGTGTGAGATCGGGTGAACTAGAAGGCATCTCCCGCAACCTTTTGCTGTCCAGAATCTGCACAGAAAATCAGTATTGTTTCTGTGATTTCGGGAGTTATAGAAGTTCAAACGAGGTGAAACTTGTTGCCAAAGTTGCGTCTCGAAGTTGGCTACTTGCAGTCCAAATTTCAGCCCAATCCGAGTTCGAAGCAGAAAGTTATGACCGTCGCACCGAAGCTATGTCAAGCAGATCCGATCCCGTCTCCATCGACAAAGAAGAAATTTGTCGCGGTGAAAGAATCCGCACGCAGGTATGATCTCTAACATGTAGATCTAGCATAGATAGAACATGCATACATGCTAGATTGTTCTTTCGCGTTAGATCGTCGTTAGGGGTTCGCGTAGTTGCCATGCTAGATTCATACACGCACGTGTAGATCGTTTTGATGAAAATTTTGACATGTAATGCACACCGCTCACGGTCTTCGGACCTTCACTTTGCTTCCGCTGTGGGCCTCTACCATGGATTTACTTCCAACACGGGAGGCCAGCCAATTCTCGGGAAAAACCTTATTAGGTTCATAGGAAATGTACCCCCTTCCTTATTTCATTTGTGACCGATCATCTCTCTCCTTTATCTCATAAATAAATGCCTCGTTTAATTCTTGCCTTATGCAAATCCTATAATCAAAGGGGGAGATTTAAATATATTAAAATCTCCCTCATCCCTTGATTATATGAATGAAGGTTACACATGCTTGCCCTAATAGGGTGGGCGGGCAAGCTAGGGCATGCGGGGATATTTTGGTTGGACCAAAATGCCCACATGTATCTAGTGACCTTTCACCTCATGCGGGAGCAAGCATGGCCACTCTTCATGCACGAGAATACACCCTAATGACTAGGGCACCACACTCGCACATAGTCAACACGTCATGGGATGATGAATAATGTTTTTACTATTCACTGGGTGCCCCTAGTAGTACGTGGTGTGCCCCGTAGTAAAAATCATCAAATTCACGTACCACATTCTAGAAATACGCGGACACATGTAGACCCCAGACGATATAAAGGCAACATCATGTGTCTCTACACTACACTGGGGCTGCCCCCTAATGAACTCACTCAGTCCCGCTGATGCAGACGAGCCTTACGTGCAGATTTTCACAGCTGAGGGCATATTAGAGAGCTATTTCGATTGCCTACGACTTTGGTCTTTACTTTCTGTCGATCCGACTGACGGATGTTGAGTTATTTATGTTTTTATTTCTGGTTTGGGTAGGTGCGAACCATGTTCGCATCCGATTCGAGCCACAGATGCCGAACTGACTCATTTTTGTGTTTGGTTTTTAGCCATAGGATCTTAAGTGAGATGAGATCTCAATGGATGAGATTCAAAGAGACCCAAGAAGCCCTAAAAAGCCCATACCGATCCCCCTTACCCATCCGCTCTCTCTCTTCCCGCGACAAGACCCGCGCGGACACGCCTCGGGAAGTGTACCCGTATCCCCTCCTTCCTCTTTTACGAGTGGACGCCTCTCTTTCTTTCTTTCCTTTTTCTTTTATTGTTTCCTTGCCTATAAAGCCCAACAAACCCTAATTGAAGGGAGATTTTTGATGATGAATTGAAACCCTAGAACAGAGAAGCGGGTTCGCTTGTTCGACGTCTCATCCAAAGAATCCTCTTGCTTCTAGTCTTCTTCTTCTCTCCGCAAGCTTCTTCATCGTCGTCATGCCCTCGTCTACGACTTCGTGGAAGATCGACGCGGAGATCATCTTTTCTCCAAGATCAAACCATCTGGGCTTCTTCATCCCTTTCTTTCGGACCACGCCTCCTCTTTCGCTCATTCATCTACAACAACGGAGCCTTTGATCACGGCCGGTATTGACCAAAGCACGGTTTGAATCGTCCCTCGATATTTTTCATGTGATAAACATTCTTTCAATCCGTCCTATTGCTGATTTTAATTAGGGTTTCAAAATACTTGGCTTCTGAAGAATCTCATCCATTAGGTTAACTATCGCTTAGATCTATATTTTATCTTTGAGACTTCGACTTTATATTTGAGATCTTGTTAGCACTTCATTGCTGGAATTTATTTATTAAATCTGGAATTAGTCATTCACATGCTAGTTTTATTACTTCGTTAAATTAAATTTGTTTAGGCATGACTGGATGATGATTAGTGCTCCTAGTCCTTGCTAAAATTTGACTAAAGACGTGTAGAAATCTATCGTTAATCATTCTAAATTCAGCACTTGAATTCTTTTAAGCATCTGCATGCATCAAGTTGGTATCAGAGCGCACTAGTCGTCGCGTTCTTATGCAACAGCCGGTCCTCTTGTATCATTCGCATCATTGTGTGCTTGCTGAAATTTTTTTATTTTCCTTCTTTTCATTTTAGTCTTTGTGTCTTTGCATTACTTTGCAAACTAGCATCCCACGTGTGCGCATCCAAATTAGGATCACCCCTTTCTCTCTGTGGTGAGTTGATAGCATCTTTTAGAGAGTCTCCAATGGTTGAACCACCAAGACAACCTTCCCTACCCACACTTGGTAAGATACATTCAAAAGGCAATAAGAAAACATAGATAGGCTTCAGACCCAGATCGAAGCCTTGACCTTAGCCTTCACCACTTCCCAAAATCCATCTTGACCCCATCGAGAGCACAAGGCTAGAGCATCTCCAGAGCATAGTGAGTTAGATCTTAAGTCAGGAGGTGATAGTGTCAGTTCATCTGACGGGTCTGATAGGCGCAGCAGGAAAACTTATAGGAGAACGAAATCCCATTGGGGCTGGGATCAGGGTATCAAAATCAAAATTTCTGAGTTTAAAGGTATGATGGATCCTGAAGAGTTCTTAGATTGGGCAGAGAGAATCGATCAATATTTTGAATGGAAGGAAATCCCCCGCGACAAACAAGTCAAGTTTGTTAGTCTCAAATTGAAAGGTCATGCACTGATCTGGTGGAGACAGTTGCAGACCACAAAGGGTAGAAAGGGAAAAGATAAGATTTTCACTTGGACACACATAAGGGGGGAAATGCAACAGAAGTTCCTTCCTTTTGATTTCAAACAGAGTGTTCCAAAAATTCCAAAACCTGCGATAAGAGCACAAATCGGTGGACGATTACACCAATGTGTTCTACAAGCTCCAGGCTCGCAATGATCTATATAAAGATAAAGAGCAAAGTGTCGCTAGGTACGTCAATGGTCTTAGGCCCTCAATTCAAGAGGTGGTGTCCCTTCATGACTTGTATCAGGTCAGTGATGCACACCGTCGGGCTAAGAAAGTTGAATCTCACCAATCCCGATATACGTCCCGATGATATGATAACACTAGGGCACCATCCGGATCTATTAGTAGACCAATCCCTGGACCTTCCCCTGTAGCTGGTATAGTGCCTACACCCACTGAGAAGGGTAAAGGAGTCTTAGGAACCAACCCAAGCACGATGAAGTGTTTCAAGTGCAACCAGCCGGGTCACAAGTCAGCCAATCGTCCTCGATGTCAATTCAATCCACAAACAAATCTTGCGAATAATGAAGAGGACAATCATGAGTCTAAGGATAAAAACTTTAATGAGTTGGTCTTGGAGGGGGATGACATGACTGCCCCACTATTAGTTATTCACCAGTCTTCATCACCCCAGGCACCTAAAGCGTTACTACCCCACGAGCTCTGTGGAGGACCTCCAAAGCTACATTGCAAGGACCAGAGATTCAAGCTGTTCCGAAGAGTCTGCACTGTCAATGGCATGGACCTTTGTGTCTTGATAGATAGAGGTTGCACCACTAACTTAATCAGTGAAGGGATAGTCAGGAGCAAGAAGTGAAAAGTCAAACCATTGGCTCACCTTTACAAAACATCTTGGCTAGACAACACCACGAGCAAACTAGTGACTCATTGTAGTTTGACTAAGTTGTCAATTGGGCTGCAATATCAAGATGAGGTTTGGTGTGATGTCCTTCCCTTGGAAGTAGCTGATATTATCCTTGGGCGTCCATGGTAGTTCGACCGAGAAGCACTACATCACGGAAAAGCTAACACCTATACTTTCCTTAAAAACGGCATCAACGTCACCTTATGGCCCACGTGTTTTAAGAGACCGATCCCATGAACCTAAAACTCTTCTGAGCCATAGTCATCCCATACCACCATTTGCAGATAATTTAGTAGGGTGTTCTTCTGATTGACTGATAGTTGAGAAGGGGTTAGACAACATCTTGTATTCCATAGCATGCACATCACATTTAGAATCTGTAGGCATCACTTGCACTCGCATTCATCATTTGCCTGACATCTTTACATTAACAGTCCATTCATGCGTGCATCCATATTATCGATCAAGTATTGAATTGAGCATTAAAGAAGATTTTGCTTTGCTTGTTCACTTTTCAATGCTGGGTACTTACAACAAATTGCATTTTTCCCGACGCATTGTTCCGGCGCAATACTAATTTTGTCGGCAATCGGTATACTTTCGCCGACGCTATCTTACTAGCGCCGTTAAAAATAAAACTATTGCCAACGCTTTATTTGTCATCGGAAAAAATGATACTTTTGCCGACGTTAGAAAGTTTGTGCTGCCAAATGTGATACATTTTCTGGCGCAAATAATATAGCGTCGGCAAAAATATAATTATTTCCGACGTTTTATGTTTTCGTCGACAAAAGTGAAACCTTTTTTGGTGCAAAATAGTTTATGCCGGTAAAAGTGACTAGTTTGGCCGGCGCCACTAATATAGCGTCGACAAATCTTATTTTTTAAAAATTAATTTTTTTTCTCTCTTGTATATTACTTTTGCCGGCGTAAAAATAGTGTCACAAAAGTTTTTGACCGTGGGAGACTTGTGTTGTTTAATTATTGTATTATTATTTTCTTAATGGGTATGTGATATTGAACGCGGATAGGGCTGGCAACAGGTCAGGTTCAGGTCGGACCCTACCCCTACCCATACACATACCCATTCGGGTATGGGAGGGTCCAAACCTGACCCATACCTACTCCAGTTTCAAGTTTCGGTTCGGGTTTCGGGTATGAATTGGGATTGCGCAATCAAAGTGAAGTAATTGTCCCTTTAATTCCTGCGATCTCTAGAAATACTGAAAAATAAAAACCCACAATCCCTTGATTCCCTTACCTTCTGTGATCTCACCGATCTGTAGATGTAGTGTATTGTCAGAGTTCGGGTTTCGGGTTTCGGCAAAGGTATACCCATACCCATACCCGAAAATGGTACGAGTATGAATCTGGTACCGATACCCGACCTGAATTTATTTCAGGTACAGATTTTGTACCCATACCTAGGGCTGGCAATGGGTCGGGTCATGTCGAGTTCGTGTCGTGTCCAAAACCCATACCCAACCCGTTTAACTAATCGTGTATAGACCCTAAACCCATACCCGACCGTTTATAAATAGGTAAACCCGATAAGACCCGTTTAAATATATATATATATATATATATATATATATATATATATATATATATATATATATATATAATTTTATATTTCGTTGCAACTCACCATCATGGGTGTCCTGATCACAATCGTTTGTTGAACCCATCGCACACTGTGATCGGATGCTGGGTAGACCCGACCCGACCCATTGATTTTTAAACGGGTCAAACGGGTCGGAGACAAAACTCGAACCCGACCCGTTTACTAAACGGGTTAGTTGTTAGAATTGGTGAGGTCTACAGCTCGTAAAAACCTACAGTTAAGCTATGTATGGTTGATAGTATAAGATTGCATCTTGGTACGTACCTTAGTACGTGTTCTAATTACAGAACAGAGAGCCATGGCTACATGGTAATCCACTTGAGTGGGAGACTCAAGGGACTGGTCCCATGTAACCTAAATACGTTCGCAGCTCTGATTAGGGTTGGTCGCCCTATCAGGATAAGCTGTTGGGATGACAGAGCGTGGGTGTCTCCACCACGGTCATTACCAGGCACAGTGTCTGTGGCCGAACAAAACCAACACAGTGCATAGATCGGTGAGTAGACACTGGTGCACTAAACCGTGTTTCTGCTTAGGGTAAAATAGTCCTAAACCCTGAGGAACCATGTCTGGTGGACTAACCAGCTGTGTGGTGCTTTGGTGCACCAATGTGTGAGGATCCGGATGCAGTGATCCAAAACCACGGTGTACTGGGTTACCCGGCTGACGTTGCATCAGCATGTCACTCCTGCAGGCTATCCACACCCCTAACAGGAGGTGCGTTCCTTGGTTTGACCTACATCGTATTAAACCCTGGCCAGGTGGTCATCAGTTAGACTGGTAACGGATCCGGTTGCTCGGAAGAGTAATCGGAGGTACGATGTATGTGGTCAACCTGGAAGGAACCGAGTCATATAAGCACTCGAGTCTGACGATATTCTCCACCGCTCGAGTTGCATCATGGCACCAGATGGAGGGACAGCGAGTTTACCATACTAAGCGGAGAGCAGGGGTATGAGGGAAAACATAGTAAGTCCGGGGGAATTAGTGTACAGCCTGCGTCGCACTCTGGGTGGCCACGCAGGTTAACTCAGACTCAGAGGATCGATGGTACACTCGGGTAGTGTGTCGATCGAGTCTGAGTTGGAAGCCATGAACCCTGGTTCCTAAAGGTTCTACCTTATCATCATTATGTAAGGTTCTTATACCATCTCCTCAAAACACAGAACGTAGTTAGAGGAAGCGAGAAGTCCAAGCATACGCTCCGTGAGTGCTTTGCACTAGTGCACGGTAGATGCGTAGCTATGTGTGTGCACTAAGGGGAAACCCTAGGTTAGTGCAGAGACGCATGTAGCAATTCCTTGCCATAAGTGGACTTTGCCACATGGGTGCGATGCACCGGGACATATTGCGAGTTGACTAGTTGACTTCACTAGAGGCACCCTACGGGAACCCCAGAGAATAGTGAAATCACTGGTGCACTTCACTTATGTGTGCCTTGCAAAGTCTCATACACGAGGAACGATTAACTAGTGACATAAGGGCGTTTTGGTCATACCACGCGCCACTATGCACTAGGGGGGCCGGCCCTAAGTGTTGGGAGACTGGTCAAGGCCGGCCCCATTGGTTTCAGGAGGTTGTTGCCTTCGATGAAAGGGCCGGTCATGAGGCACAGAAAACGGGCTGGTTTTGACCGTTTTCAAAACCAAGGAAAAGATAGAGATAAAGAAGAGATATATAGGGAGAAGGTTTGAATCAGTCAACCTTATCCGAACCATCCCTATTCATATGAATAGGCCGGCCCTATATAAGGGAAAGGGGAGAGGGGGGGTCGGCCCAATGCATGATGTAAGCCCTATGGGGCCGGCCATGCTATGGGGAAACCCTAGCCGCCCCCTCTCCTCTCTTCGTATCTCCTCTCTCGTCTTTCTCTCCCTCGCTTGCGCCATTGGATGGCGACTCATCTTCCTCACGTGGTATTTCATAGAAGGAGAATGCTCATCATATGGAGGCACTCAAATATCCATCGATGAGGTGCCGTGCATCGTGTGAGATCGGGTGAACAAGAAGGCATCTCCCGCATCCTTTTGCTGTCTAGAATCTGCACAGAAAATCAGCGTTATTTCTGCGATTCCGGGAGCTACAGAAGTCCAAACGAGGTGAAACTTGTTATAAAAGTTGCGTCTCAAAGTTTTCTACCTGCAGTCCAAATTTCAGCCCAATCCGAGTTCGGAGAAAAACGTTATGGGCATCACACCGAAGCTATGTTGAGCAGATCCGAGCCTGTCTCCATCGACAAAGAAGAAATTTATCGCGGTGAAAGAACCCGCACGCAGGTATGATCTCTAACATGTAGATCTAACATAGATAGAACATGCATACATGATAGATTGTTCTTTCACGTTAGATCGTCGTTAGGGGTTCGCGTAGTTGCTATGCTAGATTCATTCACGCATATGTAGATCGTTTCGATGAAAATTTTGATATATAACGCACACCGCTCCCGGTCTTCGGACCTTCACTTTGCTTCCGCTGCGGGCCTCTGATATGGATTTACTTCCAATAATTGGTATCAGAGCCACGCTAGTGGTGTGCGTTTCATGTTTTTTTATGAAACTGTCATGTGCGTGCATGAATAGTATGTGCCGCCATCGGGATTCTACGAGTAGATCATGCATAGTATATATTATATGTTCTATGAATCGTTCTTGCAGGGCGCCGCTTCTAAAATTAATCTGGATATGTGAATGCTTGCTATCGGGGGTCGGACCCCGTGTTAGCGAATATTGTCTGGATGTTTTTTCTTCTGTGTGTGGATATATTTTAGAGCCATAATTGGGCAAGTGGTGGAGGTTGACCACCCTTGATTCCCAGGCTTGTTATTAGGTTTGTTTTCCTTTTCATTCTAGGAAATTGTATACGAGCGAGCACTTGCTCGAAGCGTACTAGAGCTTTTTCGATTACAGATTGAAGAGGAGGACTTGCCGTGGAGATCAACTACCGGGAGGACGAGCGGAACCTTGGAAGACGATGGCGATCCGGCGAAGCATACACGATGACGGCAAAGGGCAGAAAGTGTCAGGAGATCGTATACAGAGGCTTGCACCGGATCGAGGAGCCTTGCGAAAGAGATAGAGAGCCTATGCTGTGCCGGTCAGGTTCAGGGGTCGGACCCTTAACTTGATTCAGTTGTGTGGTTATTTCTTTCACTATTCTTTATATTTCTGTAGAGAACCCCGATGCGATAATTTGATTATCTGTGTTAGAGGGATGCCCTTTCCCCTTGGGTCCTAGAGACCTTATTAGGATAGGATCCACTAGTGATGCCTATTATTTAATTGACCCTTGATGATAGCAAGAATTCCTCACATTTGGTTATGCCACCATTAGGTCAACACCCGATTAGTCGGGTGTGCCTATTTGGCCAGCATCGAAACCTAGAATGAGTTGGAATTCTACTATGACATCAATCGTCAAATTTATAAGCGAGGCGCCATGGTAGTGGGAGACCTTTCCAGTCAGTCTGACCTTAGGCTAGGCTCTAGAGGATTAGCGTGATAGCTAGGTTTGCAGAGCATCGATGTTCTTGGGATATGTAATGTGACCCTTGAGTGGAGAAATCCACTTGAGGCAGGGACTATGATATTCCGAGATCGATTAATGCTTTGCGAAAGACTTGAAACGCTAGTGGGAGCACGGTATGACCAGGGTCTAGTGTATAGGTTGTCGTGACCTTAGTATATACTCATACTTGCATTAAATAGCCCTCAACTATAATAAGGGATGTGTAAGAGGACTCATCGAGATCCTCTGGCCTCCATAACCAACTGCTCTGTGTTTGGGTGGAAGGGTGTAGCTCGACACCCCCTAGGGTGAGGGTTATGTTTTTCCATGCCAGATAACTTAGCGGTCTCCTTCAGGATATGACAGTTACGGGGCCAGGAGAGAAGGGCTTTTTTCGCACCCTAGTGGGGGCCGCATGAACTCTCGTGCCGTAATTACTTAGGCTTGTGGGTAAGCATCCAAAGTGGACGTGAGGCATTCGTTGCTCAGACAATGGGGATCACGTGGCACTGGCCAAAAGGACAACCATGGTCCATCAAAGCCCTTAGTTGGCAGATTTGGACTGGGTCAAGGAAAGGCCCGTGTAAGCGGATTGATGCTGCATGATGCCCCCTAGGACAGGTGTAGTCGATTCCGAGATCTTACATACATGGTTAATTAATCCATAGAGGTGTCTTCGCTGTGAGGGTAGCGCTGACATTTGGATATAATTAGCTTGTTTCCAAAATCCATAAAATAAGTTATTTTGCATTCGTTTTCATTCAACCATATAGTTCCCCTATCCGCTATCCCATAAGAGAACCAGTTATCGGGTCTCTAACTACGTAGAGCGGAAGCGCTATCTTTAGCTTATGCTTAGGGTACTAAACGTACATTGGCTTGCAATCTAAATATCCCTGTACTAGACCTCACGGGTTCAGATGTCACTAGGGCACTAACTAGGGCATATGACGACTAGCGAGAATCTGAGGAGATATGCAAGTTCTGTGTCATAGCAGACTTGCGGACAACTCTTTAGAAGCGAGTCAAAGATATGCCGCGTCTTCTCTAATAAAGTTTCACTTGCATTAGATGTCTGGAAGGCGAAGTCAGTTGACTCATCGCTTTTCCACCAAGATACTTGTCGGTACCGAGATGTCTGAGGATATGCTTGTTCGGGAACATATACTTGAGTTCCAGATCAAACTAGACTCCAAAGACATAGTACTAGATGACGAGGTGGTGGAAGACGTCTGTCTTGCATCCTTGTTTGGAACCTTCGAAGACGTTGTCAGAGACTTTAGCTTTAACAAGCTAGAGATGACAAACGTAGAACTTCTAAGGAGATTTCCAAGAGATAAAGGATGGGATCAAGATTAAAGGCAATGCCTTTAGTGCTTAACCTAGGTCTTCTTTAGAAGAACCTAAGGGAGTAACTTATCAGAGATCGAAAACTATTCTAGTGCAGAAACTGGTGTGGACTCCTAAGTCTGGTAACGCTAAGGACGGAAGTGTTTCTGCTTTGGCAAGTATAGGGGATATTTGAAGATAGTGTATGGCCTCAGGATGTTAGGAGTTGAGTCGCTATCTAGTAGCAGTTCTTATGCTTCTTGGAATATAGACTTCGGGTCTACAGAGATTCAAGGAAAGCAGAAGGCTACTTTATAGTGAAGAAATCCTAACATAGGTACTGATGCCATAAGCAACTGTGGAAGCTGTTAGATATGATTGTCTTAGTTTTTCCGAAACACGGATTTTATTTTTTAGATATATAGTTCTGTTTCCTCCTTGGTAAATGAAGTTATTAGTTTTAGATAGCACCGTAGGTGTGTATCTTAAACTGAATTAATAGCTTCATAAGTTAGAGGAATAGATCAGAAAAATCTCTTTGTATTTAATCCTAATTCAGAAATAGATTTCATGACAGCTGCAGCGTCTAATTGAAATTCATCTAAATCCTTCGGAGAAGCTATCCCATTTGTGACCCCTCTGATTTAGATATTCTGCCTTAGATAAATTCAGAGATAAAAAAAGACCGAGTTTTTGTTCACAGATTCATCGGAGATCCTTCTAACCTATGAGTATTATCTGAAAGGCAGAATAACTAAAAGGGCCGCTAAGGTATTGGTGTTAGTTATTTTTGACATCTATGGTTCCAAAAGCGTCCAGACGATAGGAGTCTCTTCGATTTACTCGAAGGAACGAGACTCTATCGGATGGGTTCCATAGAATCTTGAAGGAGCATGAGATTATCTCCCAGTTAAATGCTCCAAGGATAACACGTCAGAATGAAGTCTCCGAGAGAAGGAATCAGACTCTATTTGACATGGTCCGTAGTATGATGAATATCGCCAATTGTACTACCCACCTTTGGTGGGGTTGTACCTTAAAACAGTAGCTTATATCTGAAACTATCTTTCATCTAGATCAGTGCCTCAGACCTATAGAGAGCTATGGTCTAAGCAAAAGCTGACACTATAGTGTCTCGAGATATAGGGTTGTCCTGCACTTGTGCAAAAGGACAAGAGGGATGAGATGGAGATGTAGTTCCAGGTATATCTGTTTGTAGGTTACCCTTAGGAGGCATAAGGTGGACTGTTTTATGATCTTGAGGTTTGGAAGGTAATCGTTTCTACGAACACCATCTACCTAGACCAAGATTATATTATAGACCATAAGTTTATCAGTAAGGTAGTTCTGGGTGAACTATTGGGTACTGGTAGAGAGTGCGCATCTGAAAAATGTAGTGGGAGTAGATGATATAAAAAACTAGTATACCAGGTACTGTAGAAACGATTCACTTTTGTACCACCACCACCTCGTCGTTGTGGGACTATCAGAGCTCCTAAAAGATACTATGGAGAAACTTCGATAGTTAATCCAAAGTTTCAGGAGGATGATCCCTAGAGCTACGAAGAAGTAGTGGGAGCTTCCGACAGCTCTGACTGACAAAAGACCATGGAGGCAAATTTGCATCAATGTCCCTTGGAACAGTCTTGACACTTATAGCACTATCACCCTTCGGGGTGTAGGAGGTGTATAAGAAGAGTACCCGGTTAAGACTTAAGTAGCTAGATTAGTTACCAAGGGAGAAGGGATTGACTATATCAAAACCATCTCACTGGTAGTTATGCCTAAGTCTATTTCGGATCCTCTTAATCCATCGCAGCCCATTAGTGTTAGAAGATCTGGTAGATGGATGTCAAGATATTTATTCTCTAATGGGAATTTGGAAAGGACATATGGATGATGTAGCCCCAGGTTTGTGCCAGTAGGTTAGGAAGATATGGAATGCAAGTTACAACGGTCCATTTATGGACTGATGCAAGCATCCAGGATGGAATGTCTATTTTGATCAAGGGAATCCGCTCACACAGATTTGATCAGAATGAGAATAAACCAAGTGGGTACAAGAAAGGTGAAAGAACTACAAGGGTGTATGTAGTACTTTACCTTAACGATATCCTACTGATTGAAAATGATGTAAGAATATTGTTTACGGTAAAGGTTTGTAGTCATCACAATTCGATGTGAAAGACCCTAGTTAGGCAAGTTATGTTCTGGGAATCAAGGTAACTCGAGATAACCAGAGCAAGGTTCTCTTGCTATCACAGGCTACGTATGAAGATAAGATTCTAGCCAGATTCGATTTACGAGGCTATATATCTATTGCGTAGCAGGATTCATGGGTCGGTTTCAGTCGAACCCGGGTCCAAATCACTGGACTAAAGTGAAGGGTATACTCAGAAGTCCTCATCCAGTGACGATTGTGAGTTAGCTTGTACTTCACAGGTCCTGATATCGATTGGACACACAGGGTCTGACTTTGGTGTCAGATGTGCGTTCCAGAGAATCGATTTCAGGAATTATTTTTATCTTGGGATTAGAAGCGGTAGTTGGTAGAGTGTGAAGCAAGTGCATCACAACCTCCACCACAAAGACTGAGCACGTTGTTACGTGCGAGGAAGTCTACCAGGTGGTATAGCTTAGGAAGTTCTTAAAGAACTTGGGATGCGTACCAGATGCTCAGTTATCTGTTGTTGCAAACAGAAGAGCGGTAAGCAAGGTCCAAGGAGACTAGGCACCGTCGTGAGGGAAAACCCATCAAGTACAAACTCCACTTGATCTAACAGTTATAGGAGGAAATGCAAGTAGCGGTACTGAGGTGGAATTTACAGACAATGTTGCCAATTCCTTGAGGGAATTCCTACAAAGGCTTTTGGGCAGCATGTAGAAGCTACAGAGCTCAACACCGTTATTCCTCGTTAGACCTAGTGGAAGATTGTTAGAATTGGAAAGGTCTACAGCTCGTAAAAACCTACAGTTAAGCTATGTATGGTTGATAGTATAAGATTGCATCTTGGTACGTACCTTAGTACGTGTTCTGATTACAGAACAGAGAGCCATGGCTATATGGTAATCCACTTGAGTGGAAGACTCAAGGGACTGGTCCCATATAACCTAAATACGTTCGCAGCTCTGATTAGGGTTGGTCGCCCTATCAGGATAAGCTGTTGGGATGACAGAGCGTGGGTGTCTCCACCACGGTCATTACCAGGCATAATGTCTGTGGCCGAACGGAACCAACACGGTGCATAGATCGGTGAGCAGACACTGGTGCACTAAATCGTGTTTCTGTTTAGGGTGAAACGGTCCTAAACCCTGAGGAACTATGTCTGGTGGACTAACCAGCTGTGTGGTACTTTGGCGCACCAATGTGTGAGGATCCGGATGCAGTGATCCAAAACCACGGTGTACTGGGTTACCCGGCTGGCGTTGCATCAGCATGTCACTCCTGCAGGCTATCCACACCCCTAACGGGAGGTGCGTTCCTTGGTCTGACCTATATCGTATTAAACCCTGGCCAGGTGGTCATCAGTTAGACTGGTGACGAATCCGGTTGCTCGGAAGAGTAATCGGAGGTACGATGTATGTGGTCAACCTAGAAGGAACCGAGTCATATGAGCACTCGAGTCTGACGGTATTCTCCACCGTTCGAATTGCATCATGGCACCAGATGGAGGGACAACGAGTTTACCATACTAAGCGGAGAGCAGGGGTATGAGGGAGAACATAGTAAGTCCGGGGGAATTGGAGTGCAGCCTGCGTCACACTTTGGGTGGCCACACAGGTTAACTCAGACTCAGAGGATCGATAGTACACTCGAGTAGTGTGTCGATCGAGTCTGAGTTGGAAGCCATGAACCCTGGTCCCTGAAGGTTCCACCTTATCGACATTATGTACGGTTCTTATACCATCTCCTCGAAACACAGAACGTAGTTAGAGGAAGCGAGAAGTCCAAGCATACGCTCCGTGAGTGCTTTGCACTAGTGCACGGTAGATGCGTAGCTATGTGTGTGCACTAAGGGGAAACCCTAGGTTAGTGCAGAGACGCATGTAGCAATTTCTTGCCATAAGTGGACTTTGCCACATGGGTGCGATGCACCGGGACATGTTGCAAGTTGACTAGTTGACTTCACTAGGGGCACCCTACGGGAACCCCAGAGAATAGTGAAATCACTGGTGCACTTCACTTATGTGTGCCTTGCAAAGTCTCGTACACGAGGAACGGCCAACTAGTGACATAAGGGCGTTTTGGTCATACCACGCACCACTATGCAATAGGGGGGCCAGCCCCATTGGTTTCAGGAGGTTGTTGCCTCCGATGAAAGGGCCGGTCATAAGGCACAGAAAATGGGCTGGTTTTGACCGTTTTCAAAACCAAGAAAAAGATAGAGATAAAGAAGAGATATATAGGGAGAATATTTGAATCAGTCAACCTTATCCGAACCATCCCTATCCATATGAATAGGCCGGCCCTATATAAGGGAAAGGGGAGAGGGGGGGTCGGCCCAATGCATGATGCAAGCCCTATGGGGCTGGCCATGCTATGGGGAAACCCTAGCCGCCCCCTTTCCTCTCTTCGCATCTCCTCTCTCGTCTTTCTCTCCCTCGCTTGCGCCATTGGATGGCGACTCGTCTTCTTCGCGTGGTGTTTCGTAGAAGGAGAAGGCCCATTGTATAGAGGCACTCAGAGATCAATCGACGAGGTGCCGTGCATCGTGTGAGATCGGGTGAACAAGAAGGCATCTCCCGCAACCTTTTGCTGTCCAGAATCTGCACAGAAAATCAGCGTTGTTTCTGTGATTTCGGGAGCTAGAGAAGTCTAAACGAGGTGAAACGCATTGTAAATGTTGCGTCTCGAAGTTGGCTACCTTCAGTCCAAATTTCAGCCAAATCCGAGTTCGGAGCAAAAAGTTATGGCCGTCGCACCGAAGTTATATCGGGCAGATCCGAGCCCGTCTCCATCGACAAAGAAGAAATTTGTCGCGGTGAAAGAACCCGCACGCAGGTATGATCTCTAACATAATCTAACATAGATAGAACATGCATACATGCTAGATTGTTCTTTCACGTTAGATCATCGTTAGGGGTTCGCGTAGTTGCCTTGCTAGATTCATTCACGCATATGTAGATCGTTTCGATGAAAATTTTGATATGTAACGCACACCGCTCTCGGTCTTCGGACCTTCACTTTGCTTCCGCTGCGGGCCTCTGATGTGGATTTATTTCTAACATTAGTCGTGTCGACCCATTTACGACCCGAACCTGTTTAACCCGGACCCGCTAATTTTGTGTCGGGTTTGCCGTGTCGGGTCCAAAATTGTCAGCCCGACCCATACCCTATTTTTCGAGTCGGGTATTGGTCAGGTTTTGGGGTCCATTGCCACCCCTACTTGTGGATATAAACCAACAACTATCATATATCATCAGAGACTTAATCTCTAAAACCACCCAACTGAATATAGGCCATTGGATTTCAATCACCCAAATATCCTAATCCCTTATACCCTCTCGATCGTGTATGGCAGCTATGATGCCTTCCCCTCCTTTCTAATAACGGAAACCCAGCCCCCTTTTACACCAAAACCTAAATCCCCGATTCCTTCTTCTCATCTTCTCGCCTTCTCGTCGGCCGATCGAAGAGACTAGCGTGGCGCTAAAGATCAGCCGGCCACCAGGGGAAGAATCCCTACCAACCAGCAGGTGCCACCCCCCCCTTTTTCCCCCATATGATCCCATTCCCTCCTTGTGCGAGGCAGCCGTGCTGGGAAGCGTAGGCCAACCCCACACCCGAGCCCCTTCCTCTCCTATCTAGTCACCTGTTTCTCTGCTGCTGCGGTGGTCGCAATTCCTTTTTACGAGTGGGGTGGGGGAGCCTATGGGGAGAGAGAAGGGGTTGCTTGACCCCCCCCCCCCCCCCCCCCATTTTGCTAGCTTGATTTGAAGAACCCAATCTTTGTTAGCTTGATCTGGAATCCTTGATTTGAGTTGGGTTTGCTTCTTTTTTATTTTTTATTTTTGGTTTTTATGCTATGCAATTTTCTAGGTTATTTTGTTTTACTGGTTGGATAGATCTATCTTGTCTTCAATTCATTTTAGAGAAGTGGGTTTCTTTAATGTTTGTGATCTGGGTATTTTTGGATTTCAAAGTTTGATCTATAATTTTTAAAAAGGTAGGACAAAATTGCGTCAACCATTTTTGCTAATGAATCTAGATTCAACAAGGAGGATAGGGCACAACCATTTTTGCTGATGAATATGTAATTTTGGGTATGTTTCTAACATCAACTTGAATATAGATTCAACAAGGAGGATAGAGCACAATTGTATTATCCGAGCTTGTTACCCTTGACCAACACCAAATGCTTTTCGAAGCGTAGAGACATACTAGCGCTACAAGAAAACCACTTTTGCTGATAAAAATTATAAACATCGTTGGTAAATTACTTCTCTTTTATTATTTTATTTAGCATTAATTACCAACGGGACAATAAAATCCCGTCGTTAAAGTTTTTTATAACGCGAGAGAGCGCGAGTGCGTACGCACACGAGAGAGAGAGAGAGAGAGAGAGAGAGAGAGAGAGAGAGAGCAATCAGTAAGTTTTACATATTGAACCTAAAACTTCCCTTTTTATTGTTGCGCTATCACGGCTAATTGATCGGTGATAGAGCAACATGCCATAATCAGTCTCGCTGAGATTGAGACTCCCTGCCCTGTCTAATTATAACTTCACTCTGTTAGCGTTCGTTATTAAGATATTTTATGTGAAAGTTGAGAATAAGTGGAGTAATAAGTCATTCGACGGGGTTTTGCAGATATTTAGGGACCTCCTACCACAGGTCATTTGGTTCCAGGGTCAATTTATGAATCCAAGAAGTTACTACGTGACCTGGGCTTGGGATACGAGCACATCGATGTCATGTTCTTCTACAGCATCTTCTTCCGATGGGATGCATGGGTATGTTAACAAGGATATAGGTACAACACTTTTTGAGTTGGGAAGCTTCTTTCAGGACCTTTGCTCTAAAACATTAAAGCGGAGTGATTTGGAAAAGTTAAAGGAAACCATATTCCTTATACTTTGCAAGCTAGAGATGATTTTTCCACCGGCTTTCTTTGATGTGATGGTCCATTTGGCTGTTCACTTACCATGCGAGGCCATGCTTGCTAGACCAGTGAAGAAATTAGTAAGAAAAATGGGTCACGCGATTCCAATTCCAATCCCTTTCTCAAGCGGAGTGCCAGAGGGAGAGCATGCAACATACTTTGCAAACGAGATTGGGAAAGAGATCCAATCATTTGCACTGGTTTGCAATCATAGCTGGGAAAAAATGGATGATGTGACTCGAGAGTCAATAATTATAAGAGTCAGGGTATTTTTTTATTAATTATTGTAATTTTAATTAAAAATATGTCTACTATAAATATTTATGCTGATTATAATTGCAGCAAAAATTTGATATCGGGGATTATGAGAACGATCAAGCCATCCAAGAGTCAGTGAGAAAGATATGTATGAGGCGATACAGAGATTGGAAGCATGAGTTATACGCACACTATCTTGCTTTGTTAGGGGAAGGGGGTTCCCTATCCCGAAAACCACCCACCTGAGCAGGTGAATTCTAATGATTGGATCTTGATGATCAACAAGGTTTGGAAAACTAATACTTGAAAGGTAAAAATCTCGAATTTATTATATTAAATTATCAAGATAATTTATTTCATTTATTGTCATTGATTCTATTTATAAGAATATTTTATATTTTTTTGTAGACAAAATCATCTAAAACGAAACATAGCCGATCAAAGATGCCCTACAGCCATACGACTGGTTCCTGATCATTTTCAGCCGCAATGTCCCTAATAGTAAATTTTTCTTTACAAGTTTTTTTTTTATAACTAAACTATAAATATTTATCTATGAAATTTCAGAAAGCAAAGAATAATAGGAAAATATTTAATTTTGTTAAATCTATCAAAATAATTATATTTTTCTATAAATAATATTGGTTTTATATTTTTTAAATGACAGGAGCAGTTAGTCAATAAGATTATCGAACAGTCTCAGCCCGAAGTCACACCCCCCATGATCGAGTTAGAGATCTCAGTTGAAATCCTTGGGAGAAGGTCAGGTTATCTGAAGGGGTATGGGATACACTATAAGGGAAGTTCATCTACCAGAACTACCGTAGGGTCAGCTGCACGAGATGCTGAGGTCACAGCATTGAAGGAACAAGTGGCTATGCAAGCTGAGCAAATGGTTATGCAAGCCCAGAAGACTGTCGATCTTGAGGCTTTAGTGCATCAACTACTAGCACGTGGCATGCCTCAAACGAGCGACGGTGGTGCATATTTTTCTTTAGGATAAGGTAAGACTAATGTCAAAAAAAAAAACTTAATATCTAGTATTTAACTAATGTCAAACCGAACAATGCCATCACATATGCAATTATACAACACATAGTCCTCCTATGCAGCTGCATAATGTGACATGCGCAACTCTAATGAGTATTATGCTACTGCCGTATATGTAGTTTATACCATTAGGATAACTAATGGGAATCCATATTCATATAGGAAGTCACTCAAGATAATAATGAACATCATTACTGATCAATGTTTCCATTAGTATATCAATGCTTTCAATAATTTGATTGGCCTCATACATATACAGGCAGATGTCCAATAGTTTCTGATTATCGAGCTATACTTAATATAACAAGTATTTTGTATTTCATAAATTTCATGCATATTAAAGTTGATTGCCTTTTCTTCAGAAGTTCTAAGAGAACATTGGACCTAAGGAAGGTTGTTCTAGTGTTGGCCTGTAGAATCAATATCGATATATTTACTAAAGCCTTTGGACATGCTAAATTATTTGAGTTTCTTTCGAAACTTAGATGCTAGATATACACTCCATGTTGTGTTATTATGTTGAATATCAGTTGGTTTACTATTTTAAATGGTCTTTGTGTGATTATTGATTCTCTTGCAGCATTATTGGGCTCGTTTGCTATTGTTACAACCATACTATGATTTTTCTTAAAGTAAGTGTCTGATATACTCACTAATATCAATACGTTAATGACCCCCTACCAGTAACTACTGCAGGTGTTTGGTAGCTTACATCAAGGTCGTGGTTATCCTAGGTAATCAATTAACAGGTCTTGTCCTATCTTAGAGGGGTTTGCTCTATGGATCAAAGTATGATCTATCAAAGTTTGATAATGATCTCCAACTAAGCCTTAGCCACGAGGACCAGACTCCTTAGGGTAGCTCCAATTACTACAGCACAAATCTTTGACATTTCAATCTAATTCAAAATTATGTCGGGAACTAAATGAAAGAATCAGGAATTGAAAACATGAAACTAGTGGTGATGATGGTCATAGAAGACAAAGAAAACTGCTAATATAAGTGATGTTTTTGTGCTACTTCTCTATCGATTTAAAGAAATTATGTATCTCAATGTTTCTAATAGTTTTCGGTATCAATTTATACTTCTCGAAGACAAAATTAAATTGCCCAAACATTCATACTTGGACAAAAGTGCCTTCAAAGAGGTGAGAGAATATGCACTCGATATGTGGCAGTCACCCTCATATGAAATCCTCCAAGTACAGATCATAGGTTAGGTATGTGAAGCTCTCAACTGACACACGAGACTCATCACCTAATACAAGTGTGAATTTCTTTAGTCTTTTCTTGAGCATCACCATAAGATAGAACATTTTGTAGTCTCGCCTTTAGATGATCAGTCTCAAGTATTACATCTAGTGTCGAGTAATTCCATAGACAAAGAAATATAGAGTTGTAAATAGCATGCCACGGATTGTGTCAAATCTAGTGGTGAAGTTTCTTATATTTGCCATTAGAAACACATAGATGTGACCTACAGACATAGATAACCTGGTTGTTAGACGCTAGAATAGACCAATTATAGTTATGCTCAAATTCCACATTAGACATAATTTTATGATCTCAAATTTTACACTAGATATAATTTTATGATCTAAGAAAGACAAGCCGATCGATCGGGCATTCTGTACAGATCAATTATGTTGCCCATCCTCATATCAGGCCATATTGCAGATCAATCACAGTTACGACCGACAAAATCATAGTTTATGATTTTCATAACTCTATTGGCTGGGATCATATTATGATTGTTCGGGTATCACAATCGATCATCTATCAAGTAAATATCTGCTTGCCTAATGATCAAGATCTTAGGCGGATCGAGTAGGCTTGTCATTTTTATATTGCCCTTGGCACATAAAATTTGGACTGTTGCATGAACTGTTATGTTATAACCCCTCCACACATATAGGGAATCCAAAACCATGGAGTTGAATTCTATTTCTGAGAAAGAGGAGTGGGTAAGTACGTGGAGAATCAAGCTATAGTGGACCTTAACTATCCTATGTCTTTACAAAAGTGGCAAACGGGAGCATTTCTGCAACCTGATATTTTTTAAGTGTTCTTTTATCCTCCGATTTGAAGCCAAAATGCACATGCATATTTTGATGTATTATAAGTTAATATGATTAAGAATCAGACTCAAATTAGCTTATGTTTTTATTTGATTCATTTTTAGGTTATACTTTTTTGATATCTTATTTCTAATAGCACACATCTCTTTTTGGTTGCATAATGATATTCAAATGAACACAGTGACCATTATCTTTTGCACTTTTTTTTTACACATTATTCTTTGCACTTAGTCTACCATCTGATATGACATTATCCTCTAAACAATGCAGACTTTGTATTAACTAATTTGCACTTGGTTTTGTAGGTGATCATTGTTTTCTTCCTGGTGGACTTATTGCACTGAATGCTACAAATAGAAACTCGAGCAAATGGTGCAGACGGGCATCTATATCTCTAGTGATGCGGACATTAACGAGCAACAGGATTTTGATTTTTGTTGGATATATTGGATTGTTGGGATGGTTGGATGTTTTGGAAATACACTAGTCTGATTCTGCTTTAATTATATTTGAACTTTTAAATGGATATATTGGATTGTTATTCTATTGTTGAGATGTATTGGAAATACTAGAATTTTATTTTGGTTTTAATCCTATTTGAACTTTTAAATGGATATATTGGATTGTTATTCTATATAATGGGAAGTATTAGAATGATTGGATGGTATAGGTTCTTGTTTGTTTGGTGAATGATACAGGTCTATTGTTGTTTGGTGAATGATATAGGTTTATTGTTATTCTATTGTTGGGTTTTTTTTTTAAAAATAAAAAATATATTTAGCTTTTGCCAACGCAACATGTATCGGCAAAGGATATTTTTAAAGATAATTTTAACTATAGCCGACACTTACTGCATCGGTAAAAGTGCACATTTGCCGACGCTCTGAACGTGTGTTGGCAAATTTGAACTTTTACCGATGCAATATTCGTCCAATTACAAATCTTTTGCCAACGCCTAGCTCCTTTCGTCAGAAAAGGTTTTATAAATATTTTATTTAAAATGTTTTAGTAAAACATATAACGTCGGCATAGATAGTTTTTCTCCCGACGCTTTCCCCTTGCGTCGGAAAAAAATATACTTTTACTGACACATATTGCGTCGGCGAACATCAACCTTTTGCCGACGCTACATCACTACGTCGGTAAATTCTTTTCCATACGCATTATTCCCGATGCGGTGCCGGTGATGGAGATTGCGCCGGGAAAATGTTTTCCCGACGTTATATTGACTATTACCGACATATTTTTTCATCGAAAAACATGCAATTTGTTATAGTTCAGATTTCGAAAAGCCCATCATTTTTACTTTTTTAAAGTCATAACAAGTGGCTTGATGAGTTATTTAATTTCTTATTTTATTCACTAAATCCAGACAATAACTGCATGACATATCTTCTTAGTCTAGGCTCCACTTGCTTTGCCACGTACAGGCCAGTTTGAGCAACACATATTACACCCGCAACCCATGGCCTCTCAAAGAAACCATAGCTTATTGCGCAAGCCGATGACCTGCAACATATTATGCTCCGCGGCCTTTTCTTTCATACGTCTTTTGAATTTCATGTCAACCTATATTGCTATTATCACATGCAATTATCTGGATATCTTGACGATTGTTTCGTGCCGAGGAGGATGTTGGTTGTGGCTTTCAGGTCTTCGCTTGGCGTTGATGGGCAGGGGATGCCAGATGAAGTCTCTGAGTACTTGATGCTGATTACTTGGCCACCGGACCCGGGAGAGCAGTTGGAGCAAATGCTGAGGTTGCGACTACTGCCAAGAGAGCCGCCACCGGATCCAGGACCTTATTCGACAGGAGTCGAGTTCTTTTGAGTCCGGGGGACTTGATGCAGACGAGCTCTACGTACAGATATTCACAGCTGAGGGTGTATTTTGATTTCCTACGGAGATCCATAAGGCCGATCGTCAATCCTTTTACATCATTGGAGTGCTATTTCAATTGCCTACAACTTTGGTTTTTACTTTCTATCGATCCGACTGACGGATCTTAAGTTATTTATATTTTTATTTATAGTTTGGGTAGGTGCGAACCATGTTCGCATCCGGTTCGAGCAACAGATGCCGAACTAACTCATTTATGTGTTTGGTTTTTAGCCATATGATCTTAAGTGAGATGAGATCTCAATGGATGAGATTCAAAGAGAACCAAGAAGCCCTAAAAAGCCCATGCCGATCCCCTCACCCGTCCGCTCTCTCTTCCCGTGGTAAGACCCGCACGGACATGCCTCGGGAAGCGTGCCTGTGTCCCTTCCTTCCTCTTTTTCGTGCGAACACCTCTCTCTCTATCTTTCTTTTCTTTTTCTTTTGTTGTTTCCTTACCTATAAAGCCCTACAAACCCTAATTGAAGGGAGATTTTTGATGATGAATTGAAACCCTAGAATGGAGAAGCGGGTTCGCTTGTTCGACGTCTCATCCGAAGAATCCTCTTGACTCTAGTCTTCTTCTTCTCTCCGCAAGCTTCTTCATCATCGCCACGCCCTCGTCTACGACTTCGCAGAAGATCGACGCAGAGATCATCTCTTCTCCAAGATCAAACCATCTCGGCTTCTTCATCCCTTTCTTTCGGAACATGCCTCCTCTTTCGCCCATTCATCTATAACAACGGAGCCTTTGATCGCGGCCGGCATTGACCAAAGCACGGTTTGAATCGTCCCTCGATATTTTCATGTGATAAACATCCTTTCAATCCGGCATATTGCTGATTTTAATTAGGGTTTCAAAATACTTGGCTTCTGAAGAATCTCATCCATTAGGTTAACTATCACTTAGATCTATGTTTTATCTTTGAGACTTCGGCTTTATATTTGAGATCTTGTTAGCACTTCATTGCTGGAATTTATTTATTAAATATGGAATTAGTCATTCACATACTAGTTTTATTACTTCGTTAAATTAAACTTGTTTGGGCATGATTGGATGATGATTAGTGCTCCTAGTCCTTGCTAAAATTTGACTAAAAACGTGCAGAAATCTATCGTTAATCATTCTAAATTCAGCACTTGAATTCTTTTAAGCATCTGCATGCATCACCCGCGCACCTACCATACTCCAGTGCTATGCACTCATGGAACGCACGATGGTTAGGGCATCAAATCTTCAACTTTTATTATGCTGTGACTCAAGGAGAAAATAAAAATCTGTAATGTTTGTAGATAGGGTGGGACTAAGATTCATGGCTTCTAACCGTAGCCGATCGACACACTACCCAAGTGTCTCTATCAATCCTTTAGGTTCCGGTTAACCTGTGTGCCCACCCAGAGTGCGACACAGGTTGCACTCCAATTCTCCCAGACTTACTAAGCTCTCTCGCATACCCCTGCTCTCCGCTTAGTATTAGTAATGTGATGTCCCTCCACTTGGTGCTATGTGTCAACTCAAGCGATAGAAAGCACCGTTAGACTCGAGTGACTATATGACTAGGTTCCTTCGGAGCTGACTCATCACAATGCACCTCTGGTCGCTTTGGCCAAGTAACCAGATCCAGTTAACAGCTCAACTGCTGACCACCAGGCCTAGATTTAGTGCGGTGTGTGTCGAACTAAGAAGCATACCTCTAAGTAGGGATATGAATGGCCTATAGGAGTACGTGCCGATGCAACGCCAGCTTGGTAACCCAACACATTGTGGTATTGGGTCTTGGTTAGATACCTCACACGTTGGTGTACCAAAGTTACACGTAACTGGTTAGTCCACCGATCATGGTTCCTCAGGGTTTAGATCGATTACCCTAAACAGAAACACGACTGTATGCACCGGTGTTTGCTTATCGATCTGTGCACCGTGTTGGTTCCGTTCGGCCACAGACACTGTGCTTGGCAATGACCATGATAGAGATACACATGCTCTGTCATTCCAGCAGCTTATCGTGATAGGACGACCAACCTTAATCATAGCTGCAAACAAATTTATGCTCATATGACCAATCCACTGAATCTCCCACTTAGATGGACTACTATGTAGCCATGGCTCCCTAAGTTCTAGAAATATAACATGTTTAGTAATGCGTACCATCATACAATCCTTAACTAAATTATCAACCATATACAGCCAAACCAAGATTTTATGAGGTGTAGACCACATCAAACCTAACAACATTATCCTTGTCCAAACCTATCCCCAAATACCCGCGTCTTTATCTATCAAACAATAATCTTCAATAATTTGTACCGAGCAATGCTACTTGAACACAGTGATTGATGTAGCATCACAATGGCAAAACACTTGCCCCCTATTTGATAGTTTGTTGTATCAACCCCATAAGCTTTTCTCCCATCTTTGGGGCGAGATTATCTCTCGTCTTTGTAGCGTGTTTATTTGTGCTCCTATAAGGCAATATTATGGACAAGGTGGAGTGCATCGTACCTACTAGGAGATAGGGGAGTCGGTAAGCAATTGATACTTTGGTGAGGAGGTTGTGCGTTCAGTTCCTACCCCCTAGAGTTACCTAGAAGTGTGTAGGGAAACTTTCAAGTGGGTCGATGCACATTTTTGGAGGGATTAGTCCGAGCCTGAAGTGGGTCCATTGCCCAAAAGGTTTCGGGACACCTGCCGATCTCAAAATAAAAAAAGGTGGAGTGCATCGTCCAACGTTTTGACACATTTTGGCCAGCTTTATTTTGGGAAAATACTATTTAGCCCAACATGTTTAGCCTTAATGGCCAACCAGACTGTCGTGTCCCGATCATAGCCTTTCGTTGCAACTAGCCTTGACCATTGAATAATACTCGGCCTAGACCGAGAGGCAAAGGGATGCTCTGATTGGATGCCAGCCATTCTAGTTGATCATTCGAGACAAATGCTTTGGATTGAATAACACTTCCCTTTTTTTTGTGTGTTCAAGTCACATGTCTTTTGTTTCATCAAAAAAACAAGAGATAATTGATGATTAATCACCGACAAACAAAATTTTTAACATAAAGAACATCAATATATTACCGATGAAGTTAGGTCCTTTTGTTTGAAAAATATTCATTTTACCCCTACATGTAACTGTACAAGAAAATCACATGAAGAGCAATAATTCAGTAACAAAGAGCAACAATTGCTAGTTATTTCACTGTAGAAAACTTTTAAAAAAAAACATGATTTCACATTTTTTTTTCTACAGTGATTTGACTGTAGCAAGAGCAACAATTCGGTAATAAAGAGCAACAATTGCTTTCACTATAGCTATTTTTAATCTTTATTACCAAATTGTTGCTCTTTGCTCATTGTAACAAAAAGTAACAATTCAGTAATAAAGAGCAACAATTACTACAATGATTTCACTGTAGCAATTTTGTTTAAGCAAAATTTCACAAAAAAAATTACTACAGTGATTTCACTGTAGTTAGAATAATAATTCGGTAATAAGGAGCAACAATTTCTTTAACTATAAGCAATTACTCCTCTTTATTGCCAAATTGTTGCTCTGTGTCTACTGTAACAAAGAGCAATAATTTGGTACAAAATAGCAACAATTGCTACAATGATTTCACTATAGCAATTTTTTTAAGCGACCTTTCTAAATAAAAAATAATAAATACTACAGTGATTTTACTGTAGCAAAATCAACAATTGCTATAGCAATAAAGAGCAATAAAGGAATACTTGTTATTTAAAGGGGAGAAACGTTAATGGAGGAACATACTCTAAATTCGTCTTTTCGAGAGCAACTTTAATACTTATAGGGATATTTCGACATCCTTAACACAGACCCGATCCTTTGTCAAGGATGAAAGTTTTTTCAGCACAACTGTTGTACCATATAACCGCAGGGCCCACACCACGCTCTAAGTGCTGGGGGCCAATACCCCCAAGTGCTGGGACCCGCTACCCATGTCTCTTGAATCACATGGACCCCGCGGTTGTGCTGAAAACTTTTTTCATCAGGGACAAAAATGATTTTGTTCCAATCACTTTAAGGAGGTTGGAACAACACCTTCATCCTCACTGACCCATTTCAAGGGCTTTTAATTATTTCACCATGATGAGGAGGTGTACGTTGTTCCAACCTCTGTGTGTTTAATTGCTAGTTTTGAGGCCAATTCCCCGGTGTTGGCTTTTGGTTCCTCCGTTACTATTTCTTCCCCCTTAGTTCTGTATTAACATTAATAAAGATGACTTTTGTTATTGCTTTAATTAGAATACTACTCTGGTATATGATAATACTAATATAATAAAAGGACCCTATGGAACACAGTAGGCCACTGAGGCGCATGGTGGATCCATGCTTGGGAGACCCAGTGGACCAGTTTTGTGTAGACCTAGAACTAGTTCACAGCTTAGGTGATGTCGGTCGCTTCACCGAGAACAAGCTGTTGGTAGATAGAGGATGTGGTGAAGTCTCCACCACGGGAACGTGGGATTCCCATTCACCTGACCAATCACGATGATCGTGTTGAACAGAAACCAAGACGGTGCATAGTTCAGTGATTCAGACACTGGTGCATAAACCGTCTTACTACTATAGATAATATGTCCTTAACCCTGAGGGACCATATACACTGGGCCAACCAGTTGTGTGGTGCTTTGATGTGCCAACATGTGCGGACCTTCCATAGTCCAATACCACGGTACGTTGGGTTACCCGGCTGGTGCTTGAGTGACATGTAATCCCTACAGGTTATCCGACATCCAGTGTTGGATGGGTGCGTTTTGATGAGTCAATCTGTCCACACAGTTAACCCAGGCCTGGTAGTTGTCAGTATGACTGATGATGTTTCGGATGCTAGGCATAACACCGGAAGGTGTGTGGTGTTATAGATAACAAGTCATCAATTCCTAGTCAGATGATCGATCGGGATCTGACGGTGCTCCCCACCGCCCGAGTCATATCATGGCACCAGTAATAGAAGGGACTAAGGATTATCGGAGTATAATAGAGAATAGGGTTACGAGGGAGTAACATAAGTTTAGGATCACTAGAGTTCAACTCGCGTCACACTCTGGGTGGCTACGCGGGTTAATCAGATTAGGGTTGATTAACAGAACTTTCGGTATGTCACCGGAACAGTTAATCAGGGATCCGGTTGGAGCTAGAGATCCTGAACCCTGAAGGTTCCACCCTGTCATTGCGTATAGGAATTGTTCCCCAACCTGGTTGGATATGTTGGATGCGAAGTAGCGCGATGGAGCGCAAGCCCGGAGCCTAAGAACCTAATTCACATGTGTTACGGGCCGTAGGGGTTTTTTGGTAAATACTAAAATATGGATCAGAACATATTGAATATGAATCTTATAATGAGCGAAATAATTCCAGGAGCTTATAGGTGCTGACGGAACTCGATTCCGAGTAGCGCACCTCACTCAATCTCTCTTTCAGTTTTTCACTTTTCGTGAAGGGCGTTTTCGTCCAGGCTTCACGATAGACATTGAAAACCCTAAAAACCGACCCCCCCTCATCCTAATCTAATTAGGGCCGGCCCTAGATTGCGCTTGGCACTAAGAGACCGGCCCTATATGTATAGAGGAGGGGGAGGGGCCGGCCTTCAAGTGCCTCCCCTCTCCAAAATCCAAACCTCTCCCTCTCTCCCTCTCTTTGTGGTTTCGGCCAAGGAAGAAAGAGGAAGAAGAAGGAAGAAGAAAGAGGAAGGAAGGAGAAGGAAGAAGAGAGAAAGAGGAGGAGGAGATCTCACGGCTCGTCATCATCTTCGCAACGAATTCCTCCGTCGGCTCGTAGTCCTTGCACTCAGAGACGGGACTTCGAGGATTCTTCAATTCGCAAAGGACAAGGTGCTATCCGACAGTTTCCCTTGCGATTCAAGTGCGGTTCTTCATCGTTCCGTCATCTCCGGATCATAGATCCATAAGGTATGATGATTCTAAACATCTAACTAGATGCATGCATGTCTTCCGTAGATCGTAGTATGCCTCTAGGGTGTTCGCACATATTCTAAGATCATAGATTTGCATGTAGATTGTTTTGTAGAATTAATTGTAATGAAACATACACCGTATGATCTTTGGATCTATCTTTTGCTTCCGCTACGACTCTGATAAGCGGATCTAATTCCAACAATTGGTATCAGAGCATGCTTTGGTGTGTGTTTCATGCATGAATTCGTGAAAACATCATGTGAATATATGATGGCATATGTTTTCGTCGGGGTTCGGCATAGATCATGCATATGGATTGTGCTATGTATCGTCTTTTTGTAGGTGCCATGCTGAATAGTAATCTGTGATTACATGCTTCCGGGGGTCGGACCCCGGATTTAATTTTGCATTGATTATTATTGTGCTTGTAGATTTTAAGGCTCTAGATGGGCGGGGGTGGGGGTTGACCATCCTCGGTTCCCTGACCATATTTCTAGGATTGTTTTCTTTTCTTTCTAGCAAAATTATACACGAACGAGCACTTGCTCGGAGCGTGTTAGTTTTTCGGTCACAGGAAGAAGGACATGATGCTATATCCACGGTTCGAGCAAGCGATACCATGGCGTGCAAAGACCCGGTGAAAGCGTGCATGTTGGCGATGATGGGGATCGTCGTCAGAGATCGTGCAGAACGGAAGAGTAGGATATCTTGGCTGTGCTATTCAGGTTCAGGGGTCGGACCCTGGACTTGATTCAGTTTGGATGCTATTTCTATTGATTCTCTTTTCCTAGTGTTTAGAGAACCCCAATGATAATGTGATTATCTATCTTGCTTGTGAGTTTATCTCTAGATCAGGTTTAGGGTTAGTACTAAGCTTATGGATTCATCGGTGTCTTTATATGGTTCTAACACGTGCGAATCCGGTGGCTAGCTAAAAGGAAAGGTGGTAACCACCCTCATGATAGTTCAGGCAGCCAAGTATTGTGCACCGAGATAGACACAGTGTTAGATTTGTTTAGAGATAACTAATGTCTCCATAAGAAGTATGATAACCCTAGTGGGATGCCCATTCCCCACGTGGTCCTAGCTAGCGACCAAGTTAGGTTAGGATTTCACTGTATGATACCCGTTTCTAGATGACGTTTGATGGTAGTATGAACTCATCACGATTTGGTTATGCCACCATTAGGTTGAGGTCCGGCGGAGGTTGTCGGATGTCCCTATTTGGCCAGCATAGAAACCTATAATGAGATGAGGTCTACTATGACATCAGGTATCAAATTGTGAACGAGGCGTCATTCTAGTGGGAGTCCTTTCCACGTTGACCTTAGGCTAGGCTCCAGATCTTAGGATTATGGGCAAACTAGTAAAGTATCGGGATCCTTGGAATCTATGTAATGTGATCCTTACAAGAAAGGCGAAAAGCTGAGTATCCAAGGTAGGGACTATGATATTTTCCGAGGATACTAATGCTTTGCGGGAAGATTTGTAATCCTAGTGGGAGCACGGTAGACCAGGGTCTAAGTCTAGGAGGTCGTGACCTTTCTAGATATGCATAAAACCTCATAAAGAAGGGATGTGTAAGAGGTTCCCTCCAAAGGGGAGCCCTTGGCCTCCATAATCAACCGGCTAAGGGTCTGGGTGGGGGGTACGCAGTTCGATATTCCCACTGGGTGAGAGTTGTGTTTCCTTCCATGCTGGTTCGCCTAGTGGTTTCCTACGGGACATGGAGGATGCTGGTGGCAAGTGGGTGACGATTTTTTCCTACACCGCGGGAGCTTATCAACCCCCCTACCGACACCACCTAGATTTGTGGGAAGCATTCGAAAGCTTGTGTGATGCCGCCGTTGCTGCGCATGCGGGTCACATAAAGCTGGCCAAAAGGAGACTGGGAGGTCTTTCAGTTTACCATGGGTAATTCTGATAAAGATTGGGTCGTAAAAACCCCGTTGGCAGAAGCGGTTGCATGCTCCCACCGAGATGCTGTCTCCAATTCAAGGCCGATAGTCTCAGTGCTCGAGCCCAGGGAATTTAGATTCCTGGATGTCTCCACTTGAGGTAGTGAAGACATAGCGGCTGGAGTAAACATTATCTATTTCTAAATTCTATGAAATAGATTGTAGTAAACCGTAATTTTGCTTTGAACCATTGTTGAAAGAAATCATGACCAAGCTCGACCCCCTTGCCTCCATCTTTAATGATAACAAACTTACGGGACCAAACTACGAGGACTGGAAGCGTAACCGATGCTCGTCCTAATTAAAGGTTGGCAAACATACAATTGCCCTAAGTACCCCTCAACCGGTCATGCCTGGACCAAGTGCAACTGAGGCTCAGTTGAAGGAATGAAAAGACTGGCTAGATGCTGATGAGATGTGCAAGTGCTACATAGTGGCATCCTTGTAGACCGTCCTTCAGAAGCAACTCGGAGACATGGCCTTCGCTTCAGACATGATGCTCTACCTAAAGGAAATGTTCAATGGTCTTAGTCGGGTAACTCGTTACCTGACCATCAAGAAATTGGTATCCATGAAGATGGCAGAGAAGACTTTAGTTCGGGATCATATGCTGAAATTATTTGGCTATGTGAATGAGCTTGGTTCCTTCTATGTCATCTTGGATGCAGAGATCCAGACCGACATTTTCCTCGCGTCTCTGTCAGGAGCGTTTGAGGGCTTCATTACCAACTTTAACCTTAAACGGTTGGAGATGTCTAACGCAGAGCTCCTAGCGGCGCTCCAGGCGGTAGAGGACGGGATGAAGGCAGGAGCCCAATCCCTGAACGTAGAGCGGAATTTTTCTCTGAAAGCCAAAGGCAAGTTTCAGAAAAGAAAGTCTAAGAAGCCCGTGAAGATGGGCCAGGTGCAGTTGCAGGTTCCTAAGCAGAATGGTCCGGCGAAGCCCAAAGAAAAATATTTTCGATGCGGTAAGAAGGGGTACTGGAAGGGCGACTACCGCGCGGCTCCCAAGAAGGCTGAGACAGGTATATCTCAAATCCACATAGTGGAATCTCTTGTAGCATCCAGTTGTTCTTCAGTTTTATGGATTGTGGATTATGGTTCCACTAACCATGCTTGCAATAATTTACAGGGGTTCAAGGAGACAAGAAAACTGGGTGATGGGAAGATGATCCTAAGCATGGGAACTGAGACCGTGGCAGAGGTTGAAGCAGTTGGAGATGTCGTCTTGCAGTTTCTTGATGGAAGAAGTTTATTACTTAGAGACATACTTTATGCACCGTCCTTGAGACGAAACTTAATTTCTGTTTCCTTATTGAATAATAAAGGTTTTTCAGTTTTATTTGATGCTTCTAGTGTGTCAATTAAATTGAATGGTTCTTTTGTTTGTAAGGGGAAGATACAAAATGATCTCTATGTAATTAACTCCAATCATAAACAGGATAACATAACTGAAGCTTGTGTGATTAATTCATCTAAAAGGAAAAATCCCTCAGATAATCCAACACTCCTTTTGCATCTAAGGCTTGGACACATAGCCTCAGACAGGATTCACAGGTTGGTTAAGGTAGGACTTTTAAGTCCAGATATTTCAGAAAGCCTACCGACGTGTGAGTCTTACCTGGAAGGCAAGATGACTAAAAGATCTTTCCGAGCCAAAGGTAGCAGATCTCAGGAGATATTAGAGTTGGTACACACTGATGTATGTAGGCCCATAAGTGTCCGTGCCATAGGAGGCTTCGAGTATTTCATCACCTTCATGGATGATCACTCGAGGTTTGGACACATATACCTAATGCGGCGGAGGTCTGAATCCTTTGATAAGTTCAAGGAGTTCAGAGCTGAAGCAGAAAAGCAGACGGGTAAAAGTATCAAGTCTTTTTGATCGGATCGAGGAGGCGAATACCTATCGGATGAATTTATTAGGTACCTGCGTGAGCATGGGATTGTATCCCAGTTGACTGCACCAGGGACACCGTAACAAAACGGTGTATCTGAGAGTAGAAACCGAACTTTGTTAGACATGGTTCGGACTATGATGAGTTATGTCACATTGCCACATAGTTTTTGGGGATATGCCCTAGAGACGGCAGCATATACTTTGAACTTTGTTCCATCAAAGTCAGTACCTCTAACTCCTTGGGAGCTGTGGTTGAAGCGAAAGCCAAGCCTACAGCACTTTGGGATTTGGGGTTGTCCAGCACATGTGCGGAAGGACAAACGAGATAAGATAGAGTCAAAAACTAAGGTATGTCTGCTCGTTGGGTATCCAAAAGGGACAAATGGTGGTTTATTTTATGATCCTGAGGATAGAAAGGTTGTCGTCTCGATGAACGCCGTATTCCTGGAGCAGGATTATTTAAAAGACCATAAGCCCACCAGTAAAGTAGTTCTTGAAGAATTGCTTGGTACTGATGGGAGTACGTAGGCAGAAAACGTAGTAGGAGTCGATACCACTAAGATGAACGATACTGTAGAATCGACTCCTATGGAACCACCGTAGGCTCGTCGCAGTGGGAGGACCATAAGTGCTCCTGATAGATACATTGGAGAAGCCTTTATGTTAGATCCAGAGTTTCAGGAGGATGATCCTCTGAACTATGACGAAGCGATGGTATCCTCTGACCATGCAGCATGGCAGGAAGCCATGGAGGCAGAACTGACATCGATGTCCCAAAACTCGATCTGGACACTTGTAACACCACCTCACAACATTAAACCTATTGGGTGTAAGTGGGTGTACAAAAGAAAAAGAGGTCCGGATGGTACCGTTGAGACTTACAAAGTTAAACTAGTCGCTAAGGGTTATACCCAGCGAGAAGGGATCGACTATGACGAAACCTTTTCGCCAGTGGCTATGCTTAAGTCTATCCGGATTCTCTTGTCCATTGTAGCCCATTATGATTGGGAGATCTGGCAAATGGACGCCCGTCAAGACTGCATTCCTCAATGGGGATTTGGAAGAAGACATCTATATGTCTCAGCCTCCAGGCTTTATCGCAGAAGGTCAGGAAAGTCTGGTGTGCAAGTTGCAAAGGTCCATTTATGGACTGAAGCAAGCATCCAGAAGTTGGAACATGCGTTTTGATCAGGCTATCCAGTCTTATGGATTTGAGCAGAACGTGGATGAACCATGTGTTTATAAAAGGAGCGATAAGACTGTAGTAGTTTTTCTAGTGCTTTATGTAGATGATATCCTGCTCATTGGAAATGATGTTGGAACGTTGTCTACAGTGAAGGTGTGGTTATCCTCTCAATTTGACATGAAAGACCTGGGTGAAGCGAGTTATGTTCAAGGGATCAAGGTAACTCGAGATCGCCAAAACAAGACTCTCTCACTGTCACAGTCAGCCTACATAGATACTATCTTGGTTAGATTCAGTATGCACAACTCCAAGAAGGGACTGGTTCCATTCAGATATGGAATAAAATTGTCCAAGGATCAGGGTCCTAAGACTCCTGAAGAGAGGGCAGAGATGCAGAAGATACCTTATGCTTCGGCTGTAGGGAGTCTGATGTATGCTATGCAGTACACGAGACCAGATATATGCTATGCAGTAGGCATGATGGGCATGTATCAGTCAAATCCGGGTCCAGGGCACTGGACTGCTGTGAAAAGTATACTCAAGTATCTCCGTAGGACGAGAGATTATGAGTTAGTTTACCCTTCACAGGAACTGATGCCGATTGGATATAAGGATTCTGACTTTGCATCAGATCTGGAATCCAGGAGATCGACATCAGGGTTTGTGTTTTCATTAGGAGGAGGAGCTGTCAGTTGGAGGAGCGTGAAGCAGGGATGCATCGCAGATTCGACGACAGAGGCTGAGTACGTTGCGGCGTGCGAAGCAGCTAAGGAGGCGGTGTGGCTCAAGAAATTCCTCACGGACTTAGGATGCATACCGGGAGCTCAAGATCCTATTGTCCTTTACTATGACAATAGTGGAGCGGTAGCACAATCCAAGAAGCCAAGATATCACCAGAAGAGCAAGCATATCGAGCGAAAATACTACATTATCCGGGACTTGCAGAAGCGAGGGGAGGTTGCAGTGACTCAGGTGGCGTCTGCAAATAACATGGCGGACCCTTTCATAAAGGCGGTACCGACCAAGGCTTTTGAGAAGCACGTGGATGCCATAGGACTTAATACTGTTGTTCCCCGCTAGGCCAAGTGGGAGATTGTTGTAGCTCATGTGTCCTTAGCGTGGATTTTCTGTATTAACATTAATAAAGATGACTTTGGTTATTGTTTTAATTAGAATACTACTCTGGTATATGATAATACTCATATAATAAAAGGACCCTAGGGAACACAGTAGGCCACTGAGGCGCATGGTGGATCCATGCTTGGGAGATCCAGTGGACCAGTTCTGTGTAGACCTAGAACTAGTTCACAGCTTAGGTGATGCCGGTCGCTTCACCAAGAACAAGCTGTTGGCAGGTAGAGGATGTGTTGAAGTCTCTACCACGGGAACGTAGGATTCTCATTCACCTGACCAAGCACGATAATCGTGTTGAACAAGAACCAAGACGGTGCACAGTTCAGTGATTCAGACACTGGTGCATAAACCGTCTTACTACTATAGATAATCTGTCATTAACCCTGAGGGACCATGTACACTGGGCCAACCAGTACGTTGTGTAGTGCTTTGATGTGCCAACGTGTGTGGACCTTCCATAGTCCAATACCACGGTACGTTGGGTTACCCGGTTGGCGCTTGAGTGACATGTAATCCCTACAGGTTATCCGACATCCAGTGTTGGATGGGTATATTTTGATGAGTCAATCTGTCCACACAGTTAACCCAGGACTGGTGGTTGTTAGTATGACTAACGATGTTCCGGATGCTAGGCATAGCACCGGAAGGTATGTGGTGTTATATATGACAAGTCACCAATTCCTAGTCAGATGATCGATCGGGATCTGATGGTGCTCCCCACCGCCCGAGTCGTATCATGGCACCAGTAATAGGAGGGACTAAGGATTATCGGAGTATAGTAGATAATAGGGTTACGAGGGAGTAACATAAGTTTAGGATCACTAGAGTTCAACTCGCGTCGCACTCTGGGTGGCTACGCGGGTTAATCGGATTAGGGCTGATTAACAGAACTTTTGGTGTGTCACCGGAACAATTAATCAGGGATCCGGTTGGAGCTAGAGATCCCGAACCCTGAAGGTTCCACCATGTCGTTGCGTATAGGAATTGTTTCCCGACCTGGTTGGATACGTTGGATGCGAAGTAGCGCAATGGAGCGCAAGCCCGGAGCCTAAAAACCTAATTCACATGTGTTACGGGCTGTAGGGGTATTTTGGTAAATACTAAAATATGGCTCAGAACATATTGAATACGGATCTTAGAATGAGCGGAATAATTCCAGGAGCTCATAGGTGCTGACGGAACTCGATTCCGAGTAGCGCATCTCACTCAATCTCTCTTTCAGTTTTTTACTTTTTGTGAAGGGCGTTTTCGTCCAGGCTTCACGATAGACATTGGAAACCCTAAAAACCGACTCCCCTCATCCTAATCTAATTAGAGCTGGCCCTAGCTTGCGCATGGCACTAGGAGACCGGCCCTATATGTATAGAGGAGAGGGAGGGGCCGGCCTTCAAGTGCCTCCCCTCTCCAAAATCCGAACCTCTCCCTCTCTCCATCTCTTTGTGGTTTCGGCCAAGGAAGAAAGAGGAAGAAGAAGGAAGAAGAAAGAGGAAGGAAGGAGAAGGAAGAAGAGAGAAAAAGGAGGAGGAGATCTCGCGGCTCGTCATCGTCTTCGCAACGAATTCCTCCGTCGGCTCGTAGTCCTTGCACTCAGAGACGGGACTTCGAGGATTCTTCAATTCGCAAAGAACAAGGTGCTATCCGACAGTTTCCCTTGTGATTCAAGTACGGTTCTTCATCGTTCCGTCATCTCTGGATCATAGATCCATAAGGTATGATGATTCTAAACATCTAACTAGATGCATGCATGTCTTCCGTAGATCGTAGTATGCCTCTAGGGTGTCCGCACATATGCTAAGATCATAGATTTGCATGTAGATTGTTTTGTAGAATTAATTGTAATGAAATATATATTGGAAATTAATCCATGGCAGAGGCTCGCAGCGGAAGCGAATTTGGCGATCGAAAGACCGTTCATGGTGCACGTTACACGATTTAACTTTCATTGAAACTAAACTATATATGTGTGCATGTGTATGCACGTGAATCAAACACCCTAACGGCAATCTAGCGTAATGATTAACTAGCATGGATGCAAATCATAATGCTCGCTAGATCTACATGTTAGATTACACATACCTTTCGTACGGATCTTTTAACCGCGGAGAATTTATTGGAAGTTAATCCAGGTCAGAGGCTCGTAGCGGAAGCAATTTGGTGGTCGAAAGACCGTTCATGGTGCACGTTACACTATTTAATTTTCATAGAAACTAATCTACATATGTGTGCATGTGTATGCACGAGAATCGAAAACCCCTAACGGTAATCTAGCGTAATGATTAACTAGCATGCATGCAAATCATAATACTCGCTAGATCTACATGTTAGATTACACATATCTTTCGTACGGATCTTTTAACCGCGGAGAATTGTCTTCTTTGTCGATGGAGACGGAAGATCGTTCGCGAAGATGCCGATGGTACGAATGGAGATGTTGCCTTCTTGTTCACCCGATCTCACACGATGCACGGAATGTCGCTCTCGGATCTCTGAGTGCCTCCGAAGAATGACCCTTCTCCTTCTTCAGAACTCCACGCGAGGAAGACGAAGTAGCAAGCGGGAAACGGGAGATGAAACGGGAGAGAACTAGAGAGATCAGAGGAGGGGGGGTTCGGATTTTCTAGCACATGGGGCCGGCGCCCCATAGGTCCTTTTATAGGGCCGGCCAACCCCCTTGGATAAGGATCCAAGGGGATAATGACCCCCTCTCATTATCTCTCCATTATCTCCTTTTTATCTCTTTGTGTATTTATCCGTTTTCCCACTTTTTAGGGCTCGACTTTATCCGTTTTTATCGCCCCATCCCTATCTATATGGCCGGCCCTATAGATGAGGGATTCTTATCCCTACATCATAGGGCCGGCCCTAGCAAGGTGCCTCACTACTAGGGTCGGCCAACAGTGAGGTCCGGCAGAGTGAGGTTTTTACCAAAACGCCCCGACGCCTCATTTTCACCATTTCTAGCGTGCGATACCTAGCGGTCATTTTCTAAGTGATCTTTACTAATTACCTACTATTAACTGAGGCCACCGGAGGGTGCCTCTAGCAAAGTCAACTAGTCAACTCGCAACATACCCCGGTGCATCGCACCTATGCAGGGAAGTTCACTTATGGCTAGGGATTACTACATGCGACTCTGCACTAGTCTCGGGCTCAACCCTTAGTACTCGTATGTAGTTACGCATCTACCGTGCTCTAGTGCCAAGCACACACGGAGCGTATACTTCTTTCTTCCTCCTAATGCTTATGGTGTTCCGAGGAGACGGTTCAAGAACCGTACATAATGTTGATAAGGTGGAACCATCAGGGACCGGGGTTCATGGCTTCCAACTCAAGCTCGATCGACACACTACCCGAGTGTACCATCGATCCTCTGAGCTCGAGTTAACCTGCGTAGCCACCCAGAGTGCGACGCAGGCTGCACTCCAATTCACCTAGACTTACTATGTTCTCCATCATACCCCTGCTCTCCGCTTAGTAGTGGTAAACCCGCTGTCCCTCCACTTGATGCCATGATTCACTTCGAGCGGTGAAGACTACCGTCAGACTCGAATGATCATATGACTTGGTTTCTTCCAGGTTGACCTATACATCGTACCTCTGATTACCCCGTCGAGTAATCGAACCCGGTCAACAGTCAAACTGATGACCACCAGGCCTGGGTTTGGTACAGTGTAAGTCACACCAAGGAACGCACCTCCCATCAGGGGTGTGGATGGCCTGCAGGAGTGACACGCTAATGCAACGCCAGCCGGGTAACCCAGTACATCGTGGTTTTAGATCACTGCATATGGACCCTCACACATTGGTACGCCAAAGCACCACGCAACTGGTTAGTCCATCAGTCGTGGTTCCTCAGGGTTTAGGATCGTTTTATCCTAAGCAGAAACACGGCTTAGTGTACCAGTGTCTGCTCACTGATCTGTACACCGTGTTAGTTCCGTTCAGCCACAGACATTGTGCCTGGTGATGACCATGGTGAAGACATCCCATGAACTGTCATCGCCAACAGTTTATCATGATGAGGCGACCAACCTGATCATGACTGCGAACATATTTAGGTTATACGGGACCAATCCACTTAGTCTTCAACTCAGTGGACTACCATATAACCATGGCTCTCTGTTCTCTAAAGAACACGTAACTATGTTACGCACCTATATGCATCTCATATATATTAATAACTATCAATCTTTATTAGACCAAAACTTAAAGTTTTACAAGCTTTGAATACATCAATCCTAACAATCTCCCACTTGGTCTAGCGAAGCAAAACGGTTTTGACTCCCATCGCGTCCACATGTCGCTCGAATGCCTTGGTAGGTATTGCCTTTGTGAAAGGATCAGCAACATTATCTGTGGATGCAATCTGTGTCACCGCTACTCGCCCTTGCTTTTGAAACTGCCGAATCAAGTGGAACTTGCGCTCAATGTGCTTCCCCTTTTGGTGATGTCTTGGCTCCTTTGCTTGTGCTACCGCCCCACTATTGTCGCAGTAAAGCACAATAGGTAACTGGGACTCTGGTACGCACCCCAAATCCGTAAGGAATTTCTTGAGCCATACCGCCTCTTTGGCTGCCTCGCACGCTGCAATGTACTCAGCCTCTGTGGTAGAGTCTGCGATGCATTTCTGCTTCACACTCTGCCAACTAACCGCTGCTCCCCCTAACATAAACACAAAACCTGATGTCGATTTCCTGGATTCCAAATCTGACATAAAGTCAGAATCTGTATATCCAATCGGCGTCAGTTCTTATCCAGTGTAAACCAACTCATAGTGCCTTGTTCTACGAATGTACTTGAGTATACACTTCACAGCTGTCCAGTGATCTGGACCCGGATTCGACTGAAACCGACCCATCATTCCTACTGCGAAACAGATATCAGGCCTTGTACAATGCATAGCATACATTTGACTACCTAATGCCGAAGCATAAGGTATCTTCTGCATTTCTGCTCTCTCCTCTGGTGTCTTAGGATATTGATCCTTAGACAGTTTTATGCCATGTCTAAATGGCACAAAACCCTTCTTGGAGTTTTGCATGTCAAATCTAGCCATAACCTTATCTATATACGCAGCCTGTGATAGCGAGAGAATCATATTCTGGCGATCACGTGTTACCTTGATCCCCAAAACATAACTCGCTTCACCTAGGTCTTTCATATCGAACTGTGTTGACAACCAGACCTTTACCGTTGACAATGTTCCTACATCATTCCCAATGAGTAGAATATCGTCTACGTAAAGTATCAAATATATCACTGTAGTCTTATCACTCCTCTTGTATACACATGGTTCATCCTCATTTTGAGTAAATCCATATGATTGGATTGCCTGATCAAAACGGATGTTCCAACTTCAAGATGCTTGCTTTAGTCCATAAATGGACTTCTGCAACTTGCAAACTAGATGTTCCTGACCCTCTGACTCAAAACCTTGTGGCTGCATCATATAAATGTCTTCTTCCAAATTCCCGTTAAGGAATGCTGTCTTGACATCCATTTGCCAGATCTCCCAGTCATAATGGGCTGCAATGGATAGGAGGATCCGAATAGACTTTATCATAGCTACAGGCGAGAAGGTTTCGTCAAAGTCGATTCCTTCTCTCTGGGTATAACCCTTGGCAACTAATCTAGCTTTATAAGTCTCAATTGATCCATCAGATCCTCTCTTCCTTTTATACACCCACTTACACCCAATAGGTTTAATATTGGATGATGGTGTAACAAGAGTCCATACAGCGTTATGGGACATTGATGCAATTTCTGCCTCCATAGCCTTTTGCCAGTCAGAGCTGTCAGAAGCTCCCACTGCCTCATCGTAGCTCAGTGGGTCATCCTCCTGACCCTCTGGATCAACCAATAAGGTTTCTCCATAGTATCTGTCAGAAGCTCTGATATTTCTCCCACTGCGACGAGGTGGTGGTGGTGTTACAGGATTAACAGCTTCTACAGTATCTGGTACATTATTATCTGTAATGTCAGCTCCCACTATGCTTTCGGATGCGCTATCTGAACTAGTACCCAGCAGTTCATCCAGAACTACCTTACTAGTAGGTTTGTGGTCCACAATATAATCCTGTTCTAGGAAATAGGCGTTCGTAGAAACGATCACCTTCTTTTCCTCAGGATCATAAAATAGACCACCTTTGGTCTCCTTAGAATACCCTACAAATAAGCATACTCTGGTTTTAGATTCCATCTTTTCCCTCTTATCCCTTCGCACATGTGCAGGGCATCCCCATATTCTGAAATGCTGTAGCAATAGCTTTCGCTTTGACCACAGTTCTCTAGGGGTCTGAGGCACTGATTTAGACGGAACGTGATTCAGAATATAAACTGCTGTTTGTAGGGCATATCCCCAAAAGGTCATTGGTAAACTGGCGTAACTCATCATGCTACAAACCATGTCCAACAAGGTTCGATTCCTTCTCTCGGAAACTCTATTCTGTTGTGGGGTACCTGGAGCAGTTAACTGGGATTTTATCCCATGCTCCACCAAATACCCTAGGAACTCGTCAGATAGGTATTCACCTCCTCGATCAGATCGAAGGTTTTTTATATATTTACCTGTCTGCTTTTCTACTTCAGCCCTGAACTCTTTGAACATGTCAAAGGATTCCGACTTCCGATGCATCAGGTAAATGTAACCATATCTTGAGTAATCATCAATGAAAGTGATGAAGTACTCATGGCCTCCTATCGCCTTGACGTTCATGGGTCCACACACATCTGAATGGATTAACTCTAATACCTCAGTGGCTCTTACTCCTTTGCCTTTAAAGGACCTCTTGGTCATCTTGCCTTCCAGGCAGGATTCACAGGTGGGAAGGATCTCCGTAGGATCTGTTTCCAGAAGCCCGGCCTTCACCATTCTATGGATCCTGTCTAAGGCAATATGCCCAAGTCGTAAGTGCCACAGGTGGGTTAAATTTTCCGAAGGATTCTTACGCTTAGATGAATTAACATTAAATGCTGAAGTTATTATGTTATCTTTTTCAAATTTATGACTTACAACATAGAGATGATTCTGAACCATTCCTCTTATTATAAAAGTTCCATTCAGTTTAAATGACACACCAGAAGCATCAAAATAAACTGAATAACCTTCATTAACTAAAGAAGAAACAGAAATTAAGTTACGTCTCAAGGACGGTACATAAAAGACATCTCTAAGAGTCAAAGTCTTATTATTCGAAAAACTAAGATTAACGTCTCCAATAGCTTCAGCAGCAGCCACGGCCTCAGTTCCCATGCTCAAGGTCACCTCTCCATTAAGCAATCTTCTGCTTTCCCGAAACCCCTGAAGAGAGTTACAGGCATGGTTAGTGGATCCAGAATCCATAATCCAACTAGCAAAAGTACTATTACTTGAAAGAAATGATTCAACAACTAAGAGTTGTAGATTACCTTCACCAGCATTCTGAGGCTTCTTGTAGTCCTTCTTCCAATGACCCTTCTGGCCACACCGGAAGCACTTCGTGCTTGGTTTTTTGATTCTCCAGACCCAGAGGCCCCAGCAGAGTCCTGCACAGGCAGTGACTTAGGTTTCTTTTTATGTTTCTTGCCTTGAGGTTTACCAGGCTTCTTGAAGGATCTGCGTTGCACGTGAAGTGCTTCGCCCTTCTGCTTGAAGTCATCCTTAGCTGCCTGGAGAGCTCCCAGAAGCTTTGCATTTGTCATAGCCAACTTGTTCAAATTAAAGTTGGTGACAAAGCCTTCAAAGGCTCTAGACAGTGACGAGAGGAAGATGTCTGTCATCACCTCGTCTTCTAGCACAATGTCCATGGTAGCTAGTTCGTTCTGGAACCCAAACATTTTCATCATGTGTTCCCGAACCAGCGTCCCATTGGACATCTTAGTGCCGACAAGTTTCTTGATGGTAAGGTATCGCGTAACGCGATTGTGACCTTCAAACATCTCCTTCAAGTACAACATCATGTCAGAAGCGTCGGGCATCTCCTCGACTTGCTTCTGCAGAGTTGTTTACAAGGATGCTATAATATAGCATTTACATATCTTATTAGATTCCTTCCAGTCAGTGAATGCCTTTAACTGTGCCTCTGTGGCATTGGGTCATGGCAAATCTGGCTCAGGGTCATTAAGGGCTGTCATATGTTTCCCAATCCTTAGGACCAGGTACAGGTTGCGCTTCCAGTCCTCATAGTTGGGACCGGTAAGTTTGTGGTCATTTAGGATAGCGGACAGGGGGTCTAACTTAGTCATCTGAAAATAAAGATTGAAAAATGAGTATGCATAAAAACTTATTTTATGGATTTTTAAAACAAGCTAATTATATCCATATGTCGACGCTACCCTCAAGCGAAGTCATTACCATGGATTAATTAACCATGTATGTAAGATCTCGGAATCAACTGTACCTGCCCTAGGGGGCATCATACAGCGTCAATCCGCTTACACGGGCCTTTTCCTTGACCCTATCCAAATCTGCCAACTAAGGGCTGTGATGGACCATGGTTATCTTTTGGCCAGTACCACATGATCACCGTTGTCTTCGCAACGAATACCTCACATGTACTTAGGATGCTTACCCACGAGCCTAAGCAATTACGACACGGGAGTTCATGCGGCCCCCACTAGGGTGGGATGAAAAGCCCTTCTCTCCTGGCGCCGTAATCACCATATCCTCAGGGAGGTCATTAAGTAATTTGGCATGGAAACACACAGCTCCCACCCTAGGGGGTGTGAAGTTATGCATCCCCACCCAAACACAAAACGACTGGCCGTGGAGGCCAGAGGATCTTATAAAAGTCCTCTCTTGTATCCCTTATAATTCTGAGGGTTGTTTTGCGAGTATGAATTTATGTAAATGCAAAGGTAGCGACCTCCTAAATACTAGACCCTGGTCACACCATGCTCCCACTAGCGTTCAAGCCCTTCGCCTAGCATTAATAACTCTCGGAATATCATAGTCCCTGCCTCAAGTGGATTTCTCCATTCAAGGGTCACATTACATATTCCAAGAATATCGATGCTTTGCAAAATTGGTTATCACGCTAATGCTCTGGAGCTAATCCTAGAGTCAGACTCACTGGAAAGGACTCCCACTAGTCATGGCGCCTTGATTATAGATTTGACAATTGATGTTCAATGGATCTCCATCTCATCTTTGATTTCGATGCTGGCCAAATAGGCACACCCGACTAGTCGGGTGCTCTCCTAATGGTGGCATAACCATATGTGATGGGATCCCACTAACATCAAAAGTCAACTAAATAATAGGCGTCATCTAGCGGGATCCTAACCTCAAACAGTCGCTCAGACCGGAAGGGAAAGGCATCCCTCTGAAAACTGATAATCATATTATCTCATCGGGGTTCGATATGAAGCATAAAGAACTAATTAAAGAAAGCAACCATTAAAACTGAATTAAGTTCAGGGTCCGACCCCTGAACCTAATTTGCACAGCGCAGGCCTCTAGCTTTTTTCGCAAGGTTCCTCGGTCCGGCTTCTTCGTCGCGCTCGCGAACACTTTGCCGGATCGTCTTCATCCTCCAGGGTTCCGCTTCCGCTCCCGATGGTGGATTTCTTTGGCACATCTTACTTCTCGATCTGTAACCGAAAATTCTAGTACGCTTTGAGCAAGTGCTCGCTCGTACACAATTTCCTAGAAAGAAGAGAAAACACACCTAGAAAAAAAGGCCATGGGAAACCGAGGATGGTCAACCCCCATCACTCGCCCAATCTACGGCTCAATTACAAATCCATACATAGAAAGCAAATCCAGACATTTGCTAACTCGGGGTCCGACCCCCGGTAGCAAGCACAAAGCATAGATCTAGATTTTTATAGCGGCGCCCTGCAAGAATGATTAATAGAACAAGCACAATCTATACATATGCATGATCTAAGCGTAAGAACCCCGATGATCTCACGCATTCATTATGCGCACACATGTTAGTTTCATGAAAAAACGTGAAACGCACACTACTAATGTGGCTCTGATACCAATTGTTGGAAGTTAATCCGGGTCAGAGGCTCGCAGCGGAAGCGATTTGGCGGTCGAAAGACCGTTCATGGTGCACGTTACACTATTTAATTTTCATAGAAACTAATCTACATATGTGTGCATGTGTATGCACGAGAATCGAAAACCCCTAACGGCAATCTAGCGTAATGATTAACTAGCATGCATGCAAATCATAATGCTCGCTAGATCTACATGTTAGATTACACATACCTTTCGTACGGATCTTTTAACCGTGGAGAATTGTCTTCTTTGTCGATGGAGACGGAAGATCGTTCGCGAAGATGCCGATGGTACGAATGGAGATGTTGCCTTCTTATTCACCCGATCTTACACGATGCACGGAACGTCACTCTCGGATCTCTGAGTGCCTCCAAAGAACGACCCTTCTCCTTCTTCAGAACTCCACGCGAGGAAGACGAAGTAGCAAGCGGAAAACGGGAGATGAAACGGGAGAGAACTAGAGAGATGAGAGGAGGGGGGGTTCGGATTTTCTAGCACATGGGGCCGGCGCCCCATAGGTCCTTTTATAGGGCCGGCCAACCCCCTTGGATAAGGATCCAAGGGGATAATGACCCCCTCTCATTATCTCTCCATTATCTCCTTTTTATCTCTCTGCGTATTTATCCGTTTTCCCACTTTTTAGGGCTCGACTTTATCCGTTTTTATCGCCCCATCCCTATCTATATGGCCGGCCCTATAGAAAAGGGATTCTTATCCCTACATCATAGGGCCGGCCCTAGCAAGGTGCCTCACTACTAGGGTCGGCTAACAGTGAGGTCCGGCAGAGTGAGGTTTTTACCAAAACGCCCCGACGCCTCATTTTGACCATTTCTAGCGTGCGATACCTAGCGGCTACTTCCTAAGTGATCTTTACTAGTTACCTACTATTAACTGAGGCCACCGGAGGGTGCCTCTAGCAAAGTCAACTAGTCAACTCGCAACATACCCCGGTGCATCGCACCTATGCAGCGAAGTTCACTTATGGCTAGGGATTACTACATGCGACTCTGCACTAGTCTCGGGCTCAACCCTTAGTACTCGTATGTAGTTACGCATCTACCGTGCTCTAGTGCCAAGCACACACGGAGCGTATACTTCTTTCTTCCTCCTAATGCTTATGGTATTCCGAGGAGACGGTTCAAGAACCGTACATAATGTTGATAAGGTGGAACCATCAGGGACCGGGGTTCATGGCTTCCAACTCAAGCTCGATCGACACACTACCCGAGTGTACCATCGATCCTCTGAGCTCGAGTTAACCTGCGTAGCCACCCAGAGTGCGACGCAGGCTGCACTCCAATTCACCCAGACTTACTATGTTCTCCATCATACCCCTGCTCTCCGCTTAGTAGTGGTAAACCCGCTGTCCCTCCACTTGATGCCATGATTCACTTCGAGCGGTGAAGACTACCGTCAGACTCGAATGATCATATGACTTGGTTCCTTCCAGGTTGACCTATACATCGTACCTCTGATTACCCCGTCGAGTAATCGAACCCGGTCAACAGTCAAACTGATGACCACCAGGCCTGGGTTTGGTACAGTGTAAGTCACACCAAGGAACGCATCTCCCATCAGGGGTGTGGATGGCCTGCAGGAGTGACACGCTAATGCAACGCCAGCCGGGTAACCCAGTACACCGTGGTTTTGGATCACTGCATATGGACCCTCACACATTGGTGCGCCAAAGCACCACGCAACTGGTTAGTCCATCAGTCGTGGTTCCTCAGGGTTTAGGACCGTTTTACCCTAAGCAGAAACACGGCTTAGTGTACCAGTGTCTGCTCACTGATCTGTACACTGTGTTAGTTTCGTTCAGCCACAGACACTGTGCCTGGTGATGACCATGGTGAAGACATCCCATGAACTGTCATCGCCAACAGCTTATCATGATGAAGCGACCAACCTGATCATGGCTGCGAACATATTTAGGTTATACGGGACCAATCCACTTAGTCTTCAACTCAGTGGACTACCATATAACCATGGCTCTCTGTTCTCTAAAGAACACGTAACTATGTTACGCACCTATATGCATCTCATATATATTAATAACTATCAATCTTTATTAGACCAAAACTTAAAGTTTTACAAGCTTAGAACACATCAATCCTAACAGAATTGTCTTCTTTGTCGATGGAGACGGAAGATCGTTCGCGAAGATGCCGATGGTACGAATGGAGACGTTGTCTTCTTGTTCACCCGATCTCACATGATGCATGGAACGTCGCTCTTGGATCTCTGAGTGCCTCCGAAGAATGACCCTTCTCCTTCTTCAGAACTCCACGCGAGGAAGACGAAGTTACAAGCGGGAAATCGAAGAGAGATTAGGGAGAGAACTAGAGAGATGAGAGGGGAGGGGGGTTCGATTTTTGCAACATAGTGGCCGGCCCCCTATAGCCCTATATATATCCAAGGGGATAAAGACCTCCCACAATTATCTCTCCATTATCTCCTTTTTATCTCCACTTGTATTTATCCGTTTTCACACGTTTTAGGGCTCGATCTTAACCAATCCAAAGCCCTATCCCTATCATATGGCCGGCCCCTATAGATGAGGGATTCTCATCCCTACAACATAGGGCCGGCCCTAGCAAGGTCTCCCACTGCTAGGGTCGGCCAACAGTGAGGCCCGGCAGAGTGAGGTTTTTACCAAAACGCCCTGACGCCTCATTTTGACCATTTCTAGCGTGCGATACCTAGCGGCCATTACTTAAGTGATTTCTACTAGTTACCTACTATTAACTGAGGCCACCGGATGGTGCCTCTAGCAAAGTCAACTAGTCAACTCACAGCATATCTCAGTGCATCGTACCTATGCAGCGAAGTTCACTTATGACTAGGGATTACTACATACGACTCTGTACTAGTCTCGGACATAACCCTTAGTACTCGTATGCAGTTACGCATCTACCGTGTTCTAGTGCCAAGCACACACGGAACGTATACTTCTTTCTTCCTTCTAGTGCTTATGGTGTTCTGAGGAGATGGTTCAAGAACTGTACATAATGTTGATAAGGTGGAACCATCAGGGACCGGGATTCATGGCTTCCAACTCAAGCTCGATAGGCACACTACCCGAGTGTACCATCGATCCTCTGAGCTCGAGTTAACCTGCATAGCCACCCAGAGTGCGACGCAGGCTGTACTCCAATTCCCCCAGACTTACTATGTTCTCCATCATACCCCTGCTCTCCGTTTAGTAGTGGTAAACTCGTTGTCCCTCCACTTAGTGCCATGATTCACTTCGAGCAGTGGAGACTACCGTCAGACTCGAATGATCATATGACTTGGTTCCTTCCAGGTTGACCTATACATCGTACCTCTGATTACCTCGTCGAGTAATCAAATCCGGTCAACAGTCAAACTGGTGACCACCAGGCCTGGGTTTGGTACAGTGTAAGTCACACCAAGGAACGCACCTCCCTTCAGGGGTGTGGATGGCCTACAGGAGTGACACGCTAATGCAACGCCTGCCGGGTAACCCAGTACACCGTGGTTTTGGATCACTGCATACGGATCCTCACACATTGGTGCGCCAAAGCACCACGCAATTGGTTAGTCCATCAGACGTGGTTCCTCAGGGTTTAGGACCGTTTTACCCTAAGCAGAAACACGACTTAGTGTACCAGTGTCTGCTTACTGATCTGTACATCGTGTTAGTTTCGTTCAGCCACAGTCACTGTGCCTGGTGATGACCATGATGAAGACATCCCATGAACTGTCATCGCCAACAGCTTAACATGATTAGGCGACCAACCTGATCATAGCTGCGAACTGATTTAGATTATATGGGACCAATCCATTCAGTCTTCAACTTAGTGGACTACCATATAACCATGGCTCTCTGTTCTTAAAAGAACACGTAACTATGTTACGCACCTATATGCATCTCATATAATAATAACTATCAATCTTTATTAGACCAAAACATAAAGTTTTACAAGCTTAGAACACATCAATCCTAACAATCTCCTACTTGGTCTAGCGTAGCAAAACGGTTTTGACTCCCATCGCGTCCACATGTCGCTCGAATGCCTTGGTAGGTATTGCCTTTGTGAAAGGATCAGCAACATTATCTGTAGATGCAATCTGTGTCACCGCTACTCGTCCTTGCTTTTGAAACTGCCGAATCAAGTGGAACTTACGCTCGATGTGCTTCCCCTTTTGGTGATGTCTTGGCTCCTTTGCTTGTGCTACCGCCCCACTATTATCGCAGTAAAGCACAATAGGTAACTGGGCCTCTGGTATGCACCCCAAATCCGTAAGGAATTTCTTAAGCCATACCGCCTCTTTGACTGCCTCGCATACTGCAACGTACTCAGCCTCTGTGGTAGAGTCTGCGATGCATTTCTGCTTCACACTCTGCCAACAAACCGCTGCTCCTCCTAACATGAATACAAACCTGATGTCGATTTTCTGGATTCCAAATCTGACATAAAGTCAGAATCTGTGTATCCAATCGGCGTCAGTTCTTGTGCAGTATAAACCAACTCATAGTCCCTTGTTCTACGAAGGTACTTGAGTATACACTTCACTGCTGTCCAGTGATCTGGACCCGGATTCGACTGAAACCGATCCATCATGCCTACTGCGAAACAGATATCTGGCCTTGTACAATGCATAGCATACATTAGACTACCTAATACCAAAGCATTAGGTATCTTCTGCATTTCTGCTCTCTCCTCAGGTGTCTTAGGACATTGATCCTTAGACAGTTTTATGCCATGTTTAAATGGCACAAAACCCTTCTTGGAGTTTTGTATGTCAAACCTAGCCATAACCTTATCTATATACGCGGCCTGTGACAGCGAAAGAATCATGTTCTAGCGATCACGTGTTACCTTGATCCCCAAAACATAACTCGCTTCACCTAGGTCTTTCATATCGAACTGTGTCGACAACCAGACTTTTACTGTTGACAATGTTCCAACATCATTTCCAATGAGTAGAATATCGTCGACGTAAAGTATCAAATATACCACTGCAGTCTTATCACTTCTCTTGTATACACATGGTTCATCCTCGTTTTGAGTAAATCCATATGACTGGATTGCCTGATCAAAACGGATGTTCCAACTTCTAGATGCTTGCTTTAGTCCATAAATGGACTCTGCAACTTGCAAACTAGATGTTCCTGACCCTCTGACTCAAAACCTGGTGGCTGCATCATATAAATGTCTTCTTCCAAATTCCCATTGAGGAATGCTGTCTTGACATCCATTTGCCAGATCTCCCAATTATAATGGGCTGCAATGGATAGGAGGATCCGAATAGAATTTATCATAGCTACCGGCGAGAAGGTTTCGTCAAAGTCGATTCCTTCTCTCTGGGTATAACCCTTGGCAACTAATCTAGCTTTATAAGTCTCAATTGTTCCATCGGATCCTCTCTTCTTCTTATACACCTACTTACACCCAATAGGTTTAATTTTGGATGATGGTGTAATAAGAGTCCAGACAGCGTTATGGGACATAGATGCAATTTCTGCCTCCATGGCCTTTTGCCAGTCAGAGCCGTCAGAAGCTCCCACTGCCTCATCGTAGCTCAGTGGGTCATCCTCCTGACCTTCTGGATCAACCAATAAGGTTTCTCTATAGTATCTGTCAGGAGCTCTGATGTTTCTCACACTGCAACGAAGTGGTGGTTGTGTTACAGGATTAATAGGTTCTACAATATCTGGTATATTAATATCTATAATGTCAGCTCCCACTATGCTTTCGGATGCGCTATCTGTACTAGTACCCAACAGTTCATCCAGAACTAGCTTACTAGTAGGCTTGTGGTCCATAATATAATCATGTTCTAGGAAATAGGCATTCGTTGAAACGATCACCTTCTTTTCCTCAGGATCATAAAATATACCTCCTTTGGTCTCCTTGGAATATCCTACAAATAAGCATACTCTGGTTTTAGATTCCATCTTTTCCCTCTTATCCCTTCGCACATGTGCAGGGCATCCTCATATTCTGAAATGCTGTAGCAATGGCTTTTGCTTTGACCACAGTTCTCTAGGGGTGTGAGGTACTGACTTAGACGGAACGTGATTCAGAATATAAACTGATGTTTGTAGGGCATACCCCCAAAAGGTCATTGGTAAACTGGCGTAACTCATCATGCTACGAACCATGTCTAACAAGGTTCGATTCCTTCTTTCGGAAACTCCATTCTGTTGTGGGGTACCTGGAGCAGTTAACTGGGATGTTATCCCATGCTCCACCAAATACCCTAGGAACTCGTCAGATATGTATTCACCTCCTCGATCAGATCGAAGAGTTTTTATACATTTACCTGTCTGCTTTTCTACTTCAGCCCTGAACTCTTTGAACATGTCAAAGGATTCCGACTTCCGATGCATCAGGTAAATGTAACCATATCTTGAGTAATCATCAGTGAAAGTGATGAAGTACTCATAGCCTCCTATCGCCTTGACGTTCATGGGTCCACACACATCTGAATGGATTAACTCCAATACCTCAGTAGCTCTTACTCCTTTGCCTTTAAAGGACCTCTTGGTCATCTTGCCTTCCAGGCAGGATTCACAGGTGGGAAGGATCTCCGTAGGATCTGTTTCCAGAAGCCCGACTTTCACCATTCTATGGATCCTGTTTAAGGCAATATGCCCAAGTCGTAAGTGCCACAATTGAGTTAAATTTTCCAAAGGTTTCTTACACTTAGATGAATTAACATTAAATGCTGAAGTTATTATGTTATCTTTTTCAAATTTAGGACTGACTATATAGAGATGATTCTGAACCATTCCTCTTATTATAAAAGTTCCATTCAGCTTAAACAACACACCAGAAGCATCAAAATAAACTGAATAACCTTCATTAACTAAAGAAGAAACAGAAATCAAGTTACGTCTCAAGGACGGTACATAAAAGACATATCTAAGAGTCAAAGTCTTATTATTCGAAAAACTAAGATAAACGTCTCCAATAGCTTCAGCAGCAGCCACGGCCTCAGTTCCCATGCTCAAGGTCACCTCTCCATCAAGCAACCTTCTGCTTTCCCGAAACCTCTGAAGAGAGTTACAGGCATGGTTAGTGGATCCAGAATCCACAATCCAACTAGCAAAAGAACTATTACTTGAAAGAAATGATTCAACAACTTAAAGTTGTGGTTTACCTTCACCAGCATTCTGAGGCTTCTTGCAGTTCTTCTTCCAATGACCCTTCTGGTCACACCGGAAACACTTCGTGCCCGGTTTCTTTGATTCTCCAGACCCAGAGGCCCCAGCAGAGTCCTGCACAGGCGCTAACTTAGGTTTCTTCTTATGTTTCTTGCCCTGAGGTTTACCAGACTTCTTGAAGGATCTGCGTTGCACATGAAGTGCTTCGCCCTTTTGCTTGAAGCCATCATCTGCTGCCTGGAGAGCTCCCAGAAGCTCTGCATTTGTCATAGCCAACTTATTCAAATTAAAGTTGGTGACAAAGCCTTCAAAGGCTCCAGACAGTGACGAGAGGAAGATGTCTGTCATTACCTCGCCTTCTAGCACAATGTCCATGGTTGCTAGTTCGTTCTGGAACCCAAACATTTTCATCATGTGTTCTCGAACTAGCGTCCCATTGGACATCTTAGTACCGACGAGTTTCTTGATGGTAAGGTATCGCGTAACGCGATTGTGACCTTCAAACATCTCCTTCAGATACAACATCATGTCAGAAGCGTCGGGCATCTCCTCGACTTGCTTCTGCAGAGTTGTTTGCAAGGATGTTATTATATAGCATTTACATATTTCATTAGAATCCTTCCAGTCAGTGAATGCCTTTAACTGTGCCTCTGTGGCATCGGGTCCTGGCAAATCTGGCTCAGGGTCATTCAGGGCTGTCATGTGTTTACCAATCCTTAGGACCAGGTACAGGTTGCGCTTCCAGTCCTCATAGTTGGGACCGGTAAGTTTGTGGTCATTTAGGATAGCGGACAGGGGGTCTAACTTAGTCATCTGAAAAAAGATTGAGTAATGAGAATGCATGAAAAAACTTATATTATGGATTTTTAAAACAAGCTAATTATATCCATATGTCGACGCTACCCTCAAGCGAAGACATTTCTATGGATTAATTAACCATGTATGTAAGATCTCAGAATCGACTGTACCTGCCCTAGGGGGCATCATACAGCGTCAATCCGCTTACACGAGCCTTTTCCTTGACCCTATCCAAATCTGCCAACTAATGGCTGTGATGGACCATGGTTATCTTTCGGCCAGTACCACGTGATCACCGTTGTCTTCGCAACGAATACCTCACAGTACTTAGGATGCTTACCCACGAGTCTAAGCAATTATGACACGGGAGTTCATGCGGCCCCCACTAGGGTGGGATGAAAAGCCCTTCTCTCCTGGCCTCGTAATCGCCATATCCTTAGGGAGGTCATTAAGTAATTTGGCATGGAAACACACAGCTCCCACCCTAGGGGGTGTGAAGTAATGCATCCCCACCCAAACACAAAACGACTGGCCGTGGAGGCCAGAGGATCTTTAAAAGTCTTCTCTTGCATCCCTTATTATACATAAGGGTTATTTTGCGAGTATGAATTTATGCAAATGCAAAGGTAGCGACCTCCTAAAAACTAGACCCTGGTCACACCATGCTCCCACTAGCGTTCAAGCCCTTCGCCTAGCATTAATCATTCTCGGAATATCATAGTCCCTGCCTCAAGCGGATTTCTCTATTCAAGGGTCACATTACATATTCCGAGAATATCGATGCTTTGCAAAATTGGTTATCACACTAATGCTCTGGAGCTAATCCTAGAGTCAGACTCACTGGAAAGGACTCCCACTAGTCATGGCGCCTTGCTTATAAATTTGACAATTGATGTTCAATGGATCTCCATCTCATCTTTGATTTCGATGCTGGCCAAATAGGCACACCCGACTAGTCGGGTGCTAACCTAATGGTGGCATAACCATATGTGATGGGATCCCACTAACATCAAAAGTTAACTAAATAATAGGCGTCATCTAGCGGGATCCTATCCTCAAACAGTCGCTTGGACCGGAGGGGAAAGGCATCTCTCTGAAAACTGATAATCACATTATCTCATCGGGGTTCGATATGAAACATAAAGAATTAATAAAGAAAGCAACCATTAAGACTGAATTAAGTTCAGGGTCCGACCCCTGAACCTAATTAGCACAGCGCAGGCCTCTAGCTTTCTTCGCAAGGTCCCTCGGTCCGGCTCCTTCGTCGCGCTCGCAAACACTTTGCCGGATCGTCTTCATCCTCTAGGGTTCCGCTTACGCTCCCGATGGTGGATTTCTTTGGCACATCTTTCTTCTCGATCTGTAACCAAAAAAGTCTAGTACGCTTCGAGCAAGTGCTCGCTCGTACACAATTTCCTAGAAAGAAAAGAAAACACACCTAGAAAAAAGGCCATGGGAACCGAGGTTGGTCAACCCCCATCACTCGCCCAATCTACAGCTCAATTACATATCCACACACAGAAAGCAAATCCAGACAATTGCTAACTCGGGGTCCGACCCCCGGTAGCAAGCACAAACATAGATCTAGATTTTTTATAGCGGCGCCCTGCAAGAACGATTCATAGAACAAGCACAACATATACATATGCATGATTTAAGCGTAAGAACCCCGATGAATTCGTGCATTCATCATGCGCACACATGTTGGTTTTATGAAAAAACGTGAAATGCACACCACTAATGCGGCTCTCATACCAATTGTTGGAAATTAATCCATGGCAGAGGCTCGCAGCGGAAGCGAATTTGGCGGTCGAAAGACCGTTCATGGTGCACGTTACACGATTTAACTTTCATTGAAACTAAACTACATATGTGTGCATGTGTATGCACATGAATCGAACACCCTAACGGCAATCTAGCGTAATGATTAACTAGCATGGATGTAAATCATAATGCTCGCTAGATCTACATGTTAGATTACATATACCTTTCGTACGGATCTTTTAACCGCGGAGAATTGTCTTCTTTGTCGATGGAGACGGAAGATCGTTTGCGAAGATGCCGATGGTACGAATGGAGACGTTGCCTTCTTGTTCACCCGATCTCACACGATGCACGAAACATCGCTCTCGGATCTCTGAGTGCCTCCGAAGAACGACCCTTCTCCTTCTTCAGAACTCCACGCGAGGAAGATGAAGTTGCAAGCAGGAAATCGGAGAGAGATTAGGGAGAGAACTAGAGAGATGAGAGGGGAGGGGGGTTCGGTTTTTGCAATATAGTGGCCGGCCCCCTATAGCCCTATATATAGGGCCGGCCTACCCCCTTGGATAAGGATCCAAGGGGATAAAGACCTCTCACAATTATCTCTCCATTATCTCCTTTTTATCTCTACTTGTATTTATCCGTTTTCACACGTTTTAGGGCTCGATCTTAACCAATCCAAAGCCCTATCCCTATCATATGGCCGGCCCCTATAGATGAGGGATTCTCATCCCTACAACATAGGGCCGGCCCTAGCAAGGTCTCCCACTGCTAGGGTCGGCCAACAGTGAGGCCCGGCAGAGTGAGGTTTTTACCAAAACGCCCTGACGCCTCATTTTGACCATTTCTAGCGTGCGATACCTAGCGGCCATTACTTAAGTGATTTTTACTAGTTACCTACTATTAACTGAGGCCACCGGAGGGTGCCTATAGCAAAGTCAACTAGTCAACTCGCAGCATATCTCGGTGCATCGCACCTATGTAGCGAAGTTCACTTATGGCTAGGGATTACTACATGCGACTCTGTACTAGTCTCGGGCATAACCCTTAGTACTCGTATGTAGTTACGCATCTACCATGCACACGGAATGTACACTTCTTTTTTCCTTCTAGTGCTTATGGTGTTCCGAGGAGATGGTTCAAGAACCGTACATAATGTTGATAAGGTGGAACCATCAGGGACCGGGGTTCATGGCTTCCAACTCAAGCTCGATCGGCACACTACCCGAGTGTACCATCGATCCTCTGAGCTCGAGTTAACCTGTGTAGCCACCTAGAGTGCGACGCAAGCTGTACTCCAATTCACCCAGACTTACTATGTTCTCCATTATACCCCTGCTCTCCGCTTAGTAGTGGTAAACTCGCTGTCCCTCCACTTGGTGCCATGATTCACTTCGAGCAGTGGAGACTACCGTCAGACTCGAATGATCACATGACTTGGTTCCTTCCAGGTTGACCTATACATCGTACCTCTGATTACCCCGTCGAGCAATCGAACCTGGTCAACAGTCAAACTGGTGACCACCAGGCCTGGGTTTGGTACAGTGTAAGTCACACCAAGGAACGCACCTCCCTTCAGGGGTGTGGATGGCCTGCAGGAGTGACACGCTAATGCAACGCCAGCCGGGTAACCCAGTACACCGTGGTTTTGGATCACTGCATACGGATCCTCACACATTGGTGCGCCAAAGCACCACGCAACTGGTTAGTCCATCAGACGTGGTTCCTCAGGGTTTAGGACCGTTTTACCCTAAGCAGAAACACGGCTTAGTGTACCAGTGTCTGCTCACTGATCTGTACATCGTGTTAGTTCCGTTCAGCCACAGTCACTGTGCCTGGTGATGACCATGGTGAAGACATCCCATGAACTGTCATCGCCAACAGCTTAACATGATGAGGCGACCAACCTAATCATAGCTGCGAACTGATTTAGATTATATGGGACCAATCCATTCAGTCTTCAACTTAGTGGACTACCATATAACCATGGCTCTCTGTTCTTAAAAGAACACGTAACTATGTTACGCACCTATATGCATCTCATATAATAATAACTATCAATCTTTATTAGACCAAAACATAAAGTTTTACAAGCTTAGAACACATCAATCCTAACAACATACACCGTATGATCTTCGGATCTATCTTTTGCTTTCGCTGCGACTCTGATAAGCGGATCCAATTCCAACACTTAGTACTCCAGACCCTTTGGCATATTTGGAAGTCTAGGAATGTAGTGGTCTTTTTCAGTGGGACATCTAACTATGGCCAATCACATTCTATTCTGCCATCAGGAATTAGAGTTGGCAGGTTTTCATGTGTCTACTCCTCGCTCTTCCTCCCTTATTACGATCCAATGGATTCCCCCAATCCAAGGGAGCTTAAATTAAACTTCGATGGCTCGGTGGATCCCATCCATGGCTCTATGCGCGCGCGCGTGCGCGGGGGGGGGGGGGGGGGGGGGGGGGTATGGGGGGCTCCTCATTCGGGATGAGCGTGGTCACATTTTGATATGCGTGCACTAGCTTGTACCTTGGCCTATTTTTTCACATACTATACAACAACTCGGAGCAACACAGTCGTTCGACTCTATAATTGAAGACTACTCGGATGACAAGGATGTTTTTCGTTGTCCGGTGGTCTCACATACACCGAGAAGCTAATGGATCGATAGATATCCTCATTAACATGGGACGGGATGTTGTGCAACCTCTTATCTTCAGCTCGAACGTTCCCAATGCCGTCTTAGAGGCAGCCCGAAAGAAGATGCGTCATTGGTGCTACACAAGGCTCATGCACGCACCGATAGGGGTTTTTTGTGACAGTTACTTTTTGTTTTTTTGGCATTTGTATTTAGTTTCTGCCATTTTGGTAGGATCTTTTTTTTCGCAATAATTTCTAGTAGTATCTTTATAATGAAATACTATGGGCGTAAACGGAGTGGATATCATACTATTTGTATCCGTTTGAAAATGCACTATCCGAATCCTTATCCGTATCCGTCCAGATAGCAAGTGCAGCTATCCGAATCCGTATCCTCTCGGAGTATCCAGATTTGGTTAATATTCATATTCGTATTTATTGTATAATATATGAATATTGCATCTATATTCATTGTATAATATTGGAACATATTTTACCACAACTGACTAGTATCGGAACTTATAGCATCGTTTTTTTTTTCACCAGCCTCATGTAGGTATCTAAGGCGTCCAGTTGTCATTTTAAGAAATCCTAGAATATTATATTCCAATTTGGCTTGGTAGGACTAGGGCTGGCAATTTTGGACCTGACACGAAGTTAGCGGGTCTGGGTCTGGGTTAAACGGGTTCGGGTCGTAAACGGGTCGACACAATAGACCCGTTTAATAAATGGGTCGGGTCCGGGTTTAGGGTCTGGACACGGTAGACTCTGGAAAATCCGTTTAAAACTCAACGGGTCGTATCGGGTCGGGTCGGGTCTACCCGCAATCCGATACTGTAATATATAGTACCAGCGGGTCTATCGGGTCAGGTCGGGTCGAGTCGGACTGGGTCGAATCGGGTCAACTGAATAGACTCGTGTGGTAAACGGGTCTAGCGGGTCTTCTCGGGTCTACCCGTTTATAAACGGGTTGGGTACGGGTCTAGGGGTTTTAGACACGACCCATTGCCACCCCTAGGTAGGACACATAATCTTGCCGTGGTGTGGCTTACATCATATGTCAGAGCAAGTCGTACCCAATATTTCGAGTCACATCGAGTGGTGGACTTCACCACCAACGTTGCTACCAATGTCTTTGCTTTAATATTTACTATTTAGTACAACTGTGCAACATAGTCAGACATTAAGATCCATTCTTGGATCATAATACATGCAAAAATATCATATTATTATTACGGATATGGATATATGGATTGTTTGTCTTCAATACGGATTATTCGTGTCGAATACCTTAATATATATATATATATATATATATATATATATATATATATATATATATATATATATATATATATATATATATATATATATATATATATATATATATATATGTTTTTGTTTGATATTAAAAAATATTATCCATATCCGTATCTATTTTTATCGGATATTAAAAAATACTATCTGAATCCCCAAAATTCAGATTCAAATACGGATCGGATTCGGATTTTTGAATATCCATTTACACACATATGAAATACCAAAAAAAAACCCGAAAGCCAAACAGGGCTTGGAACAAAATTGTTCTTGCCGGTGACCTATCACTAACTTCCCCCATAAAACAACATTTCTTTCGTACTTGCGCCACGTGTATTCGTGCAAATACTCTGCCAGCCCAGCAGAGCCTGACGCGCGCGCGCGTAAGCTCACTCTGCAACTCTCCTTCCTTGTCCTAAACCTTCCCTTACCGACCCGAGCAGGGTGGGTCAAACACTCATCTCTCTGTAAATCCTTCCTTCCATCCCGTCATCCCGATCGTCATCTCCGAACCCTAGCCTTCCGAATCGACGAGAAAGCCATGGCCTCGTCTTTGAGTGGTTGCTCCGCGGGGAGGAGCCCGCTACTGGAGATCAGGACGCCCCGGCGGCCGGACCTCTTGCCCCGGAAGGCGGCTCTCAGGGTCCGGTCCGAGGCGGCGGCAGAGGGGATTTCGGTGGAGCCGGACCTTAGGGTTCGGGTCAACGGGCTGGAGATGCCGAACCCCTTCGTGATCGGGTCGGGTCCTCCCGGGACTAACTACACAGTCATGAAGCGGGCATTCGACGAGGGATGGGGCGGCGTCATCGCGAAAACAGTAAAGACGATTTCATCCCGATCCCTCTCTCTTTACTTGTTTTCGTGAAACTTGGATCGATGCGCGTTTATCGGATCTGTTGCGTCTCTTTCTACACTTAGTTTTGATTCTTGGTTGTCAGATCAACTGGAGACCTCTGTTTTTCCCTTTTGGTCTCTTGATTCTTCGTTCGAAGTCACTACTTTGAATATGACCTACTAACTAGAAATATATACTTGGTAAATTTCATTTAAATGAATTTTTTTAGCCGGATTTGTGGATAATTCGTATATTCTTATTTTGTTTAGAAAGTAAAGGAAACGGAAGAGATATATTGTTGTCACTTCAGGAATTGTTAGAGTTGATATATCCATGATTATATATTTTTCATCATCAAATTTTTTTTTTTGCATAATATTTTCAAGTGCGGTTTATGTTCCTCATATCTTGTAATATTGTTTCATTTTAAAAATGGTCAACATATTCATGCATATACCTATAAGGACTTGGTGTATTATGCATGTTTTTGAGACGTAGGACATTGAAACATTAGGTTTTTGTTAGGATTGCCGAGCCCTTTTTGTTGGTTGAGTCCTAGGTTTCCCTCGGTAGAGATGAGTAAAGCTGACCCCAAAAATATGGAACAAGACCTGATGGTTTAGGATATGGTGTTCTATATTTAGATTTTTAGGAATTTCTGGGTGTTTATTTAAAAAATATAAATTTTGGAGGGCTATTTGGGATCATTTTTGTTTTCTATTTTTATAAACGGGAAAATAGAAAACTAGAAACGAAAACATGTTTGGCAACATGTTTTTACTTTATTTTAGAACCGAAAGTAATTTTTTTCGAAACAACCATGTTTGTGTTTTCAAAAATAGAAAACAAAAACTTTTGTTATCTCTAGTTATCGTTGCAGAATCCATCTCCGGATTAGAGTCCCGCAACGGAAGCAATGATCGAGATCATAAAAGGAGGCGTATGTTCCCATTAAAGATTTCATTCATATTTGCAAAATATTGCTCAAAACCCTAGATGAATTAGTGCTGACGATAGACACAATAAAGAGGGTTTCATTTGTTATAATAGCATCCGAATCGGTCCGAAAGATAGAACGATTTTTTGCTTGACGCTATCTGATGAAGTCCTAGTGGTTTTGAAATTCTTGGGATAAGTCCCACAGATGCACTATCGGAGAAGTAATGCACAGTCGCCCTTGCACTGTCTCGTCCCATACGCCAGCGCCTCGCCCCCGACCACCCTTACACTGTCATGTCTCTCGCACCCGACCGCCCTTGCATTGTCGCACCCCGTGTGCCTGCGCCTCACACCCGTGTGCCTTGCACCCGGTCGCCCTTGCACTGCTGCACCCCGCGGGTCTGCGCCTCATGTGCCTCGCACCCAATCCCCCTTGCACTTCTGCACCCTGCAGAGCTGTGCCTCGCACCCGGCTGCCATGGTACTGTTGCATCCCACGCGCCTGCGCTTTGTGCTTATGCCCTCACACACTACCATCCTTGCACTCTCGCACTTCATGCCCCCATGCCTCACGCCTAGCCACCTTTGCATTGTCGGATCCGTGCCTCGTGCCCATGCACAGAGAGAGAAAGATAGAGAGAGAGGACGGGATGGCCGGTCGGTACAAAGAGAAGAGGGAGAGACTGGATGGCCGATCTTCACAAGAAGAGAGAGATGGGATGGCTGGTTGACACATGGAGAAGTGAGAGATAGGAAACCCTAGGTAATACCGAAATTCACCCTCTCCCCCAATCCATGCACTTCCTCTCTGAATCCCAGTTATGCATGCCCTACCCCTCTTCTATAGGGGCGCATTATAAGATTAGGGTTTAGAGTGATTTCAGTGAAACCATTAGAATTCGGGACTTATTGCTCCAACTAGACTTTGAGTTAGCAGGCTTAGGTCAATCATAGCCTTCTACCAACTTAACCGAGCCCGATTAGCATGCGTGGTTACCCAAAGCGCGACACAGGTTGTACTCTAGTCCTCCCGGACTTAGGTAACTTCCTCGTAAAGTCCTGTTCTCCTCTTAAGTCGGTAATTCGTGTCCCTCCAATACTGGTGCCATAAATTGACTTAGGCAGCATGGAGAATCGTCAGACCCGTTCCTTTTATTTCACTTCATGATTAGGGTGGTTGATCTCATTTTCTCTAGTTGTTATTCACCCTTTCATTTTCCCTCAAAGATTGGTACTGTATACTCAGCTCGGAGACCGCAATCTCTTAATCGGTCCCTACTGAGCTTGACTCAACTCAGGGAAAAGGTGTAAAGATGCTAGTCGGAGACGAATCATCAATCAGCGCAGAGGGAATCTGATGATGGAAAGAGTGCTCGACATCCAGACCTAGTCTGCATTGGGTCATGGACGGTGATGGGCTCTAAGGGGATACATTCATCAACTGATTCATTGACCGATGAATGGAAAAAATTCGATTCGGTGGGATATTTTCCTCACTTTTTTTTTTCAACCAATCATGTTTTGGAGATCACAGAAGAGATGATCTCATGCTTGGCTTGGGCAGTGCCACTAACAGGAAGGGTGGATGACCAACTACTTCATATTCGTTTCATTGACCAGCTTGAAATTCATTACGAATGTGTGTGGTTGAGGGTATCCCATTCACCACCCAAGTAGACCATCTTACTTCACTTCATTTCGCTCTTTGTTGTCGTCACTTGACTCACTCCGACTCTATGAAATTATTCATGTGCGAAGACAGACAAGGAGGACTGATGTTTTAGAAGTTGAACTGCACTGCCTCCTTTGCTTGTGCTATGGTTGTCAATATAGCATTTTTACGTTTACTGCCTCCATATAAGATCTTCAGAAGCCTAATCACGATTTGACAGTCAAACAGAATTCTAGAATTTTGCAGGAAATTTCTTCATTATTATTTTGAAAGCTCAAAATGCCAAAAGAAAATTGCCCTATTGTTGCAATTAATTCTTATAATGCTTCATTTCTACATATTTTAAGGATTAACTGTAGTTTTTTGCCTCAACTATTGACACTACATAGAGCAACATGTTACATGCACCAAGGTGCTTCCTCTCTAATGTTAAAAGTTAATTCATTCATGAAAAGTCTAATAATAGAAGGGTTCATCACATTTGGCGTAGGCCTCAAACATCTTGAAGGGAACCTATATTGTCACAACTAGTTTGTAAACCCTCTTATAATGCATTTTTTCTTAGAGCCAAGTGTAATATTTTTGTAGTACGCTATCATATGCCTCTTTTAATTGATAGAGACCATTCTAAGCTCTTTCATTTGAAAATTCCCATTAAAGTGTGTAAGCCACAAACAATCCCCATTATGCTGGCATAATCCATATCAACCTTCAAGTTATTCTACCACCAATCCCAGTCATATTTCTCATTCCATAACACTTGGATAAATATTTTTGCATCATTTCGTTCATAGTGATTTGCAAGGACATCTGCTAATAACTTAATAGTATTTCTTTTAACTTCTCTAGTTTAGAGAATTAACTTTGTAATTGTATGCATTCCAGGTATCCTTGGATGCTGCTAAAGTAGTGAATGTAACACCTCGATATGCTCGGCTTCGGGTAGGATCGAATGGAGCGGCGAAGGGACAGATTATTGGATGGGAGAATATTGAACTTATCAGTGACCGACCTCTTGAAACTATGTTGAACGAATTTAAGCAACTGAAAAGAGAGTATCCAGACAGAATACTCATTGCTTCAATCATGGAGGAGTACAATAAACCTGCATGGCATGAACTTATTGAGCGAGTTGAGGAAACTGGAGTGGTATCATTCAATATTCTTTTCAGTAACTAGACCACGAGTTGAGTCCTTTCCAACTTCAATCGAAAGCTAAATATGAGCTGATACTTGCATCTTTACTAGGACGCTCTTGAAATCAATTTCTCATGTCCTCATGGCATGCCAGAGAGAAAGATGGGTGCAGCAGTTGGGCAAGATTGTACACTGTTGGAGGAGGTATGTGGATGGATCAACGAGAAGGCCACCAAACCTGTTTGGGCAAAGATGACTCCCAACATAACAGATATTACTCAGGTTCTTATATACCTCTGTTTATTTTTGTGCCTTGATTTTGTACTTGGTAGGCCCACTTATAGTTATATCTGGCACTAGGTAAAATATCTGTACGATGCATTTATCATGACCAGTAATTTCCTGAGCAATGAGATTGCATGATTTTTTATTATTCTATGCATGAATCAGCATCTTTCAGTAATCTTACAAAGGAGTTTCTTTTGACGTTACAACAGAAAATTGGATTTTACAGTTTTATTTCAGCATAGTGTTTTATTCTATAAACATTAGAAATTTCTAGGAATAATTTAAAAGCATGTCTCAGCAAACAGCAAAGATCAAGGGTGAAATATTATGTCTGATTTTTATTGCTTTGATGCAAAACAATATAATCTAGCTTAGGCATTCCAAGTTAGTACATAGATGTGATTATACAATTGTGCTTGGTTACAGTGCCAGATAGAAACAATAAAGAGGCCTCCGATGACTATGATTTACTTTCAGCTATTAAAAAAAAATTCAATTGGTTTGTTTTGAACCCATGTGTTTTATATGAGGCCAACTCATCCATAATAGGATTTATTTGTGACCAAAATAGGGTAAATCTATTTCGCCCCACCCCGAACTATTGTTCAGTGGGAAAGGCCAAAAGATTTCTGATGGTCGTACCATTCTTGACTGATCTTAGACCATGGAAGATCGTTGTATTTTTTAAATTAGCATGCATTTATCTTGGTAGTCATATTTTCTTGTTAACCTGTTTCCTTAGGCTATAAATGATTAAGAGAATATATATTTTTGTTTCTTAACACAGAACGCAGACAATTTATTCTTTCTGTAGGGTATGTAGTTCTAAAAACTTCGAATAATGTTTCGTGCGTGACATTTGTCAATGAGATCATTAGGTAAAGCCTTGTTCCACAGATCCACTATGATTAACCATGTACTTCACAAATAAATCACATGTGTATCGAGTCACGAGGTAAGACTAAGCATGTGCAGCCGTGCAGGTAATGGTTCAATCAGATTTTCTAGCAAAGACTGGTTTCCAAAGCACTGTTGTCATATGCTTGCATATGCGTATATGTGAAGGGATTGCATAACGAATATTAGGGTAAATTACACTTTGACCCCTTGAGGTTTATGTTTTTTACACTTTCACCCCTCAAGTTTCTAAAATTACACTTTAACACTCTGTCAGTCATGTTTTTTTAGTTAAAAAAATGCTAAAAAATGTTTTGTCTCAAGCTGAAAATAATAAAGACTATTTCATACTTTTTTGCATTTTACCATAATAAATAATCCTTAAAACTGAGATTTGTCAGTAGAATATTGAGTTCTAACATTGGGAACTAAGCTTAAATTTTCTACGACCTATCATCCATAGATGGATCACCAAACTGAGGTGGTTAACTGGAGTCTGGGAAATCTTTTACGTTGCTTGGTGAGTGAGGATGGTAGGAACAGGCAAGGTTGTCATATCGTGTATCGTATCGTGTATCGTTTTTCCTATTTTGTGTATCGTGTATCGTAAGATACGGTTAAATTTATATTTTATACATATATATATATAATAAATATAGAAAGTACATACTAGAATATTAAATATGAAAAGTCAAGTAGAAGAGTAAGACATTCCCTATAATTTCACATCAAACATAACATTGGCCTATACAAAAAATATGATGTATATATTTATATAAAAAAAAATTCATATATAAGTATTATCTATGATCTATCAATATATTGTTCTCAAAATATTCGAATGGTCAATGAAGACAAAACAAAAAGTCAAAAAGTAGGAAGATCTTATTTTTCAATCTCCACCGCATCTACATCATAAATTTGATCATCAACAATAGATAATTTATCACCACTTGCTTCTTTATCTTTCTCTAATGTCTCTTGGACCTCTTATTTATTTTCATTCTCATCCTCCTTGTCTTATTCAAAGTCATCCACTTCTTTCCTTTAGCCTTACTTTATGAACATAGATCCATTAGCCCTCTACTAAGAAGTACCACACATATATATATATATATATATATATATATGGGTCAGGATCGGATGACCCAGCAAATTTTTGACCCAGCAATAACCCAGCACCCTTTGATGAACCTAGAGGTTTTAGAATTTGATGAAAATTGGTAGGCATGCTCTCTATAGTATGTTGATCATCCTCACAAAAAATCAGCCCATTCTAAAACCTCTAGGTGCATCAAATGCGCTTTTTAAATCAACGGTTTCTGACTGTCAATTTTAACCGTTGATTTGAAGAGCGCATTTGATGCACCTAGAGGTTTTAGAATGGGCTGATTTTTTGTGAGGATGATCAACATACCATAGAGAGCATGCCTACCAATTTTCATCAAATTCTAAAACCTCTAGGTTCATCAAAAGGTGCTGGGTTATTGATGGGTCAAAATTTGCTGGGTCAGCCGATCCCGACCCTATATAAATATATATATATATATATATATATATATATATATATATATATATATATATATATATATATATATATATATATATATATATATATATATAGGTAGAAATGGAATCCTATAACTATTGAAATTAGCAAAGTCGTAGATATTTGGTGTTCCAAGCTCTAGAAAAATTTTAAAAACAAATGGCATTGGAATCCGACAACTCTAGAGAAAGATTTGTAAAACACCTATAAATTTCTAAAAAAAAATTAGTATCACTTCACTCTAAGTTAGAAAATATTCCTAAGTATTTTTTTAACGCTAAGAGACCTATATAGTCCTTTGGGAAATTAAGAGAAAAAAATTCATTTTAAAAGTTTCAAAAAAAAAAAAAATAACAAACAAAAAAACATGTTTTCACCGTATCGGACCATATCGTGTATCGTATCGTAGCGTATCGTATAGTGTATCGTACGATACAGGAGAAAAACGATACGTAAACCCGATACGTATCGTTTTTCTCCTGTATCGTATCGTATCGTACGATACGTATCGTGTATCGTACGATACTAACAACACTGGGAACAGGGTTTTAAATCTCGGCCGATACCGGTATGTACCGGCCGGTACGTACCGGTTTTGGCCGGTTCGAGACCGGTACTGCATCCGATCCCGATACCTGGCCCGTATCGGCCGGTACCGGTACGTACCGGTCCGTATCGGCCGGTTCAGGCCGGTACCGACCGGTACGGCCGGTACGGACCGGTACCAACAGATTAAAGTTTTTTTTTTGGGTTTTTTTCAGGTTTTTTTTCTCAACCGGTATCGGTCCGTATCGGTCGGTACCGGTACGTACCGGCCGGTACATATCGGTTCGGGGCCGACCGATACCGCGACTGATACCGTGATTTTAAAACTTGGGTAGGAACTGAGACTTAAGCTTACCAACTGTCGTGTTTGCATATAACAGTTTCATGAATATGTCTATAGGCATGAGTTCATTTGAGATTGTCCATGGTTTTATGCCTAGGAAACCTATAGATCTAATTCTCATGTCTCCTCATGTTAGTGTCTGAGTGTGTCGAGTCCTTTGCACAACATATGCATTAACCGCGTCATCAGATTAGTAAAAAAATTCAATCAAGTAATGCTCAATATAAATTTTCTGCATATTCAAGACGGCGTTATAAAGAATTTAAAGTAGGTGATTATGTGATGATTTGGATCTGGCCTGAACGGTAACCATCTGGAGCCGTGTAGAAGGGGCAAACCCGTAGTGCCGGGTTATTTCAAATGCTGAGTTGGGTACGTCAATATGCGAATGTCTTTGACCTTCGTCCGATTATGACACTAGCTCAACATTTAATATTGATGATTTGATTGAGTTTAAATGTCCTACAGTTGTACCCGAGGACCCTTTTCTTGAGCCTACATAAAACATTAATGCGTATGTCTTAAACCTTCGTCCGACTACGACGAAGTGGTAGGCCTGTAATGCCGGGTTATTTCAAATGCTGAGTTGGGTAGGTAAAAATATGTGTCTTAGACCTTCATCCGATTACGACACTAGCTCAATATTTAATATTGATGATTGATTGAGTTTAAAGGTCAAACAGTTGTACTCGAGGACCCTTTTTTTGAGTCTACACAGAACATCAATGCAAATCCTTTACCTGTTTTTGAGCCGCCAGCTTTACCATCTACTGTGCCAACACCCCAAGAGCAGGTTAATGAAATTTTTCATGAGTATGTTATCTCTATCAGTGTTTTAAGTATCGTTATCGCTGTTGATATCACTAAGTTGCCCTAGAAAAAAATCGGGGATATATCGCTATTTATAGCCAAATATCGCTAAAAATTAGAGAAAAGAGAAAAAAGAGGGCAAAAGGAAGATTTTTTTGAAGGATTTTTCTATATATATACACCATTATGATCAATAACATAAAAAAAAATCATTTACTCTAGGGGACACTCAATTTAGGCTCTATAGATGAGTCTGTGAACTGTCTACCACTCTTTGTTAACTGTTAGAACCTTTGTAACAGTATGTGAATTAAACAATCACAATAAGATTATTACACACACTAGGAAGCATGATAAAACATATCAAAACCCATATGGTTCACAATACATAAAAGCATATCACAAGTTCGTAACTCATAAAGTATAAGACATACTAAGCATAAAACATCTCACAGACTGACAGTACATGACATAGCACAATATTCTGAAAATGATTTAAGTAAAAAAAATTAAATTTGGATAGCAAGTTGATTGGATGTGTAGTATTGACATACTAAAATTTCATTAGGGTTTAAATAGATAAAACCCCATGAATCCCAATTAATTTAATGATAACCATGATGAATCACATCAAACTTGATGCAATTCATGTTTGTCATCTATTCTTTATAAAGATCTACTTAAGAAATTTGAGAAATTTAAAAAAAATTGAAAGCATACCTCAGCTTAGAAGCTTGGAATCCTATATAGGATGGGAACCAATTTATCACCGAACTTGGCGATATTTAGCGATATCTGGCGATATATCAGCGATATTTTGACTTTTTCTCCAAACAAGGGAATTTAGTCGGTTTTGATATCGGAGGCTGGTGATATAGCGATATATCGCTATATATCACCGATATTTTAAATCATGATCTCTACAAGTGGAGGATTCCAGAGGTACTTGGTCCACTGGAAAGGGTGTCTTGATTCAGAGTGCACTTGGGTACTTAGAGCAAAGTTGTAGCGCCTCTCCCCGGATATACTTGGATGTTTCTACAGCTGACTGGCCTCGTACTCGACATGTTCGAGTTCCTCTTACCCTGTGAGAGTTGATACGGACATCAGGCCTTTTTTCATATGTGTTTACACTCATCGTTGGAGGTGGACATGCCAACCAGCATCACTCTGGTTGAGGACTGACTTGCTCGCTTGGTCCACTTGCACCGTAACCTAGCACTACGGCCTAGCGCCTTTTTCTTTTCTTTTAGTTTATTTTCGGACCCATTTATTTGGTAAATTTTTGTACTTATTATTTTGGTTGTTTGGACTTGTTTTAGTCCCACATCGGATATCGGGATGCTTCACATATAATTGGTTAGTTATTTAAACACCCTATGTTATATTTTATGATCAATGAATGAAAAATATTAAAATTGATGCTCTTTGAGAGAGTGCCTTCTCCCTCGTTGGTGCTCCCAACAAACCCTAGGTGCCAACTCCTAGCGGTCTTTCTTCTTCCCCCCTCTCTTCTCTTTATCTCTCTTGTCTCCATCGCAACCAAGCAAGCAAGAAGAAATCAGATCTCGAAGAAGAAGAGCATGCTCTCTCTCTCTCTCTCCCCCCCCCCCCCTTTGTCGCAGCCAGCCCCTTCTCGTTCCCTGTTTCCGTGAGGAGGTTGTGCGGCCTGTTTACGAGCAAAGAGCGCACAAGAATAAATTCCCTTGCTGTCTGGCAACTGCACCCCGCCCCGCAACCTGTTATTCACTTATTCCTAGGGCACTTGGGATGCTAGAACTACTAAGTGCACCCACCGCAACCCCATTATCGTCTTGCTGCCCTGTTTCGACTGATTGTAGCATGTCGAGAGCTCGTCTACATTGATCGACAGTCCTGACTTGCTGAGGTCAACCCCAGACTTTTCGAGAAGCATTGATTGCTGATTTTATTACTTGTTGCCATTTTCTGGAGCTCGACTCTTTGTGGGATTGCTCATTTTCTCAAGAGTCATCAACCGTTTTGCGTGATTGGTTTACAACCACCTATCACATAAACCTGCAAAAACCAGTTAGATCATTCTGATTTATTAGACTAATTATTTCTACATAAAAAACAACCGAAATCGATTGGAAAACTTGGCAACAATACATGAACATGTGTCCTCTCTAAAATAAGTTGTGCCTGAATCTTTTATTTGAAATCCTTTATCTGAATGTAATATTTTATATCATATTATCATCTATTGAGTGAAGCCCTTAGCCAGCAGAACCTTTTGGCTTTTCGATGATCAACCTCTCGTATAAGAAAGGCTCAACACTTCACTGACGGCGAGAAGGACTATCTCAAGGAAGATCTTTGAGGGACATCCTTGGAACAACGTTTCCATTAACTTAATATGATTGCTAGTGAACCATGCTCAATGGCTGAATTACAAAACCAACAAGGTAGGTCTCCCTACCCACCAATTGGCCTTTTAAGTTTCTTGGCATAATGACCCTCTCATGCCAAATTGCCTTGATTAGTTTTGTAGATCCAACATTGGAGGACTGATGTCACGCTGACAGGTGGTCGGAAAGTTCTTGTCATTCTTCCTTATAATCTACCCTGTACTGATGGGATAAGACTCGGATGATGATGATGAACCAACAACTTAGGTCTACCTTCCTACGAACCTACTAACAGGTCTTTTAAGTTTCTTGGCATGCTCCTCATTTGCAAAATTGTGTTGGTCAGGTTTTCGGTACCAATTTTAGACGGTAGATATCAGGTTTAACAACATAGCAGAAAATACTTGTCAGTCCTATAATCGACCCCACCTTAATGGGATGGGACTTGGGCGATGATGATTTTGGTGTTTAGGCATTCCAAAATTGTGTAACTGTTGATGGACTCTATAGAAGGTAGAAATGAACGAGGGATGTTTTTTCTATATCATCATAGTACATAACTCCCCAGGTCAGAGTTTCCCAAGGTGTTTTTCAATTGTGTGATTCAGACTTTCCCATATTCTTAATTATGACATTAGTACCAGTAGTAGGATCCTTCTCACCAATGATATTTCCTGCTATTGACTAGGTTAACTACTTAACTGTTACATGGTAGGCTTCTAATTTTTGGTTTAGGATTCAGGCTGCAGTGAGATTTTATATCAATTTACTCCCCTTATCTATTTTTCATCATGACATGGAAAAGATCACTATAAAGAAGATATTGGAAGGCAGTATAGTTCTCAAGCTAATATTGAGGATGAACTTGGCCGAACCTCAAATATAGAAACCATTTACTTTTACTGGTCAGTAACTTAGAGAATCATTTTGAGGCCCAGAATTTGTTGCAAGAGGAACAAAACTTTGGAAGGGATTAGACAAATTGTCCAAAACTTTCTCAAAACAAGCATTTACTCAGCAATACAACGATAGTCAATCTTAATTAAATCAACATGATCTCAGACCAGATCAAATCCAACTTAAGCCATCCGTTCTAATGCCTTTTAAAGTTGTTATAAGTTGTTGATATAATCTTTTCAGCTCTGCAGTAGAGGTGTGTCAGGAACTTGCATGCAAATTTCCTTTTTTTAAAATCTTTCTAGTTTCAATTCGATCACTATTAGAAATTCCCTAATTCATTCTTTCTCTTGATTGTAAAATTACAGATTTTCATGTTCTGTTTTTTTCCCTTAGTATTCAAGTGTGCTTCATTTCTATGTTTTTGTCTTTTAGCCAGCTAGGGTGGCTCTGAAATCAGGATGTGAAGGGGTTGCAGCTATTAACACAATCATGAGTGTAATGGGAATTGATCTCAATACCTTGCGCCCAGAACCTTGTGTTGAGGGGTTGGTTATCACTTCCTGGATACATATGACAATACCCTGCTTCACGCCTCAAAATTTGTATTCATTCCCACTACACTATTATGCAGGTATTCCACACCTGGAGGCTATTCTTCAAAGGCAGTTCATCCTATTGCACTTGGAAAAGTGATGCAGATTGCACAAATGATGAAAGCGGAATTTGGTGATGAGGACTATTCGCTTTCTGGTATTGGAGGTGTTGACACAGGTGGTGATGCTGCTGAATTTATTCTACTTGGAGCAAATACTGTTCAGGTTGGGCTCCACCTACATGTTTTATTTTCATGCTTTATTGTATTTCAGTTGTTTGGGAAAAATTAGGCTCTTCTTTGTGGTCACATCAAATTTTTTTTTTTTTCTATTTTCAACATATATGCGAGTGCATTTGCAAGGTGTATTATTTTTAGCATATTGATTTAGGTAGGTCTCTTAGTGTATATCCATTTGGGTTTTTATGCCTGCTTTTGGGAATGTTGTTTCACTTTTGCTCTTTGGCTTATAAGTTATAATTTGTGCCACAAAGAGAATGAAGTTTCTATATCAAGTCTTCACTTCCACTCTACTCTTTCCTAGTTTAGACTCTAGCGGAACCTTCAAGGGTTGCTTCATGGTTGCATGAGCTTAAAGTATCTAACCAATAAGGTAGGGGCCCTACCTGCCGACTGGCCTGCTAGCATTTTTGGCAGCTTCCTCTTTTACCAAGTTGCCTTGGCCAGGTTTGCTGGATCGATCTTATCCAAGTTTGTGTCTAAGTTATCGGTTGGCCAGCAATTTAACGTACATCCTTGTATAGATACATTTTGGTTGTGAAATGCACCATCTGGATGACAGCTTCGGCTTCACTTTAAGTATATCTAATCTCTTTATGTAGGTGTGGAAATCTGATGAACTTCGTGTATGACTATCCTTTTTTATTTTTGATTTTTTAAAGTAATAATTCCATAATCCCCCTTATTTGTGCTCAGCAAACTTTTCAGGCATAGCCATCTCTTACATGAACTGCTGTCTTGTTCTAGATTATCACTAGTGAAAAATTTCAGAATAATAACCTTAGGAAGATGTGTCCATTGTATTGGCTTCCATTGGAACAATTAGCTGATTGATTAACACTGTCAAGCTCTTGATATTAAGATACATATTGTTTTGTGGTAATTTAGTATTGAAACCTATCAGAACTGAAGGATATGGAATAATTTATGTATACCTTATTTATGATAGAGTGGACCCATGTAACTTACTGCTCTGGAATTGTTAAATGGTACGATCAAGGTTCTAAAAAGCCTTAGGCGCTAGTCGGGCGGTGGGGGGCCACCTAGCACCTAGGACGCCTAGGCGGTACCTAAATGTTTTGACTATTTTTAATTATTTTAATTATTATTTTGATATTATATATAATATAAATGTTTTAAAATTACTATAAATTCAAGATTATTCCAACCATTATTTTAAAGAACAAGTATCATTTACATAACCATAAATTCAAGATTAACAAGAACATAAACATGCATGATCTTATGAGATAATATGCATGTTTTAGTAAAATCGAAATCATAAATTCAAGATTACCAATAACAAATGGAGGCATGATATTATGATAAAGTATCCAAGATTCTAGTAGAATTCAAAACAAAAAAATCACAAAATACATCATTTGATTCATTTTTCTTATAGGCTATAATGCTAGACTCCCAGTACTCTTCTTCTTTTCGATATCTCTCCAAGACTCTATCTTCATTAGACTTAAACTTCACCTCCTCGTTACATTCTTCGTTTGTCTCCTCATCCAATACAAATCTTATTCTTGAAGTTCTCTAACTTCACGGGATGAAGAGCTACCACCAATGTTTTTAGAACTTCTCTTAGGCACTAGAACATTATCCGCTCCCATCGCTTCTCCAACCATTCACCAAGTAAGTCTCGAACCGGTGTCGACCTCATCATCACTTTCTTCATCATCACCACCATCAACAATCTGTCCTTGAGCCTTACTAGTTTTAGTCGCTAGTAATACATCTACTCCTCGCTCCTTCCCCCTTTTCTTCTTATTGATGATCTAGACATTGAATTGGACATGGACTAGATTAAAAAAAGGAAAGCCCAGCCCTGGACCCCCCTAGATCTGCTTGGGCTTGCCTAGTCCGCTTGGGCAACCGCCTAGCCCCGCCTAGGGGCCTGGGCCGCTTTTCTGCACCGCCTAGGGGCTAAGCTAAGCTAGGCGATGGGGGACCTTCTAGCGGCTAGGTGGCCGCCTGTGCCGCTTTTTAGAACACTGGGTACGATCAAACCAGATTGGAATTAGGCTAGTTTGGTTCAAGAAAACTATCAAGCTGAAAATTGCAAGATTAGTTTTATATCTATTTAATATGATAGAATAAAATTTGTTTTGAATACAGAGACAAATTATGTCTCTCATGCCTGGTGAGTGATCACCCTTAATCCTAAAACTTATTCTTGTTTACAACTTGTGTTGTTTAGCTGCAAAAAACTCTGAGCAGCAACCGAACTATGCGGTCCATATACTCGTTATTGCCATAGCAATTGATTGCTCATCAAGAATTCGTGTTATTTTGTTTGATCTAACCATGGCACCGTAAAATTGTATAAAGCAGATAGTCAAATGCAATCTAAATGTGATAAGTTGATCGCATACCATTTCTTGGGCACCTTAGTGCGGCTATCCAAAATTATATCATTTAGAAGTATTTTTATTGGTGGCAGTCATCTTGAATGTTCGGCATTTGATTTAATTTCTCCAAGTTATGTAATTTTTATGATATTCTCATTACTTGTGCTTCTACACATGTTGCTGGCTACCTTCACTGTTTTTTACTGGACTGTAGGTATGCACGGGTGTGATGATGCACGGTTATGGCCTTGTGAAGAAGCTCTGTTCGGAGTTGGAGGATTTCATGAGGAAGCATAACTTTTCTTCTATCGAGGATTTCAGAGGGTCAGGGTTTTACCTTTTTTTTAAAAAATTCCTGAATAATGTTGGGGGGTACTTTCAGATGTAGAACTTCTTTTGCTTTAGGAGGGTATTATTCTCTGATCCAATTTGCCATGTTGAAATTCTCTTTGCTACTGACAAGCATTTTAATCCATATCATTTCAGGATCTCTCTTGATTATTTTACCACCCATACCGATCTGGTGCGGCGACAACAAGAGGCCATCAGGCAGAGAAAAGCTCTAAAGAAGGGATTGCAGTCGGACAAGGATTGGACAGGAGATGGCTTTGTAAAGGAGACTGAGAGCATGGTGTCCAATTGAAGTATCACAGTGTAAGTATTTCTTTCTCGACTATTACAGAATCCTGCCTTTTTATCAATGTTTGGACTTGAAACCTTGGTTAGCACACTTCAACTGAAATAATTATGTGAAATTAGTAATATCCAACTATTCTCTCTTTGGTGAGAAGCTGCATCTGAAATTTCCTGTTGATAAAGCTCTGATATGACATGTTTCTTAACTGTGGTTTTGGTTGCTCGAAGATACGGGGGAGGAACTTGGAGACACTAGGTGCAACTACCACTTACTGTATTTTGGTCTATTGGACCATATAAAGAGTAATGTCTATGACCACCTGGTGGGTAGACTCATCAGGATAGCAGCTAGGTCACGATGTCTTTCCCAGGGACATGCTTTATGATTTGACTCTTGAAGGATCTACTCCAAAAGATATGGGTTGAAGTTTTTGTGGCATTGGTCTTTGAATGATAATCCATATTGAAGATTTGTTATTTAAATAAAAGTGGGTAAATTGCATTTCCTAATTCTTGTATGGACAATAGGTAGAAAAGGCCAGCCAAATGATGGGATCCAAGAAGAGAAAGAGGTAGAGTGGTTGGTTAATTGCGTTATTGCTGTAGTAACAATATTCTCCTAATTTTTTAAAATTTCATGAATTATTCACAAACTTTAAGGTAAAAGAATTATTCAGCAACATGGGGCTTGCCTGAATTATGCACGAATTTGACGAATAATTCACAAATTTGTCTATTTTTTATATGATACTTTTTTTTATTATAAATGTATGTTTTGATATCTATTTACATAGAATTGCTAATGTGATATAATATTTTTATATTTTATGTTTGCGAACTTTTGCCAAACTCATTTCAGACTTTATGGAATTTTTCCCCTTTCAAATTTTGCACCGTTGCCGAATTATTGCCGAACACCGAATTTGTCACTATCCGATTGGCCAAATTGAACATCTGATGGAAAAACTTAAAGGGAGGGCATTCTGAAGACAAGACCTGGAGAAGCTGTACCTTGCAAATTGCAACCCCATGATGTGTTGCATAATATTACTTTCCAGATGATGACTTTTTTTTTTCAATCTTTGATTTTCTAACAATGCTTAATTTCTGTAGTTTCCATCATCATCAGCATCATTTAAGTCTAATCTTGTCATAGGATGGGGACTACAATATAGTAGAGCCCTAATTAGGACGAGAATTTTTTTATCGATTGTCAGTGCAGAAAAATTCTAATCTTGTCATAGGTTGGTAGACGTTGCTTGCTGGTTACGTAGTTTGAGCTCGTACAACCAATTGGCAGCACTCTTAACTAAGGTTAACTCAAATTAAGAAATAGTCTTAGGCGAAAGTAAAGAAAAGATTTAGCATAGGGATGCATTCATATTTTATGCGAACCACTGTAGATGGATTGAGAGAAGGGGGGAGGAGAATGATACTCGTGTCGCGCTAGTGGAACCTTATGAAGGACGGCCTCATGAGTTTGAGGAAGTTTCACACCACCATGGGATTTGAGAGAAACTATGTTTCACATTTCCTTCATCATCAATTACCTCTGAAAGGATGCTATTACATGCTTAATATAGGAGAGCACCAAAAAACCCAATAACGACTCAAAAAGGTCTTTGACAAAACCCAACTCGAAGACACATAAAAGCCGACTTAATGACACAAAAACACAATATTAAGAGACCACTTTTCTGATAACAAACAACTGACTTGGTCTGGCCTGCCAGCTTTTTAAGTCAGTTTTTATATGTATTTAAGTCAGGCTTTACTTAGGTGGTCTGAGGAAGCCTCACACCACATGGTCTAGCCTGTCGCACCGCCTCGGCTCCTCCAGGTTGGAAGGAGGGATTAGGCGAGGGGGGTTAGGGGTTCCGGCCGGGTGAAACAGGGAAGAAGAGAAGGAAGGAGAGGAAGAATGAGAAGAGAGTAAAGGGAAGAAGGGAGGAGGGATGAGGAAAGAGAGAGGAGAGGGAGACTCACCGGAGTCGAGATTATTGCGTGCGATGTGTCGAGGACGCGTACACAACAATGGGGAGAAGAGCAACGCCGCACGGTAGATGTGGTGATGGGAGCTCGTGAGAAAAAGAGAGGGGTGCCCTTATAAATGGTAGGAATTAATCCTACTTAGATTAGGAGAGGGGGTCTCATCCCCACTGTCCGATCCTCTCATCGGACCAATGAGAAGAGAGTTCAAGGCTAATGGGAGAGGGGAGGGATTTTCTCCAACTGATCAGATCTTGGGTTCGATTCAACTCAGATTCAAGTCCTAATTCAATCCTTGTAAGGATCCAAGTGCCTACCCGCACTACTAACTTCGAAAAATTATCTCTCTTAAACAACTCATCCAAAATCGCCCACAAATAGGTGTTGGAACTGGGGCAATGATGCGCATGAACCAAATAAATTTAGGCGCATTCTACGACCTGAATGACATCCGAACTTCTGTAACGCCAATTGGCACTCCGCGGTTCAACCGCACATAAGTTCCTACCCACATCTCGTATTGACGTGTGCGGATATGCCTTGCTTAGAACACGCAAGCACGAACAAAACCATACATACAATGATGACAATTATCACACAAATTTTTCGGAATATTCATTGCCATTAAATTGACGATGAACAAAATTATTCCTTAATAATAAAATAATACCATACTAAATAATAAAAATTATAGGTTATTATATTATTCAACACCATCTTCACAGTTGATATTTGTTTCACAAACTTTTAAATCATGTTCAAATGCTTGACAACGAAGGTTATTATATTATTCAACACCATCTTCACAGTTGATATTTGTTTCACAAACTTTTAAATCATGTTCAAATGCTTGACAACGAAATCTCCTTTAAACTTCAACTTCACAAGCTTCCTAATCAAGAAAGTTTTATTGCCGACAAATTTTCTTTTGGCAAAAATATACCAATATCTTCCCAAGTTTGCTTGCTGAAGATCATTCGACATATAGTGGAAGACACTCTCATCCAACCATTATTGATCGGTGCTGATAAGTTCTGGTTCTTTTGGTTGGCTTCATCACCTTTTATGGGGACATAAAACTCTTTGCAATATAATATATTCGCCATCTTTTCTATCTAAATTACCCAATTGTTGCCATTAAAACTAACCAACCGAGGTCTAGTGGCCATTTCCTTCTTAACACAAACATAAATAAATATCAAACTAAAGCTCTGATACCGTTTGTTGGAAAACACATCTCTGTCTCTCTCTCTCTCTCTCTCTCTCTCTCTCTCATATCTTCATGCAAGGTTGGACTAAGACCACATGGGCCCATTCGATCACCGGCAATTCATGCACATGAGATTAATGGACCCCCCAACAAGAGCAAATTTTCTGAAGCTATTTCCTTTTTGGGTTGGCAGATCCTTGAAACATAAAAGATACAAGTTCTCTTTCACTTAGGAATTCCATGGATGAGATATCTTCTTGCCATTTTAGTTACCAGTCCATCACTGATAAGTAAACCTAAATTGGGATACATTCCCCCTCAAGATGTATGCTTACTGAAACAAAGAGAGATGGTTCAATGGTACAAAGTGTGTCTGTTGATTGGATCTTGTCACCTCTGAAGTGATGCATCACTCCACAAAGTGTGCAGTCCAATGGCTTCAGTGGTCTTATAAATGATCATGGATTCCGCCACCATCGTTCTCGTGACATGTGGCGTCTCAGGAGAGTTATACTAGCCAAGTAGAAATGCCGACACATGTCATCTGATCATTGGCTGCCTTAATAGAGACTTGGAAGGAAAAAATAGTGGTGAGTTGAGGAAGCCTTTTGCCTTTATGACTTTGTAGGGTCTTCTCTTAGTTGTTTTCTCCTCTGATGGATCTCCACTTTGATTCCCTTATTAGGTCTTTCTCAATACCCAGCAACTGAGCTTTTCGACTAATGGAACTTATTTATTGTAACACATGCATGATGAGGCTTAAAGTGGTGGAAGTCTTATGTGGCTTTGCATGCCTGCCCTTCACAATTTGAGGCTATCAAGAGGATGAGGACAAGGACAAAATAGGTAGGGCCTAATTCTATGCACGAGCGATGCACGTGTGCGAAGAGCGAACGAGATCGTGGGGCCCTCTCGTAGAGATCAGGTTCCGCTCGAAGATGGGTGTCTTCATTGGATTTGGTTTACTTGAACTGGAGCACGCACGAGCGATGCACGTGTGCGAAGAGGGAAAGAGATCGTGGGGTGCTTCTCGTATAGATCAGGTTCTGCTCGAAGTTCAAGTCTCCTAGAAAAAGACTGAAGTCGTATAGATATATATATATATTTATATATATTTTTTTTCTCTAATATTGTTTTTGATTCAAGGTAGGGGTAGCAATGGGTATTATTTCATTTCCGCCATAAATCCCTTTTTTTTTTAAGCTTATTCAACTCAGTGATGAGTTGGCGGGGGGGCGGCTGCTGCCCCCCCTGTCTGTAAGGCGGCCAGGGGTTTAGGGATCATTTGGTGAGGAGTTCCAATCCAAATACTAGACTTATACAACTTCCCCAATGGATAAGATGAAGGTGTCCTTACTTGGAAAGTTTTATCCATACTTTCTCCTCAACTTGCCATCCCCCTTGGTCCAATCCTCACATTGGGCTCTAAAGAAACATTTAGCTCTATAATGTGGCTGGTATAAACAAATCCTTTTTAAGAGAGAGAGAGATGGCATACAACCACCATTCAAAAGATTTATTCTGAAAGTTGTACCACATGGCTTGGAATCATCATCAGTATTGATTCGATAGTGGTGGTGGTGGTCAACTTAACAATCTGAAAACAATGTACTTATCTTTGCGCATTACGGAACGGGTGCGATTGCTCGTGATTGGCCAAGTGGACGGTTTGATAACCCTGTCAGATCGGATGATGATTATGAACTAAACAGGCGAAGCAGCAACAGCCGCCCCCCGTTCCCTGAAAGGAAGTAAGGAACACATCCTAGTCCAATTTGTTCGGATAAACCAGATCTCGCGCACCACTAAATGTTGTTTTTTTTTATTTTTGGCAAGTAATGGTCGACAAGAATCCTACGATAAAATAAGCGTGTTTTTTTAATACATTCGATGCAAGACCAAGGCATGTTTGTCTTTTAATTAGGAGTGTTAGGGTAAGATCCTTAATTTATATATATATATATATATATATATATATATATATATATATATATATATATATATATATATATATATAGAGAGAGAGAGAGAGAGAGAGAGAGAGAGAGAGAGTAGTGATACATTGCGGCGGGTAACATGCGGGCTTAACGTCCGGCGACCTCCTTCGGGGATATTTTTGGGATTTTTTTTTTTGGGGATTGATCATCCACCCTTGGATTGGACACACAAAAAATTTCAGCCCGATCCAAGGCTTGTAGGCCGTCCAAATGTGTTGATCTTTTATCGGTCGTTCAATTTTTTCGTCATTTTGATCAACACATTTGGACGGCCTATAGGTCTTGGATCGGGCTGAAATTTTTTGTGTGTCCAATCCAAGGGTGGGTGATCAATCCCCAAAAAAAAAAAATTCCAAAAATACCCCCGAAGGGGGTGCCGCACGTTAAGCCAACATGTTACCCGGAGTGTAATTAGAGTGACAAAGGGTGTATTTAAAAGGTGTACTTTGCCTTCAAGCAAAAATGTGAAAAAGATAAGAAATTACTATTGATTATGTCATGTAAATCCTCTTTTATTCTCATTTCACAACTTCCTTCAGCACGTACATTCTCTTTCTCAATCGTGTTGCTGTCGAAGTCGGCTGCTTAGGTGGTGGCGACCATCCCGACATTGGCCAATGGTGGTTGTGTTGGAGTCGCCGGTCCGCTGGAAGCGAGTGTTAAAGCCAAATGGTGTGTTTACACCAAAGATTAGATGAACAATTGTCTTTTGCCTCCGAAGGAGGTCATTGTCGGCACGGAGGTCACTGTCGTGCCGGCAAGTAGGGACAGCTGATCGATTGTGTTTCTTTGCTGAAGACGGTCGCTGTTGTGCCGATAGGCATGAGTATTACTAGCATATATATGTATACAATAGTAATATAAACATGCATTACTATATGATAATCCCCAACCCTCTACGGAGGCATGCATTGCCCGAAATTACTACCATAGTTGTGTATAATTCTTTATAAGTGTTCCTTTTCCAAGATAACCATTGGGGTTGGCTGTTGTGAGGTTACAGGGCAAGGTGGTGGTGTACTAGTGTCATGACATACCAAACTTGTATAGGCCCACATGATTTGTTCATCTTTCTACAGGTCTTTTCGGTTTTTTTTATTTTTTATTTTTATGCAAACCCCCTCCTTGTCCAGTGATGAGGAAAGCTAAACCTAATCTTTGCCATTATGTCTTATTAAATCCTCTCATTCTAATCCTTATTTCAGAGAGAGAGAGAGAGAGAGAGAGAGAGAGAGAGAGAGAGAGAGAGAGAGAGAGAGAGAGAGAGAGAGAGAGAGATCTTTTGTCTTATTCCGGGATTATTATTATTGCTCAATGTCGGGGGAATAGAAATATTCCACATGAACCTCATTCATCGAGTAATATTGGGTAGTGGGTTGATGGTTATCTGAACAACTCATTAAGGATTTGATAGCGAATACAATCCACTTTGATAATTTGACCCTTTGGTAGTGTGTGGTCCCCCCCCCCCCCTTCCTCTTGGATGGGGGGGAGGGGGGGAGGGGGTTATTCTCAATGAGAAATTCTATTCAGTCCTAAGGTTTTTTCCGATTTCGCCGGCCCGATTGATGTGGCAGCATGCAACTGGTGCTGTTAAAGATTTTAAAATCGCTAGTCGGTTTCAGCCACCAGTTACACGCTGCCACGTTAATCGGACTGGCAAAATCAGGACAAACCTTCGGCATGAGTAGCATTTCTCATTCTCAGTATGCTCCCATTCTCACTTTCAATCAAGGCTTCAAAAAGGATATGCACTATTCTGATATATTCCCTCAAATGCTCAATTGGACTAAAATTAAAATCATGACAATTAAAAGATTCAATCTTAAATTTTAGGGTAAATTATACTTTACCACCCGTGAAGTTTAGCTCAAAAACACTTAACTGCATGTAGTTTTTTTTGTTCCAAATCGCACCCTACAGTTTGAAATATTAGCACAATGTAGTTTTTATCTTATCAAAACTGAATTGAATTGAAGGGGGACAAAATGTCGGTTTTTAACTATAAGGGGGTTAAGTGCTTTTCAGCTAAACTTCAGGGGGCAGGTGTAATTTATCCTAAAATTTATCTTAAGACCTAAAATTATTGAAAATTCTATCTTAGGAATCCACCTTGGGTTCATCCCATGACTGCTAAATAATAATACCACAGGATGCAAGGAAAATGAGATGGATAGCATAGATGGGTTTGGTATGGTACCGGATTTTCAATTCGGTACCGAAGTGGAACCCTAAAATTATTTAACAAAAATCAAGTTGATTTTAATTTCTCATTTTTGTAGGTTTTTCAAAACCGGCAATTAGAAAGAAAGCATCAACATTCGAACTTAAGGGTATTAGTTGGGGGTAAAGTGAAGTGAAGTAAAATGCTTCTTTTTTGTATCTCTTCCCATTTGGCAAACCCCAAAACAAGAACAAAGTAAATGATGTAGGAATATGACGTAAGAGGAATGTTATAAGTGAGTTGTGAGCTGCCGGTTTAGAAAATGAGCTGCGATTGATTTGTCCATCCTAAAAGTTTTGGATTTTGATAAAATTTGGTGAGGGTGTTGTCTAGGGTAAGATGATCATCCTCATCAATTTTCATCAAATTCTAAAAATTCTAGGGTCATCAAATGGTAGAAGCAAAATTTTTCATTCATAGTCACCGTTAATTTTGCAGATTTTGCTTGTACCATTTGATGACCCTAGAAGTTTTGGAATTTGATGAAAATTGATGAAGATGATCATATTACCCTAGGTAACACCCTCACCAAATTTTATCAAAATTCAAAACTCCTAGGAGGAGAAAATGAGTGCCCCCGGTAGCTCACAGCTCAACGTAACAGCTCTATCTGAAGTAAATCTTGTAAAGTAGATATCAAAAAAGGAAAAAAAAAGTTCTACTCCACTTTACTTTATTTTGGGGTGTTTTGACCTAGCCCCCAGCTAATTGGGGTAATTAAATAGTACCCTCTTTGATCTTAATTTTTGAGTCTTACACCTTGTTGACCATAAACTCACATGGCCTTTTGCAATTGAAAAGTGATTTTTAGGAGGGTAAAACTCAAAAAAATTAAGGCCAAGAGGGAGCACTTTTTAGTTACCCGAATTAAGTGTGTGTGTGTGTGGGGTGAAAAACAAAATCCTTATTTTATTATGTGGCCTATCCTATGGACTCCATATAGAATTGGTGAGAAGTATTAATTAAAAGAAATGCTACTTAGCTCCAAGGTTTTTTCGATTCCAAAACTTTGATTGATGTGGCAGTATATAATTGGTGGCTGAAACTAACTAACGATATTTAAATCTTTTACATTGCGAGTAGTACGTTGCCATATCAATCGGACCGAGTGAAGTCAGAAAAATCTTCGAGCTGAATTGCATTCTCATTAATTGATTAATGATAAGTAGAAAAAGAAATGGAGAGAACCTTATCCCGAAGAAGGGCAGACAGAGGGGTGGGATTGAAATGGACAGCTAATACGTCCCTGTTACTATTCTAAGTTTAATGACCTAGTTGCAATAATCCAATGCAAAGGTCTCAATTTATACTATACGAGGCAATGATAGGTATGCTTTCCCTTTCTCTCTCTTCTCTCTCTTCTCTCTCTATCTATCGAATGTGCATACAAGTGCATCTCATTGGAGATTGGGATTAAAGAACAGTGATAATCTCATCCCCATCGCTGTTGACTGCCAACCCACTTCCCTTTCCCATTATCCTCACGAGAGAGAGAGAGAGAGAGAGAGAGAGAGAGAGAGAGAGAGAGAGTACACCCATGGGACGCGGGTCAGCTGTCTTGTGTGGGGCTGCAAACAGCCTCGGAAAATTGAAGTGAGTTCCACATTGGCTGATGAACTGGAATACGTCCTATCTATCCAAATCCAATGCAACATAAACTATTCTTCAAACATCCATACTTTGGCTACGAGTAAGGCGCAAATAAGCCGAGCCGAGCCGAGCCGAGCCGATTGAGATCTACTCATGAACAGTTTGGTTCCTTTGTGGTCCTGACTGCGGGTGCATATTTGGTGCCCGCTCCCCATGGTATGTTTACTTACAGTTGAATAGCGGGCAGCCACGTGGCATGGAAAAGTGGAGAAATAGGGGAGACAATTTGGAACGACGGATGGTGGTGGTCACCGAAGCCCTGTCCACCAACCCACCAACCCCCCCTCCCCCCCCCCCCCAAATGAGAAATATAATTTAGTTCCAAGCTCTTCCATATTCTACTCAGTACAACTGACATGGCAGCGTTCAACTGGTGGCTAAAATTCACTAGCGATATTTAAATCATTAACAACACCTATTGTACGCTACCATGTCAGTCATGCTAAGCAGAATCAGAAAAAACCTTCGGACTGAATATCATTTCTCTTTCTAAATCTCTTGCGGCCCCCGTCTCTGACCATAACCTAAATCAGCCACTACGTTCTCTTCTCCTTCCCCAGCGGCCCACTCTAGCGACCCAACTGGTGCCCTACCCCCTCCGTACTTGATGCCCTACACACCTTCTCTTTCATCTCTTCGGCTACCACCACCAAACATCGGGCTTCAGTCGTCGACAAGGGTCGATGGCAGTGGCAGCAGAGGTTGTTGATAGCGGATGTGGTTGTCTGTGGCAGCCGGTGGCGTAGGTCGGTGGGCGCTGTCGCTCACCACTCTCCCATGCTCCATGTTATCCCCCTCCCTGCTTCTCCACTTTTCTCTACCATGTGGTTGCGCACTGTCGTATTTAAGCAAACACACCTTACGAAGCGGGCATCAACATCATTGGCAACGCAGATCCTAGAGAAGAAGGGACTAAAGCCTGACTAAAGTTAAACCTAATGGAAAAAAGGGCCAAATTAACAGTAGGTCGATGGAGTTGATGCTCTATTATGTTAAGGACATGCTAAGTTGTGTTTAGCGTTAAGTCCCTTTAAAATTGTTATTTTTTAAATGTCAATTTTATCTCTGTATGTAGTTGTACAGGGAAATTATATAGAAAAGTAACAATTTGGTCGAATGACAAATAAGAGTGCATGTAGTAGCTGCTACAATGAAATCATTGTAGCAGCCACAGTGAAATCACTGTATCATCTATATTGATTTCATTATGGCGATGTTTTGCACTCGAATGTAGCAATTGTTACTCTTCTGCCTTCATCATGCATGAGTAACAATTGCTACAATGTTTTGCTACTTTTTGCATTTAAATGTTACCCTTTAATGTTGTTGTATCAAAGTTGTGTGTACCATTCTCTTTTGGAGCCGGCAACGCAACAGTCGGAGAGAAGGAGGGGAGATCGGCCATGCAACAAGCACCCCCCCCCCCCTCCCCCCCCCCCCCCCCCCTCTCCCTGGGTCGGCATGTACCCAGAGGGGGGGGGGGGGGGGGGGGTCGGCCGGTCACCAAGGAAGCACACCCCCCCTGGGTCGGCATGTACCCAGAGGGGGGGTCGGTCGGTTGGTCCACAAGGAGGCACCCCCCCCCTGGGTCGGCATGTACCTAGAAGGAGGGGGTCGGTCGGTTAGTCCACAAGGAGGCATACCCCCCCCCCCCTGGGTCGGCATGTACCCAGAGAGGGGGGGGGTCGGTCGGTTGGTCCACAAGGAGGCACACCCCCCCCCCCCCCCTGGGTCGGCATGTACCTAGAGGGGGGGGGGTCGGTCGGTTGGTCCACAAGGAGGCACCCCCCCCCCTTGGGTCGGCATGTACCTAGAAGGAGGGGGTCGGTCGGTTGGTCCACAAGGAGGCATACCCCCCCCCCTGGGTCGGCATGTACCCAGAGAGGGGGGGTCGGTCGGTTGGTCCACAAGGAGGCACACCCCCCCTCGATGGGACGTGCAACGAGCTGAGGAGTGAAGCAGCAGTCGAACACGGAGGTCTCGTTGTGCTGACAACGCTCCGCGATTTCCGGGCCAAAGTGTCCAGGTGTCAACCGCGCGCCACGTCACCACGGCGGTTGAGCTTATTGCGGGGACACGTCAACCGCCCGATTTTCACGGAGCGCCGTAACCGTCACCCTGCCACTATAAAAGGGGACCTACCCCTTCAGCAAAAAAAAAAAAAGAACTCTGGAGGAGACGCTGCCCGTTTCGTCCCGGAATTTGTGGAGCTGCGAAGATCGGTCGGTCTGCACCCAGAGGCTGTCTGCGGAGATCGGTCGGTCTGCACCCAGAGGCTGTCTGCGGAGGTCGGTTGGTCTGCACCCAGAGGCAGTCTGCGGAGGTCGGTCGGTCAGCAGCCAGACACTGTTTGCAAGCGACCTGCAGACAGACGCTGTCTACAGCGGACGGTAGTCTGAGTGAAATTGCAGAGGTCGGTAATTTGGGAGACCGGTCCTCAGGGTATGTAATTGGGGTTAAGGTGAGAGATTGTAACCGAAAGAATAGTCTTAGTGCATTCTCGCCCCACCCGTGGTTTTTTCCCCTTCGTCGTTGAGAAGGGGTTTTCCACGTAATTCCCGGTCCATTTTTATTTGGCTTGTTGGATTGTGCTCGCCACCCGAACCGCCCGGTTCGATTCAGAACCCCCCACAATCTTGGCGCCGTCTGTGGGATTGTGACGACCAAGATCCAATAGGCCAATAGCCAAGAGCCAAGACTCCTGAGGCGGGAATGCCAAGATGGATGAGGTGAGGTGAGGTGAGGTGAGGTGTACAAGGCCATGAGTTAGCCCCACATCGCCTGGAGAGAAGGAGATCCTGAGCTACTTATATAATTTTCCCTCCCAAACATAGAAGACGCGTTTTAAAGCCGTGCGCCGCTACGAAATTCGTAAGAACTCCGTAGTTAAGCGTGCTCGAGCGAGAGTAGTACCAGGATGGGTGACCTCCCTGGGAAGTTCTCGTGCGAGCACGGGCAAAGCGGACAATATCTTGTGTGTTTGGGGCGGATGTTACAAAATGGTATCAGAGCCGGTTCTCCTTGGGATGGGGGGGTCTAACCCTACACGAGGACGTGTAGCCCTAAGGGGGGTGGAATGTGACGACCAAGATCCAATAGGCCAATAGCCAAGAGCCAAGACTCCTGAGGCTGGAATGCCAAGATGGATGAGGTGAGGTGAGGTGAGGTGAGGTGTACAAGGCCATGAGTTAGCCCCACATCGCCTGGAGAGAAGGAGATCCTGAGCTACTTATATAATTTTCCCTCCCAAACATAAAAGACGCGTTTTAAAGCCGTGCGCCGCTACAAAATTCGTAAGAACTCTGTAGTTAAGCGTGCTCGAGCGAGAGTAGTACCAGGATGGGTGACCTCCCTGGGAAGTTCTCGTGCGAGCACGGGCAAAGCGGACAATATCTTGTGTGTTTGGGGCGGATGTTACAAAATGGTATCAGAGCCGGTTCTCCTTGGGATGGGGGGGTCTAACCCTACACGAGGACGTGTAGCCCTAAGGGGGGTGGAATGTGACGACCAAGATCCAATAGGCCAATAGCCAAGAGCCAAGACTCCTGAGGCGGGAATGCCAAGATGGATGAGGTGAGGTGAGGTGAGGTGAGGTGTACAAGGCCATGAGTTAGCCCCACATCGCCTGGAGAGAAGGAGATCCTGAGCTACTTATATAATTTTCCCTCCCAAACATAAAAGACGCGTTTTAAAGCCGTGCGCCGCTACGAAATTCGTAAGAACTCTGTAGTTAAGCGTGCTCGAGCGAGAGTAGTACCAGGATGGGTGACCTCCCTGGGAAGTTCTCGTGCGAGCACGGGCAAAGCGGACAATATCTTGTGTGTTTGGGACGGATATTACAGGGATAGTCTTCAAGACTTCCTACTAATAGCTTTCGACTGTAGACCCGTGGGTGTCGACCAGTCCGAAGCTACCTGCAACCAGCAGTCCACGACCACACGATTGAAGAACGATGGCCGGAGGACCATATCGTACTCGCTCGACGTCGCAGCTCCTGTCCGAAGCTGCACCACTTGGAGATGCAAATGACGTCGGGCGTCTTGTTCAACAGCCAACGGACACGGAGCGCGTAGTCCCGTTGGCGAATCCTGTACTGGGGGTCGGGGAGTCCAGTCAAGCTCCGGTAGCAACCCTGGCTCCTCTGACAGGGGGTCTATCGGAAGCTTTTCTAGCCACAATGATGATGACCCAGCAAGCTCTCACCACCCAGCTCCAAACGATGCAGCGCAACTACGAGGAGTTGCGTGACTTCGTGCGGGCCGCACCGACGGGTGGTCTACTCAACCAGGGCATATTGGCCCAAGCGGGACAGAGTCTCCCCACTCAAGCTGCCCCACCAGTGCAAACGCAGCCGTAACCAGTGCCTCAGGTGGAGGTCAGGGTTAATCGCTCGGTGGAGATCCAGAGTGCAAATCCCGACGGGCGAGACTCGAGTAGCCCGGAGCCTGCGGAGAGAAACAAACACACCCGAGCTGCGTCGGCGCGCTCGGATGTCTGGTCCCGGCTCGGGGCACACCCTCGACAGCCGCATGCCTCCAAGCATCACTCGAAGACGGACTCGGCACAAGTGCATCGCCCGAAGCGAGACGAAGAACATCATCGTCAACTGAGTGATAGTCATCACACTCGGAGGACGCCAGCCAGTCGGCAGCCGGCTCATACTACCGACCGGAGGAGCGTACACGAACGCATTCGAGTACATGCGTCGGAGCGACACGGGGAGCGAGAGGAGATCCAGCGAGACCGACCAGGGGTCCGAGCTCCCGACCGGTTGGAGGAAGTCGCCATCCGAGGAGCCGCACGATCGCCGCTTGTCGAGAAGCTGCTCCGGGAGCCATTCCCTCGCAGATGGAATCCTCCACGCCTTCCCAAGTTTGACGGATCGAAAGACCCGGTGGAGCATGTACTGTTTTTTCGGGATGCTCTGGTCCCGCACGAGGATGATCATATCCTCTGTCGGACCTTCGCCAACAGCTTGACGGGAACCCCCCTCGAATGGTTCCACAAGCTTAGGCCCTTGTCCATCTCCTCCTTCTCGGAGCTGAGCACGCGGTTCATTGACCAGTACCGATGTAACCGCCGGGAGCTGAAGACTCTGGAGTCACTCTTCGGGATGAGTATGACCCAGAAGGAGACGCTCCGACAATTCTACCATAGGTTCAGGTCCGAGTACCTGAGCTTGGCGGACGCAGACGGGCAGGATCGCATGGTGATCGCGGCCTTCAAGAACGCCATTCGGCCTGCCCAGCTTGCCAACGCGTCGCTCATCAAGCAAACCCCGGAGATGATCGACGAGCTATCGCGGCGCGTCGAGAAGTACATCAAGATCGAAGACACGGACCGTAAGAGGAAGGCAGTGGAAACCAGGGTCACGAACCAGGGCTACGCCAAGCCTGCTGCTGTGAAGAACGTTAACAAGCAGCAGGGGGATGCGACACGGCACGAGGCAAAGCGGCAAAGGCAAGACAGGCCAGCGAGGCCGCAGTGGAACAGAGAGTTCACAGTACTGAACGCCCCCATTGACCAGATTCTGGAAGCTATCAAGGGCGAACCATACTTCAAGTGGGCGCAACCGCTTGAACCCGGAGAGAGGGGAGCCAGAGATGCATCAAGGTACTGCGAGTACCACCGGAGCCAAGGCCACACTACCCTGCAGTATCGGGCGCTCAAACATCATATCGAGGATCTCATTGAGGCCGGCCATATTGGCTGCTTCATTGACCTCCCTCAACGTAAGGAAACTAAGGCTGTGGGAGAGGTCCAGCGTGGAGCGACGGCACAGCGCTTACCGGGTCCTCCGCCAGAAAGGCGTCAGCTCCGAGAGGTAGATGCAGTCTACGGGTACCATGGCCCGGTACCATCATCAAATGCCGTCGACCGACAAGTGCGACGTATTGAACAAACAAGGCAAGTCCACAATGTGGTACTCGACCCTGTCATCCGCCCCGAGCCAAGAGTGGAAGCTGCAGTACAGTTTTCGGCGGCTGATCTGGTCGGAATAGAGAGGCCTCACAACCATCCCCTGGTCATACGGCTCCAGATAGCCAATTGTCTTGTGAAGAGAATTCTGGTCGACGCCGGAAGTTCGGTAGATGTGCTCTTCCTCAGCGCCTTCGACGCCATGCAGCTAGATCGCGGACAGATGACCGAGTCGTCGTCGACGATAACGGGCTTCACGGGGGAGGCTGCAAGGGTGGTTGGTGAGATCACCCTCCCTATCACAACAGGGCATCTCACTAATCTTACCCGGTTCATTGTGATCGAAGCCCACTCGGCATACAACATCATCCTCGAAAGACCGTGGCTCCACCACTTGGATGCGGTCCCCTCGTCGGCCCACCAGGTAGTGAAGTTTTGGACCGACAAGGGTGTGATGAGCATTCGAGGTGACCAGTCCTCGGCAGCCAAGTGCGAGCTCAGTGCCATCCATCTGAAGACGACATGCCAAATCGAAGGAGGAGAGCCAGGTGAAGGCGGCACTGAGTTGGGCATCCTCAACCTCTGGACTGCGAAGCAGAGTCAAGAAGCACCAACGCTCCAGCACCGTGCCCTATTAAGCGCAGGAGCGCGAGGAGGCCAAGCATCTGAGAAGACCGACCTGTCAGTTGAACTTAAAGAACTGACAGTGTCGGGGGACCTGCTGAAGACCTACCTGTCAGCTGAACGTAAAGAGCTGACAGTATCGGGGGACTTGCTGAAGACTGACATGTCAGCTGAACGTAAAGAGCTGACAGTGTCGGGGGACCTACAGAAGACCGACCATTCAGTTAAACGTAAAGAACTGAATGCGTCGAGGAGCTTGAAGAAGGCCGGTCAGTTAGCTGAACTTAAAGAGCTAACTGGTCCGAGCGACCCGATGGAGATTGACCTACCAGCTGAAGGTAAAGAGCTGAGCAGGATGACACACCCTCAGAAGACCGACCGACCAGTTGAATCTAAAGAATCGGACGAGTTGGAGAGCCCGAACGCGGAGTGGAAGGAGTCACCTGCCGTCGAGCCAATTATGCCCGTGGACTTAGGAGAAGCGGGTCATCCGAGGATAACTTTTCTCGGGTCGCAGCTGCCGAGGCATCATGCCGAAGCCATGACGATATTTCTCAAGGCAAACCTGGACGTGTTCGCATGGTCAGTTGAGGACATGCCAGGCATCCACCCCGAGGTAGCCTGTCATCACCTCAACATTCGAGAAGGAGCTGCACCTGTACGTCAGAAGCCCCGGTCGCTAGCACCGGAAAAAGCAGCAGCTGTCAACATGGAGGTAGAGAAGCTGCTACGAGCGGGCATCATCAGAGAGGCTCGGTACCCGAAGTGGATCGCTAACGTGGTCGCCGTCCCCAAGAAGTCAGGAGCCATTCGGGTCTACATCGACTTCACAAATCTCAACCAGGCATGCCCAAAGGACAGCTACCCGCTACCACGCATCGATACCCTGGTGGATTCCACGGCGGGACACGAGAGGCTCTCGTTCATGGACGGATACTCGGGCTATCACCAGATCCCCATGAATCCGGAAGACCAGGAGCACACGACCTTCGTCACGGGTCGAGGGCTCTTCTGCTACAAGATGATGCCTTTCGGGCTGAAGAACGCGGGAGCAACGTACCAGAGGCTGGTGAACAAGATGTTCGTCGACCAAATCAGAAGGAACGTGGAGGTCTACGTCGACGACTTGCTTGTGAAGAGTCAGGCTGAGGATACGCATATGCAAGACCTGGAGGAAACCTTCGCAACCTTGCGGAGGTACAATATGAAGTTGAACCCGGCCAAGTGCGCCTTCGGCGTGACGTCGGGAAAATTTCTGGGATACTTGGTCACCCGACGGGGAATCGAAGCCAACCCGGAGCAGATCCGTGCTTTGGAGGAGATGCCGTCGCCCAAGTCACGAAAGGAAGTCCAAAAGCTTACCGGACGGATCAACGCCCTCAATCGCTTCATATCAAAGTCCTCAGACCGGTGTCGGCCCCTGTTCGAGAGGCTGAGTAAGCTTGCACTTTTCGACTGGGACCGGCGCTGTGAAGAAGCGTTTCAGGAACTGAAGACGTATCTTGGCCGACCCCCTATCCTGATGGCCCCTCAGCCAGGTGCAACGCTGGGGGTGTATCTTTCGGTATCAGAGGCAGCAATCAGCGCTGTACTGATATGCGAATGTGAAGGAGCAGAGAGGCCTATCTACTACGTCAGTCGCATCATGACGTCAGCTGAGACGAGGTACGCGAGGATCGAACAAGTGGCTCTAGCTCTAGTGTACGTATCAAGGAGACTTCGCCCGTACTTCGTCGCTCATCCCATCGAGGTCATCACCGAGCACCCCCTGAAGGAAGTACTAGATAACTCTACTCGGGCAGGTCGGCTGAGCAAGTGGGCCGCAGAGCTGCAAGAGTTTGGTCCTCGGTACATGCCTCGGAAAGCAGTCAAGGGCCAAGCACTTGCGGACTTCCTCAGCGATTTCCCGGCAGAAGACACTGCACCAGTGCCAGGGATGTTAGAAGACCTGTCGGTAGCTGCCGGTCGACCCGTGGGAGTCGGTGCGGCAGCAGGACAGGAAGACGAAGGAAAAGGCTGGAGATTGTTCGTGGATGGCTCGTCGTGCACAGACGGGAGTGGTGTCGGTGTAGTCCTAGTAACCCCCGACCACACGAAGCTCGAAAAATCAGTGCGGCTACTTTTCCCGACGACGAACAACGAAGCGGAGTACGAGGCGATGCTGACAGGACTGGAGATGGCGACAGCACTGGGGGTGACCAGCCTACAGGTCTACGGCGACTCCTAACTGGTAATCAATCAGATTACCGGTAGGTATGAAGCCCGCGACGCAAGGATGCAAGCCTACCTGAAGCTAGTCTGGGAGCTGATCGCCAAGTTCGAAGACATAAGCTTCCATCAGTTCCCCAGAGCGGAAAACAAGCAAGCGGATGCCCTTGCTAATCTAGCATCGGTACTCGGAGAAGACAAAGAGAAAAGGGTTTTCATCGAGGTGCAAGCTGAACCCCGAACTATCAGTCCCGCAGAAGATAGTTGCCTGACGAGGAGGACGCAAGCCATTGAGGCGGCCCATACTATTGCGGTCGGAGCGGATTGGATAGGCAGCATGAAGACGTACCTACTTGATAGGATATTACCGGAGGACGTCGATGAGTCCCGTAGAACTAAGGCGCATGCTCCAAGATACACCCTCATCGACGACGAGCTGTACAAGCGTTCGTTTGGCGGACCGTACCTCGAGTGCCTCACGAAGGAACAAGCGGCAGAAATCATGAAAGAGGTACACGAAGGGGGGTGCGGGAACCACTCCGGAGGAAGATCCCTGGCACGGAAGATAAAGCTGCAAGGCTACTATTGGCCCACCATGGAAGCAGATGCGGGGGGATATGCGAAAAGGTGCTTGCAATGTCAAAAGCATGCTCCCTCCATACATCAACCAGCAGAAGAGCTGCACCCAGTATCCAGCCCTTGGCCCTTCCAACAGTAGGGGTTGGATATTTTGGGCCCCTTCCCGATGTCGCCCAACCGGAGGAAGTTCCTCCTCGTCACCACCGACTACTTCACCAAGTGGGTGGAGGCAATCCCGTTGCTGAAGATCGGGGAAGTTCAAGTAGGAAAGTTCCTATGGAGCAGCATCATCTGTCGATTCGGACTGCCGCGGGCTTTCGTTGCAGACAACGGGCGACAGTTCGACGCAGAGTCGATCAAGAAGTTCTGCGCCAGTAATAACATCAAGTTATTCTTCTCTACACCGCGATACCCCCAGAGCAACGGACAGGCAGAGTCGATGAATCGTGCCATTCTCGACATATTGAAGAAGAAGCTGGAGCAGAAGAAGGGATTGTGGGAAGAAGCTCTACCCGGAGTTCTATGGGCATATCGGACGACACCGAAGCGACCAACGGGAGAGTCCCCGTTTAGTCTTACCTACGGCTCTGAAGCAGTCCTGCCAACGAAAACCCTGGTCCCGACACAGAGAACGGTCGTAGCTGCCGACCCGAAGCTGAATGACGAACTCCTGCTTGATGGCCTGGACTTGCTGGAAGAGAAGAGGGAGAGAGCGAGGGCGCGCCTAGCTAACTACCATCAGGCCATCAAGAGAGCATATGATCGCAAAGTCAGAAGGCGGGTATTCAAACAAGGGGACCTAGTTATGCGGAAGGTCTTTGACAATACCAAGGAGCTGGGAAGTGGCAAGCTGGGAGCTACTTGGGAAGGACCGTACATCATCGATGGTATGGGGAAAAACGGAGCCTACCGCCTGAAGACTCAAGACGGCGACGCGCTGGTAAGGCCATGGAATGCAGCCAATCTGCGCAAGTTCTACCAGGGTAGTTAAATGGGCAAGACGCATGTAACCGCTTTGTAACTCCGAATCTATTCAATAAAAATGCACTTGCTCAACGTTTTTGTTCATGTGAGTGAATAATGGTTAACCGAGGCAACCTAAACCAAGTGGTATATAACACTCCGAGCGAGTTCTACCATTTGGCCGACCGGTCGACAGGTCCCTGCGAAGGGCGAGACCGGCCGGTGAACAACTGGAAAGATCGGTCGACAGACCCTGTCAGGGTACGACCGGTCAACCAGCCTAAACCAAGTGGTACATAACACTCCGAGCGAGTTCTACCACTTGGCCGATCGATCGACAGGTCCTTGCGAAGGGCGAGACCGGCTGGTGAACAACTGGAAAGATCGGTCGACAGGCCCCGTCGGGGTACGACCGGTCAACCAGCCTAAACCAAGTGGTACATAACACTCCGAGCGAGTTCTACCACTTGGCCGACCGGTCGACAGGTCCCTGCGAAGGGCGAGACCGGTCGGTGAACAACTGGAAAGATCGATCGACAGGCCCCGTCAGGGTACGACCGGTCAACCAGCCTAAACCAAGTGGTACATAACACTCCGAGCGAGTTCTACCACTTGGCCAACCGGTCGACAGGTCCCTGTGAAGGGCGAGACCGGTCGGTGAACAACTGGAAAGATCGGTCGAAAGATCCCGTCGGGGTACGACCGGTCAACCAGCCTAAACCAAGTGGTACATAACACTCCGAGCGAGTTCTACCACTTGGCCGACCGGTCGACAGGTCCCTGCGAAGGGCAAGACCGGCCGGTGAACAGCTGGAAAGATCAGTCGATAGACCCTGTCAGGGTACGACCGGACAACCAGCCTAAACCAAGTGGTACGTGATACTCCGAATGAGTTTTACCACTTGACCGACCGGTCGACAGGACCCTGTGAAGGGCGAGATCGGCCGATGAACACTTGGACAAATCGATCAACAGAACCCGCGGGGAAACGACCGATCGACCGATGCAAACAAGGTAGGGTATATCACCCCATACTAATACAAGGGCCAGGTTCTGGTCGCACGTCGTCGACGTGTAGTTACGCGCGTCGACGTGTAGTTACGCATGTCGTCGGCGTGCGGTTACGCATATCGTCGACGTATAGTCAAGACACAAAATCCGAGTTTTAATAGCAAGACATCGACGTGAACTTGAGATGTAAAGTTGATGAAAAAGACAATGATCATGGCATTCAAATGGAATATCAAGAGATTCCAACACAAACAAGAGTTTTGTTTTATTACATCACGAAACAAAGTAAGACAATGAGTAAGATCGGTCAAGCATCGTCCCCAGCTTTCTACGATCCCGACGGGAGCTTGTCGCACAGCTTCGCGACCTTCTTGCTCCATTCCGTCGCCTGCTCCGCAAGAAGCGACTTGCAATCCGCGGTGTATTCAGCATGCTGCCTGTCAAGCGCAGCCTTATGCGCTGCTTCGGCCTGGTCAAGGAAGGCCTTCAATGCGGCAATTTCGGCCTCGTAAGCGGCTCGGGCGGCATCGGCCTCTGCACGCTGCTCCCTGATCGTAGCCGCCTGCCTCCTGAACTTCGTCCACAGCTCGTCATTTTCCACCTTAGCAGAATCCAACGCTTCTTGGAGCCCGAAGGAATCAGAAGCGTTCTCCAGTGCGGCTTCGAGCTGAGCCTGGACTGCAGCAAGCTCTTCGGCGTGAACCCGTCGAGCTTCCGCCAGCTGAGCGCGTAGCTCTCTCGACTCCTGTCGAGCAGCCTGAACGGAGTCCTTAAGCCGCGTCATCCTATGCATGCCCCCCTCGACAAGTCGACAGCCCGCCTGACAAAGAAGGAAACAACATGTACCACAGAGTTAATGGGAGAAGTTACCACTATATGAAGTCAAAACATGTTGTTGGCGTGTAGTTACATATATCGTCGGCGTGTAGTCACGTGCGTCGTCGACGTGCAGTCAGTTCGTTAACGACTTAGACTTACCTCATGAAAGTCGTCAAGCTGACGCTCCCAGCTAGGACTACCCACACCGGTATCATCTTCCTCTCCCTGATGAGCAGAGAGCCCGGGGGAACGGCGGTGAGATGTAGCTTCAGTGGCCCCGAGGGGAGAACGAGGAGGTGGCCCGGCGGCGCCCCAGAAGCATAGGAGGATGGCGAAGGCATGAAGTCCCGGACCTCCGCGCGATCGAGCCTTCTGGCGGTAGGGGCAGCAGGTGGTGCAACGGTAGGTGCAGCACGGGGACCGCGGGGTGAAGCTCGCCCACGCGACCCAGCCGAGCCAGACGGCATGGCTCGCTCGTCTCGCCCGAGGGAAGGAGATAGACTATAACCGGAAGACCTCTCCGAGTCTTCTATCTCCACGTGCTGCTTACCCGTCGACGGCACATCCTCTACCCAGTCGTCGGGGAGGGAGCGAAGGTCGTCGGCAGCAGCACGTCGCATGGAGCGAGCGAGAAGAGTGCGTTCAGTATCTTCGTCGTTGGAAGACTCGTTCAGCAAAGCTCGCCTCCTTGATTTCCCCGTCGGCACAGCTACGTTGCGCGCAGCCGGACGGCTGCACTCGCCTGCAGCTTTAGTCGACTTTGCGCGCCGCCTAAAGACCACGCAGAGTTTAGATGTAGCGGTGTTTGGGTTGAAGCGTCTGACGGAGCTGACGTACCTATCAGGAAGCTCAGAAGAGTAAGTAATGGGCTCTTCTCTCCTACCGGACGCCGCACGCTGTTTGCCTTTTTTTGAAGTGGAGTCGTAGAACCTGACGACCGGTAGCTTTGGAAACAGCTGCCGCCAGTCGTCGTCGTTGTTCGTCACCCGCTTAATTAGTTGGTCAAGCTCTTCCTCAACAGCCTCAGGGCACTGAAGCTGCTTGGAAGGGTAGCAGTCCTCGATGGTCGCGACGAGATGGGAGATGTGACCGGGGACTTTGAAGCGACCCCTCCAGGGTCCCCCGACAACGATGGGGCACTCCTTCCAACCCCTCACCGTGTCAGATAGACCCCCAATGGGAGGGCGGCTGCCTGCGCGCGCCTGCAGGCTGAAGTACGAGAAGACGCTGCCAGGCATTACCTTGTAATCCTTGATGAAGTATTTCTTCAAAAGGTACGCGATGCAGAGCTGCTGCCCCGCCAGCACTTCCAATTCTTCTATACAGCGGAGGATCCTCCAGCCGTTGCCAGCTATCTGGCCAGGAGACACGTTCATGCGCTCCAGCAGACGACCAGAGAAGCTCGCCAGGGGAAGTCGCAGGCCGCAGCGAAGCTGGCCGAGCGTGACGACAGTGCGGTCGTTGTCTGACGGGTCCAAAGGACCGGTAGCGAAGGCAAGCGAAATCACATCTGGAATACCGTATGCTGCCCGGACCTCCTCCATTAGAGGGAATTTTTTCACCATCGAGAACCAGGTGAAAGTCATCTTCGCCGCAAGTCCTCGACGTGTGTCCAAACGAGCCGACACGCAGGTAGTCGACGTGTATCCAAACGAGCCGACACGCAGGTACTCGACGTATATCCAAACAAGCCGACACGCAGGTACTCGGCGTGTATCCAAACGAGTTGACACGCAGGTCCTCGACGTGTATCCAAGTGAACCGACACGCAGGTCTTCGGCGTGTATTCAAGCGAAACTTCTCCCAAATGAACCTTCAGCCGCAGAGGAAAGATCTGAAGCAGAGGAAAGAAATGAACCATCTGGCTCCTATTTATAGACGAAGTTGGAGCTGGATGGGTTCGAATTTCGAGGAGGCGAGGTGGCGGCGCCCGGCGACGCCATGTGGCGAAAAATCAGAAAAAACCCAGACAACTATTTTTGAGTTGCAACAGCCCCGAACTGAGGCGGGCACGCAAATCGAGGCAAAGTGATCCTGATCGGGCGGGACCGAGGACCGTCCGGTCAGGAGGGGGTATTGTGTGTACCATTCTCTTTTGGAGCCGACAACGCAACAGTCGGAGAGAAGGAGGGGAGATCGGCCATGCAACAAGCACCCCCCCTCCCCCCCCTCTCCCTGGGTCGGCATGTACCCAGAGGGGGGGGGGGGTCGACCGGTCACCAAGGAAGCACACCCCCACTGGGTCGGCATGTACCCAGAGGGGGGGTCGGTCGGTTGGTCCACAATGAGGCACACCCCCCCCTGGGTCGGCATGTACCTAGAGGGGGGGGGGGGTCGGTCGGTTGGTCCACAAGGAGGCACACCCCCCCCCTTGGGTCGGCATGTACCCAGAGGGGGGGGGGGGGTCGGTCGGTTGGTCCACAAGGAGGCACACCCCCCCCTGGGTCGGCATGTACCTAGAGGGGGGGGTCGGTCGGTTGGTCCACAAGGAGGCACACCCCCCCCCTTGGGTCGGCATGTACCTAGAAGGAGGGGGTCGGTCGGTTGGTCCACAAGGAGGCACACCCCCCCTGGGTCGGCATGTACCCAGAGAGGGGGGGGTCGGTCGGTTGGTCCACAAGGAGGCACACCCCCCCTCGATAGGACGTGCAACGAGCTGAGGAGTGAAGCAGCAGTCGAACACGGAGGTCTCGCTGTGCTGACAACGCTCCGCGATTTCCGGGCCAAAGTGACCAGGTGTCAACCGCGCGCCACGTCACCGCGGCGGTTGAGCTCATTGCAGGGACACGTCAACCGCCCGATTTTTGCGGAGCGCCGTAACCGTCACCCTGCCACTATAAAAGGGGACCTACCCCTTTAGCAAAAAAAAAAGAACTCTGGAGGAGACGCTGCCCGTTTCGTCCCGGAATTTGCGGAGCTGCGGAGATCGGTCGGTCTGCACCCAGAGGCTGTCTGCGGAGATCGGTCGGTCTGCACCCAGAGGCTGTCTGCGGAGGTCGGTCGGTCTGCACCCAGAGGCAGTCTGCGGAGGTCGGTCGGTCAGCAGCCAGACACTGTTTGCAAGCGACCTGCAGACAAACGCTGTCTGCAGCGGACGGTAGTCTGAGTGAGATTGCAGAGGTCGGTAGTTTGGGAGACCGGTCCTCAGGGTATGTAATTGGGGTTAAGGTGAGAGATTGTAACCGAAAGAATAGTCTTAGTGCATTCTCGCCCCACCCGTGGTTTTTTCCCCTTCGTCGTTGAGAAGGGGTTTTCCACGTAATTCCCGGTCCGTTTTTATTTGGCTTGTTGGATTGTGCTCGCCACCCGAACCGCCCGGTTCGATTCAGAACCCCCCACAAAAGTACTATAGTACTTGTTACTTTTACAAAGTATGTAATTATTGTTAATCTTTTGTGCTTAAACGATACTATTTTCTTCAACTTTTACGATTGTTAATGTTTTGCACCTTAATGGAAAGGTAGTTTTACCATTTTAAGACTTCTAATGTCTCTCTACTTACCCCCAAAAAAAATAACGATGCCTTTGGCGTAAAAAACTCCAAAGCCACACTTCTCGGATGGTTGGGAAGTATTAAAAATACCATGTTAGCGGCACCAACACCACAATTTGGGTCACCTCTTGTTAATTAAGCAACAGGGACGGAACCAGAATTTCATTTTGGTGGGGGCCAAAACATGAACCAAAATTTCTTCACCAATTCAAAAATGAAAAAAATTCTTAAGAGACGGGGAGGGCATGAGAGAGAGAGAGAGAGAGAGAGAGAGAGAGAGAGAGAGAGAGAGAGAGAGATCTAAAAGGGTAAATTACATTTTGCTCCTAAAATTTAGCTTTAAAACACTTAACCCTTCTTAGTTCATTTTGTTCCAAATTGCACCATAAAGTTTGAAATAGTTGCACAATACCCCTTTTATCAACTACTTAATTTTCCAATTTGATAATATTTTTCTGATTAAAACTAAATTGAAGGGGGGTAATTGTAGTTTTTAAAATATAAAGGAGTTGTGTTATTTAGTTAAACTTCAAGGGGCAAAGTGTAATATATCCAATTTAAAATATAGGGGGGGGGGGGCATGCCCCTCCTTTGCCTCTATGTAGTTCTGTCTCTGCTAAGTGTGGGGGAGGATTTCGGCCGTCGTACGTGACCCTCCTCCAACAGTCGATTGAAGGTTTGACCCTTCGAGATGTGGCGCGCTTCGAAGCGCAGAGTTGTGACTTGCTAGGCTGTCACACAAGCACTATAGAGTAGAAAGATAAAGAAATGGATGACACAGGATATGGTGATGAAGTTCGGCCGAAGCCTACGTCTCCGTACGGTAAGACCCAACCTTTGAATCCACTATCTCTGAGTAAATAGTAAAAGCTACTCTCGACAAGCCGAGGAGTGCTTCTTACAAGTAATCAGATGGTGGAAAAGGAGTCTGAAAACCAGAAAACTCAAGGAGCTCTGGAAAACAGAAAGTGGGTTTCAGGTCTGGAATTTCAGATCTGGAATCATTTACAGGATTTGCTATTTATAGTAGTTTGGTTCATATAAGGAATATTCCAAGAATATTCCTTAGTGTATCCGGGGTTTGGTAAATTTCCGGGGGGATTTATCAAACCCCAGATAGTGCAAGTGGGCCCCAGGCGAGGCTGCGGGTCCCACCGTCGTACTCATGGGCCCCAGGCAGGGCTGCGGGTCCCACCGTCGGACTCGTGGGCCCCAGGCAGGGCTGTGGGTCCCACCGTTGGGCGTTAGCCAGATTTTGGACCCACATTTACCCCCTCCCAGCTAGATAGGTGTTAACCTAGCTGGCTGGGATTTCCTGGTGCAAAGCCGGTCGCTCGTCTGCCGACCCGTTTCGTGGGGCTGACCACTGTGTGTCTGCCGACCCGTTGCGCTGGGCCGACTATCGTCTGTCTGCCGACCCGTTGCGCGGGACCGACCGTTGTCTATCTGCTGACCCGTTGCGCGGGGCCGACCGTCGTCAGTCTGCTGACCTGTTGCGTGGGGCCGACCGTTGTCTATCTGCTGACCCGTTGCGCGGGGCCGACTGTCGTCAGTCTGCCGACCCCCTGTCCAGGGCCGACCGTCGTCCATCTGCCGACCCCATGTCCGGGGCCGACCGTCGTCTATCTGCTGACCCGTTGCACGGGGCCGACCCTCGTCAGTCTGCCGACCCCCTGTCCGGGGCCGACTACTGCATGTGTGTTACCCCCTCCCAGTTAGGTAGGTGGTGACCTGGTTGACTGGGATTGCGAAAATAGCCGTGGGTAGTTGGTGAGGGTTTTTCGGGCCAAAGAATTAAGGGGCTGAGGGTTTTAGGCAAAAAGTTTCCGCTGTAGGAGGATATTTGCAAAATACCTTGAGTTATGATCTTTACCAAATAACCTGCGGGGGGTTTTGGGCAAAAAAAAAAATGTCAGATGTAGGGGGTTTTTGGTAAAAGAGACTGGGCGGGGGGTTTTTGATAAAATATTCTCGAGCAGGGGTTTTTATGCGAAATACCCTGAGCAGTCAAAATTGGCGGCCGGGGGTTTTAGACAAAATTGTAATGTCCGGGGGGTTTTTTGCAAAAAAGGGGAATCGGGCAAGAAGAACAGGGGGTGGGTTGCCGGTGGCTAAGGTGGCCGGCGGCTCGGGTAGCGGAGGCGGCCGGGCGCGGGCAGCGGCGGCGGCCGGGCGTGGGCGCGGGGGTGGGGGAGGCGGCGCAGGGTGGTGGCTCGGGCGCGCAGGGGTGGGGGTGGCGGCACAGAGTGGTGGCTCGGGCGCGCAGGGGTGGGGGTGGCGGCGCAGGGTGGTGGCTCGGGCGCCGGGATCGGGGAAGGGGGGTTCGGGGGTGGGGTTGGCGGCGGCCGGAGATGGTGATGGAGTGGTGATGGTGGTCGGTGGTGTTGGAGATGGGGTTGGTGGTGATGGTGGTGTGGATGGTGGTGATGGTGGATGGGGTTGGTGGTGATGGTGGTGATGGTGGTGTGGATGGTGGTCGGTGGTGTTGGAGATGGGGTTGGTGGTGATGGTGGTGATGGAGGTGGTGATGGTGGATGGTGGTGGTGGTGGTGGTGGATGGTGGTGGCAATGGTGATGGTGGAGGTGCGTAGTGATGGTGGTGGTGATGGGGCAGCGGGAGGTGGCCGGAGGTGGCGGGAGTCGCCGGAGATAGGGAAGAGGCGGGGTCTATTTTGGTGTATGCGTTGAGGGGAGATCTTGCAAAAAGGGGGGGGGGGTCTTGCAAGAGGGGGGGGGGGGGGGGGTCTTGCAAGAGGGGGGGTCTTGTAAGAGGGGGGGGGGGGGGGTCTTGCAAGAGGGGGGGTCTTGTAAGAGGGGGGGGGGGGGGGGGTCTTGCAAGAGGGGGGGTCTTGTAAGAGGGGGGGGTCTTGCAAGAGGGGGGGGGGTCTTGTAAGAGGGGGGGGGGGGGTCTTGCAAGAGGGGGGGGGGGGGGTCTTGCAAGTGGTTTGGTTCGTGGAGCGGCACTCCTCTTGCTTGCAACGATGGGAGAACAACGGGCCGCTGCATTGTGCATGCATTGAACCCAAGTGTCACACTTCATCATTTTTTTTTTTTTACCCTCTCACACTCAAGCCCTCTTTCACACCCCACTCAAAAATCCAAGAGAGGGGGCTGCACAGTTGAGACCGAAAGGAGTCGACACAAGCCGAGCCAAGCATAGCTTTGGCCTGCTTGAGCTTGTCTTGTAACCCAACAAACGCAAACGAACTTGTCGGTGCATGTTGTTCAGAGTCGACGGTCGGGCTCGCCGATGTGTTGCCCGACGACGGGCAACGCGGCTGCCGCCGCGTTGTCCAGCATCGGTTGTCAAGCCCGTCGTTGTATTGACCGACGCATTCTTTGTCGGGAACCGAGGCGGCGACGGCAGCCTCGGACTTTGTCTTTGAATACCGAGATGGAGGTCGCCTCGGGCTGAGATGGTGCGAATGTCTCGGGTTTCGTCGGGTGCTGAGGTGGCAAAGTTTTGCCTCGGACTTCGTTGTTAAATGCCAAGGCGAAGGTCGCCTCGGGCCGAGACGATGCCGACGTCTCGGGCTTCGTCAGGTGCCAAGGCAGTGAAGCCTGCCTCGGACTTCGTTGTCGAATGCCGAGGCGAAGGTCGCCTCGGGCCGAGACGATGCTGACGTCTCGGGCTTCGTCAGGTGCCGAGGCGGTGAAGCCTGCCTCGGACTGCGTTGTCGAATGCCGAGGCGAAGGTCACCTTGGGCCGAGACGATGCTGACTTCTCGGGCTTCGTCAGGTGCCGAGGCGGTGAAGCCTGCCTCGGACTTTGTTTTCGAATGCCGAGGCAAAAGGTCGCGTCGTGCCAAGACATTGCCGATGTCTCGGGCTTCATCAAGTGCCGAGGCGGTGAAGATTGGCTCGGGTTCTGCTTTTGAATGCCAAGGCTATCACCTTGGGCCGAGGCAATGTTGCTGTCTCGGTCTTTGGCAGGTGCCGAGGAGGGTGAAGCCTGCCTCGGGCTTTGCTTTTGAATGCTAAGGATGTCACCTTGGGCCGAGGCAATGTCACCGTCTCGGTCTTTGGCAGGTGCCGAGGAGGGCGAAGCCTGCCTTGAGCTTTGCTTTTGAATGCCAAGGCTGTCACCTTGGGCCGAGGTGACGTCGCCGTCTCGGGCTTTGCCTTTGAATGCCAAGGGCGGGACCTTGTACTCATTGGTCGATGGGGTAAGAATTCGGAGTACTCAGCGTGGTACCTTTGTATCGGTTAGACTTAGGCGAAGCACCGTTTCAGTCGAACCTACGTATCGGGGCACGTAGCTTTGTACCGTTGCAGGTTAGTCGGCCGTGTCGCAACGCGAACCGAACTAACTGTGGCGAGGCACTAGTGCATGTGTCCTTACGTGACAACGGGAGCACGTGCGAAGCCAATGATTCGGAGTACTCAGCGTAGTGCCCTTGTATCGATTGGACTTAGGCGAAGCACCGTTTCAGTCGAACCTACGTATCGGGATACGTAGCTTTGTACTGTTGCAGGTTAGTCGGCCGTGTCGCAACGCGAACCGAACTAACTGTAGCGAGGCATTAGTGCATGTGTCCTTACATAACAACGGGAGCACGTGCGACGCCAATGATTCGGAGTACTCAGCGTAGTGCCCTTGTATCGATTGGACTTAGGCGAAGTGCCGTTTCAGTCGAACCTACGTATCGGGACACGTAGCTTTGTACTGTTGCAGGTTAGTCGGCCGTGTCGCAACGCGAACCGAACTAACTGTGGCATTGAACAGGACTTGAAGTTGAATTTAATAAACTCATTGAATCTAAAGTGTTAGCCTTTTCATTGATAGCTTGATGGAGATTACATTCATTGATAAAACTTCTTGAGATGTGATGCATTCCATGCTCTTGGTAGCCGCTGTCCTTCCGGCGTCACTAGTCGGTACGAACCTTTCCCTCCGGCCGACTCGATAATGTATGGTCCTTCCCAGTTTGGAGCGAACTTGCCGCTGCCATGTTCCTTTGTGTTTGGGAAGACAGCTCTTAGAACAAGTTCTCCGACGCTGAACTGTCTTCTGCTAACCTTTCGGTCGAAAGCTGACTTGATCTTTTGTTGGTAGTTGGCGATGCGTACGGCTGCTTGATCACGAAGTTCGTCTGCGCAGTCGAGGTCGCCGATGCGAAGTTCCTCGTTGAGGTGTCGTTCGATTGCGAGGGACTTGATAGTTGGGCTTATGGCTTCGGTTGGCAGAACTGCTTCCGACCCGTAAGTTAGACGGAAGGGTGAAAATCCGATCGATCGTCGAGGTGTGGTTCGATACCCCCACAACACTTCAGGAAGGATTTTCTCCCAAAGCCCTTTCTTGTCTTCTAACTTCTTCTTAAGTATGTCAAGGATGGCTCGGTTGGAGGCTTCCGCTTGACCGTTGCACTGAGGGTATCTCGGGGTTGAATAGAAGAGTTTGATCCCATATTCTTGGCAAAAGTTTCGGAATTTGTCCGAGTCGAATTGTGCTCCATTGTCAGCAATAAGCACTTGGGGCGTGCCGAATCTTGAGAAGATGTTCTTCCTGACGAATTTGATGACTTCATCGTCTGTTTCACGGAAGAGAGGTACAGCTTCGACCCATTTAGTGAAGTAGTCAGTTGCCAACAGTAGGTACTTCTTCTTGCTGGGAGAAGGTGGGAATGGGCCAAGGAAATCCAACCCCCATTGATGGAACGGCCAAGGACTCGTCAGAGGGTGAAGCTCAGATACAGGGAGATGGATTGATCGAGCGTGCCGTTGGCAGGGTTCACACTTCTGGACGAACTGTCGTGCATCCTTGGCCATAGTGGGCCAATAGTAGCCTTGGAGTTTGACTTTCCCTTCGAGGGATCTGCCGCCGGAGTGGTTACCGCAAGCTCCGGCATGGATGTCTGCTAATATCATCTCCACTTGTCCAAGGCTGACACATTTGAGAAGGATTCCGCTGTGGGACTGGAAGTAGAGATCGTCTCCTTCAAGGCGATAGAGAGGGAGTTCCTTCGAAATCGTCTAGCTTGAATCAGGTCCTCTGGCATTTTGTTGTGCTTGAAGAAGTTAAGGATTGGCCATCTCCAATCTGACTGATCTTCGCTTAGGGCATAAGTGAAGATCGGCTGCCTCCAACCCCTTCTTCCGCTTGCCGAGGCAATAACACCGTGTTGCTCAGGGTTCGCCTTGGGTAACTCTTGGTATTCGATGCTGATCTTGTGGGTGCAAATTTTGGCAAAAATCCACCACGGGACCCACCGGCCCTGCCTGGTGGGCCCACGAGGACTACCGCGGGACCCACCGGCCCTGCCTGGTGGGCCCACGAGGACTACCGCGGGACCCACCGGCCCTGCCTGGTGGGCCCACGAGGACTACCGCGGGACCCACCGGCCCTGCCTGGTGGGTCCACGAGGACAACTACGGGGCCCGTAACTTTACCTGGAGAATCCCCAGATACTGCAGCAGAAACCGCCATTCGCCACCCAGAATGCCTATAAATAGCAGAGCCTTCGAATGTAAAAGGATCGATTCCAGAAATCGAACTCTGAATTCTAAAAAACCAGAGCTCTGAGATTACCAATTTCAGATCAACCATCTCCCTTTGATCTTCTTTCAGAGAGATCAGGGTTTACAGTGATACTCGGCCTGTCGAGATCACTTCAACATAAGTGTTAGTGAATTCGGGTTGCTCCCTATAGCACGGAGACGTAGGCTTCGGCTGAACTCCGAGATCATTTCTCTTGTGTCAAAATCTCTCTCTGATTGCTTTTCTGTTTATATATCAAAGAAGCTCCAACTTCAATCAACAGATCGATCAACGATCTTCAGCATCAACTTCGACTCCAATTGACTGGTGCTGCGAGAATCTTCGGGTCGGCACGAAGATTTTCCCCCACAGTTTGGCGCCGTCTGTGGGATCCGAGCAAGAAGCTGTGTTCTCTCTCTCTACTTCGAATACCAGATCAATAGCCAAACTTCCTCGCCCCCTCGGTTGATCAGACAACTGATCGGACGTCGGCAATCTCGTTGCACCCTTCGCACTCTGAATGGCGAGAACCAAACATCAGGGTCAACCAGAAGGAAGTAACACTCAACATCAACCTCGTCCTGAGACTCGTTCAATGAGTCAAAGGCTCAACTTCGGGCAGCCTCTTGCTGTCCCCGAGATGGGGGTTCACTCAGGAAGCGGAAGATCTGTCGATCGACCGATCGCCCCTCATCCTCATCAATCAACTGGACAGACTGTCCCTGCTCCTGCTGAAAATCCTCCATCAACTTACCAAGTCTCTGCAACAGATTTCCAATTACTCCAACTGGCGAAACAGAACGCCACCCTCACTGCTGAGAGGGATGCTCTGAAGAAGGCAGCTTCCGAAGCTGGAATTGCTATTCCGATCCCCTCCGCAAGTGGGAGGGTTGATCCTCCTCGACATTCAATTCACTCCGAACAACGGAGGTCAATGGGCACTGATGCCCTCGAAAGGATTCGACGCGACCCAACTCCCTCTGCTGCTCCTTGGAAGCAGAGTGTCTGGGATCGTCTTGACGACGAGTCCTCCCAATCCTCATCTGGTCGCAACTGCGACAAGAGGGCACCTTTAAAGATCAATATGCCAAGGAAGCACCAAATGAAAGGCGCTCCTTCAAAGAGTAGAGTTTCTCCTTCCATTCCATTTCAAAGTGGACTTGGATCGGACCTTCGACATCGACTTCAACCGGCAAACACTTCGATGCCAGAGCAAGACCTTGCGATCTTGTCTCTTGACCCACCTCAAGGTCGAGGACATGGACGTAGGGACGGGTATTCCTCTGCCGGACCTCTCCATCGAAGTCTCTTCGAGACAGCATTTCCAAGGGGATGGAGAACCCCTATCCTCCCCAAATTCAACTGCATCCGAGGAGATCCAGCTCTCCACATCCTCGCCTTCAAACAAGCTTTAACGCCAAACGAAGAGGAAAACAACGTGCTCTGCCGCACCTTCGCAGGAAGCCTCGATGAGCCATCGCTTGACTGGTATCACAACCTTCGAGCTGGGTCCATCACCCAATTCAATATTTTGGCTAAACTCTTTGTACAGCACTACCAACTCAATCTGAAGCCCGAGAAGAAGCTCGACTCTCTATATCGACTAAGGATGGGTGCAGATGAGACTCTCCGCAGCTTCACGAGGAGGTTTCGCAACGAGCATGCTGCTCTCTCTGGAAGACATCTGGATGATGAAGCCATCATGTTGGCTTTCCAGAACGCTCTCCGCTTCGATCTACACATCTACAATGACTTCATCCGCAATCCCCCTCCTTCTCTGGGAGCTATGTTCGATCGAATACAGAGGGAGATTGAGGTGGAAGACGATCAAGTCGCTCGGAAAGGGCGAGAAACCAAGAGAAGGCCTGCTGAAAGAGAAGCTCCTAAGTATGCTGCAAAGGCTCACAACGCTGAAGCAGCAGCACCTCCAGCCAACAAGAGACCAAAGAAAGATGGGCATCGATCTCCAACGAAGACCACTTTCACCGAGTGGAACATGCCAGTCGAGCAGATACTCGACCGTATTCAACACGACGAGTATCTTCGAAGGCCCAATCCTCTTCAACCAAATTCCAAATTCACAGCAGACAAAACAGTCTACTGTGAATTCCATCGAAGTCACGGCCATTCCACCGATCGGTGTTTTCGGCTGAAATTCCATCTTGAAGACTTGCTACGAGAAGGCCACCTTCAAGAATTCGTCAACAACAGGCACGATCAACGTCGAACCTCTGCAAAGGGGAAAGAAGTGTGCTGGATACATCAAATCTCTTCCAACCGGCAACCAATTTCTGTGAATACCAATGTCTTTGGCATTCATGGAACCCTGCACAATCAAGCTTTGACCGGGAAGGAAGTCGATCGGCAGGTTCGACGCATCTTCCATGTTCGATCTACTGCAAACAAAGAAGATACCTGGATCGAGAAGCCCATCGAAGGTCTGGCTTGGCCATCCATAGTCTTCAACGACACCGATCTTCAAGGAGTTCACACTCCACATCGAGACCCTCTGGTCTTGAAACTCATTATCGACGGCAGCACTGTCAACCGGATCCTCATCGACACCGGAAGCTCCATCGACATTATGTTCTCAGACTGTTTCAAACGTCTGGGACATAAGTATCAAAGCCTCGACGTCGTCCCGACTGTGATCACCGGCTTCAACGGTGAACAAAGCATCACAGTGGGCGAATCCAGATTTACCATCGACCTCAGCCGAGAGACTCGAGTCTCGGTGAGGTTTGCAATCGTCGAAGGAATGTCTAGCTATAACGCCATTCTTGGGCGACCATTCCTCCATCAGATCAATGCCATCTCCTCCTCTTACCATCAACTACTCAAATTTGCAACTGGAGAAGGCATCGTCTGCATTCGAGGCGATCAGCAAGCTGGAAGGTCTTGTGAAGCTGCTGCGGCAAAAACAGATCGAAAGATTAACATTGCTCCTCCAAAGCGGCCACGAGATGAAGCTGGTCCCTCTTCTAAATAGCAATCAAAGGAGATTCCGCTGACCGAACCTCCGCCAATCGAATGGGAAGCATCACCTTCAATTGGAGAAATCATCCCGATCAACATAGGCAGCGGAGATCTCCCTCAACAAACATTTATTGGTACCGGTCTTAGCGACGCAGAAGCGCAAGACATGGTATCCTTCCTCCAGTCCAATATCGACGTCTTCGCATGGTGCTTCGAAGACATGCCTGGGATCAATCCAGAGGACGCTTGTCACCGACTTGCGATCAAAGAAGAGGTGAAGCCCGTCAAGCAAAAGCCTCGCACCATTCGACCAGAGCTGCAAGTTGCTGTTCAAGAAGAAATTACCAAGTTACTTGCAGCTGGATTCATCCGAGAAGTAGAGTATCCAACATGGATCTCTAACATAGTGGCTGTTCCGAAGAAGAATGGGAAGGTTAGAGTCTGCATCGACTTTACCAATCTCAACAAGGCTTGTCCCAAAGACCCATTCCCCATGCCAAGGATTGATAGGCTCGTCGATGCCACTGCTGGCCACGAGCTATTATCTTTCATGGATGGGTACTCTGGGTACAATCAAATTCCACTTCATCCAGACGATCAAGAGAAGACATGTTTTGTGACTAGCCGAGGTCTCTACTGCTACAATGTCATGCCATTCGGCCTCAAAAATGCTGGTTCCACCTATCAAAGGCTAGTCACCAAAATGTTCGAAGATCAGATCGGTCGCAACGTTGAAGTCTATGTCGATGATCTCCTCACCAAGAGTTCCGTTCGGAGCAAACATCTATCTGATCTGGCTGAAACTTTCCAAGTCCTCCGAAAGTATCGAATGAAGCTCAATCCAGCCAAGTGCGCCTTCGGAGTTCAATCTGGCAAATTCCTGGGTCATCTTGTGACCAGGAGAGGTATTGAAGCCAATCCTGATCAAATTCGAGCCATCATCGATATGCCTTCACCTACAAATCGAAAAGAAGTTCAACGTCTTACTGGAAGGTTAGCAGCACTCAATCGATTCATCTCAAAGTCCTCAGACAAGTGCAAGCCACTCTTCGACAAACTACGAAAGGCAGATACCTCCGGCTGGAGTCCAACCTGTGAAGAAGCATTTCAAAGCATCAAGAAATATCTGGTGCAAGCTCCTATCCTGACTGCTCCACTTCCAAAAGAAAACTTGTGGCTCTACCTTGCTGTGACCGATCAAGCAATCAGCGCGGTCCTAGTCAGTAGAAGAGAAGGCATCGAACATCCAGTCTACTACATCAGCCACACTCTTCTTCCGGCTGAGACTCGCTACTCAAAAACTGAGAAGGTCATCCTGGCCTTGCTCACTGCGTCGCGTCGTCTCCAACCATATTTCGTCTCTCACCAGATCACTGTCATTTCAGAACACTCACTCAAAGATATCATTGACAAAGCTGGTCGAGCTGGTCGAATGACCAAATGGGTGATCGAAATGAGTGCTCTGGGGATTCAATTCGAATCTCGCACTTCTATCAAAGGTCAAACAATTGCTGATTTTCTAGCTGACTTTCCAGTTGAAGACCCCATCACTTGGGAGGAAGATGTAGACATGCGCTTAGAAGATGAGGATAATCCCCCGATCAATCCTACAACAAAAATTGATCCAAGTCTTGAAGTTATTGCTGCAACTCCTCCATGGAAGCTTTATACTGATGGAGCATCAAGTTCAATCGGTTCGGGAACTGGGATAGTCTTAATATCCCCCGAACTCGATCATCTCCAGAAGGCCACTCTCCTTGGGTTTAATGCCACCAACAACGAAGCTGAATATGAAGCACTTATTTCCGGACTCGAAATGGCGGAATCTCTGGGGGTAGATCGAATCAATGTCTACAGCGACTCCCAGTTGATCATAAGGCAAATCAATGGAGAATACACAGCTCGAGAAGAAAGAATGCAACTCTACTTGGCCTTAGTACGACGTCTTCAACAACGTTTTACTAGCGCTGAATTCATTCAAATCCCCAGAGCAGAGAACCGAGAAGCAGATGCCTTAGCTAATGCTGCCTCAGTTCTTGGAGACTCACTCGGAGGAAGGCAAATACAAATTGATTATCAAGAAGTGCCCAAAACCATCCCCGATCAACAGATTCTTACCACTACAGAAGGATCTGGGGGTGGAGATCAGCTTGAAGATTGGAGACGACAAATTCTTGACTTCTTCAAACATGGCAAAATGCCAGAAGATCCAAATCAAGCCCGAAGGCTCCAAAGGAAGCTCCCTTGCTACACTTTACAAGGTGAAGATTTATATTTCAAATCTCACAACGGGATGTTACTCAAGTGCCTTGGTCCTGAACAAGCACAGGCAATCCTGATTGATATCCACTCCGGAGCTTGTGGAAATCATTCGGGAGGAAGATCCCTTGAAGCCAAGACGAAGCTACAAGGGTACTACTGGCCAACAATGGCAAGGGATGCTCAACAAGTCATTCAAAGGTGCGAACCTTGTCAACGGCACGCTCGAGCTATTCATCTCCCTGCAGATGAACTCCATCAATTATCAAGTCCCTGGCCCTTCCATCAATGGGGTTTAGACTTCTTGGGTCCTTTCCCTCCAACTCCAAGCAAGAAGAAGTACCTACTGCTGGCCACAGATTACTTCACCAAATGGGTTGAAGCTGTGCCCCTCTTCCGAGAGACTGATAACGAAGTGATCAAATTCATTCGGCACAACATCTTCTCAAGATTTGGTACACCTCAAGTTCTCGTTGCAGACAATGGAGCTCAGTTTGACTCCGACAAGTTTCGAGAATTCTGTCTGAACCATGGTATTAAGCTATTCTATTCAACTCCAAGATATCCTCAATGCAATGGCCAAGCAGAAGCCTCCAACAGAGCTATTCTTGGTATACTCAAGAAGAAACTCAATGATAAGAAAGGATTGTGGGAGCAAGTCCTACCTGAAGTTCTTTGGGGGTATCGCACAACTCCGAGAAGATCAACTGGGTTCTCGCCTTTTCGCCTAACATATGGATCAGAGGCAGTACTCCCAGCAGAAAACATATCAAGTACTTTGAAGACTAAAGCTGTTGAAGAAGGAGTCAATGAAGAACTTCGGATCAATGATCTAGACTTCTCTGAAGAACTACGAGATCTAGCATCACTTCGTGTGGCTAAGTACCAACAGAAGATCAAGAGAGCCTACGATGAGAAAGTCCACAAGAGACAGTTCTCAGTGGGTAGTTTAGTTCTCAGAGCAGTTTTCTACAATACCAAAGAACACAGCAGTGGAAAGCTTGCTCCCAACTGGGAAGGTCCATATATCATTGAGTCAGTTGGAGGCAAAGGTTCTTACAGATTGATCACACCAGAAGGAGATAGATTGCCTCGAGCATGGAATGCTAGACACCTCAAGTTGTTTTATCCGTAATGTAAATTCTGTGATGAATAAAGCTCTCTTTCAAGTGTTCAAATGTACAAGTGTTCTGATTTTCAATTCAAGTTCTGAAGCAGTTTCAAGCTATTCACATTCAAATTACCAGGTCTTTTAACAAGTTCGGGTATTAGGGTTGCGACCCAACCCCTTACTAGCTAATGTTAAAAACTGACCATTTTCAAGTTACCAGGTCTTAACATGTTTGGGAGTTAGAGTTGCGACTCGACCCCTTACTTGCAAATGTTAAACTGACCTTCGAAATTCAAATATCCAATTTCAATCAATTCGATATCGTCTAACAGGTTTGGGAGTTTGAGTTGCGACTCGACCCCTTACATTCAAATGTTATTCGAGTTCAAATTCAATTTTCAAAGTTACAAGTTTGGGTGTTTGAATTGCGATTCAACCCCTTACATTCAAGTATATGCATATTCAACTTACATTCAAATGTACGAATACTCAATCATTTCAGATAGCATTCCAGAACTCAACATTCAAAGACATTCAACTCAAAAGAGGTGCAAGTTTCGAATACCAAATAGATGTTTTCTATTATCATCAAAATATGTCAGATACAAAGAGCTGTTACATTTCAAAAATTTACAAGTACAACAGAGAAGAAGGAGAAAAGTCTCAAGGCTTTGCCACACTCTTCGCATGCGACTTCTCTCCCTCAGATCCAGCACGAGCTTTGCTCGCCACCGAGGCCTTGGAAGATCGGACGCTAGCTATATGAGTCCTGAGCGCTTCTGCCGCCTTCTCTGCTGTCTCCTTGTAAACCTTGCACTCAGACAACGCGTGCTCCAGTGCCTTCTTCGAAGTCTCTTCTCTGGCAGCAAAGGCAGCGTGCTGGGTAGCAAGTTGTTGCTTCAGCTCTTGGATCTCGATGGAACGGCCACAGGACACATCCTCAACCTTTGAGAGTCGAGTCTTCAGAGATTCGAGTTCGTGACTCTGTGCCTCACATCGATCCTTCAGCTCTTTGATCTCCAGCTTTCCCTCCCGAAGTTCCTTAATCTTGGTTTTGAGAGAAGCTTTCTTCGAAGTCAGGAGATCTCTTAGCTCATCTCTCTCCGCGATCAACTTATTTATTTCAGCCACAGCTTCTTTTGCTCCCGCCCTCAAAGAGAGTTTGGTTGCAACATTCATAAGTGCTGAGTTCTGCAAAAGAACAAAAGTGTTGAATTATTCTGAAGAAAGATACGATTCAAATGACCGATCAAACAGATGCACTTACCACCAGGTTTATTCTATCGAAAGCTTCATCCAAAGTAGCCCCCGGGAGGTTGATAAGCTTCCTAATTGCAGCAGTGGGGCGGTTGATATCAACATCACCCAAGTTCTTTATTGTTGGGGACAATCCAGCAGGCGCACCTGCAGTCGAAGGGAATCAAAGTGTTAGAATATTTTCGAGCTCCAGATACAAGTATTCAAAGTAAGTTGTTCGATTACCTGAGGTTTCAACCTTCGGTTCCTTGCCCTTCCGGCGCTCAGAGCCATCCTTAGGGGTTTTCTTCTGAGTAGGAGCCGGGGCCGGTTGAGGTTGAGGAGCCCCATCACCAACGCGACTTCCCCTCTCCAAATGGATAGGAGAGGGAACATCGCGGGGAGGTGAAACTCTTTCTTCCTCATGATGCCCTCCGGGTTCGATCAGTCCCGCCACCATGGCCTCCACCTCGTTCAGCAGAGAGCGAGATGGGGGTGGGGGTTGCTCAACCTCCACACCCCCGCTTGTTGTTGCTCCTTCGAGGCGAAGTACTTCTGGTGCAATTTGATAGATGGGGGTGGGGTTGCTTCCAACCCCACCACTCTTCGACACCTTTATTTTAAAGCGCAATGGCTTCTTCAACTCTTCGAATTTGTAGGCGGGAATCACCTTTTTTCCATCGCCTTCAGTGTCGAGAATTTCCTCCATCTGACGGGCTTTTACCTCGTCAATGGGAATGGGGATCGAGTCCTCCCCCATTGCACCAACAGTGGGGGTGGGAAGAATTTCTTCCTCACCACCCCCATTCTCACCATCCCCATCAGAGGGAGTGGAAGACGGATCATCCTCATCGTCTCCTTCCTCGTCTTCATTACTACCACTATCGTCGTGGCTGATATTCTCTGTCTCCTCTTCTTCTTCCTTTTTCTTCCTCTCTTCTTCCTCTTCGCTCTTCTTCTTTTCTTCTTCTTCGTCTTCCTTAGGCTTGATGAGCGTTTTTCGCTTCTTCTTCGCGGGGCCTCTTTGGATAACCAACTTCTCATCCATAGTGGGCAATCGGCGCCTCGCGGTGTAGATCTTCTTCTCGGCCCTAATCTTCCGGATGATCTTGCCCGAGCTGGGATCCTCTTCATAATCAGAGTATAGGACTTCGTTGTCCTCATACCTATCCTTCGATCTGTGGAGGAGATTGGCCTTGCCATATCTCACTGGGCAGTTGGAGAACTGCTTCCACGACCTGGTTCCACAGGTCAACTCGAGGAACAAATTGTCGATTGCTCCTGCCCTCTCGGAGGTCCAAGCATAAATGCCTCCAGCACTGTACATCTTGACCGCCTCATGCACGCTGTCTCGAGGGGTGTCGGGCACAGACATGGATGTCCACGCTCCGGAGACGGAGATAGGCCAATCTGTATACAGTTTGTCCGAAGGAACTGTATCAGTTAGCGGTCGCAGCGGAGACACGCCGGTCAGATTGTAGAACGGGCTGTCCTTCCTGTAACTCCATCGATAATGGAAGAAGAAATACCCAAGTTCGATCCTGGCAGGTTCCCCATCCGGAATACTGGAGTAGCAGGCCCTCAAGTCCTCTTGAAAATCTGACTCCACTCTGCAGAAGGCGTAAATGATTCGCCATGCATTCCCTGTCACTTGTCCCGGGCAGAGGCCAGATGTATTCAAAAGTCTTGCAGCAAAGGGGGGCAACGGCAGACGCAGACCGCAGTTCATCTGGCCGATGGTCACGATGGTTCCCATGACCTTCTCGTTGCTGGCATAGTTGGTGAAGACGGTCTTCTTGTCAATGCCGAAAGCCGTCTGAATGCTGGGGAGCGAGGGCTGCGCTCCTTTCCCTTCAGTAAAGTAAGAGAGAAGTGCTTGCCACTTCTTCCTCTTCGTGTCTGTGAACTCACCGCCTACATTATACATATACTCCGTCTCATCCGTCAGGGGCATGAGAGGGCCCAGAACAAACTTCACCTTCGGGATGAACTCTGGCCTTGATGGCGCTGAGGCAAACCCAACACCTTGGTGCCTTTTACCCAGCTGGCCGAGCTCAACGAGAGCCGCCTTTCCCTTGCCACGGCCCCTCGGAGGAGATTGAACCTCCACAATCTCCTTCCCCTTTCTCTTCGAGGGAGTTGTACCGGACTTCTTCGAACTGCCCGAGGAAGCCATTTCACCGATCAGACAAGCGCAGGGAACAGAGAGCAGAAATCAAGAGAGCAAGAGTCTGGACTTCGAAAAATTTTGGAAGCGTGAGGCAAAATGACAGCCGGTGAAAGCTTTTTGTACCCAGGGTAAAACAGGTGCGCAAATCGAGAAGACACGTGTCTTCACCATATCAAATCGCGTGTTTTTGTAGGTACACGTGGCATCCATCCGTAGCAAGCGCAAAACCAGGCGAACAGTCGCGACCAGGCGAAACGTCGGACCTACCGGTCCGCATGAACCAACGGTCTAATCAAGCCACCGGTCTAGGTCAACCGGACCGCCGGTTCAAAGCAACCATCAAGCCAATTAAGGATTCAAAACAAAGAAGAATCAAGCTCCATCAATGTTCAAAACTCTGCCAAAATATCGAAGAACAAAGCAGCAAACTTTCTCTGAAGGGCAGGTTCGAACTTCACCTTGACCGGATATTTTTTCACCGATCGGACAAACATGTCCGATCGGCGAAAGTTATCTGATCGGTCAAATTTCTACTGGATCTGGCAAAAAACCAAGGTTTTTTGCCGATCACTTGAACCTTGACCGGATATTTTTTCACCGATCGGACAAACATGTCCGATCGGCGAAAGTTATCTGATCGGTCAAATTTCTACTGGATCTGGCAAAAAACCAAGGTTTTTTGCCGATCACTTGAACCTTGACCGGATATTTTTTCACCGATCGGACAAACATGTCCGATCGGCGAAAGTTATCTGATCGGTCAAATTTCTACTGGATCTGGCAAAAAACCAAGGTTTTTTGCCGATCACTTGAACCTTGACCGGATATTTTTTCACCGATCGGACAAACATGTCCGATCGGCGAAAGTTATCTGATCGGTCAAATTTCTACTGGATATGGCAAAAAACCAAGGTTTTTTGCCGATCACTTGAACCTTGACCGGATATTTTTTCACCGATCGGACAAACATGTCCGATCGGCGAAAGTTATCTGATCGGTCAAATTTCTACTGGATCTGGCAAAAAACCAAGGTTTTTTGCCGATCACTTGAACCTTGACCGGATATTTTTCACCGATCGGACAAACATGTCCGATCGGCGAAAGTTATCTGATCGGTCAAATTTCTACTGGATCTGGCAAAAAACCAAGGTTTTTTGCCGATCACTCGAACCTTGACCGGATATTTTTTCACCGATCGGACAAACATGTCCGATCGGCGAAAGTTATCTGATCGGTCAAATTTCTACTGGATCTGGCAAAAAACCAAGGTTTTTTGCCGATCACTTGAACCTTGACCGGATATTTTTCACCGATCGGACAAACATGTCCGATCGGCGAAAGTTATCTGATCGGTCAAATTTCTACTGGATCTGGCAAAAAACCAAGGTTTTTTGCCGATCACTCGAACCTTGACCGGATATTTTTTCACCGATCGGACAAACATGTCCGATCGGCGAAAGTTATCTGATCGGTCAAATTTCTACTGGATCTGGCAAAAAACCAAGGTTTTTTGCCGATCACTCGAACCTTGACCGGATATTTTTCACCGATCGGACAAACATGTCCGATCGGCGAAAGTTATCTGATCGGTCAAATTTCTACTGGATCTGGCAAAAAACCAAGGTTTTTTGCCGATCACTCGAATCTTGACCGGATATTTTTTCACTGATCGGACAAACATGTCCGATCGGCGAAAGTTATCTGATCGGTCAAATTTCTACTGGATCTGGCAAAAAACCAAGGTTTTTTGCCGATCACTCGAACCTTGACCGGATATTTTTTCACCGATCGGACAAACATGTCCGATCGGCGAAAGTTATCTGATCGGTCAAATTTCTACTGGATCTGGCAAAAAACCAAGGTTTTTTGCCGATCACTCGAACCTTGACCGGATATTTTTCACCGATCGGACAAACATGTCCGATCGGCGAAAGTTATCTGATCGGTCAAATTTCTACTGGATCTGGCAAAAAACCAAGGTTTTTTGCCGATCACTCGAATCTTGACCGGATATTTTTTCACCGATCGGACAAACATGTCCGATCGGCGAAAGTTATCTGATCGGTCAAATTTCTACTGGATCTGGCAAAAAACCAAGGTTTTTTGCCGATCACTCGAACCTTGACCGGATATTTTTCACCGATCGGACAAACATGTCCGATCGGCGAAAGTTATCTGATCGGTCAAATTTCTACTGGATCTGGCAAAAAACCAAGGTTTTTTGCCGATCACTCGAACCTTGACCGGATATTTTTCACCGATCGGACAAACATGTCCGATCGGCGAAAGTTATCTGATCGGTCAAATTTCTACTAGATCTGGCAAAAAACCAAGGGTTTTTGCCGATCACTCGATGCTTGACCGGATAATTTTTGACCGATCGGACAAACTTGTCCGATCGGCAAAAATCATTCGATCGGTCAAAATTGTACTGGATCGGTCAAAAAACCCTGTCTTTTTGACCGATCACTCGAACCTTGATCGGATAATTTTTGACCGATCGGACAAACTTGTCCGATCGGCAAAAATCATTTGATCGGTCAAAATTGTACTGGATCGGTCAAAAAACCATGTTTTTTGACCGATCGCCTGATTCTTGACCGGTTGAATTTTGACCGATCGGTCAAGACTTGACCGATCGGTCAAAATTTGTCCGATCGGACAAAATTTGACCGATCGGTCAAAATTTGACCGATCAGTCAAAATTTACCGATGGGTCCTTTCTTACGCTAATACGCGGCAAGTTTCTTCGTGTCCTATTTTCAAACAGGAAGTTGCTGTTCTTTGCACCAAATCCAAGCCAGCCAGAATGCACTCTAGCTAGCTTGGAGGGGGTAACTGTGGGTGCAAATTTTGGCAAAAATCCACCACGGGACCCACCGGCCCTGCCTGGTGGGCCCACGAGGACTACCGCGGGACCCACCGGCCCTGCCTGGTGGGCCCACGAGGACTACCGCGGGACCCACCGGCCCTGCCTGGTGGGCCCACGAGGACTACCGCGGGACCCACCGGCCCTGCCTGGTGGGTCCACGAGGACAACTACGGGGCCCGTAACTTTACCTGGAGAATCCCCAGATACTGCAGCAGAAACCGCCATTCGCCACCCAGAATGCCTATAAATAGCAGAGCCTTCGAATGTAAAAGGATCGATTCCAGAAATCGAACTCTGAATTCTAAAAAACCAGAGCTCTGAGATTACCAATTTCAGATCAACCATCTCCCTTTGATCTTCTTTCAGAGAGATCAGGGTTTACAGTGATACTCGGCCTGTCGAGATCACTTCAACATAAGTGTTAGTGAATTCGGGTTGCTCCCTATAGCACGGAGACGTAGGCTTCGGCTGAACTCCGAGATCATTTCTCTTGTGTCAAAATCTCTCTCTGATTGCTTTTCTGTTTATATATCAAAGAAGCTCCAACTTCAATCAACAGATCGATCAACGATCTTCAGCATCAACTTCGACTCCAATTGACTGGTGCTGCGAGAATCTTCGGGTCGGCACGAAGATTTTCCCCCACAGATCTGACGTTGATTGACTGGATCTCCCAAAACTGAAGCGGCATTGGCAAGGGCATCGGCTTCGCGATTATCTGCCCTTCTTATTTGGATGAACTTGATGTCTGCGAACTGCCTCTTGAGGTGTTGTACGAGGTCGAGATAGTGCAGCATCATTTCACCTCGTGCTACGTAATCCCCATTGATCTGTCTGATGACCAACTGGGAATCACTATAAACGTCGAGGCGCTCTACCCCAAGTGCTCGAGCAGTCTCCCATCCTGAGACGAGAGCTTCGTATTCGGCTTCATTGTTGGTGGCATTGAACCCGAGGAGGATAGCTTTCTCCAGGTGGTCTAGTTCAGGGGATATCAGAACTATCCCAATTCCCGAACCGATAGCACTTGAAGCTCCATCGGTATAGAGCTTCCATCGTGATGCGGGCGCTGACGGAGCCTCTGAGCTCGGATAAGGGGCCTCAGGGCCTGGACTGAGGCACTCCTCATCCTTGTCGTTGAGGTGCATCTCAGGATCATCTTCAAGGGTGATAGAATCTTCCACAGGGAAGTCTGCTAGAAAGTCGGCTATGACTTGCCCTTTGATAGAAATGCGAGGCTCGAATTGGATACCGAGCGAAGTCATTTCAATTACCCATTTGGTCATCCGACCGGCTCGACCAGTCTTGTCGAGTATGTCTTTGAGAGGATGCTCAGAAGAAACGGTGACCAAATGGGATACGAAGTAAGGGCGGAGTCGTCGGGAGGCCGTCAGTAGAGCCAAGATAATTTTTTCTATCTTCGAGTAGCGGGTTTTGACTGGCAGGAGGGTGTGGCTGGTATAGTAGACAGGACGTTCGATGGCATCCCTTCTGCTGACCAAGACTGCACTGATGGCTTGACCGGTGACTGCGAGATAGAGCCACAGGGGTTCCGCTAGCAACAGTGCTGTCAGGATGGGGGATTGGGTGAGATAGAACTTGATGCTTTGGAAAGCTTGTTCACAAGTTGTGTCCCATCCTGATGTGTCAGCCTAGCGGAGTTTGTCGAAGAAGGGCTTGCATTTGTCGGAGGATTTGGACACGAATCGATTGAGTGCTGCTAGCCTTCCCGTGAGGCGCTGAACTTCTTTCTGATTAGATGGTGATGGCATGTCGAGTATTGCTCGGATTTGGTCGGGATTTGCTTCGATGCCCCTTCTGGTTACTAGGTGACCCAGAAACTTTTCTGATTGTACTCCAAAAGCGCATTTGGCTGGATTCAGCTTCATGCGATATCTTCTCAGGATTTGGAATGTTTCGGCGAGGTCAGAGAGGTGTTCTGCTCGAGTTAGGCTCTTGGTAAGCAGATCATCAACGTAGACTTCGACGTTGCGACCGATCTGTTCTTTGAACATCTTCGTGACTAGCCTTTGGTAGGTTGATCCTGCATTTTTAAGGCCAAAGGGCATGACGTTGTAGCAGTAGAGACCCCTATCCGTCACGAAGCATGTCTTCTCTTGATCATCGTGATGCAAGGGGATTTGATTGTAGCCCGAGTATCCATCCATGAAGGATAGTAGCTCGTGCCCAGCGGTGGCATCTACGAGTCTATCTATCCTTGGCATGGGGAACGGATCTTTGGGACAGGCTTTGTTAAGGTTGGTGAAGTCGATGCAGACTCTGATCTTCCCATTTTTCTTCGGGACCGCGACTATGTTTGAGATCCAAGTTGGATACTCAATTTCACGGATGAAGCCAGCAGCAAGTAACTTGTCGATTTCTTCTTGAACTGCAATCCGTCGCTCTGGTCTGATGGTTCGAGGCTTTTGTTTGACTGGGTGTGACCCTTCTTTGATTGTGAGCCGATGACATGCGTTGTCCGGATTGATCCCGGTCATGTCTTCAAAACTCCAAGCGAAGACATCTATGTTAGATTTGAGGAACGAAACCAAATCTTGCGCTTCTTTGCTGTTCAGGCCAGTGCCGATGAAAGTCTCTCGAGGAGGACTTCCATTGCCGAGGTCAACTCGAACAATTTCTTCGACTGAGGGTGGAGCCTCCCATTCCAGAGATGTAGGCTCGGGCATTGGGGGCTCCCTTGATTGCTATCTGGTCGAGGGACCGGCTTCACTAGCAGAACGCTTTGCTGGCGTAGCCTTGGGCGTTGATTGATTTCGAGCGGCCGCCGCTTCGCATGATCTTCCCGTTTGCTGACTCCCTCGGATGCATCTGATGCCCTCTTCGGTTGGGAATTTAAGGAGTTGGTGATTAGAGGAGGAGACAATATTGATCTGATGAAGGAAAGGCCTGCCTAGAATGGCATTGTAGTTTGATGTCCCCTCAACTACAGCAAAACGGACGGACACTCGCATATCGCTACTGAGATCGAGTGTAAATTTTGCTTCGCCCATTGTCATGCTCTGCTCTCCGTTGAAGCCAGTAATGATGGTCGGGATTACGTCAAGACTCTCGTACTTATGACTGAGACGTTTGAAGCAATCAGAGAACATGATGTCGATGGAGCTACCAGTATCAATGAGGATCCGGTTGACCGAGCTCCCATCAACCATGAGTCGAAGGACCAAAGGATCTCAGTGAGGAGTGCATACTCCGTGGAGATCCTGATCGGTAAAGATGATTGCCGGCCATGGGAGGCCTTTGATGGGCTTTTCTATCCAGGAGTCTTCAACTTGAGCGAGGGTGCGAACATGATGGACATGTCGTACTTGCCGCTCAACCTCCTTTCGAGTTGGAGTTTGATGATATAGGTTGTCGTGGATGCCGTAAACATTCGCTTGAACTAAGATAAGAGTTGCTTGAGAAGTGACCGAGCGAATCCAGCATGCCTCCTTCTCCCTTTGGGGAGGGGGAGGAGGAGGGTGTGGACCGCCAGCCCTGCCTGTCTCAGATTTAAAATCCTGAAGATGGCCTTGCTCCTGTAGGTCTTCCAGGTGGTACTTCAGACTGAAGCACCGAATGGTAGAATGGCCGTGGCACCGATGAAAGTTGCAATAGACTGACTTGTCTTGTGTTTGCTTGGTGCCAGGCTGAAGAGGGTTTGGCCTTCTAAGATAGCTCTCGTGCTGGATCTGTTCAAGGATAATGTCGATGGGCAAGTTCCAGCTAGTGAAGGTTGTTCTCCGAGGCTTGGTGGGTCTATCGTCTGCCCTTCGCGGCTTTTTGGAGGACTCCTTCTCTTTAGCTTGAGCGTTGTTCGCTCGGGCTGGTGGTCGTGCCGGCTCTTTGTCGGATGGACGCTTCCTGAAGTCTCGCCCCTTGCGAGCGACTTGATCATCCTCGACGTCAATTTCTCGCTGGATCCGATCAAAGAGCGCTCCAAGGGAATCGGGGGGGTTGCGGATGAGGTCGTTGTATATATGAAGGTCATAGCGCAGAGCATTTTGGAATGCCAACATAATTGCCTCATCGTCGAGATGGCGTCCGGAGAGCGCTGCATGCTCATTCCGGAACCTCCGTGTGAATTCTCGGAGGGTTTCATCCGAACCCATTCGCAGCCGGTAGAGGGAGTCCAACTTCTTCTCTGGTTTGAGATTCAGCCGGTAATGCTGGACGAAGAGATCTGCCAGGTCTCCGAACAGGCTGACAGAGCCTGTAGGGAGATTGTGATACCAATCCAACGACATGTCATCCAAGCTACCGGCAAAGGTGCGGCATAGAACCTGGTTGTCGTGATCGTATGGTGTTAATGCTTGTTTGAAGGCGAGGACGTGTAGCGTCGGATCTCCCGTCAGACAATTGAACTTGGGGAGAGCGACAGTCTTCCATCCTCGAGGAAATTGGGCCCGGAGAATCTGCCGGTGAAGCGGTCCTTCTGAGGCGTGGTCGTTCCTTCGATCATTCCGCAAGTCGGGGAGGCGTCCCGAAGGTCGAGGGGGAAGATGGGGCTTGGAAGTTCTTCCTTCTTGGTGATGCTTCACTTGGACTCGGTTGTTGCTGAGGTGGGACCGAGCTCCAGATTGATATCTTCTGCTGTGAACATCCTGGCGACTGCTTGAGTCAGAGGATGATACTGAGTTGAGTGGCTTTGGGTGACGAGTCGATTCATCGAGACGTTCCCAGATGCTCTGCTTAGCCGGAGGAGGCGATGGTCCCCTTGAAGGAAGCTTGAGGGATCGTCGGGAGGTATCGACGACAGATCGTCTGGACGGAGCAGGGGAGACATGAAGCGGCCGGTGGACGTTTGCTCCTTCGTTGATACCGGCAACCGATCGCGGGGGATCAGCTCTTCCTCCGACAGCGATTTATCGGAGGGAGTCTCTCTCTACCATGAGGGCCGCATTCTGCTTCATGAGAGTAAGGAGTTGGAAGTCCTCTGCGGTGATTTAATATGATGCTTGAGCATCGGCACCAGGAGAGACATGCGCTTTCCCTAAGCGTTGAGGAATTTGGTCGGCGAGTTGAGGTGACCGTCGAAGTTGAGCTTGGGCGGCACGATCAACCGATGGGCGACTCCTCGAATTGGCAGCAAGTTGCTATTCCGGATGTTGGCTTGTTGCAAACCGGCGACTCATTGATCGAGTCGTCGGATGCTGAGCGTCTGGGTGCATGCCGCTCTCCTCTGGATGGTCCATCGGTGTCCTCGCCATTCAGGTGTAATGATAGAGATAGACGGATTGCTTGGGCAACCGATAGCCTCTACCAAAGGAGTTGGGAGACTTAGAAGTTGTAAGTTGATAGGATCGTATCCCACAGACGGCGCCAAACTGTGGGGGAGGATTTCGGCCGTCGGACGTGACCCTCCTCCAACAGTCGATTGAAGGTTTGACCCTTCGGGATATGGCGCGCTTCGAAGCGCAGAGTTGTGACTTGCTAGGCTGTCACACAAGCACTATAGAGTAGAAAGATAGAGAAATGGATGACACAGGATATGGTGATGAAGTTCGGCCGAAGCCTACGTCTCCGTGCGGTAAGACCCAACCTTTGAATCCACTATCTCTGAGTAAATAGTAAAAGCTACTCTCGACAAGCCGAGGAGTGCTTCTTACAAGTAATCAGATGGTGGAAAAGGAGTCTGAAAACCAGAAAACTCAGGGAGCTCTGGAAAACAGAAAGTGGGTTTCAGGTCTGGAATTTCAGATCTGGAATCATTTACAGGATTTGCTATTTATAGTAGTTTGGTTCATATAAGGAATATTCCAAGAATATTCCTTAGTGTATCCGGGGTTTGGTAAATTTCCGAGGGGATTTATCAAACCCCAGATAGTGCAAGTGGGCCCCAGGCGAGGCTGCGGGTCCCACCGTCGTACTCATGGGCCCCAGGCAGGGCTGCGGGTCACACCGTCGGACTCGTGGGCCCCAGGCAGGGCTGTGGGTCCCACCGTTGGGCGTTAGCCAGATTTTGCACCCACACTAAGCAACATAACTGGTAGAACTAGGGAAGTCCTGAAAACCCCAGTTCTGAGCCTTCCTATTTCATCACAATAATATGGACTTTCGTTAAAAAGTCCCAGGTCATGGAAACACTAGTTCTATTGGTTCTCTCAGTTCCTCGAGACCCCGGGCATCAAAATACATTGTAGGGTAAATTTCACATTGACCTTCTGTAGTTTGATCGATCATCATTTACACCCCTCATATTTACAATCCTACAAATACCTCCCTATAGTTTGAAAAACATATAATTTGCATCCGCTCACGAGGGGGTCTATGTGTATGATTTTTTAAACTATAGGAAAGTATTTGTAGGGCTTTAACTTTTAAACATGGGAGGGTGTACATGATAATCGGTCAAACTACAGGGATCTTTATATAATTAACCTGATAAGCGGAAAGGAGACGATTGGACACGTGTCTTAATACGGTTGTATTGTATCGACTACGCCCTGGGCATCCCACTGGGACCTCGCTTACCTAATCTAATCTGTGGGCCCAACAATTTTTTTTTTTTCTTAATTAAAGCGTCCCTACCTGGCGCGTCTGGCTCGGCTCGGAGATAGCCATGTTGCGACGCCTATCACGGCGCGTCGTGGCCCCCACAAAGCACAAGGCAATAGTCAAAGACGCTCCATTATGGCGTGCGGTGATAGTCAGCCTACATGTAGTGATACCGGGTGAAAATAATTTCAGCGCATCCTGCGTACCATACAACCGCGGGACCCAATGCGATTCAAGATGCATGGGGAAGCAGTCTCCTTCAGATGGGGGTAGTGGCCCCCAGCACTCAGCGTGCTGATAAGCTCTGCGGCAGTGGACCCCACGGTTGTATCGTACGCAGGGTGTGCTGAAGATTTCCCCCGGCCGGGTAAGCCGTGCCGCCTTCTGCTTCTCTTCCTCCTTTCGACTGGGCCCACTAGTATCTGATACCCACGTGCTCCCCGTTGCCACGTACGCTTAGACAGCTGGATCGAGCACGCGCCACCCCAAAACCACCACAGAAAAGTTGAATGCTTTACGTATCCAAAAAACCCGAGTTCTGATCTCCTCCAGTCAGTCGGCCTCGGTCGGTGGGTCCGACACTCATCACAGTCGCATGTAATCGGATAGAGTACGATTCACTTCGGATCGTCTGCCATCGTGCGGTTGTAATGCGTACGGCCCCACCAACCGGGATCGACCGACTGGAGAAGATCTGAACTCTTCTCCCCCCCTCCGTTCCCTCAAATCACTGTTTGCGTCGAGCACTCTCAGAGATAATTTCCGGTTGCGTTTCGTGGCATTGTGTTGCGTATTTTCACGACACGCGTCGGTATAGGCTACGGAGGTGTAGGCACGTGCTCGAGGACAGCTATAAGCTCGGTCCGGCACTCGGGATGTGGGCCCGGCCGAGCCTCGTCCGCTCGCCAACGGATGCTCGACGGGCATGGAGGAGGGGTAAACCCGGTAAAGGCCTCAGTCTGTGTGGTCCCCACTCTGATATTGTCCCGAAAATTGATTTTAAAAAATCAGAGGGGGGGCATCGATATACACCGCCCCCTTATTCCAAAGATATGCGCGCCCTTATCGCTTTGACCCTCTCCAGCCACTGTGGCGGACAGAAAGGAACAAGGCGAGTGCATCTACTTGAAAGATGCACTGTATTTATCCACCCGCTTTATAATAAAATACCAAAAAATCAAAAATCGAAAATTAGCAGAGTAAAGAGAGACAGAGAGAGAGAGAGAGAGAGAGAGAGAGAGAGAGAGAGAGAGAGAGTATCACAGGTTGTTGTGTTTATAAGACCACATCACCTTCCCACCCCCTCTGCTGCCTAAGGATCAAAAAAAAAAAAAATTCCCCCCGATTTTTCGATCTCGCTCCCTCAGTCGGGAGGTAGAATTCGAAGCGAGGAGCAGTTTTGGAATTTAAGATCTGGGTAATTATCTATTTCCCCCCCCCCCTTTAATTTCCTCTCTATTTGTTTTCCCTCCCGCCTTGATTGTCTATTTCTATAGTTCGCTCCCGATGCGTGTGTTTGGGCTCTCTGTGCTGTTTTCCCTCGAATTCAGTAGTTTCTTTTCTTGGGATTTGTGGGTCAGTGGAGGCTGATTACCTGCAGTTTATGGGGGTTTTCTGAAAGAATTATTACGTTTTCCTCCACCCTCTGATTGGATTCCTTCATCTCCGTCTCAGAAACCCACTCCTTTGGGCTCCCGCCGTCTTTGATCATCTGGGTTTTGGATCAAGAACCCTAGCTTGAAGCTTGCTCTGTGCTGAGGGTTGGATAGGGGGGGAGGGAACCCATTCGGGATTTCCGTTTTTGGTATTGATTAGATCAGATAGAGAGGAAATGGTGTCGAGATCCTACTCGAATCTGCTGGAGCTGGCCTCCGGCGAGCCCCCGGCGCTCGGCCGGATATCCCGGCGCATCCCCCGCGTGATGACGGTCTCCGGCATCATCTCCGATCTGGAGTCCGACACCGACAACTCCAGCGAGACGTCCTCCTCGTCCCCCCGCGAACGCACCATCGTGGTGGCCAACCAGCTCCCCATCCGCGCCAGCCGCCGCCCCGACGGCCGGGGATGGACCTTCGCCTGGGACGAGGACTCGCTCCTCCTCCAGCTCAAGGACAGCATCGGCGACCACTCCGACATGGAGTTCGTCTACATCGGATGCCTCCGCGACGAGATACCCCCCTCCGACCAGGACGAGGTCGCCCAGATCCTCCTCGAGACCTTCAAGTGCGTCCCCGCCTTCCTCCCCGCCGACCTCCTCACCCGCTTCTACCACGGATTCTGCAAGCAGCAACTCTGGCCCCTCTTCCACTACATGCTTCCCCTCTCCCCGGACCTCGGCGGCCGCTTCGACCGATCCCTCTGGCAGGCCTATGTCTCCGTCAACAAGATCTTCGCCGACAAGATCCTCGAGGTCATCAGCCCCGACGACGACTTCGTCTGGGTCCACGATTACCACCTCATGGTCCTCCCCACCTTCCTCCGCAAGCGGTTCAATCGGATCAAGCTCGGATTCTTCCTCCACAGCCCCTTCCCCTCGTCCGAGATCTACCGGACCCTCCCCGTCCGGGAGGAGCTCCTCCGGTCGCTGCTGAATTCCGATCTCATTGGATTCCACACCTTCGACTACGCCCGCCATTTCTTGTCCTGCTGCAGCCGGATGCTCGGGCTCACCTACGAGTCGAAGCGGGGTTACATCGGGTTGGAGTACTACGGCCGGACGGTCAGCATCAAGATCCTCCCGGTGGGTATTCATATGGGCCAGCTCAGGTCGGTGCTGAGCCTCCCGGAGACCGAGGCGAAGGTCGGGGAGCTCATCGAGCAGTTCAGGGATAGGGGAAGGGTAATGCTGCTTGGCGTCGACGATACTGACATCTTTAAAGGGATCAGCTTGAAGCTGCTGGCCTTTGAGCAGCTTCTCGTGCAGCATCCCGATTGCCGGGGGAAGGTGGTTCTTGTTCAGATTGCAAATCCGGCGAGGGGGCGGGGGAAGGATGTGAAAGAGGTCAAGGCCGAGAGCTGCGCGATGGTAAAACGGATAAATGAGGCCTTCGGCCAGCCCGGGTACGAGCCGGTGGTTTTGATCGATAGGCCGCTGCAGTTTTACGAGAGGATCGCTTACTACGTGGTGGCGGAGTGCTGCTTGGTGACGGCGGTTAGAGACGGCATGAATCTTATTCCTTACGAGTACATCATTTCCCGACAAGGGAATGAGAGCTTGGATAGGGTGTTGGGTCTGAGCCCAGGCGGCCCGAAGAAGAGCATGCTTGTGGTTTCCGAGTTCATCGGCTGCTCCCCATCATTGAGTGGTGCCATTCGGGTGAATCCATGGAATGTGGATGCGGTGTCTGATGCGATGGACTCCGCATTGGAGATGGCAGAGCCGGAGAAGCAGTTACGGCATGAGAAACACTATAGGTATGTCAGCACCCATGATGTTGGGTATTGGGCAAATAGTTTCCTGCAGGATTTGGAGCGGACTTGCAGGGATCATGTGAGGAGGAGGTGCTGGGGTATTGGGTTCGGTTTGGGATTCAGGGTCGTAGCTCTCGATCCAAACTTCAGGAAGCTTTCGATGGAGCACATTGTTTCGGCATACAGGAGAACGAAGACGCGAGCCATCCTCTTGGACTATGATGGTACTTTGGTGCCGCAGGCATCGATCGATAAGAGCCCAAGCCCCAAGTCGATCGAAATCCTAAACAGCTTGTGTCATGATCGGAATAATGTCGTCTTTCTGGTCAGCGCAAAAAGCCGTACCACTCTCAACGAGTGGTTCTCTCCTTGCGAGAACCTGGGGATAGCTGCAGAGCATGGCTACTTTCTGAGGTAATCCGATTCTGAGGAAATGACATGAAAAAATTTCAATCAACAGATATAGTCCTAAATAGAAATGATGGGGAAGAAGGATTCATAATGCCTACCCCATGTAGATGGGAGTCATGGCTTGATGGCTATGGGATGAAAATTTACCTTTGTTGATGTCCGATTCCAGGTTGAAGAGGGATGCGGAATGGAGAACATGTGTCCCCGTGGCGGATTGCAGCTGGAAGCAGATTGCAGAGCCTGTTATGAAGTTGTACACAGAGACAACCGATGGTTCAACCATCGAGGACAAGGAAACCTCGCTCGTGTGGTGCTACGAGGACGCCGATCCTGATTTTGGATCTTGTCAAGCTAAGGAGCTCCTGGATCACCTCGAGAGCGTTCTGGCCAATGAGCCGGTTTCCGTGAAGAGCGGTCCGAACAATGTGGAGGTTAAACCGCAGGTCGGACTCTCAGGAATCTACGACTCTTAGCTTGTTTACTCTCTGAGTCACCCCTAGAACTTGTAGGAGCTATGCTTACTGATGATCTACTTTATGTGTGTGCAGGGTGTGAGCAAGGGCCTTGTAGCCGAGCTCCTGCTGTCCACCATGAGCGAGAGGTGCTTGTTACCGGACTTTGTCCTCTGCATTGGGGACGACAGGTCCGATGAGAACATGTTCGAAGTGATCAGCACCGCAGTTGCTGGACCTTCGCTCTCTGCTGCAGCAGAGGTGTTTGCATGCACGGTTGGGCGGAAGCCAAGTAAGGCGAAGTACTATCTCGACGACACTGCCGAGATCGTTAGGTTGATGCAAGGCCTCGCTTCGGTCTCGGAACAAGCACCGAGGGATCATCCACCTTCGGTCTAGTACTCTACATCGATGCCTTGCAAGCAGGGCAGACAAAGGTGATATCTTTCTTGTTTGACCTGCGCATTTGTTGTTGTAACCTTGTCAGCAGCTGAGCATAAGGCCAGGATCATTCTCATGTTGTGTTACTTGTTTGTTAGGATGTAAATATGTTCTTTTTAGACACTTTGTGATGATGGGTGGTACCTCTTTTGTTTGATCTCTGTCTCTGATTAAACTGTACAAATTGATGGGTGGTACCCTCTTTTGTTTGATCTCTTCTGCTACACTCTGATCACTGTCGTAAATTGTTATGAATCAGGACAGTGGTAGTCGCAGGTGCTAGTAATTGTGTCAACTCTGATGAAGATCGGCTAGAACTTAATATGGTCTGGGTTCACATGGTTCTTGATTTTGTCGAAATCAGGCTTGGCCATGAAGTGGTATGTTACCAGATTTTGTCGACGAAGTGTGGCTTCTTTTGATTGTTTTAACTTCCAGGTTATATTGTTGAAATGCAACTTCAAGGGACAAAATAAATATCTAGTAGGGCATATGAGTACCCAACTGTTAGAACTGTTGGTGTTACATTGTACCCTTTGGGTGCAGGACCTTGGTTCGAATCCCATAGGCAACCCACAAAACGTTGCCGCTATCGAAGCCTGACTAGGGGGTTGCCGCTATCGAAGCCTGACTAGGGGGTTGGTACCCATACAGTCGTACCACTAGGTTGTAACTTTTTTTTTTGTTAGTAACATTGCACTAGTTAAATCGAAATGTTACATCAGTGATCAAGATTAGCCTGTAACTTGACTACCAAAAACAAAAAAAAGGGCATATGAGGGTACTACTGTCAAGGAAACCAAAAGGGTATTACTATCAATTTTAACTATGTGATTTGTCCACAATACCCTTATCCATGGCCTCTCTCTCTCTTCTCTTGTTCGGCTTTGAGGTTTCGGCTACAAGAAACCGGTATTGTCTTCATTCGTGTTCAAAGAAGAAACTCAATGTAAGGATTATACAATCGCCTTTGGTAAGTATCTGTTTCATCGCTTTCGCTTATTGTAGATCTGATATGGAAATAGTTATCGGATCATTTGGGATTTTCATGGTGAAATTCTTACATCAATCCCCAACTTTTCCTCTTATATCTCATATTTATTTATGATGATGCCGCCGCCTTCATCTTCTCCCTCAAGTCCCAATCTGGTGGCCCCACAGACTAGGAGTACCAGGTCACCCCTTCACCGACTGCACACAGACCGGCAACCATGTGGGTCGTCGACACGGCATCCTCATCCACTGCAGCTCCACCACCTGGTCCTCCAAGTTCATGTCCATGTAAACAGCGGCCACCATTTCATGGGCGGGTAGGGTGCCCGCAAGGATGTTGCAAGACGGCAATGGTGGCGGAAGAGAAGAAAGGACAAAAGAGAGAAGGGTAAAACTGGGATATACAAAAAGTACCTATCTCAAGAAAGTCTTAGGTAACATATTGTTTTAATGGGCCCCTGCAATATAAGGCTATTTTAGGTATATTGAATGCATGACCTATGGACTGCCCCGGAAAAAACTGTTTAACACTGTGGGACACGATACGTGAGGAACTGAGTTCAGAGGTTCTACAAGGTAAGTGGAGTAACTGAGTTCAGAGGCCAGAGTACGTGGTTTGTGTCTATTCATTCCACTCCGACGCTTACCCGACTGGGTGATCGCTATCCAATTGCGTCTTTCTTTTATAAATCATGCAGATCATGTGATACATATCCTGGTATTTCTTTAGGGTGTGGTTGGTTGCCCTGAAAAAGTACAGGGGAGGAAAAAGTGTTTGGTTGCTGGAAAACTACAGAAAAGGAAAAAAGAAAGTGATTTTATGTCAAATTCCAGATGTTAGTTGACAGGAAAGTGTAACCAACTTTTAAATGGTAAAAAAAAAAAAAGGGCAAATTGGTCTGCAGCCCTTTGACATATCGTATTTCACGATAAGGATAGGTAAAACGATTGGCTACTGTGAAGTCATGTCGTTTGGAAAATCCATTTTATCTCTAAATGGAGCGTTTGTAGGAAAATCACAATTCGGTAAAATATTCTTTTAAAATCACATTTTAATGTAGTTGGCATAGCTGCTATGTGATTTCATGTAGCGAAGAGTAACAATCTGCTACAATATTTTAAAATTGTTACACTCTTTGCTGCAATGGAATAGTTGTAGCAGTCACTATATATACTACAGTGAAATCAATGTAGCTAAGAGTAATCTGCAGTTGTTACATTGCATATAATTAATTAAATATTTTAGATAATTACTTATTGAATAATAAAATGAGGACATAATTAATTATTTAATTATTTTAATAATTAATTATTTAACTAATTCATTAAATTAATTAAATATAAAATAATAATTAAAAAATAACTAATAAAATGAATTAATAAATTAATTATTTAATTATTTATTTCATAAATTAAATAATTAAAGAGTTACCTAATTTAATTATTAAATAATATAAAAATAATAAATTAATTAAATAATAAATTTAATTAAATGACTAGATAATTAAATAATTAAATAAATTTATTATTTTAATAAAAAATTAATTATTTAATTATTTAATTATTTAATTATTAAATAAATGATTACTATATTTAAAAAAATTATAGTAACATTATTATGATATAATCATAATAATGTTGAGATGATATCATTGAGAAGTGGAGTTTTGGAATTTAGATTTTTTTTTACTTCACACCTATAACCGTGGCTAATGGACTGTAGCAGGACTTTTTCTCTCTTCATTTATCTCTCCATTCTCTTCGATCTCTATCTCTTATGTTTTCGTTTCTCTCTCCGCTTTCTTGCGACGGGTCTGCTGGGCTCGACATGTTCGTGCTGATAACATGTTGTAAGATGAGAGAAAGAGAGAGCCGTCAAACGTGCCCCACCCTAAATGGGTCGTATATTATTTATAGGGTAAGCTTATTTAGGGTCTAAGCAATTTATAAAAAACCATAATCCATGGGAGAGATCCGACGGTGGACAGCAATCCGATCGAACAATCTCATAACAATTGTAATGGTTTCAATTTTTTTAAAGAAAATTTTAATTTTTTTTTAAAGTAAAAAATTCGAGTGTGCCTCATCTTCCTTATTTACTTCCTATTATTTAATTAATTTAATTAGTATAATAAATTAAATAGTTAAATAATTAATAAAATATTTAATTATTTATAAAATTAAATAATTAAATTATGAAAATAATTTATTTATTATTTTAATATTAAAATAAATAAATATTATGTTGATTATTTACAAAAATATTTTTTTATTTATATATTTAAATAATTAACTAATTATTTAAATAATAAGTAAACAGTTATTGAATTATTATTTTATTTTATTACTTAATTAAATAATTAATTTTTTATTTATTTTACTTAATATTTTATACCTTAAAAAAAATTATTTAATTATATAATAATCTATCAAAATTATTATTTATTTAACTATGAAATTATTTAATAATTAAATTATTTATTTGTTTAAGTAAATAAACTATTTAATATATTTCTTTACTAAATAAGTTTTTTAATATTTAAATAACTGAATAATTATTTTAAAAAATTATTATTTAAATAATTCTTTATCTAATTATCTAAATAATAAAATTCTAATTTTATAATTATTTAAATAAATAATTATTTAAAAATTTATTTAAATGAATATTTTATAATTTTATTACAAAATAATTTCGTTATGTAATTATTAATTAAATTATTTTATTATTTCAAAAAATTATTAATTAATATAATTTATTCTTTAAATTATTACTTATATATTTAAATAATAAAATACTTATATTATTTTATTAAAAAATTATATAATTATATAATTGAATTATTTTATTAGAAAATAATAATAACAGAAATAAATAATTAAATTATTTTATAAAATAATTAATTTATTATTTGTATTATTATTCCATAAATTATAATTAATTAAATATTTTTATTATTTACTTATTGAATAATTAAATAATAAAATAATTATTTCTGAAATAATTACATAATTCGATATATATTTATTTCAAAAATTAATTAATTAAAAACTTAATTAAATTAATAAAATAATTTATTTGTACGAATGCAAGCCGCTGCCGCCGGTGGCACTGCCCGCGGTCGCTCGCGCGTTCTATAGCCACTCGAGCACGGGCTGCTGTCGTCGGTGGCGTAGCTTGCCGTTCACCGCACGCTGGTGCAACACCCCATTGCCACACCTGCTCACGAGGTGCAGCCCGCCGTTGCCGCACCGGCCGGAGTGAAAAGTGGGTTCGGGGTCTCGGCCAAAACTCCGTGCGCACAGCCTCACCGACGACTGTGCATGGGTGGGAGTCTGAACGGGTATTGTAAGGTATAAAAGGAGGAGGTTCTCAAGCGTACCTTACGTTCATGACTCGTTGTTGTGATGGGCTAGAGCAGAACTTCTTCTCTCTTCTCTCTTTATTTATCTCTCCGTTCTCTTCCCTCTTCTACTCTATTTTATGTCTTTGTTTCTCTCTCCGTTTTCTTACGACGAGTCGGCCGGGCTCAATAAGTTCGTGCTGATAATGTATTGTGAGATGGGAGAAAGAGAGAGCCGTCAAATGTGCCCCACCCTAAAGGGGTCGTATATTATTTATAGGGTAAACTTACTAAGCGCCCGAGCAATCTATGAAAAAACCTAATCCATGGGAGAGATCTAACTGTGGACATCCATCTGATCAAACGATCTCATAACAGTTGTAATGTTTTAAAATTTTTTAAAGAAAAACATAAAAATTCGGGTGTGTCTCATCTTCCTTCTTTACCTCCTATTATTTAATTATTTAAATTAGTTAAAAAAAATTAAATAATTTAATAATTATTTAAATAATTAAAAAAATATTTAATTATTTATATAATTAAATAATAAATTTATTTAACTAATTTATTCACTATTTAAATATTAAAAAATATAAATATTTATTTGATTATTTATAAAATATTAAGTTATTTCAAAAAATATTTTATTAATTTTATTTTCAATTAATTAAATAATTATTTAAATAATAAGTAAAAAATTATTATATTATTGTATTATTTTATTAAATAAATAATTTCTTTATTTATTTTATTGAGTATTTTATAATTTAATCAAATAAATTTTTAATTATTTAATTATATAATAATTTATTAAAATTATTATTTATTTAACTATGAAATCATTTGATAATTAAATTATTTATTTTTTAAGTAAATAATCTACTTAATATATTTCTTCACTAAATAATTATTTAAATAATTATTCAATTATTTAAGAGGAAGGATACTCTTACTCATGGCCTCTTACTCATATAGTTACCTATGATACAGGCCGTCCATTAGATCCTGACGTACGGTTCGGATTAGATTGGGAGTTAAAGCAATGGTGTCCGTATTAAATGCCCGTATTAAAAGTGCATATTAAAAGCCCGTATTAGAAGCCCGCATTTAATACGGACACCATTGCTTTAACTCCCAATCTAATCCGAACCGTACGTCAGGATCTAATGGACGGACCAGATCATAGGTAACTATATGAGTAAGAGGCCACAAGTAAGTATCCCTCCCCATTATTTAATTATTTCAAAAAATTTATATTTCAATAATTCTTTACATAATTATTTAAATAATTAAATTCTAATTATATAACTATTTAAACATATAATTATTTATTTAAATAATTATTTAAAAATTTATTAAATATTAATTTAATTATATAATTATTTATCTTATTGTTTTAAAAATTATTATTTAATTTAATTTATTCTTTAAATTATTACTAAAATATTTAAATAAAAAAATATTTCAATTATTTTATTTCAATATTATATAATTCTATAATTGTATGATTTCATTAGAAAATAATAGTAACATAAAATTAAATATTTGGTAAAATAATTAATAATATATTTGTAATATTATTCTATAAATTATAATTAATTAAATATTTTCATTATTTACTTATGGAATATTTCAATAATAAAATAATTATTTCAGAAATAATTGCATAATTCAATAATTAATTATTTTTAAAAAATATTAAATAATAAATTATTTAAATTATTTAATAATAAAATAATCATTCTAGAAATAAAAAATAAATTTATTTAATTAATAAATTATATAATTAAATCATTATTTATTTTTTTAATATTTTAAATAACGATGAAGTTAATAAATTTAATTATTTAATAATAAAATCATATTTCAAAAATAAATTAAGTAAGTAAGTAAATAATTAAATAAATATTTATTTACTATATTATTTAAATTATTAAATTTGTTGATAATTAATTAAAGATTACTATAATTAAAACAATTATAGTAATGTTACTATTATATTCATTATAACGTTACGATGATACTATTGAGAAGTGGAGTTTTGGAATTTGGATATCTTCCTACTTTACACTTATACCCGTAACTAATGGGTGCTCCCTTATCGATTTGGACTAAACCGGTCGACAATCTCAATACTTTCCCTTATGCGAATCTTGCATAATCGATAAGGACACACTCAGAGCAGTAAAACGGTCTATTTCTGAGATTATACTAGATATCCTCATACCCCAAAATATGGATTAAATAATTAAATTATTATTAATATTATTAAATAAATAAATTATTCAAATAATTAAAATAAAATTTAAATATATCAATCTGTAAATAATGATTTCATTATTTATATAAATATTTAATTATTATATATTTATTTTATTATTTATATATTTATTTAATTAACTAGTAATTTAAATAATAAAATTATCAGTAAATAATTTTTGAATTTTTTTATTATCAATTATTTAATTCCCTAATTACTTTATTATTTATTCGATAAATTTATTTAATAATTTGATATAAATTTTTTTAATTAATTTATGAAATAATAATTTTTCAAATTATGATTTATTTTATTATAAATTTATTAAAAAATATAATTATTTCATTACTTAAGTAAATAATATAAATAATATATTTCTTTACAAAATAATTATTTAAATATTTAAATAATTATTTAATTATAAAAATAATTTTTTATTTTTTCAAATAATTCTTTGCATAAATTTTTCATTAAATTAAAATTTCTATAATGAAATTCTAATTATATAATTCTATAATTATTTGATTAAATAATTATTACATTATTTCATTAAATAATTAAATAATTATTTATTAATGTTATTAAATCATGATTTAATTATTGAAACCATAATTAAATTATTTCATTATTTTATTCAATTTTAAATGAATTAAATTGAATTATAAAATTATTTCTTAAATATTTAAATAATAAAATAGCTTAAATTTTAAATTATTTAATAAAATTATTAAAATATTTAATTATTTTATAATAAAAAATTAGTTATATAATGAAATAATTAAATTAATAAATTATTTCATGAAATAATTACTATAAAAATTATTTCATTAATGGTAATTAATTAAATATTTTAATTAATTAATTATTGTATAATAATAAAATTAAGAAATAATTAAATATTGAATTTTTTCAATAATTAATTATTTAACTAATTAATTAAATAAAATAATAATTAAATAAATTACTAAAAAAATGAATTAACAAAATAATTATTATATAATAAAATAATTATTTATTTTTTTTATAATTTAAATAATTAAATAAATACCATACTTAATTATTTTATAATTTAATAATAATAAATAAATAAAATAAGAAATTTAATTTTATAACTAGATAATTAAATAAATTTATAATTTTAATAAAATCATAATTATTAAATTATTTCAATTATTTAATAAATAAATAAATGATTAGTATAATTAAAAAAATTATAGTAGCATTACTATGATAATCGTAATAACGTTGAGATGATACTATTGAGAATTGAAGTTTTGGAATTTATATTCCTTTTTACTTCACACCTATACCCTTGGCCAATGGACTGGAGCAGGACTTCTTATCTTTTCTCTCTTCGTTTATCTCTCCGTTCTCTTCTCCCGTCTTCTTTCACTTCTATCTTCGTTTCTTTCTGTGTTTTCTTGCATGGGTCGATTGGACTCGACATATTCGTGCTGATAACTTATTGTGAGATGAGAGAAAAAGAGAGAGTGGTCGTATATTATTTATGGGATAAGCTTACTTATGGCCAAATCAATTGTATAATTTCTAAATTATTTTATAAAATAATTATTTTTCAAATTATAATTTATTATATTATAAAATTAATAAAAAATAATTTTTTTTCATTATTTAAGTAAATAATATATTTGATATATTTCTTCACTAAATAATTATTTAAATATTTAAAATTTATTTAATTATTAAAATAATTAAATTTTTATTTAATTAATTCTTTACATATCTTTTTTATTAAATTATAATTTCAATAATAAAATTCTAATTATATAATTCTATAATCATTTCATTAAGTAATTATTACATTATTTTATTAAAAAATTATATAATTATTTATTAATAATTTATTTATTTAAATAATTATTTATTAATTTATTAAATCATGATTAAATTATTGAAACCATAATTAATTTATTTCATTATTTTATTAAATTTTAAATGAATAAAATTAAATAATATAATTATTAATTAAATATTTGAATTATAAAATAACTTATATATGAAATTAGTCCCTAAAATAATTATATTATTTAATTATTTTATAATAAAATAATAGTTATATAAAAATTTATGAAATTAATGAATTATTTCATAAAATAATTAAATAATTATTATAATAATAATTTTATTAATCATAATTAATTAAATATTTAAGATAATTACTTATTGAATAATAAAATAAGGACATAATTAATTATTTAATTATTTTAATAATTAATTATTTAACTAATTCATTAAATTAATTAAATATAAAATAATAATTAAAAAAATAACTAATAAAATGAATTAATACAGATGTAGCTATTCTAGTTCATTCGTACAAACGAATGTAGTCATTCTAATTCATTCGTATGAAGATAGTCATTCTAATTTATTCGTACGAATATAGCCATTTTATTACATTCGTACGATATATTCTAATTCTTTCGTATGAATGTAGCCATTCTAATTCATTCATATGAACGAATGTAGTCATTTTAATTCATTCATATGAATTTATTATTTTAATTCTTTCGTATGAATTTAGCCATTCTAATTCATTCGTACGAATTTAGTCATTCTAATTCATTCGTATAAAGGTAGCCATTCTAATTCATTCATACGAGCCATTCTAATTCATTCGTACGAATGTAAGCATTCTAATTCATTCGTACGAATGAATATAGCCATTCTAATTCATTCGTACGAATATAGCCATTCTAATTCAATCGTATAAAGGTAGTCATTCTAATTCATTCGTATGAGTCATTCTAATTCATTCATATGAATATTGTCATTCTAATTTATTCGTACGAATGAATATATATATATTATAATTTATTTGTTCAAATATAGTCATTCTAATTCATTCGTACGATGATTGCCATTCTAATTCATTCGTACGAATATAGTCATTCTAATTCATTCGTACGAACAAATATAGCCATTCTAATTTATTCGTACGAAGGTAGTCATTCCATTTCATTCGTACGAGTCATTCTAATTCATACGTATGAATATAGCTGTTTTAATTTATTCGTACAAACGAATGTAGCTATTCTAATTCATTTATACGAATGTAGCCATTCTAATTCATTTGTATGAAGGTAGCCATTTTAATTCATTCATACGAGCCATTCTAATTCATTCATACAAATATAGCCGTTTTAATTCATTTGTACGAATTAATGTATCTATTCTAATTCATTCATACGAAAGGAGCCATTCTAATTTATTCGTACAAGTCATTCTAACTCATTCATACGAATGTATCCATTCTAATTTATTCGTATAAGTGAAGGTAGTCATTCTAATTCATTCATATGAATATAACCATTCTAATTCATTCGTACAAAGGTAGCCATTCTAATTCATTCATATGAGTCATTCTAATTCATTCGTACGAATGTAGCCATTCTAATTAATTTGTACGAACGAATGTAGCCATTCTTATTTATTTGTACGAATTAGCTATTCTAATTCATTCGTACAAAGGTAACCATTCTAATTCATTCGTATGAGCTATTCTAATTTATACATGCAAACGAATATTACCATTCTAATTCATTTGTACGAATGTAGTCATTCTAATTCATTCGTATGAGTCAATCTAATTCATTCATACAAATGTAGTCATTCTAATTCATTCGTATGAACGAATATAGCCATTCTAATTCATTCGTACGAATATAGACATTCTAATTCATTCGTACGAATATAGTTATTCGAATTCATTCGTATGAATGAATGTAGCCATTTTAATTCATTCGTATGAATATAACCATTCTAATTCATTCGTACGAAGGTAGCCATTCTAATTCATTTGTACAAGCTATTCTAATTAATTTATACTAATGTAGATATTTTAATTCATTCATACGAACAAATGTAATCATTCTAATTTATTTGTACGAATGTAGCCATTATAATTCATTCGTACGAGTCATTCTAATTCATTCAAACGAACGAATGTAGCCATTCTGATTAATTTGTATGAATGTAGCCATTCTAATTTATTTGTACAAAGATAGTCATTCTAATTCATTCGTAAGAGCCAATCTAGTTCATAAGTACGAATGTAGCCACTCTAATTCATTTGTATGAACAAATGTAGCAATTCTAATTCATTTGTACGAATAAAGATAGTCATTCTAATTCTTTCGTACGAAAGTAGCCATTCTAGTTCATTCTTATGAGCCATTCTAATTCATTCGTACGAATGTAGTAATTCTAATTTATTTGTATGAATGAATATGGCCATTCTAATTCATTCGTATGAATGTAGCCATTCTAATTTATTCGTACGAAGGTAGTCATTCTAATTTATTCATACGAGCCATTCTAATTCAATTGTATAAATGTAGTCATTCTAATTTATTCGTACGAACAAATATAGCCATTTAAATTCATTCGTATAAATGTAGTCATTCTAATTCATTCGTATGAAGGTAGCCATTCTAATTCAATAGTACGAGCCATTTTAATTCATCCAAAAAAATTTAGTAATTCTAATTCATTTATATGAATAAATGTTGTCATTCTAATTCATTCTTACGAATGTAACTATTATAATTCATTCGTACGAAGGTAGCTATTCTAATTCATTCGTATAAGTTATTTTAATTTATTCGTATGAATATCACTATTCTAATTCATTCGTATGAACAAATATAATCATTCTAATTTATTCGTACGATTGTAGCCATTCTAATTCATTTGTATGAAGGTAGGAATTCTAATTCATTTGTACGACCCATTCTAATTCAGTCGTACGAACGAATATAGCCATTCGAATTCATTCGCACGAATGTAGTCATTTTAATTCATTCGTACGAAGGTAGCCATTCTAGTTCATTCGTACGAGCCATTCTAATTCTTTTGTACAAATGTAGCTAGTCTAATTCATTCGTACGAACTAATATAGCCATTCTAATTCATTAGTACGAAGGTAGCTATTCTAATTCATTCGTACGAGCCTTTCTAATTTATTCTGATGAATGTAGCCATTCTAATTCATTCATACGAAGGTAGCTAGTTTAATTCATTCGTACAAGCCATTCTAATTCTTTCGTACAAACGAATTTAATCATTCTAACGATTGTAGCCATTCTAATTCATTCGTACGAATTAATGTAGCCATTCTAATTCATTCATACGAATGTAGCTATTCTAATTTATTTGTACGAAGGTAGTCATTCTAATTCATTCATATGAGTCATTCTAATTCATTCATACGAACGTAGCCATCCTAATTCATTCGTACAAATAAATATAGTCATTCCAATTCATTCATATGAATGTAATCATTCTAATTCATTCGTACGAATGAATATAGCCATTTTAGTTCATTCGTACAAATGTAGCTATTCTAATTCATTTGTACGAATGTAGCTATTCTAATTTATTCATACGAGTCATTCTAATTCATTCGTACGAATGTAGCCATTTTAATTCATTCGTACGAATGAATGTAACTATTCTAATTCATTCGCATGAATGTAGCTATTCTAATTCATTCGTACCAACTCATTCGTACCAACATAGTCATTCTAATTCATTCATACGAATATAGCCATTCTAATTCATTCGTACGAATGAATGTAGCATTGTAATTCATTTATACGAATATAGTCATTTTAATTCATTCATACGAAGGTAGCCATTCTAATTCATTCTTAAGAGCCATTCTAATTCATTCGTATGAGTGTAGCCATTCTAATTCATTCGTATGAGCCATTCTAATTCATTCGTACAAATAAAGTCGTTCTAATTCATTTGTATGAATGGATGTAGTCATTATAATTCTTTGTTTATCCTTTTCATCAAATGGATCTGCTGGGACCTAACACTAAGTCTCCCAAAAAATTTGTACCACAAAATATAAGAAACACTGGGAATGGATTAGGTTGGACTTAAGGTTTTGTTAGGGATACAATAGATCAGAGCTAGCTAGGTTTGGGTCATGTTGTTTGACCCTTAAATAACCCAACATTTTGATGGCTTGGCCGTAGATTATCAAGCGGATAGAGGAGACTCTAAAGTCCTGGAGCGATGCGCTTGGAGGGAGAGGGTGAAGGTAGGGATCATAGAGTTTTTTTGTTTTGGTAGATCAGAACAGTTGGTCATTACAGTATGACCTGGATGTCCGTAGAGACCAGACCCACTGGGGAAATCACTATTCCAAAAACATTCCTTGCCTGACACACGAACCCAAAGCGCCAACCAATACGCGGCCTTATTGGATGCACAAGGAACCCATTGTAACCTCACGTTCTTGAGTCGGGACCAGATTTACTGACAAGAGCAGGCTATATGACGATCCTCCTCTGGACTTAGCTTATCTAACAATATAGCATCCCGGGCATTTGTAGCATCCGTGCAAACCACCACCCTACCTAGATGACGCTGCTCCAACTCAGCGAAAGCACCTTTAAGGAACCCACTGTAGTCGCACGTTCTTGAGTCGGGATCATAGAGTTACTAGAAGAAGAGAGTACTGGATTTTTCCGATTTTATAATCTCGGGCTCTGGTCCTTAGTTTTTCTGCAATTCTGTAAATATTTTAGGAGAAATTGGTGTTAGATCCAAGAGAGCAGATCAGTTTGTTGAACAGGACATTCATAAGATCCCTTTAACAGAAGGTCCCAAAATTATTTTATAAATCCGAAAATATTCTCCCCTTTCTCTATCTTTTCCCTGTTCTCTCTCGAGCAGCGGTGGCGACCTCAGTCTCCGCCTCCTCCCACCCCTCGTTGGCTCCTTCCTCCTCAACGGCATGAGCAGCGGGGACGGCGATCAGCAACGGCGAGAGTCGCAGCTGCTCGTCGCCACGAAGACAAGAGGCGAGCAGCAGACAGGGATTGGTTCCAATGGCAAGTAGTGGAGACGAGAGGCGGGTGGCAAATTAATGGGGTTTGGTTCGGTTCAGATTAGGTTTAGGATTAGATCTAAGGTTCATTCCATGACCTATAAATCTTAGGTTTTAAGATTCGGTTTAGGTTTTAGACTTCGGATTAGTTTAGAAGGGAGTTGCATGGAAATAAAATTTTGAAGAATGGCCCTGAACGAGAACAAATGGAGCTGATTATGGATCTTCCAATAGATTGCTCACGTGTGTCTGTTCCGCAACGCCGAGCACGAGCAAACCGTCAGAATGCAGAGGGAACCTTCCTTGATTCTTCTAAGCCGGACATGTCTTTTTCACGCAAGAATTCACCCAAACACCGACTGCTGCCTTCCATGTGGCCGTGTTCTACAGTGAAATCATTTTAAGGGCTATAGTGATTTCATTGTAGCAAAAGTAACAATCTGTCACAATACTTTGAAATATGAGTGAGACTTGGGCAGATCTTATCCACCCAAGTCGAACCGATCCGAACAATTGATAAGCATAGGGAAAACTGGTCCAACATGGATGGGTTTGGACACCGGTCTTACCTAACCTGAGGTACAACAGCAAACTTGCATCCAGGCCCAGCCCTAGGGGTAGGCACTGGGCAGGTACTACCTAGGACCCCTAATTTCAAAACATTTTCTAGGACCGAAAGATAATTTTATTTAATACACATGTTTTTTTTTTTGGAAATTCAACTATCCTTCATAACCCCTATTAATTCTTTGGATTTGACTGGTTACTGAGTTCACCAGATACCAAGTCCATAGAATTATTAGGGTTTACAAGGGATGTTGGTCTATTATTGATAACATTTAAATCATTACAAATGGAGTCTCGGACACACATAGGTATCGAGATGGATGACCAATCATGAAAACAGGAGTGGTTCACAGAGAATTTGGCTAAATTATGGGCTGCTTTGTTGCCTCCTCTGGGGACGAATCTGACGGAGGTTCCTAGGATCTGCTGCAACATCATGCGACAATCTTTGATAATTGAGATCAATCTCCACGGTATTGGGCATTCTGAATCATTGATGAGCTTAACTATCATCTGAGCGTCCCCTTCAATACAGACCTGGCAGCCAAACTGTTGCCTCATCATCAACCCCATTCGGAAGCTTTCGGCTTCCACAAGAGCTGGGTTGGATGAATTAATCTTCAATGATCTACCCCATAGATAGGTACCTGTATCATCTTTACAGATGGATGCTACTGCAGAGTGCCAACACCGGACCGCTCCATCCATATTGATTTTCACCTCTCCAGGTGAAGGTTTCTCCCAAGTAGTCACAGAGGAGTTGGATCCAGTGGCAGGAAAGGTCGTTCCCTTGTCTGTAGGCTCACAGATCTCTTCCAGATTGAATTCGCTAAAGGCAGTATTTATGGTATGAATCAATCTAATTGGATGGATATCTTTAAGCTCGAAAACCTTTGTACATCGTGCCTTCCAAATGTACCAAAGAATGGTTGTTGCCAATCGGAAGAAATCTCTGTTGGACGACATAATAAGCCTTTTTTTATCCATTCCCAAATGGTGAGACTTGCAGCTCTTGTATCTATTGCAAGAGGGGACCCAAACCAGATTGCTGCTTAAGGGCACTGGAAAAAGAGATGTTCCATAGATTCGTGCTCCTCAAGACAGAAAGGGCAATGGTCGTCCACTGTAGCAATTCTTTTTTTCAAGACACTTCTAGTAGGAATAATATCATTTAACATCCTCCATATGACCATCATGATTTTTGAGGGTAGATTTTTCACTTTCCAAAGCTGTTTCCAAATGGGGTCGTACTGCGGATTAGAAGACGAACAAGGAGCTTGGAATGTGTCTCGTGTGATAACATCGTAGGCTGACTTAATTGTGAACTCACCTTTATTATTTAGCTTCCAGAACCAGGTATCAACATCATTAACTCCCGGGATGCTTAACGGGATATTTTTAATAGCCTCTGAGACAAAGGGATCAAAAATTGCCTCAATAAGTGGTAGATTCCATGATTTTGAAGGTTGATCAATCAACTCAGCTACCCTGGAAATAGTAGAACCTGGAGTATTGTCCACTGTGGTGAAAGAGGGAATCCAAGGATCAGTCCAGATCATAATACTACTTCCATCTCCCACATGGCAGCAAGCGCCCTCTCTGAGAACCGATCGAACATCGAGCATGCTTTTCCAAATCATTGAGTTGGTGGATCGAGCCTGGGTGTCCCAAAAGGAATCATTTTTTAGATATTTATGCTGTAAAACCTGACTCCAAAGCGCAGATTTATTTGAAATGAATCGCCAAGCTAGTTTTGTAAGCATCGCTTTGTTTACTGATTCCATCTCCCGGATAGCTAGGCCACCTTGGTCTTTAGGGAGGTTGAAGTTCTTCCAAGCTTTGAGGTATAAATGACGTCCTTCTGTGTGATGCCCCCACCAGAAATCTCGTTGCAGAGCATTGATTTTGTGGCAGATATTCTTTGGAAAGCTGATAGTGTTCATAGCATAGATGGGAAGAGAAGAGAGAACTGATTTAATCAACAAGGTTCGGCCTGCGTGAGAGAGCAGTTTACTTTTCCATGTCTTGAGACGGGAGTGGAATTTGTCAACAATGAACTTTAGGGAGTTGCTCCTTCTTCTTTCATAAAAAAGTGGCCCGCCCAAATACATTTCTTTATTAGTCATAGGCTTTAGTCCCGTGCTATGGAGTAATTCATCTCTAATATGAGAGGGAGTATTGCTGCTGAACAAAAGGGAGGACTTTGATCGATTAATCATTTGACCCGACCAAGCCTCAAAAATCTCCAAGCATTTGAAAATGTTGCTCATCTCCACTGTGTTGGCTTTACCAAACATGAGAATGTCATCAGCAAATAAAAGGTGGGAAATCTTGGGTCCCCTCCGCCCCACCTTAAATCCTTGGATGTCGCCGTTTTCCTCCAACTTATTGATGCTGCGAATACACATGTATTACTAACAAAGATTATGCATAACTTGAGTTATTAAAGATTGAACATAGAATTCAACAAAGATTCAACATTGATCTAACTTTGCAAGCTTCATTTTCAATCAAATGATTTGACCTCTTAGTTTTGTTATTTTTTTTCCTATCTATATATGTTTCATAAGTATTTCTAATTGAGCAACCCGTCCAACCAGCCCATTTTCTTTTGCAAATTGGACAGACAACCACGTGTTGGGCTTTCACGGGTTTCAAGGGCAAAATGGGTTAAGGTGTTTAGGTCGGATTGGGCATGGGCAGACCCTTCAACCCGCCTAAGTCTCACCCCTACTTTGAGATTGTTACTCTTTGCTACATTACTATGCAGATTATTAGGAACAATCTGCAAAGTACTATAGTAAAGAGTAACAATTGCATATTGTTATTCTTTGCTATAGTACTTTGCATATTGTTACTCTTTGACACAGTAAAATCATTGTAGCAGTCAATGTATTTGCTACAATGAAATCATTATAACTAAGAGTAACAATTTGCAAAGTATTGTAACTAAAAAGTAACAATTGCAAATTGTTACTCTTCTATGTGATTGTTACTCTTCAATGTGATTTTAGGATTAGGAACAACTTTGTCATTTAAAGAGGAGAAAAAATCGACAAGGGATTGTAAATGCATCTTTTCAGGAGGGAATTGGTGCAAAACCATCTCATAATCTATCCTTTTTACCAAACGGATCTGTTGCCAGAGACCCAACACTAAGTCCCCCTTTCTTCTTCTTCCTCCTCCGCAATCTTGAAGTGAGGATCAGCGATTAATGCGTACAATGACTTGCACGCGGACTTGAACCTGATGAGAGGTTTAGGAAGAAAGCTTACTGATCATGTTAGAGAGGACATCTTGGCGCGGGGCTGTGAAGGTGTGCCCTCCCACCGGGTGTGGGCAGATCAAACTCTTCATCTTCCTCCGCAATCTGCTCTCATCTTCCATCATGGCGAATCTAGATACGGCATCGTGTGTGCGTGAGTGAGTGAGAGAGAGAGAGAGAGAGAGAGGTTTGACCGGCGGCGGTGGCTATGTTCAAACATCCATACTCGTTGTTTGGTTGAGAAGTGGAGCCTAGGTTGCCCATTATGGAGATTAAAATATAAGTGTCAAAGTAACAAGATTCATGTAACTATAATTTATAAATAGCCAAAATGAGAGCAACATATCAATGAGGAACCTTTATGCAGTACTACATATGTAGAGGTGAACCTGATATTTCGCAACCAAGATATGCATAATGACTTCACACACAAAAAAAAGATCACAAGTCATTCTTGTCCCAACCCAGGATTAGCCGGCCTTCTTCACCCTCATCCTCCTCTGCTTTATCTGTGTCAGCTTGTCATAGACACACCATGCAAAGCTCAGGAAATGAGGCCTCTTCAAGTCTTGATTGTAGCAGCCCCAGTAGTCCGAGTGATAGGTCACATGATACCAGGCCGAAGCCTTTGCATGCGGATCATCTCCATTCTGGCCGTCGCCGCCACCGCTCTCCTCCTCGAACCACGACCTCGCTTCTTTTCTCAACGAACCCACCGCCAAACGGATCGCCTCCCCATCCTTGTACCTGGTGAAGGTCTTCGACATCGCCATTATGCTGCTACTAAGGATCTCGGCCTCGGTCTTGATCCCGTAGTGATCCATCAGGTTACCCAGCTTGAAGTCGTATTCTCCCTTGAACCATGATGCCTCGCTGAGGTAGTCCTTGAAGCCATCGACTTCCATGTCCGGGTCGTAAGCGCGCAGAGCCACCTCCTTCGTGAATGCCTCGATGCGCTCAGTGTGGGGGTTGTTGTGGCCTTTGATTGCTCTGAAGAGCTTTCCGATCACTCCCTTCGACTCGTAGCTCGCTTTGTCAAGCTTCTCCATGAAGTCGGGGTACTCGGTAACGTATAGTTCGGGTGGGATCTCCGCAGCCACGCCCGTCTTAGGGAAGTCAACAGCGATAGAGAACAGTCTCGCGAGCTCGATGCAGGCTTGGCTCTCAGCCTTGCGCTCCTCCTTATCAGCAAAGACTGTGTGGGCATTTGCAATGATCCCTAAGCTATCATTGAGGATGTAATTTGTGAAGTAAACTTGGACTTCCTACAATCATACATCACCAAACATACATCAGCCCCAGAGTGGTGTTCTTAAAATCTAGCTCATACATTATTAACATTAGTCATGGATGATACTTCTGTTAGATGTATTTTCCAAACCTTTCAGGCCGGCCTCGCTTGGTAGCAAGAAAGTTTTAACTAAGGATGGGGGAAGTGAATGCTATGCCGCGGAATAGGATTCCTCTCGGTGAAGATAGGGACCTGTCACTTCCCCACCAGTAGGCTTCTTTTTGTACAAGATTGGATTTACTTTCTCATTCCTTAGTTAAACTTTATCGGCTACCAAACACACACAATATGGCTCAAGTGAGGGATCCCGTTACTTTCCCCCTGCTTAGTGAAACTTTCCGTCTACCAAACGAGGCCTCAGAGAAATATTATAAGACAAGCCAGCATTATAACGAATTCAAGCCTCGTCTCAACAGACAAATCATATTTAGATAGTGGTAGGCATGTGGAACACTCTCTTCCAAAACAATAGCACATGCGTCCTCAAATAGATAATATACGATTGCCAATGGCCCAAAGGGAAAAAAAAAAAAAGAAACACGTTGCTAAAATCTCATTTTGAGTCATTGAATTGTTTTACAGGTTCTAGGTCTTTTCCTAATTATTTTCTATTCTCCATGCTTTCAAAATTTCCCAACTTAGGGGAAATTAGTTTGGAATCAGTTTGGATGGCTACGCTGCGCAAGATTGGGGCGCTGGTTGAAGCTTGGTTTCCTTTGGTTTCTAGCCGGAAGGCGATGACTGTAGCTTCCTTTTTCTCGCCCTTTATTTGAGGGTGCTTGTTCTTCTCCCTGTCTGATCGCTTGATTGATTTTTTCCTTTCTTGTTTTTAATCTATAGGTTGGGATCTTCGCCTAACCCCCCCTCTCCGAGGCATTCCTCAAAAAAAAAAAAAAAAACTTGGAGGAAATTATGATTTTGGCCAACTTATGGATATTCCGATCAATTGGTTAATGTAGGGTCTTTTAGTTTTCATCAATGTGATATGTTGGTTAGCTTGATTCCATTAGTAGTACTATTGTGACTGTGGTTCAGTAAAACTAACTTGAGTCTTGTTAATGATGTGGCTCCAAATCAAGCCGCATACAACTCCAAGGTTCGTGCGCGAAGAAACGGCAGAAGACAGTGCCCAAAAGCAAGGAGGAATCGGCCAGGTACAGTCGTGCGCAATACACAACCCCGTTGCAATGTTGGTGACCGCAATAGTGGAATTTGGAGGTATACGAATGCCCAACTAATGAAGGAACCTACTAGAATGTGCTAGTGAGGTAGCTCCAGCGGTAGAGCACCTAAGCTCAAGCAGTCCTAAGGAGCATGGTAAAGATTGGTGCAAGAGGGACTCATATATAACAAACTCGATAACCTCGATTATCAAATCCATGGGAATATCCATATCCAAAAAAATGTCAGCAAGCTCAACCCCTGGGGGACGGGCTCCTGAAGATCTACAAGCACATGAGCCTTGATCGGCTTGGGAGCCACGACAAACTTGATTCACTTCATTGTTCGCAAGGTTCTAAAAAGCGTTAGACGCTAGTTAGGCAGTGGGGGGCCGCCTAATGCCTAGGCGTTTTGACTATTTTTATTATTATTTTGATATTACATATAATATATATGTTTGAAAATTACTATAAATTCAAGATTATCCCAACCATGGAACAAAAAATCGATATATTTCGCGAAATATCGCGAAATATATCGGAAAAATGAAACCCCGATACGAAATATTACCTGCAATCTCGAGCATAATTGAAAATGTCAAAATATCGAGCAATTTCGCGAAATATCACGATATTTCCACGAAATATTTCCATCTCCACGAAATATCGCGATATTTTATCGAAATTTTGCGAAAATTTCGAAAAATTTCGCGAAATTTATCCGAAATTCTGTGACTGACTGGTTATAAAAGGGGACTGGGGGGCCTGGTTCTCAGCAGCTTATTTACATATAATAACATTTAAGTAAATGTCGTTTTACTTAATTTTTATTTTCTCCATTTACTTTAAGTTATTATATGTAAATAAGCAAATACCCCCCCATTTGATTTCAATAAAAATATCAAAAAAATCAAAAAACAAAGGAATCAAAAAGTAAACTTTCAATTTTAGTAGGAGAAAACAGTTTTTATGGATTTTTATAAAATCTACATGGTGAGAAAAGTGATTAAATCAACTCCTTTTTAGCTCAAAAAATTCCACAAGATGTAGAACCTTGAAGGTCGAAATTTCAACTCCTTTTTAGCTCAAAAAATATTTCCATATCCAGAAGGTCGAAATTTCCACCGAAATGGAGATTTCGAACCTTGATCCCAACCATGATTTTAAAGAACAAGTATCATTTACATAACCATAAATTCAAGATTAACAAGAACAAAAACAAGCATGATATTATGAGATAATATGCATGATTTTAGTAAAATCCAAACCATAAATTCAAGATTACCAACAACAAATGGAAGCATAATATTACGATAAAGTATCCAAGATTCTAGTACAATCCAAAACAAAAAAGTCACAAAATACATCATTCTCCTATAGGATACAATACTAGACTCCCAGTATCCTTCTCCATATCTCTCCAATACTCTATCTTCATTAGACTTAAACTCCACCTCATCACACTCTTCGTCTGTCTCCTCATTCGATACAAAATTTTCTTCATGAAGTTCTCTAACAACACGAGATGAAGAGCTACCACCAATGTTTTTAAAACTTCTCCTAGGCACTAGAACACTATCCGCTACCATTGCTTTTCTAACCATTCACCAAGTAAGTCTCGAACCGACGTCGACCAGTTTATCATTTTCTTCATCATCACCATCATCAACAATATATCCTTGAGCCTTACTAGCTTTAGTCGCTAGTAATACATCTACTTCTCGTTCCTCCCTTCTCTTCTTATTGATGATCTAGGCATTGAATTGGACATAGACAAGGTTAAAAAAAAAGGAAAACTCAGCCTGCGTAGGCCGCTCAGCCCGCCTGGACCCGCCTGGGCCCGCCTAGTCCTCTTGGGTGGCTGCCTAGCCTCGCCTAGGGGCTAGGATAGGCGGTGGGGGACCTTCTAGCTCCTAGGTGGCCATCTGGGCCGCTTTTTAGAACACTGATTGTTTGTCCTCCTTGAATTCTCTGAACATGCTTCAACAGAGCCCTTGGAATAATCGGTAGAATCACAGTCCTTTGTGGAAGACCAGTTGGTGGCCTCCTTTGGCTCTAGCTTTGGTTTCAACAACTTTAGCCCTTTCTTCAATGCACTTCTCCACTTCAGATCTATTCATTGGCTTCAAAATAACCTTCTTGTCACTACAAAGGAGAGTATATGTGTTTGCTTCCACAAGATGGTACGCATCTCACTCAATAATCCAATGTGGTCCAAGAAGGATATGGGTCACTCTCATGGGGATTACATCGCACCCTATAGAATCATTGTAAGCTCCACACAAGAAGGAAACAAGGCAACACTCACTTAAGAGGGAGGTGGCATTTTTCAAGGTTATCATATACGGTTGGGGATGAGATTGGACAGGAAGTCTTGTAATATCATACTATGATTTATTTTCAGGTAACTATTAAGAAACCCTAAAATTCTAGTTTCATATCGATCCTACTATAATTTTCTGGACATTAACTTGATATTCTCTTTACATCCTTACATTGAAGTCCTAGATACCTCCATACCTACTTCAATTGTATCTCTTCTTATCTGGGGTTACTTCAGTTACAGACATATCTCACATACTTTAGTCTGAGTCTTATCTACTTTAGTTTGTTGGTCAGTCAAGTATGGGTAATTTGGTATTACAGTTAATTTTTTTTAACAAATGTTGTAAGGAGTCAACTTATTAAAAAAGTACATTTCTCAATTAATAGATGAGGTTGAATTGTTATGCTGACGAGTGAAACCTGTATCATACTACGTAAATTAACAAGAAAAGATTTTTCATTTCTATTTGGAAGATTATGAAAAGATTGGATATCTTTTCCTATTATTTGGTGAGAACCCAAGCAACTCATTAGTTCAAGATATCATTAAAGCCTTGATCCAAAAAAAAATCCAAAATGTCAACTATTACTTCTACTTTAGCAGATAAGAGTCATCAGACACCTCCTGATAGCAAATGTTTGATACCAACCTTTATTTCACTACAACTCGCTGGAATTGAATATCTGGGTGTACTTGTAAGCTGGGAAAAAAATAGTCTTGAAGAACTTTAGATATTTGATTATGGTGTCACTCTTTCTAATTAGCCTATTCAAATATTATTCTTGCAATGTTTCCATTCTAAATAGGTAAAATGTCATTTGAAGAAAATTTGTTGATATCCATGGAAAGTTATACTTGAAGCATCGAGAATTCCAGAAGATACGATGAATAAGAAAAGAACCACAGGTAAATATGTTGAATATCTACCAGAACCACAAGTAAATATGCTGCAAATCTAACAGGGGTGAAGAATTATTTTAGCTATTACCTCAATGGTAACATCATGATCTAGGCTCTTAGTTGGTGCTGGGGTATAATCCATAGGTGGCACTACACGAGGTGGAATAAGCGCAGGGTCCCAAGTAACAAAGTATATATCTCCATCCAAGTCACTCCCGGAACACTCGTTAGGGTGGGGCCTATTAAGGAATAATACACTCAATTCAGAAAAAAAAAAATGATAAAGAGCATCATGTACCAGAAATGTTCTTGCATGCTCAGTTGCCAAACAGCAAAGTGCACAATATTAAGTTGAAGATGAAAAATCTAGGAAACCACGACACTGATTTATATTGCATAACAATTGATATGTGCAAAATACGCTAAGAAAGCATACAAATATAAATATAGAGGATAAAGATAGCATGCATTTCTAAATATAGAGACTTACATGATCTGTCATGGAATTTCATACTGTTAGAACACCCCATGTCTCCAAAAGGTCAACCTCTTGGAAGGGGGGTAGAGCACATCGGGTATATTAAGCGGCCTATATGTGCCTCACTTACCGATGTGGGACTATTCGTCAATACATTCGATACCATAAACCATGGGAATGGAGAAATATCAATCACAATTAAGAAGAGAATTATTGGAACAAGTACATTTGGCGTAATTCATATAAGCTTGGAGCCTTGGAGATGTTTTAGCTTGTGCACTTTTCAAAATATTTTCCTTCCACTTTAAGAGATTCCATATCAAAAATAAAGGGTTGTCAATGACAAGGAAAATATTGGAATCGGGAGTTTAAATACTTGATTTGGCATAGTTTATAGAGTTGTCTGTACTGCCATTATATTCCTGTAGTCTTTACATAGGTTGTTCTTTACTTAGTTTGTGTGGCATTCTCACTTGCATGTGACCATACCCGCATTATATTTTTAGCAGGTTCCCTAATAAGATCATGCATTGCAGCTTCTTGCATATTCCGCTTCTCTTATACCATTCGTAGTATAAGAGCCATGCAAATGTGCCTTATATTCACTTGTGTGTTTGAATAGAGGTCCCTGTTTCACACCAAATATGTTGTAGTTAGTCTAATTCGATCCAAATATAATATAGGACAGAGTAGGGGGTCCCCTCGAATCAAGGACTTCTCGCTCTTGTCTCGGTTTTCCAGTGGGTTACGGGCGCACAATTTTAAAGATAACAAGCAATTCTTTTAAAAAATGGTTTCTTTCTTGGCCCTACATGCAGTGACTCTGGATTTCTATTTTTTTTTGGCAGTTATTGGCATAAGAGCGATGGGAGCTAATGGTCTGATTATGTGTCAGAATGCCATGGATTGCAATGCATAGTATTGTTGCAAGTTGTTAGATACCCTCACACCCCAAAAACCCGGGTTATAAGGGGAGGTCTACAGAGGGTATATAAAGCGGGCATTAGGTGCCCCCTTTACCGATGTACTTATTAAACCTTGATGCGTTAAGGCTTTGTAAATATACTAATTGCGAGTTGGGGTCCAATAACAATAGACAACCCAATAGAATCTATTCACGGGGTTTGTAGCTTAAGGTTCAAGTCACTAGGTGGGCCCCATGGGGTATGCTACTGGAGAGTTGTCGGATGGCGTTGTTGGCATGGGCTTGGGCGCCAAGTAGGGATGGCAGCACAAGTGTGGGGAGATTGGGTAGCCGGGCAAGTCTTCGGGTCCGGGCACGGCAAACATGCTCACACAATCACAATGAGGGAAAGATAAAGAGGAGGGATATTGTACCAGTGTTCTCACGGACCTTCAGGTTTTGCACCGCCGGCTTATCCTAGGCTTCACACCACGGGAAGGACAAGTCCCGGCAGCATTCATTGTTGCACAAAGCAAAGTTTTAACATTTTATTCAATAATTCTAAACAAGGGACCTAAGGCCTTTAAATAGACTCCAATGTTGTTGCATGAAAGGCGAAATAACCTATATGAGGCTGAAAACACAGAAAAGCAACCCATTATATATGTGAAGAAATTACTCATAATTCCCAAAAATGACAAATAAATAAGAAACAATACCTCATAAAAATGGACTGAGCCTTGTTTGAGATAGACAAATGCACCATGAATATGTCCCTCTAGCACCATGAATGGTCCATGTCCATGTTTACCGGAAGACCCCAAGCTTCACAAGGAAAAGGACCATTATGTCTAGTGGGAAAGCCATTAGTTGACAACCATCCAATGTATTATTTCAAAATCAATTTTCCATCTACTAGGCTTTGGCTTGATCCATTCAACAGGACTTAGGCTATATGGGAATAACTAGAGTTCCATGTGAGGCGAAACCATCGAAGGGGGTATTAGCTAATTAAGAAGTGTTATACAACTCATCAAGGGATCACAATATTGTGCAGTATTGTACTGCAACAATGGATAATTGGAGGCATCTGGCATCTAGAGCCTTTACATATACCAGTTTGGCGGGAGTTTTAGGCTTTTCTTGGACATATTTTCTATCCTCCTCCTTTACCTTGTATTGACTCAACTCTTGCTAGTTTATTGACGAGGAGGCACATCTTAAGACTTCAATTTCTCCTCCATTAAACTCACAGAGCTCTACATGCATAGCTCTGTAGCGCTCCACTAGTCCTGTTGTTGTTTCCATCTTTGGCATATCTACTAGCCATATAGTGAGTAGGTTATGCCAAATCCAATTGTATATGAGATCCTGTGTTAGACTAAGAGAAGAGCCAGCTTTGAGATCAGGGCAAGGGGTATTTGAGACTATGAAAAGGGTTGATGGCTCATGGGTCTCAAAATTAGAACGTATTTGCTACTTAGTTGGGACTTCACCAGGGGTCAACAATAAGCCCACATGTTTTTACTTGGATGTGATCAAAGAAGACTTTATCAAGGATGACATATGTTAAACATTACTGATCAAACTTCATAAGATAAGATCGTATATGAGAATGATTGTTCTCTTGCATTTTTGGGATTGCAAATACAATATTACAATCAAGATCCTATTCACACATCACTTTCTTTTCTACCTTATGATTATGAAAAGGATCATATTACCTCTAAACTATTGTGCATCATGGTGATAGATCTTCATATAAATACCTAAAAGGTTCACTACACTTTAAAAGACTTTGGCACCCTTTTTAGTCAACAAACTAGAGAGGTTTATGAGCATAGCGCAGCAATATCTCAACAAAGAGAGCAAAAGTGCTATTTCTCTTAGATTTATTAGAGGATTGCAAGCAATGTTAATTCAGTTTAAGATCTAACAATTAAAGACGTACATCTACCACAAAAAAATGAATCCAACACATAAGATAGTCCATGGGTTTAGTCCCACATCGGTAAGGGGGGCACCCATTGACCGCTTCATATACCCACTGTGGACCTCCCCTTATGATCCAGGTTTTGAGGTGTGAGGGTTTCTAACATGGTATCAGAGTTGGGCCCATCTCCTGCTCCGAGTGCGCCGTTACCGATTGTGCCTAGCCGCGCATGCTCTGTGTGAAGGGCGGTGTTGAGATAGTCCACCGGTTAGTCCAACATCAATAAAGGGGGCACCTATTGACTACTTCATATACCAGTTGTGGACCTCCCCTAATGACCCGGGTTTTGTGGTGTGAGGATATCTAACAAATACAAAAGCGGACAGCAACAGATTTTAATTAAAAGGCAACAAAAATTGCTAATATATAAAGGCTAACCAAGTCTGCAAAGATGCACAATAGTCGGATCAATATGGGCAATTATGCAGGTACTTTATGGACATCAAGTATGGAATAAAATCATTTATAGATGCTGAAAAATAAAGAGGATTGATGGAGTGAAGATGATGATAAGGGGAATAAATAAAGAAAAAAAGAAAGATAATGTCTAGACGAATCCGTCTTGGAACAAGCAATGATGTGTCAAGATTCAAGAATAGGCTTGTCAATTAGGCCCTCCCAGAAGGGCAACATGCTCGACCCGGCCCGATCAAAGCCCAGCCCGGCCCGTCTCTTTTCTGTCAGTGGGTCGGGCCCGGGCTTAGTGGTTTCCGGCCTGGCCTGGCCCATTTTACTATATACATCATATTATATACAATAAATGTTATCCTACAGAATCCCAATCACAACGGTCCCTCTTCGATCACAATCGTCCATCTCCAGTCACAATAATACCCTTCTATTCATTACATGACAAAAGTTTCGAAGTTACAATAGTATGTACAGTAACTCCAAAAAAGTTGTCTTGTTGTGAAGTTATTTTTCACGTTGAGCTGCTTGTCTATTTGTTCTTGCTATGATGTTTATTCTTGCAGACGGAGTGCGTTTCACTGCTGAAGGGGAGGAGATCGACCATCGAGTGGGTCTGCAGGTGGTGCTGAGTGCAATTCTTTGGCAGAGGGACTGTCGGCTTGGACGGAGTACAATTTAACGGCCGATGATGCTTTCCAGTCGGGACAGAGTGCAATTAACCTTCCCATGGCCCATCACCACTCCGGCGCCCTAGTCTTCGCCCGTCCATCTCCTCTCCTTCATTGTGTGGTCAAGTTTAGTGCGATTGATGAAATGTGATTCATAGATGGTGCTTGTCAACCAGGACAGAGTGTTATTCACCCTAGATTTATCTTCCTCTTGATGGACAGTAAAGTTATTGGAAATAACAATTGATAGGCCCGGACCCAGCCCGAGCCCTCAAAGGCTCAGGCTAGGGCCGGTTGTTTTTGGGCCCGTAAAGGCCAAGACCCGGGCTTATGTAGGCTCGGTCAGTTGACATCCCTACTCAAGAATCATTCTCACGGAGCAAGGCCAAACGTCAAAATACGCCATCGGAACCGCAAAGCCTAGGCCGTCTCGAGAAGAAGTCGAGAAAGATGTAGGCCAACGGGGGCACAAGCCTCTCCCAGACTATAGCTTTTCCCAAAAATTCAGATCTGCATTTTCTTCTTGTTTTCTTCTTATTTATTGGTTTAGGGTTTGCGACGGATGATTTAGATCGAACGGAATAAGGGAATATAGGGCCTAGATGGAGAGCCAAAATAAAAAAACAAAATAGGGAGAAGTAAGAGAACGCAGAAAAAAAGACAAAGAAGAGGACATGAGGTATGCAGGGTAGCTTCAAAACCGAGAGGTGGAGGGATCATCAGTACGATGAAGAGAGAGAAAGAGAGAAGGGGGAAGACAGTGTGAAGTCTACATCCTTCTATAGGCCCTTAGATATCATAAAACCCCACCTATTTAAGCCCATGAAATGCCACGACATCAAAACACGTAGGTCTTGCTCATCTGATTGTTAGATCGAGTTCAACCTCGACCATCGATGCCCGGCAGAAACCCGAATGGTCAAAAACAACATAAAACAGCCTAAAAACTGAAATACACAACTAATAACCTTTTTTTTTTTTGAGGAATTCCTCTCCGAGGGGGAAAGGATGGGGTTAAGCCATACCCCAAGCTATATTATTAATAAGAAAAAGAAAGTTACAAATTACATATGAAAGAGATAATCTCCTTGGATTGCTTAAGAGAGAAAGCTGTGGACCAGTTATAGATCATCCTCGTGTACTTCGTCCAGACCGTCTCTATAGGAAGTTCCGTACCCGAGAATACTCTAGAATTCCTTTCTCTCCAAATGCACCAGCATAGTCCAATAACTAAAAGGTCCCAAGCTGGTCTGAGGGTGCGGCAGATGCATTTTGATCTCCACAGAGTCCACAAGATCGAATGGATCTTGGATGGCCCTTGACAAGGAATCGGTGTTTCAGCATACGCCACACCTTCTTCGAATATGGACAACGAAGAAATAAGTGGTCGACATCCTCCCGATGCGAGTGGCAGAGGGTGCAGGCGATATCCGAGACATTAGGAATGTTACGCTTCCGAAGATTGACTCTAGTGAGAAGTCTCTCTCTAATCACCAACCACATGAAGATTCTCGTCTTGAGGGGAGTTGGGGAATTCCAGAGGTACTTAGCGATCGGGCAATAATCCCTCCTGCGTTGAAGAAACGGTAAAATGACCTGACAGAAAAGATCTCGGACGCTTTCCATTTCCAAGATGAGGAATCTCTACCAGGACCAAGAGTGAAAGAAGATAAGATCTGGTACAGATCATCAAGATGGTCTTGCAATGCCGGATTAATGGACCGCCTGAACTTGACGGCCCAAGAGAAGGTGCCTGAAGTTCTAGATACCTGGGATCGAACCGAAGCATTCTGGTCCAAAGCTATCTCAAATAGATCAGCAAAAAGAGTTGCTAGACTAACGTCATCGACCCATTGGTCTGTCCAAAATTTGGTGTTCCTCCCATCTCCTATGATCAGCTTCGTGCCACATTTAAAGGAAGTCCCGACTTTGCAAATACCCTTCTAGACAAGGTTCGAAATCTCCATTTCGGTGGAAATTTCGACCTTCTGATATGGAAATATTTCGTGGAAATATTTCAACAGTGTGGAAATATTGATTTTTTGATGGAATTTTATAGTGAAACTCTGGAAAGTCATAAACCAAGTATAGATACACACTTTGGAACACTCAAATAATATTTGTACCCTATCTAGGGGTGTAGAGCTTCACGTAGCATGTATTCAATGTATTGAGTCTGTGAGTCTTGTGCAATCTTATTTGGTTCGGTTTTGACATATATTTTTCAAATGTTTTTTAATCTTTTTTTTGGATAAAAATATTTTCGAAATAAAGATTAGTTGATTGTTAAAATAATCTTTCAAACGATTTTGAAAGCGGACTTAAAACAAGAAAGTTATGCAAGTTTGAAATTGTGCAAAAATTATGCTGAAATATGAAACACTGTTTTTTTACTAAGTCTGGAAAAAAGAGTTTTTATATAGAAAAGTTTTTATACATTCAAAATTTTCTAAGAAGGACCAGGGTTTTCTCGATGCACTCGTACTTCTACATCTTGTGGAATTTTTTGAGCTAAAAAGGAATTGATTTAATCACTTTTCTCTCCATGTAGATTTTATAAAAAACCATAAAAACTATTTTCTCCTACTAAAACTGAAAGTTTACTTTTTGATTCCTTTGGTTTTTGATTTTTTTGATATTTTTATTGAAATCAAATGGGAGGGTATTTGCTTATTTAATATAATAACATAAAGTAAATGGAGAATATGTAAATAAGCTGATGAGAACAAGGCCCCCCAATCCCCTTTTATAACCAGTCAGTCATAGAATTTCGGATATATTTCGAAAACATTTCATGAAATTTCGACAAAATCTCACGATATTTCTTGGAGATGGAAATATTTCGTGGAAATATTACGATATTTTGCAAAACCGCTCGATATTTTGACATTTCTAGTTCTGCTCGAGATTGCAGATGCTATTTCGTATCGGGTTTTCATTTTTTCGATATATTTCGCGATATTTCACGAAATATATCAATTTTTTGTACTTTGCTTCCTGAAAGGAGAGATCTTATCAGATCGACGGCTCCTCACTTGAAGGGGGGAAAACCGTTGAAAGTACCGATCTTTGATGATATTCGACCAATAGTCTCCGTGGTCATTCTGAAGTCTCCACCACCATTTTCCTAGGAGCGCCTTGTTGAAGTCTTTCAAATTGAGAATACCTAGACTTTCTTGCTCCCTCTATTTACAAGCTACACCCCACTTAACAAGATGGTAAGATCCTGAAACACCATCCGCTCCTTTCCAAAGGAAATTGCTTCGAATGTTATCAATCTTTCTAATCACCCAACCAGGAATGAAGCAAAAAGCCAGATAATAGGACGGGATCGTCGAGAGGAATGAGTTAACCAGAGAGAGGTGGCCTCCTATGGAGAGATGTCTACTCTTCCAGCTAGAGAGACGCAAGTCCACTTTCTCAATGACTTTAAACCAATCCGCAGGAGAAAGGGACTTGTTGCTGATGAGTAGGCCTAGATACCTCATAGGCAGCGAATCCAATCTGTAATTCAGAAGCAAAGAAGCCATAGGCCCAAAATCATCTTGGGAACCCACATAGAAGATAGAGCTCTTATTGAAGTTTATTCGAAGGCCCGAGCAAAACTCCAGAGCATATAAAATAATCTTCAGCACTGTCACCTACTCAAGCTTCGCTATATAGAAGAGAATAGTGTCATCAGCAAAATGAAGGTTCGATAAGCACCAGGAGTTACCTCGGATGCTATGAATAAGGTTTCGATCACTGGCCCTGCTGAGGATAGCATCAAAAGCATCAACCGCCAGAATAAATAGGAAAGGAGAGATTGGGCACCCCCTGCTTCAGCCCTTTTCTCACTAGGAATTGGCTACCCAATTCCCCATTAATAGAACAAGAGAGTTTGGAAGAAAAGAGGCAGTTGAGGACCCAGTTTAACCACTAAGCTGGAAAGCCTTTCGCTCGGAGGGTAGCCAGAATGAAATCCCAATGCAGCCTATCGAAAGCCTTCTCGAAATCCAGCTTCAAAATAAGCCCTTCAGTTCACTGCTCTTTAAGGTGGAAGATGACCTCTTGGACTGACACCACGCTGTCAAGGATCTGACGACCTTTAATAAAGGCAGATTGGGATTTGCTAATAATGTCGTCCATGAATGGTGACAGCTTATTGGCAAGGAGCTTAGTGATGATCTTGTAGATACAGTTCGAAAGACTGACAGGCCGAAAATCTGTGACAACTTCCGCTCCAGGACGCTTCGGGATGAGGACTAGGATAGAGTAGTCTAGGCTATGAAGTGTAGCAGCGCCGAAAAAGAAATCTGTAACAAATCGAACCACATCCGGGGAGATGCAGTCCAAGAAGGCTTGGAAGAAAAACATAGGAAACCCATCCAGACCCGGAGCTCCATCTCCTTTCATGTCAAAGACGGCTTTGTTGATTTCATCTCCCGAAAAATCTCTGTCTGCCCGCTTCGTCTGGTAGTCGGCCCATAGGAAGATACTCCCAGTCTAGAGATGCCGAGGAAGACGGCAGGGATCGAAAATAGCTTCTGAAATGGCTAGTGATTCCTTGCAAGATCACCTCCGTGCCTTCAAGCCGCTGTCCCCCTACTCCAAGGCTTCCTATGAAGTTCTGTTTTTTTCCTCTAGTTGGCTATTCTGTGAAAATAGGAAGTATTCCGGTCTCCCAGCAGGACCTATTTGTCTCTCGAGCGTTGCTTCCAAAGGATCTCCTCTTTCTTCAAAATATCAAGTAGATTATCTCGCGATTTGAGCAAAACACGCAAGTCCTCATCGGAAAGGCTGGCGGATTCCTCCTAACTTCCAAAGAACTGATAGCAGCGAGAAGAGCCTTCTTTTGATTCATAATATGACCGAAGTCCACCTGCTCCCAACCACGGATCTTCTGGTAAGGACTGTAAATTTCCGAACTAGGTTCCGGGCGGAGTTGAGATCTACCGGCGCCTGGGTCCACCACTACGAACTAGGCCATCAAAAGCATGATCCTCTCTCCACATTTTTTCAAAGCGGAATCTTTTCTGTGGCTTGCTGAGAGACGGGCAAGTGTCCAACAGCAAAGGCACATGAACCGAAACAATAGATTGGAGGGAAGACTGAACCGAGTTGGGAAAAAAGGAGTCCCATTCTCCCGAGGTGAGCAATCTGTCCAACCTGGCCAAGGAGGGAGAATCTCTATTGTGGGACCAGGTGAAAAGACGTCCATGAAGAGGGAGATCATTTAATTCGAACAGCCGGATAAAGTTGAAAAAATCCTCCATATCTCCTCTATGTCCCTGTCCCCCTTGTCTCTCGTGACTAAACCGATTAACGTTAAAGTCTCTTCCTACCACCCAAGGGCCTGGGTTCGAGACCCGAAATGAAGAGAGTTCATCCTAGAAATTATGACGAAGGCTCATATCATTGGGTCCATATACCGAGGAGAACACGCAAACAGAATTGTCAAGCTTAGAAAAGAGACACAGATAGAGAGAAAATGCCCACATGCGAACTAACCAAGTCGTAAAAGTCATCCCGCCAGCCATTGAGGATCCCACCTGAGGCTCCCACTGCGTCAAAGTGCACCCATTGTTGAATCCTAGGACCTGCTAGATTCTTCAAGAAGATGGCATTAGGGTTGGAAGCCTTCGTCTCCTGTAGGCACACTACATCAACACTATGCAGTATACAAAAGAAAAAAATAGCTCTACGCTTGTCCATATCCCCCAAACCCCTAATGTTCCAAGACAAGATCTTCATAAGAGACTGTTCTTCTCCAGGGACTGGGAAGAAAACAAAAAATCCTTCTCTGCTTCCACATCACCGCCAAAAGAGAATCCACAAGAGATCACGATCTGCACAATGGAATCTTGATCGAGCAGGTTCAGCAAGAGTCCAAAATCTTCTACCGCCCTCGAAGCCAGGAAGCTTCTCAAGTTCTACATCAGGTGGCCTGATCTCTGATTCCTCCTAGCGTACGTCCAAAGAGTTACTGCCCCCACCACCACGGACGACGAAGACGAAGGGGTTGCCGCGATCAGTTCATCGATGGCCTGGCTAGGGCAATCCAAATCAGGGTTAGGAACAACTGGTTCGCTACAAGGCTCCACATCAGCAGGAATAACTCGGTTAGGATCAACAATAGCTGGCGAATCCCCCGAAGGTCGGGGTGGAGCATCCTCTCCCGCGGGAAAATCAAACTCGGATGATGGGTTCAAAATTCGAATAGGCCCCGACGGGCAAGCATTGAATGACAGGTCCGACGGCTGCGGAGGAGGAGAGGCGTTACCAAAAACGTTACCTTCCGTCCTGGGCGAAGCCGAGGTTGAAGACGAATCGGGAAATATACTTGCTATGAGAGGGTACGGAGAGCGCCTCCAGGGCGACTCCCATCCCCCTCTCTGTAATCCTCGGACGCAGCGCCGCCACTAGAACCCAGCTCTTAATCCCAAGGTCCTCAATGGATATTGGCAGAGATCATTGACAGTCGGGCCTTCTGTACTTGAACAGCACCCAGTCATTAACCCTAGGGTCCAGAACGGACGATTGAGAGTCGAAGCTGCGGGGGCCCGAGGGCAAGATGGCTATGGGTCCTCCAAATCTCTCCACACCTGAGATGGCGACAGGTCTTTTCCGCACAAACCTGGACATGATGACAAAGCCAATCCCCCCTTGGAAACCGAGAGGCCACGTCCGACCTTTTTGGCTTCCCATCTTTTTGGTCAGATCGGCCCTCCTCCACCGCCTCACCTCCCCCCTCCAACCTCCCCCCTCTGCTCCCGCTTCCACTTCCACGGCCTTCGCCTCTTCCCAATCCATCGCCTCCGCCTCCGGTTTTTCCCTTTCCTCCTCCTTCGTCCACTGGTCTTCAGTCTGAGAAGGTCCCTCCTCCATTCCCTATAGGTAGCTGCTTCTGCTGTGGAGGTAGAGACCATCTTTGATCTGCTTGTTGGAACGACATGGTCTGTTGGATATGCAGAGGGATCGGCCACTCTTCCAACGTGTATCCGATGAGGGTTATCCTTGCTCCTTCTGTTCACAACCAGCTGGCTTTCCACCCGCCTTCTTCCCCTAGATCCTTTCCTACCGTTTTTGTTACCATCCTGGAGTCCTTTGAGTCCAACGCCATCGTCGCCAAGCTTGACTCCTGAGCTATGATCAGTCTCTGGTGGCTCCCTTACCCCCACTGAGATTTCTACAGCCTTCAGTTCATTCTGGCAATCCGAGTGGTCCTTTCCCTCCTGGAGTCTTGGTCCTTCAGAATTTCTTATCGAGTTTCCCTCTCCGTATGTCAGACACTCAGCTGTCAGTAGAGTCTCTCTAAACATTGGTCCTCTCCACATTTAGGCTTCTGCATGGACTCCCTCCCATAGATCCACAGGCGTCTGTTCCTCCTCGCTAGTCCACCTCTTCATCTCAGGCATACCGATCCCTTGTTGGAATCGTCCCTTATTGCAGTCAGTCTTAGCAGACTTCGGAGAAGTTGTCGAGGTGAACAACGAGTTTTTAGCGACTAACGATCTTCAAAAGATGGTAGTCTCCTTCCGGACTGTTAACCCCTCACTTATCCCTCCCTCTATGGTGGCCTGCTTTGGAGATTATTACTATGACTTGGTTATCCGAGTGGTAGAGCTTTCATCTTCAGCCTCTTCATCCTCCGGATCTTCTCAGAACTCCGGCGACGTTGTCAGCCCCCATGACGTCGGAACAAGCTCGCAGGTTCGTGACGAAGGCACCCCGGTTCAAACCCCGGTCGAGGCCCCGGTTCGGGTTCCCGGTTCGTCTTCAACCTCGGCTACGCCAAGGCCGGAAGGTAACGTTTTTGGTAACGCCTCTCCTACTCCGCAGCCATCGGACCTAGCATTCAATGCATGCCCGTCAGGGCCTATTCGAATTTTGAACCCACCATCCGGGTTTGATTTTCCCGCGGGAATAGATGCTCCACCCTGATCTTCGGGGGATTCGCCAGCTATTGTTGATCCTAACCGAGTTATTCCTGCTGATATGGAGCCTTGTAGCGAACCGGTTGTTCCTAACCCTGATTTGGATTGCCCTAGCCAGGCCAGCGATGAACTGATCGCGACAGCCCCTCCGTCTTCGTCGTCCGTGGTAGCAGGGGCACCAACTCTTCTAACGTACGCTAGGAGGAATCAGAGATCAGGCCACCTGATGTAGAACTTGAGAAGCTTCCTGGCTTTGAGAGCGGTAGAAGATTTTAGGCTCTTGCTGAACCTGCTTGATCAAGATTCCATTGTGCAGATCGCGACCGCTAGTGGATTCTCTTTTGGCGGTGATGTGGAAGCAGCAAAGGAGTTTTTGTTTTCTTCCCAGTCCCTGAAGAAGAACAGGGTTTTGGCCAATGGCCTGTAATCTCTTATGAAGATCTTGTCTTAGAACATTAGGGGTTTGGGGGATATGGACAAGCGTAGAGCTGTTTCTTTCTTTTGTATACTGCATAGTGTTGATGTAGTGTGCCTACAGAAGACGACAGCTTCCAACCCTGATGTCGTCTTCTTGAAGAATCTAGCAGGTCCTAGGATTCAACAATGGGTGCACTTGGACGCAGTGGGAGCCTCAGGTGGGATCCTCATTGGCTGGCGGGATGACTTTTACGACTTGGTCAGTTCGCATATGGGCTTTTTCTCTCTATCTGTGTCTCTTTTCTAAGCTTGACAATTCTGTTTGCGTGTTCTCCTCGGTATATGGTCCCAATGATATGAGCCTTCGTCATAATTTTTAGGATGAACTCTCTTCTTTTCGGGTCTCGAACCCAGGCCCTTGGGTGGTAGGAGACTTTAACGTTACTCGGATTAGTCACGAGAGACAAGGGGGACCGGGACACAGAGGAGCTATGGAGGATTTTTCCAACTTTATCCGGCTGTTCGAATTAAATGACCACCCCTCCTTGGCCCAGGTTGGACAGATTCCTCACCACGGGAGAATGAGACTCCCTTTTTCCCAACTCGGTTCAGTCTTCCCTCCAATCTATTGTTTCGGATCATGTGCCTCTGCTGTTGGACACTTGCCCGTCTCTCAGCAAGCCGCAGAAAAGATTCCACTTTGAAAAAATATGGAGAGAGGATCATGCTTTTGATGGCCTAGTTCGTAAGTGGTGGACCCAGGTGCCAGTAAATCTCAACTCCACCCGGAACCTAGTTCGGAAATTTAGAGTCCTTCACCAGAAGATCCGTGGTTGGGAGCAGGCGGACTTCGGTCATATTATGAATCAAAAGAAGGTTCTTCTCGCTGCTATCAGTTCTTTGGAAGTTAAGGAGGAATCCGCCAGCCTTTCCGATGAGGACTCGCGTGTTTTGCTCAAATCGCAAGATGATCTACTAGATTTTTTGAAGAAAGAAGAGATCTTCTGGAAGCAACGCTCGAGAGACAAATGGGTCCTGCTGGGAGATCGGAATACTTCCCATTTTCACAGAATAGCAAACCGGAGGAAAAAACAGAACTTCATAGGAAGCCTTGGAGTAGGGGGACAGCGGCTTGAAGGCACAGAGGCGATCTTGCAAGGAGTCACTAGCCATTTCAGAAGCTATTTTCGATCCCTGCCGTCTTCCTCGGCATCTCTAGTAGGGGGACAAGCTGGCAACGTCACCGGAGTTCTGAGAATATCCGGAGGACGAAGAGGCCGAAGACGAAAGCTCTACCACTCGGATAGCCAAATCATAATAATTATCTCCAAAGCGGGCCACTATAGAGGGAGAGAAGAGTGAGGGGTTAACAGTCCGGAAGGAGACTACCATCTCTTGAAGATCGTTAGTCGCTACAAACTCGTTGTTCACCTCGACAACTTCTCCGAAGTCTACTAAGACTGACTACAATGAGGGGCGATTCCAGCAAGGGATCGGTATGCCTGAGATGAAGAGGTGGACTAGCAAGGAGGAACAGACGCCTGTGGATCTGTGGGAGGGAGTCCATGCAGAAGCCCGAATGTGGAGAGGACCAATGTTTAGAGAGACTCTACTGACAACCGAGTGTCTGACATACGGAGAGGGAAACTCGACAAGAAATTCTGAAGGACTAAGACTTCAGGAGGGAAAGGACAACTCGGATTGCCAGAATATACTGAAGGCTGTAGAAATCTCAGCGGGGGTAGGGGAGCCACCAGAGACTCTGATGATAGCACAGGAGTCAAGCTTGGCGATGATGGCGATGGACTCAAAGGACTCCGGGATGGTAACAAAGACGGCGGGAAAGGATTTCCAAAGACAGTATCTTTCACATTCAGCATCTCCAAAAGTTTTCCACATGAAACATAGACCTGAGGATTTAATCTTTGTACTACGATAAGAATTTTTCATTTTTTTCGGGCCAAAGGTACGTCAAAGAGTAGAATTTGGATGAAGATAGGAATCAAGATCATAAGTAAGAAAATGAATAGCAAATCGACAATATAAATCCATTCACATTTAATCAAATAACAAAACCCAATGCAATCGGTATAGCATGGTTCTACTACAAAATCTTTTTTGCAGTTTAAGATGGCCAACATAAGCAAATACTACTGGAGGCAAATTCAAAAGAAGGCACAGACGTGATACTTCATTAATGATCACTCTAATGAAAACATTTAAGAGACATTCAAAGGAACAAAACTTGTAAATGCTAAGTAGGTCTGACCTTATTCCTTTCTGTGGAAAAACAACACAGTCAACCATATGGTGCAGACTTGGGACATCAACAGCCAACAGGATACGGACATCACCAGGGTGGAGGCAGGGGTTCTTAGCAACAACCACTCTGCCTGTAAGAACAACAGTATCCTGAATTGATTCATTTCCAGAATACATGGAGAGGCCATTATTTCGGAACTGTCTGCTTCCAGTGCTAGAAACCTGAAGAAATACCTGCCCGTACTCCAAGGTTCTAGTTTCATCCAAACATCCCATCATTGCTCTTCCTTTTGGAACAAATATCCTTGATTTAGTCCTCAGTTCCAACAGCTTTGTTGCCCTAAATGTCTGCAGAAGCATCGAAAGAAATGGTTCCACATCAGGGTTATAACCACACAATAGCATTTCTTTGAGAACATTGGTTGTTTCTCCTGGAGACATGATCTCGACCGCTTCCAACGCTTTTGCCTGATCTATTAGTATCTTGTCCAATTGTTCAACAGCTTCTTCTTGCTTCATTTGAAAGACATGATCTTTAACTCCAAGGGTCGAAAGAAGAGTAATCACCTGGCGGTTGAGGAAACAAGGCTGATACTTGCTATATGCAAGGACATCCAGTTTTGTGATCTCTGATTCATACTTGGACATGCTTTTTCGTAAGGATAGCTTCTTTGTTAATGTTGGATCAACGGCTACGACACCTTTATAGCCACCGTACCTGATCTGGTAGGCTGATGCTGTTGTACCTTTTAAGTCACACTTCATTGCCACCCTTTTAGAAAATTCAGCGGAAATTTTACCAATCCCATCGGAGAATACATAACCGGCTGCATTTTCTATGTCAGGAATAATTTCCACCTCATCCATGCCAACAATTAAAGTTTCCGTGGAGGAACTGAATGATTGACCCAGTCTAGCAGCATATTTAGCCACATTTCTTATCTTGTGAAAATCACCCATCCACTTCCTGATATCAGCTGCAGTTAGTCCACTCCTTGAAGAAAACATCCATGCAGAATTTTCACGCAGCTGACTTGTTGAGAAACCAAGAAATTCAAACTTCTTATCTCCGACATCGATGCCATTTCTGAGTGTAGCCAATATTCTCCAATAAATTCCAGTACGCTTTCGAATGCCAGAACGGCTGGATAAATCTGTTGAATGCATTTTTTCACAATCCTCGTCAACAAATGAAACCCGGATAAAATTGTCGAGATCATTATAATAATTGCGCAGCACACGATTGGAGACATTGATCTCTGGGCCATAAAAGTACATTTTACAAGGGGTTACCTGAACCCTGTGAGCATAAACCAAGCCAGCATCTAAAGAAATGGTAGGTGATTTTAGCTGGTGCTTTGATGTTCGATACTTTTTGTACTGCTCTCTCAGCCAGTTGGATGGATAAAAGCATGCACTTTTCAAATAAGACATGTTCTCTAAGGCATGTTCTATATAATTGATAGGTACAGAACAAGGACAGACCAAACGAAAGAATTCGTCATCAAGTGTTGGTCCCATAAGTATCCCATTTTGAACCATATGATTTATCTTAAAGAGAATCTTGTAAGGCACCTCAATCCCATGGCTAGGTTTAACAATAGGGACAAGATCCAAACTGCTAGAAAAAGAAACGCCCATCTCCAAATTGAAAGGTCCATCATTTTTTCTATAGTAAACAAAGTACTCACTGATATTTGGAAGATTGCAGTCGCACGGTATTTGCAAACATACAGCAGAAGATTGTCCTATGCTACATGATGGAGTAAAATCTGTTGCTCTATCCCACTGTTCATCTGGGACATCCTTAAAATAATTTAAAAGAGGATCTTCATGCACAAGGCCTGAATTGTGTATGGACATTTCATATATGCGAGGAGCACCTAGCACCTAAAGTTTGTAACAACATAAGTAACCATCAGATTTCTAAAACAGGAATAACCATAAGAAAAAAAAAAAAGGGGGCACATGCTTGTGACATGAAATTTCGTGGAAAATGAGATGTGCAGTATCTGCTTCAGAGGCCCTTTACTTTAAAGAACTGGAAATTATGATCAACTATTGGTTTACATGAGCATACACATGATCATATTGATTCGGCATTTCATTAAGTAATTGATTCCCTTATTTTTGAACAATTCATTAGCAGGTTTGCAGCCAACAACAAAAGGTACTGGGCACTGGTAAATACAATGAGCAAAGGCAAGAGCGGCATCTGAATAACCGCTAAATCGAATAAATAGGAAAAAAAAGAATGGAGCATTATATAGATTATATAATAATCAAAGAGAGTATCATTGGCTAGGAATATTGAACAAACTGGGAACTACATTCCAAGTTCATGACAGTATATTCTACAATGGAAATAGGAAGATTTGTTCGTTTTGTAAACAATAACAAACATTGTATCAGCAGAAAGTGAGACATTCACACAGCGGGTATCGACTCAGTAGACTTAGAAATACTTTGTGATATAATTGACACAAGTACAGACAACTGTAAATTTCATTATATGCTGATTCTTAAACATCAGCAGTCTCAACTCAAATAACAACAATCTCTATCAACACTTGCAAATTCCATTGAAAAGATGATTTTCCATATAATCTCCAGTTTCCTCTCACACACTGCAATTTTGACTTGCTGAGACATTAGCAGCTAAGTAGATTAAGAGTCAATTCTTGCATGCAAGATGACAATAAGATAGTTGACTCTGAAACACACCTGAATTAGGAGAAACTGTGAATTTTGAGTAGTAGGGGGGGCACGTAACTGGATCTCCCAAATGCTCTCATAAGAGAGTTCAAGCTTGTATGGCTGAGACCCCTGTGACAGGAAAAAGAATATCTTCCGCAGGTCAAAACCAAATTTGAGTTTGACATCCACCCAACTCGAAAGAACAGAGAATCTTTCTTGTGAAATTAGATTGCCAATATGAAGTTTTGTATGTTCCAGAACAAAAAAGTAGGCTCTGGGCTTAGGCACGATATCACGATCCATCTTCCAAACCCTCAAACAAAAACCTTCATAGACCATCTGACCCTGTTGCGCCATAGAAGTTATTTCTGCAGCACTCTTGCTAGTTAAGAACTGAACCACTACATATGCTTTTGAAGACGGCTTGGTAACTTTGGGAAGTCTAAACTTGAGTCTATAGACAGACCCCTCGCCCACAAATCTCTCCAGAAACTCAGTTACTGCACTTGCAGTGGCCTTTATTGGAAAACCATATAGCTGAAGTGTTTTCCCTCCCATTCTTAAGAAAAACAGTTCCACTTTTCTTCTCGTTCACTCAAGTCCAAAAAGGAAATCTTGCACTCTTTGCTTTTCTAGGCATGTACATGATTTAGTAGGACAAAACAAAACTCTGTAGCAGGCAATAGAACAGTGCAACAATCAGATGAACCTCCAAAAAATGCTCACATGGCCCATATTACTCAACTTTTACTTTTAAGAGATTCAATATTACTTCAGATATGAAGCCATATTCTAGCTTAAATAACAGCACTCTTGATGCAAATAGCAGTTGCCATCTTGAAAACATAGGTAATCTGAGCAAAATATAATATATATCTGACACTTGGACCCATCCAGTAAATCATAAATATCAACACCTGATCACAACATACGAAAAAAAAACACCACCACAAAGACAAAATCCGATATCACCAAATCACCTGCTTATGAATGATTTTAGAAACACAAAATACAATGCAGATTTATCTATCAAATAAAGATTAGTTTAAAACAAGACAAAAGGTATATTTAAAGATTCACTTGACTAGTGTTCCAAAGTGCCTAGCACATGTAGCCGCAACTTCTAAACAACTATGTAAGGGATAAAATATGAACAATATCAGAGTAAACTAAACCAAATCGAACAAACACTGATATAAGCATCTATGAATGATATGATCCGTATAGCATGACATTTGCAACAAACTCACTAGACGAATTTATCAGCCTGTGAATACTAATTGTAGTTGCTTGGAGACACAAGTCCATGTCAGAATTTTCATATTATAAAGACCGGCAATAAAAGTTTTATCAAGAATCATTCATACTTATCTTCCCACAATGTTCAGCGCATGTATCCAACGTATCAAATTTTACAAAAACTTGAGAGCTCCCTTGTTAGTTTTTCATAAAAGCTTCCCTGAAAATTTGAAGCTCTTTTGTATCTTTTAGATAAATATATTGGACAATTCTTATCACTATAGTGCAGAAATTACAAGAAAGATAGCAAACGAACGGTTCTGATCAAAATTCTATCAAAGATATCCACGCAGAAACTAACATAGATATAGATCTTGTTAGGAGACGACGGCTAGGGTTTGGAGAGGAACAGAATGATTCCATTGAGGGACTCAAGCCCAAATATATGTACATGTAACCGACCTGACTGTACAGTAAACCCGACCCGACTGTACAGTAAACCCGACTCATTATATATACATTAACACTCCCCCTCAAACTCACGGTGGATCATGAACCGAGAGTTTGCCCAGAAAATGCCGGAAGCGAGCTGTCGTCAGGGGCATCGTCAGAAAATCAGCAGTCTGCTCCGATGAGGGAATGAAGGGCAGGGAGATGGTGTGATCGATAAATGCCTGGCGAACATAATGACAATCAACTTCAATATGCTTTGTTCGCTCATGGAAGACCGGATTGCTAGCAATCTGAATAGCACTCTGGTTGTCACAGAAGAGAGGAGTGGGCCCGAATATCACCACTCCCAAGTCAAGCAGAAGACGGCGAAGCCAGACAACTTCGGCGGTGGTGGAAGCCATAGCCCTGTATTCGGCTTCGGTGCTGGAGCGAGCAACAGACTCCTGCTTCTTGCTGCGCCAAGAAATCAGTGAGTCCAGCTCATGCCAGTAGGCACTCATCTGACTGAAGAAGTCCTGAATTGTACGCTCCCCCTGACGGGCAGACTGCGAGTCGCAGATGAGCTGATGCCGGCGGGCGCCGCCGCGCGGGAGAAAACGGTCCCGGAGATACTCCCACATCGCGCGGGCAGTCGGAAGGCGGCCGATGGGAGCAAGGAGTGGACGAGCAACCGAGTCCAGGAGGTACGCCCGGATGGCCAGATCGTGGCGGCGCCACGTAAGAGTAGCAACGGTGACGGCCGTGGTAGCAGTCGCTGCAGAAGATGCAGCACTGCTGGTGACAGAGGATGAGCCGGAGTAGTCAGTGGGAGGAGGATCCTCGCCGGTGATGTGACCCCACAGATCACGACTGGAGAGGGCGGCCTCGACGGTGAGGGACCAGTCAGGCCAGTCGCTGGCCGACGACAACTGAAACGCGACCGCCTTCAGCGGTGGAGAGATCGCAACGACAGACGGTACGACTGGAGAGGCCATGGAGGAGGCTGTAGGGCGTCAGGGGGTGTCGGGGGGTGCTGTAGGGCTGTAGGGGGCTCGGGAGGGGGTCGGAAGGGGGGGGGCAGGGGCTGTAAGGGGTTCGGAAGGGGGGGGCGGGGGCTGTAGGGGGTTCGGGAGGGGGGGGGGGTGGCTGTAGGGGGTCCGGGAGGGGGGGGCGGGGGCTGCAGGGGGCCGGGAGGGGGGGGGGCAGTGGCTGTAGAGATCACGGGAGGGGGTCGGGAGGGGGGGGCAGGGGCTGTAAGGGGTTTGGGAGGGGGGGGGCGGTGGCAGAAGGGGGTTCGGGAGGGGGGGGGGTGGCTGTAGGGGGTCCGGGAGGGGGGGGCGGGGGCTGTTGGTGGTGCGGTTGGGGTCGGAGGGTGGCTGCGGGTGGGCGGAGCAGAGGAAGGGGGGCCGGAGGGGGCTGCCGGAGGTGCGGAGGGGTTGTGGGTGGTGCGGAGCAGAGGAAGGGGGGCCGGAGGGGGTTGCCGGAGGTGCCGGAGCAGAGGAAGGGGGCCGGAGGGGGTCGCCGGAGGTGCTGCCGTCGTACGGGAAACCCTAGAGCTCTGATACCTGATTCCGGAGCGGTTTATAACATGGTATCAGAGCTCTAGGGTTTCCCGACAACGATGGTTCTCCGGCTGCACCTCCTCCGGCCTCCCTCCTCCTCCGACTGCACCTCCTCCGGCTGATCCTTCCCGCCGGCTGCACCTCCTCCGGCTGATCCTTCCCGTCGGCTGCAGCCGGAGAACCCGACCCGACTGTACAGTAAACCCGACTCATTATATATACATTAACAGATCTAAAATTCAAAACATCAATCTTAACATAAAAACTGAATTTCAGCATATAAAATAAGTAAAGGCAACGTAAGATTTTATATTAAAATGAGTCTAATCAGATCAGATTTTATATAGGAAAATGAGATGTATTTGAAGGCGCTAACATGATTGTGATGTTCATCGGTGATGAGTTGATGTATGAGGTAATGAACGAGACAATGGCCATGGCCTTTAGGCAAAGATGGAGTCAGTTTACATGACAAAGAACCTGATCAACAAGCTAAATCTGAAGCAGACGTTGTACAGGTTACGTATGGCTGAGGGGACATAAATGCTAGAGCACTTGAATGTGTTCAACAAGGTCGTTGTGGATCTAACGGGCATCATGAGCGATGGCAATGAAAAACTACATGAAGAGGACAAAGCCCTGATACTTCTAAACTCGTTGTCTCTATTCTATGAACATCTAGTGATGACGATCACATATGGGAAAGAGACTCAAGTTGGAGGATGCAAAAGCTAAACTCCTGGCTAGTGAGCAAAGAAGGAAGTCACAGACTCATGTTGGAGATTCGACTGCCCTGACTGTTAGAGGCAGAGATAGTGGTGGGCAGCAGAAGAGTTGTGATGGAGGTGGTGGTAGTGCTGAAAAGTTCAAGTATTTGCCAAAGTATTGGACCTGTAATGAGGTGGGACATGTGAGAAGAGACTGGCTGAAGCGAACGATAAAAAGAGACAGTAGGGAATCTTCTAGTGCAATGGCTTAGTCTCTGATGAGGTCGAGTATTATGATGTCCTGACAGTAGTAGATGGTAGTTGTGGTTCTGATGATGGATGGGTCCGAGACTCGGGGGCCACGCTCCATATCTGTTAGAGGCGAGAGTGGTTCAACACCTTTGAGAAGAAAGGTTGGACAATTCAGTGCGGTGATGGCTCTGTGTCTGAAGTCACTGGTGAGGGAACTGTGAAGATCCAGACTCACGCGGGAATGTTGAGGATGTTGAGACGAGTAATGTACGTAGATGCACAGGATTTTGATCTCACTGGGTGTACTTGACTCCAAGGGTTGTGGTTATTCAACTCGAGCTAGAGATATGAAGGTTACACAGAGCGGCAAAGTTTTGCTGAAGGGTCGGAAGCGCAAAGGTGTCTATCGGCTGATTGTAACCACATGTTTTGAAGGAGTTCTTATGGATTCTATGGCAAGGTGGAGGTTGAAGTGAAGACCTCAAACTATAGTTGTTGAAGACCGGAGGTATAAGACCTAGCATGGCTTGAGTCAGTATATGTAGCAGTGGTGTTTCTGCTAAACCCCAATGGGAGGGGGTATAAAAGAGGGGATATCTTGAGTTAGCGGTAGCGAAAGCAGCGACTATGGCGGAGATTTTAGGGTGGTGGGTTTCAAAGGTCACCAGGTTCTAACGCGACTTATATAAAGATGATAGATCAACAATAACAAATCAACTAAGTTAATCATCGAACTATACAAATGCAAGTAAGCAACAAAGCAACAACCCAACAAAGTAGCATACTAATTTATGAACATCATAAGTTGATAGCGACATTTCAAAAAAAAATATTACAAAACTTAAGATATCCATTGTCCAATAGTCACTAATCAAAAGAGAATAGAAAAAAGAAACTAAGCATCAATCATATCGTCGAGCGCATCTAATGCCAAACTTGCAACATCCTCTCAAGTTTCATTCTCTTCATCCTCCATGAACTCAATGTCATCAGACTCATCATTGGAAGAAAGTTGAATTTCAATGTCATCGGACTCATCATCGATACGGTCACAAAGTTCAGCAAAAAAACATATTTTTTAACTTTTTATTTTAATAAAAACACCCAAAAAATACGAACTTGGTAACCTTTAAAAATCAGGAAAAAAACGATAACAAATCGGTTGCCCATTAAGTCGCGTTTTAAACTGAACTTTGTGACTATGGTTGGACTGATTTTGGACTCCAATAGCCATATGTTGCCCCCTAATAAAAAGGGGGGCATGGATGGCTCTAAGGCTACACTAGAAACGTGTGGAATTGAAGATCGCGAAGTTGTGAGAGATTTCTTGGAGAGAAATTATGAACCGCCGCCACTTGTGCCTTGTGGAAGATTGGTTGGGATTGGAGATTGCTTGATCAGAAAAGGATCAGAGGAATTGAAGAACGTCGAAGCCGGTGGAGGAAGAGCAAGACACTTTGCCTCGGTTCTCATGGTACGATTTCTTGGTGAATCACCTCGTCATCCTTGGTTCTTCATGGAAGCTTTGTAATCCATGTAAGTCTGTTCTCGTTTGGTGTTAGTAGAATAGATCCCTTGCTCCCCCGTTTGCGGCTTAGCCCTGATTTGGACACATTACATCAATGTGTCATCCGTGCTCGTCTTTTCTCTTATTTTTTCATCGTTTCGCTATTTCTTATGTGACATGGTGGATCTTCTGCACTAACCCTCCGATTGAAGATCCGCTTCCGTTGCGGGGCTCAAATTCCCAACAAATTGACCTTCACAGACCTAATAGCCTTTTTTTTATAATAATCAGTTAAAATACGCCCGAAGTAGCCTAGATTGACCGAAAATCCATCCAAACATGATCGTGGACAATCCCCATGACTTAGACATCAAATATAACCAAAGATAAAGGAAAAACACAAGATCGATCGAGAATCAGAGTATTCCAAGATCACACCATAGAGAAACCCAACATCAATCACACACAACAACAAAAATAACCAAAAAACCTCATACATCAGAGTAAAAACCACCGTGCAACAACGATATGGAAATCACTATGATAGTACAAGGTTAGAATATATCTCACCACTCTCACAACTCATTTCAGAACATCAATAGAAAAGAAACTTGAGAAGCATGAAATTACTGAGAGATTGCCACAAAAAACCGGCACACAGAAAGACCACCGAGATACCACAAGAAGTGTCTGAGATCTGATGAGGCATCCAACCCGACAAGCCCATTTTTCTTCTCACTTTTTCCTTTCTTCTCCTCTTTTATTCTCTCTGCACTAATTTTTCTTTGTTGTGACGTGAATCGCACCACCAAGTGGCTGCCTTATAAAGAGGAAGGGGGGGCTATTGGGTTTTGGAAGCCCATGAGGCTCGGCCGAAGTAAACCCAGTCCAAATGGTTTTGCTTGGTGCTGAAGCAAATGGATAAGATCGGTTGAATTGGGTTGGCCAAAAGGATTTGGATAAGGGTTTGGATCAAATAGAGATGCGTAGACTAGAGTTTTATGGGTTTGACTCTCCCATGCATTCCCGTTAGGGCTCTCCCATGCACTCACGTTGGACTCTCATCCCTTGCTATAAATAGGGTATCAAACCTCTTGAGGAAGCAGATCTTGGTGCACGGCCAAATCAAGGTGGTCATTCGGGTAGACCCCGAGAGAAGCATTGGAGAAGAGGAGGCCAGCATCAAGGTGTTGCTCGGGGGGAGAACGCGGGCTCAGGCCACACCCCCCTCGGGAGGTTTGCTACTGTGAAAGTTGGTGCCCAGGGCGAAGTGCTCGCAAGGACGGAGCAGCGGTTGGTGCCCTGGGCGCTGCTGCGGGCACCTAGGGTAAAATACTGTTGGAGGCCTAGGGGAGGCACGGTCTAGCATCCTCTTTCCCCGAGTTGTTCGGGCCTTCGAAGGAGGCTTCGAGGGGGAGGTTGCGTTCGAGCACCTCTTCCCTCGAGGAGGTTCGAGACATTGGAGGCGAGGTCGGGAGGAGGGTGCGGTCAAGGCTTCTCTCCGGTTCGACGGATTGTGATGACAAGGCTACGATGCCACGGCATGTGCAGGTGTCGATCGAAAGGGAGCACCCCGATGGCTTGCAGAGTCACCGACGGCATCGTATTCAACCGCCGAGCAGACTAATGTGGGATGCCAACAAGTGAATGGTGGAGGTGTCAAACGGGCAGGCGAATCGTCGACAGGCGATGTGAGCACTAACAAGCAAGGTGCGGCAGGTACAACCGCAAGCACTCTTACGGTCTAGCAGGGTGCGGTGGCTATTGATGGATGGACAAAAGGCAATGACGGTCATGGTGGTGGCGAACTAAGTCGTGGGCATAGTTGCGGTACAGCAGGTTGCGGGAGACAGAGGTACGAGTATTGGCCAACAAGCGACAACTCGGGAGCGATAGGCGTGGGCAGCGTCACAGAGTTAGGCAAGGGTCGTGGTTTACAGTAGGGTCGTTAACGGGCGATGGACCGAAGCGAAAGGGCATGGCGATGATCTACCGATCGGAGCGCTGAGCGTGATGTCCGGTCACCTGAAAGAAAGTTGTAATCTATGGTATAGCCGGCTTGCCAACTGGTGAATCACTTTAAACAAATTCTGTTTGGCTATGAGACTGTGGTCTGCCATATCGTATGTTTATTTCCACGAACAACAAGGGTGTGATACGAGTTGGGAGTCTGTGTCCCACAAGGACATGACTCCCTCCCCCTTCTCACGTAACACCATAATAGATAGTCCCCCCTTTCTTTAAATGTTACCAAAGCATTATCTCAATCTACAATATTTTCTTTTCCTACTATATTATTTATGTATTTTTCTCTCTATATATATTCTCTTTATAATATATTAATATTTCGCTCTAAAATATTTACTCTATAATATTTTCTCGTTGTAGCGTTCTCTATATAACATTTTTTTATATAATATTCTCCCTATAGCATTCTCTATATAATATTCTCTACAATATTCTCTCTATAGCAGTCTCTATATAATATTCTCTCTATAATATTCTCTCTATAGCATTCTCTATATAACATTTCTCTATATAATATTCTCTTTCTAATATTCTCTCTATTGCATTCACTCTTTACAACACTATAGCATTTTTCTACAACATATTTATGCATTATTCTCTCTACCAATATTTACTTTCTATAATACTTTCTCTATAGAATTCTCTCTACAACATATTTATTTAATATTCTCCATAGCTATGTTCCCCTCTACCATATTTCTCTCTACAACATTTTTATATTTATAATATATTTTCTCTAGAGTATTATCTGTATAATAATTATCTCTACAATATCTTTTCTATACAACATTCTCTCACTCTATAATATTTTCTCTTTATAATTGTTTTTCTACAACATATACTATTCTTATAATATTATCTCTTAATTACTGTTTTGTCGTCTTGCCTCAAGAACTCAAAACAATAAAATTTATGCATTTGGGTTTTTTGTGATTTTCACGTTTTGGTTTTGGAAAACCAACTTTCTACCCGGATCACAAACGCACTCAAATTGCTTATATCAGAATCAGGTTGGCAAGTGGAACCGATTTAAAACCAGGCGTCCAAGAACAAGCCAAGCACACCCAAAGTCATTTGGGAGAACCAATTTCGAAAGACCTAGACATGAAACAATGTCAGCAGCTCTGTAAACATCTACATGTAAATATTATTTTACCAAGAAGGAAATTATCATTACACTCCCAGTAATCTCTTCTGCTAACAGCACGTAAGACTAAAAGCGACAAGGCCTAGCTACATGTAGCAAGCAATTTAGTAATCAATGTGTCAAGTATCGTATGTGAAGGGAAATATCATTCAGAGAAATACCTCTAATCCTTCAGATGATGAACTCTGATGCTTACAAAGAATTTTTAAGTAAAAGTATCAACAAGAACCAATGAGAAATTTTTAAAAAAACAGAAAATCAGCACTAATTCTTATTTCAAGCTTTTTTTTTGGAAAGTTTGTTTCAAGTGAAACCCACCATTAAAAACATCCATGTCGACTACTCCGAGCTCTCCGTGTTCCAAAGCAATAAGACCCCACACCTGCAGTCTCCAATCCAAGTAGGAAACGCAAAAGATAGAACTGGAGACAGTGGAAGAGAGAGAGAGAGAGAGGGAGTGCCGGTCTAAATAAGAGGAAGGTGGTGGAGAAAAAGATGATCCATCTCAACCGACCCACCCTTTCCAGAGCCTCGATTGAGAAACTTGCAAGTACCGAGGGTGGTTACTGCGGGATGCTAATCGTCTCTCTCTCTCTGTCTCTCTCTCTCTCTCAATCTTGCAAGTACCGAGGGTGGTACTGCTGCGGGATACTAATCGTCTTTTTCTCTCTCTCTCTCTTACGTAAGTACGAGAATAATCCGGTGGGACCCGGGGATGATTGTCTGCTTAAAAGTCATCGCACTGCTGCGTCATGCTCACCGCCACGGCTCTACTACACGTGTACAGTTTGCCCACTGACCACTCGACTTACTCCCGATGCACGCCGCGTGAACGCCACGCCCAATGTGCGTCTATCGGACTGGAGAGTATCCCAACCGTTGCCCACCGAGCATCCAATTGTGCCCGTCTTCTGTTGCCACGCATCAGAATTTCCGTTTCTGTCTATTTCTGTTTGACGAGCACTGTATTACAACATGGCACCAGATCACAACCGTCTATTGTCTGGCGGTCGGGGTGGGCGGATGTGCTCCGGTGCCACGTCAGGATGTTCCTCATCGAAAGCTCATGCTCGATGTTGGATCAGCATTTTCCCTGTTGAACCTCTCAAGAGTCTACTTAAAACACTTTCTACCCAAAAAAAAAATTAATTTAGAACAGTTTTTTTTTTTTTTTTGCAATTTACAGATTTAAAGGAAAATACTATATACCCGGATTCATTCACAGAATGACGTGTTGCGTTCGCAGCCGTCCGTTTCACCCAGCCCCGATCAGTGAATCACTCAACCCCGGAGCGGCAGGTAAAGGGACGCTGTGATTGGATGCCACATCATTCTGTATAAACTAATGGGCAAAGGGGAAAGAGATAATTGGCAGGAAATATAATTAGATGCCACATCACAGGAGAAATTAAATCCATAGTGAAAACAAAATTTAACCAAAAAAAAAAGAGGTCACTTACTACCTCAAGAGAAATGATGCAACAGCCTGCAATCAGCTTGAGCCAATAGTGTGCAGATTTAAGAAGTGGCCACCCCTAATATAGTTGGAAACCTGACCACCTCATACATTTCCATCTCTTCAAGAATCAACACGCGGGCACACAAAAGAGAGAGAGAGAGAGAGAGAGAGAGAGAGAGAGAGAGAGAGAGAGAGAGAGAGCTGTAGTGCTACAGTAACTTGGGTCTGCTTTATCATACAGATGTACACATCAGAACCAAAGGGGCCTCCTAGCTTCCTGACTGGGTTCAGGTTTTAACACACTACAGATGTGGAGGTGACAAGGCCTAAAATATTATTTTATGAACTTGACAAATTATTTTTAACTTTCACAGCTGGTTCTTCCCAATCTCATAGATTATACATCATACAACTGGTACTATGTCATTCTTTCTGCCCATCTTTTGAAGAACCAAAGAAGTTGCAGACACCCTATTATGAGCAGTTACCTCCCACCCGGCATGTGGCAGCAGTGCCCGGTATTTACCCGATTTCAGAGCAGATATTATGATGAGCAAACTGAACAATCGAGATAGTGCAGCAACGGATGATACATCATTCTGTACGGACGTCGAAGAAGTTTGTGAAGCACACCTAGGAATTCAGAAAGCATCCAGCCAACCCATCCCTGCACAGCAAATCCAACGGTCAGATTACCCTAGGGCCACTGCATTGCACTCGATTGCCTTCGGATCAAACAGAGGGTAACTTGGGTCAAGAATACACGTACAACAATAAATTGGCGAAGTACAGTGTCTAGTAGTGTTGTCAGGATTGGGATTCTATTGCAAATCATAGACTTAAAATCTATTCATGGAAAGGTTACCACCATTTTCTCCAAAAAGAATATAGGACACATACAGAATACAGCTCGGTCGTATTTCAAACAAGTAGGACCCCATTTTTCAATATCCACCACCATAATAGATAGCATATCCAAATTAACAACCCATGTCTGTTCGGTATAGTAGAGGACCATTTCCAAAGAAGATCATATTTTGATCAAAGATATAATGTATAGACATAATGATCATCAGCGTCATATCATGATTCTAACAATAATAAGTTAATACCGATGATGTCCCTTTCTTATTAGCAGACAATATTTCTTATAAGCTAGTAGGATCCTATATGGCATCCTAACAACAGTGTACCATAATCATAAGCCATAACCGTATCAATCCTTGATCCAACTATTTCAAACCGACTTTACGAATCATTGTTCGCAAGCCATTCCTGTTAAGGATCATATTTATCATCACTACGATCTTTCCCATATATTTTCTCAAATCATCATCCCAAGTCTCGTCCTATCAAGATGGGGTCAACTATAGGGAAGATTTGGTAATGATTTTCTGACATGCTTGTTATGAATTTGTATCCCTAATCAAGCAATCGCAGAAAGGTAAAAGCGACGACACACAAATTTACCCAGGTTCAACCAATGATGCCTACTTCCTGTCTTGAGGGCTCCGCTTTCACTATCTTGAGAATCGTGATGGGAAGGGACAAGTCTACTTCTTGATCTTACAAATGAATCACTCACACCATGAATTCTCTCAAATTTTTACTCTCCGCCTCTTTTCTTTTCTTCACCCACATGCATGCACCAGACAACTATATTAGTTTTTATAGTGAAACCCTAATAGCGCAGTAAATCTGGGTTGTTCGATGAGTAAAACTCATCCTACTCCTATACGGATGTCCAGAAAACGCTTGGGTATCCAGCAGCCTAGTTCCACAATCAAGCTCCACAATACATCAATGTTGTAATTTTAATATCAGCCTCTAAGGTTGGTTCCCAAAACCTAATCAGGGTAACTTGCAAGAGTATGGCATGCCAAGAAACCTAAAAGGCCAATTGGACGGTAGGAGACCTACCTTTGTTGGTAACACAAGTTAAGCTCATGCAACTTGGGAGCAACCCTCCAGAGTTCCACTAAAACTTGAAAGAATCTAGGTGAAGACGGTAGATGGCAAGAACTACTATAGGGAATCACAATCATCTATGCGACAAAAAAAGCCAAAGAGCTAAAATGAAACAGCATTCGCGTCAAATCTATTCTCTCATATATCATCAATATTACTTTATGTGCTACTCTCCTATTTCTTGACCCCTCCACAATAATCCAAGATCTTCTCCATAATGGGGCTGCCTCGGCTCACAGCTGTATATACCAATATAATCTTAATATATCGACCATCATTTTGTTCTCAATTGGTGCAACTCATATACTTTCTCAATTGGTACATGCCTAGTTTTTCTCCAATCGACTCACGCTCATCTCGTATGCTTGAGCTCTCTTTATGGCCCACTATTATGAATCATACAACATTGGCTTGTAAAATTTATCCTTAAGGGCATGTGCCAATATTATAGCACCCCCGAAGACCCTCTCCAGTTCATCGAACTTCGAACCAACTCTATTTTGGTTGGATATCCTCAAGTATCTCTTCAATACCATATATAACATATCCAGTATACCTAGGACAACAAACATTGTTGTATTTCTTGGTCATAAATTTCCACAATTTAAAAATAAATATAAAATCTAATATATGCCCCATCAAAGCACCAGACAAAATCCAAGTAAATTCACTCTAACTCTCCTAGAAGGCATAGTCACCAAGTTCTAGTTCGGCAATCATTCGGCTCGCGTAAAGCTCAGGAAACTAAGTGAAAGTCAGAAAATTCATAATAAAAACAGGAAAATTTTAGAATAGCACGTCTGGTGCCAACAGTGGTGCCAACACATCCGAGGTTTTGAAATTTGGTGGGGATGATCATCTTCCTATAGTTAGCACGTCCAAAATAATTACGATATTCTAAAATTTCTAGGTGCATGATCAGTAGTGGAGCGAGGCGTAGTCGGATCACCCGCCCAATCAGCATCAGAGTAGGCCCGAAGGGTGAGGGGAGAGTCCGAGGACAAAAACAACCTAGTGGTCGTACCTCGTAGATAGCGAAGGATCCGAAGGAGAGCGCCATAGTGAACAGAGCTCAGAGCTGCAACAAACTGGCTGACAATGCTGACGGTGTGGGCAATGTCAGGCCTAGTGATGCAGAGGTAGACAAACTGACCAATAATCTGCCGGTACCGAGTGGGATCAGAAAGAGGCTTGCCATCTATGGGACGAAGCTTCAAGTGAAGCTCGAGAGGAGTGTCCACTATGCGAGTATTAGACAGGGCGACATGACTTAGAATGTCGGTGAGATACTTATGCTGGGAGAGCAGAATACCACGCTCACTATAAGCAACCTCAAGTCCAAGAAAGTAAGAGGACCGAGGTCCTACATCTGAAACTGGAGCCGAAAGTGTTGTTGAAGGAAAGCAATCGCAGCAGAGTCATTACCTGTAATGATCATGTCATCGACATATAACAGGAGAATCGCCCGGCCCTACGAGGACGACCGCACAAACAGAGAGTGATCCTGGGAACTCTATAAGAAACCAGCCTCTGTAACAGCATGTCGAAAGCACTCAAACCAAGTTTGAGGAACCTACTTGAGCTCATAGATGGCTCGATGAAGGCAACAAACGTGCCGATGAGGGATACGAAGGCCGAGAGGAGGTTGCATGTAGACAACCTCAGACAAGTCACCATAAAGAAAGGCATTCTTTACGTCCATCTGTAGTGGAGACCAATGACAAACCTGGGCCAAGGGCCGAGCCACCGAGGTGCTTCCATCTGTAGTGGAGACCAATGTCTGGAACTCCTTTGACATGGCCCATTTGCAACTAACAGACGCAATCTCCGTCAAGTCGTCGCTTGAGCTTAATGATCCATCTGTAGTGGAGACCAATGTCTGGAACTCCTTTGACATGGCCCGCCGCCACAGAGGGGATCGAGCTACCTCGTGATAGGTCCGGGGCTCTTGACCAGTGTGAAGGACCGATAGAAAGGCAGTGAACTGAGGGGAGTAGGAGCTGACAAAAACAAAGCCAAAGCGGTTAGAAAGCCTAGTGTCAAAGCTAATGCAATCAGGTGGGCGACGCTCGCACTGAGGAAAGCGAGACGGGCACGGATCCACAGCAGATGGGAACAAGGCAAGCGCAGTACCAGAGACGTCCACAGCATCGGACGAGTCAGAGAGACCAACAGAGGGAGAGGAAGAGACCGGAGGAACCCGACAAGTGTAGACCCGAGGAAAGGGACTGCAGAGCCTAGAGAGGAAGGAACGAACGGAGAGAAGTCACCAGAAGAGCCCCCAGAAGTAGGGATGGAGGCGACTAGCGAGGAGGGCGAACGTAGATGTGCGGGTGGAGTAGGTAGAACAGGCGAAAGTAGGAAAGGAGGCGCAGGAGGCAAGGCTAATGGAAAAGGAGGATCCATGAAGGTATGATCCTGAGACTCAGAGGAGTAGTAGAGCGTATCCTCGACAAAGGAGACATGTCGAGAGATACAAAGACGACGAACTAAGGGATCATAACAGCGATATCCCTTGTGCTCGGAGCTGGCCACAAGGAGGATGCACTTAGCTGCCTGTTCAGACAGCTTTGTGCACTCATGGGGAGGAAGGACAAAACAGGTGCAATCGAAGGAGCGGAGTATACTATAGTCAGGAGGCGAAGAGAAAAGTCGCTCGCAAGAAGACACATCACCAGGGATGACAAAGGAATGAGTGATGTTGATGAGATGAACAGAGGTCAAGATAGCCTTTGCCAAAAAACGTCGAGGAACATAAGCAGAGAGGAGAAGAGCACACGTAGTCGCAACTTAATGATATGGTTTACGATTAAGTTTTTGTAATGAATGAATATGACACTAGCTTTGTATTTTTTCCTTTAAATAATTTTATATTTGTATGCGGAGCTACATGCCATTAGTTAGCATACATTAGTTACATTATTGTGCAGATTTTAATGTTTTGTGCAGATCCTTGATTCATTTGATGATTTTGATCCTTTCATTGCAGGTTTTACAGTAAAAAGAACATCAGAAATTCATGATTTGAAGAAATTAAAGACAAAAGTCTCAACACACAACCATTGCCCATATATGTCACTAGCAGCAACTTTGGTTTTCCCAAAAAAAAAAATAGAACTGTGATCTGTGCACATGGCACTTTGAACACAGCCATTGCCAAAAAAAAAAAAACAAAGCTGTTAGAACATAGCCATGGCCAAAAAAAACAAAAAACAGAGCGCACACAGAGAGAAACCTAGTGGGTGGCGTGGGCTGAGGTGCAGTTCAAGGGATGGATTCCGGAGGCTGGAAGTCAGTCGGAGGTCGCAGTCGTGGGGCAAGCAGCCACCAATTGCATGCATGTATGAATGCATGAGAGAGAGAGAGAGAAACCTGGGCCAAGGGCCGAGCCACCGAGGTGCTTCCGTCTGGACTCCAGCGACGCAGCGTTGGGCTGGCTGCACTGGCCCTTCTCGACGGTCGAGGGGAGGGGAGGGGACGGAGCGCTGCTCTCCCTCTCTCGTTGGTCGCTACGTATTCCAAAAGGGGAATTAAAAAACCCTAAATTTCTTCCTTTAAATAAGACCCAACTCACCTCAGAGGGTTGAGAGGTTCAAACCCGACTTTGCTCTCGCCCGGGTATACAAAAACTTAATCGAAGGAGCGAAACAAAAGAAGTTGAACGATCTTGTCTATGTTCAATTTAATGCAAGACTCAAGGAGCACCAAAATGATAAAAATAGAGATCCTATTTGCACAAAGAACATAGATGATACAACTAGTTGGCTTGATGATATGGATCCCGAGACAGAAGTACATCCCGGATCAGGCTTGACTTGGGGATTAGTTGATAAAGCATCAGGTATATGCTGCATCATATCTTTATATTCTCTCCAACAAGCACATTGGACTCCTATAAAAGATTAAATGTACTAAATTTATAATTGTTCAGGAGCGGCATCTTCATCTGAGCCAAGAAGAAGTTCTAGGCCGTCCGGTTCATCTACTTCACAAAGGAGGATACAAATGATGGTGATGCTTATGTTGAGCTTGAGGATGATTCTGACGACGATGGATTGAAATCAGACCAAAATCTTAATGACGAAGATGATTGATTAAGCAATTGAGCAAAGGACTGAAGAACATTTTAACTTTTGACTTTTTGTTATTTTGCAAAAGACAACATTTTTATCGTTTATGGTTTATTTATTATCATTATAAATGTTCTCTCCCCTTGGGATATATTATTTTGTTGGAATATGAATGTCCTATGTCTAGCAAGAAATCAGGTTGCATTGTGATTCTATCAATCCAAAGCATAAGGCTCTTGCATAGGTTTGAAGGCTTCATTCTCTCTCTACATGAAGGTGGCAAGGTGTAAGTAATACAATCATCTTGGCTGGAGCATAGAAGTAAGGATCTCTTCCTCCATATTTTCAATTTCATTTTTGTTAGCTTTTACTTTAGTCCTTATCTTTATGGCATTCTGGTGTATGTGTAATTGTGTACCTACTGTTTTATCACATACATGATGTATGAATGTTTCATAGTCCTTTTAGCGATTGGTAATAAGTAAAATCTAAATTATGAGTGATTTTTGCTAACTCGAGTGCCTTAATCTTAAAGCGTCCGCCTTCCACCTAGCCGCCTTGGAGACACCCCTTCGCCTTGGGTCCGCCTAACGCTTATTAAAACATTGGATGTAAATCATGTAATGAATGATGAACATGATCATATTTAATTTTTAAACTATTCACTATTCATATTCTATCAAAAAATTTATTTATATTTAATTATATATATAATAAATTACATGTGTATCCCTACCGTATCGCGTATCCTAGTTTTTCAAAAATCCACGTATCGTCGTATCTATATCCCCACATCCGTATCCCTGTATCATTATCGGTGCTTCCTAGCCGGAAGATGAAGGCAGTCCAGCTGGCACAAGGCGCCTGCCCTACGACCTGTCTCAATCACCTGACCAGTATAAGGATCCTGCACAACACAAGAAGAGGTCACAAAGCATCCAAAGTCACATAAACTACTAACAAAAATGAGATGCATGTGAAGCTCAGGTGCATGAAGAACAAAGGGTAAAGAGAGACGTACTGTTGGATCCGAGGTGGTGGTAATAGACCCAGACTGCAAGATGGACAAAAGAAACCCATCAATAGTGTAGATCGAAGGGGTATGTAGGGCAAGCTGACAGGCAATGAGCAAGGAGGCATCAGAGATCATGTGATGAGAAGCCTAGAGTCTAGAATCCAGACGACAGAAGTACCAGGCGTGGCAGAGAGTGCAGAAGACAGGGAGGACCCTGAGGAGCTGACGGACTGCTAGAGGAGCTGAAAAAACTAATGTTGGACGAGCTGAACATCGGCTGCAGTGGCCGTGGTACGGGTCAGTGGTCACTGGGCATCCATGGCCTCGGAAGGTCTGACGTCGCTCCGAGTGAAGGCGAAAGCAGGAGTTCACTAGGTGACCCGACTTCAGGCAGTGGGTGCACACTGGCCGTCCCTTAGAGGCGGGAGCCATGGAAGAACAAGTGAGAGGAGGTGGCGCCGCAGCTAGAACGCTCTAAAGACTAGCAGGAAGAGGAGAGATCCAGGTGATGATCGTACGCAATCTAGTCTCCTCGGCCACCAACTCAGCAATGGTAGTATCCAAGCCAGGAAGCAGATCCCGATGAATAAGTTGGCCAGCCGAAGGACCAAACTCGGGACGAAGTGCCATGAGGAATTGGTAAAGCTAGCGCCACACGCGAAAGGCTTGATACTCAAAGACACAAGAGGCATCAGGAAGGGGCTCGAGCTCCTGCAACTCACGCCAATAGGTACGCAGCTGGCAGTGAAACTGCTGAACAGACAGCTCACCCTGCTGAGCAGTCTGAGCCAGTGTAGTCAAGGCGGCTAGGCAAAGCCTAGGCGTTTTGGCCTGTCTAGGTGAAGCGGCACCTAGGCGTTGCCTAGGCGGCACTTAGGCGATGAGTAATTATTAAATATTTAAATATTTTAAATATAGTATAAATATGCATATACATGATTTTAGTAATCTAGTAACATGTTGATTATAATTTGCATCACCCAAAAGTCAATTTATCTAGAAAGTATCCATAAACTGAATTAGAAAATAAAAAAAAAAAGCCCAAATTCTTATATACCCATTATAAGAATTTGAGTTAATTCAACTCAATTTTTGAAAAACCCCCCAAATTCTTATGAACCCATCATCAAAATTTGAGTTAATTAAACTCAATTTTGAGTTTATTCAACTTAATTTGATTTAATGGAGCTCAATTTTGAGTTAATTCAAGTCAATTTTGAAAACCACTGAAATACTTATGAACCCATTATAAGAATTTGAGTTAATTTAACTCAATTTTGAATTAATTCAACTCAATTTTGAAAAAACCCCAAATTCTTATGAACCCATCATAAGAATTTGAGCTAATTCAACTCAATTTTGAGTTTATTCAACTCAATTTGAGTTAATGCAACTCAATTTTGAAAACCACCAAATTCTTATGAACCCGTCATAAGAATTTGAGTTAATTCCACTCAATTATAAGTTTTTTCAACTGAATTTTTAGTTAATTCAACTCAATTTTGAAAACCCCCCAAATTCTTAATGAACTCAAATTAACTATATTTTGAGTCTATTCAACTCAATTTGAGTTAATACAACTCAATTTTGAGTTAATTCAACTCAATTTTGAAAAACCCCCAAATTCTTATGAACCCCCAAATTCTTATGAACCCGTCATAAGAATTTGAGTTAATTCAACTCAATTTTACGTTAATTCAACTGAATTTTTAGTAAATTCAACTCAATTTTGAAAAGCCCCCAAATTCTTATGAACCCATCATAAAAATTTGAGTTAATTTAACTCAATTTGAGTTAATGCAACTCAATTTTGAGTTAATGCAACACAATTATGGTTAATTCAAATCAATTTTGAAAAAATTTCAAATTGTATCAAGTGGAAAAACTGCCCAGGTGCCTAGGCGGTCTTAGGCGCCCAGGCGCTAGGCGATCCTAGGCGGCCGCCTATTGAAGACTGCCTGCCTAGGGGTCACCTAGGAGCCCAGGGGTCTAAAACGCTTAGGCGACGCTTTGACTACAAAGGTCTGAGCCTGAGAATGCAGTTGATACTCCCGCACCCCACTCGTCTCAACAAAATGCTCAATGAGATAGGCCCAAATCCCAACAGCAATGGCAATGCAGACGAGATTGGCACGGAGGGAGCGGTCCACAAAGGAGACAAGAAAGGCTCGAACCCGGCGATCGCGCTTCTGCCAGGCAGAGGCAATGGCAGCAGAGGAGTCGGGCGCATATGGAGGAGCGACCGACGAAGGAGCAGTGGCAGCAGAGGAGGCAGGTGCCACTGAGATGACCGAGCTCGTTGAGGATGGCGCAGAAACAGAGCCATCTAGATGCCCGAGAAGATCAAGACCATCAAGGGCACTCTGAACGATGGCAGACCAAGCAGGCTCGTCACGGACCGACGGAAGAGGAAAGTCTGTCAATGATGGAAGTCTCGTGAGTACTCAAACGGAGCCTCAGAGGTCGAAGCCATGAGGAGCAAAGAATGGAGCACGACAATTTATAGCAGGTCCTAGAGGACTTGCGAGATGCAGGGGAGACACGACGAGGGTGCGAAGCCAGTACGGGGAGGCACGACAATCTATAGCAGGTCCTGGAGGACTTGCACGATGAAGGGGAGGCACGACGAGGGTGTGGAGCCTGTACGGGACCTGCGAAAAGGGAAAAAAGGAAAAAGGGGAAAGGCTGCGGAGCCGGGAGTGCACGAGAGACCTGCGAAGACAACGGGAGGAAAATTTCGCGGTGCTTTACGATCTCGCAGATCTCGTGATGGAGGCTCCTCCGGGATCTACCAATTTGCCGATCTCGCGATGGAAGGCCCAGATCTCACGCGTCAAAGGTTCGGGGAGGTGCGATCGACTCTAATGACAGAGCGATCACACGCGAAGGGGCAGCACTATCCACGATCCAAGATCATATCAATTTCTTGGGCTCTGATACCATGTGATAAACCCTATGATGGATAAAGGATCAGCTAAAGACTAGGATTTTGGGAGAATGGAGAATCTATATCATTCATGAGACCAATAGTCCAAATATATAGAACTATATATGAGGCCTATACAAGGCAAAGTATAAAATGTAAAATACATATGCACTAACACATCAAATATGAAGAGGTTTATCGACAGCCTATTTTAACCGTTAATTTGAAGATGATCATTTGACACACCTATAATTTTTAGAATGTCTTTATTTTCTAAGAACGTGCTATCTGTAGAAAGATGATCATCCTCACCAAATTTCAGCAAATTTGAAACATCTACGAACCTTTGTAGATATGTTGGCAGTGGCACTAGAATAGTTGATTTTTTGATGATATGCTATCTAAGGCAAGGTTATCACCCACACCAAAAATCAACAAATTCTGAAACCTCTATATAGGGTTATGGAGATGCATGTCTAACTCGGTGGAAAAGTAGTGTTTTTCTGGATCCCGACCCATATATATATATATATATATATATATATATATATATATATATATATATATATATATATATATATATATATATGGGCATGCTATAATGCGGCACCGCAGCCGTCTGATGCACACACTGCGTGCATCGAATGCAAGCAGCGGTGCATCAGACGACTGTGGTCCGCACTTACCGCATACCGCATTATAGTATCTCTCTCTCTCTCTCTCTCTCTCTCTCTCTATATATATATATATATATATATATATATATCGGGGCTCGAGAAGCTGAACTCAAGTTTACCATTCAAATGTTTAACTTGAATAGAGAAGCTACTACGTGCTCTGAAAAAGTCAACAATTGCGGCTGGAGGTATTTATATATACACATATACGACGATATATACAAATATATATACCCAGCCATAATTGTTGACTTTCCTAGGACACGTGGCATCTTCTCCATTCAAGTTTACCATTTGAATGGTGAACTCGATTTCACCAAACCCCCTTTCCCATATATATATATATATATATATATATATATATATATATATATATATATATATATATATATGGAGCTAATACAATGGACCGAACCCTCCTCTATCAAAGACACAATTCATGGGGAACCGAACCCTCCTCTATCATATATATAATGTACTATATAGAGGTAATACAATGAGGTCATTTTCAAAGACACAGTACATGTAGTGAGTATAATATATAGAGGTAATATAGTGGGGTCAGTTTCAAAGACACAGTACATGTAGGGAGACAGTGAGAACCAGAGCTTCCTCCTCTATACTTTCAAAGTGGGGTATCTAATCCACTTTGTACAAATGCAGCGGAAAAGAGGAACATAAAATAAGGCCAAAAACCGGAGGGAACCTGGTTTCCCCATGTTAGGGAGAACATTTCAACTCTCCCTTTAATATATAGGGTATAGAATAGGCAGATGTCAATACTGCTCGGTGACTTAATTGATGGCTCCTACTCGTCAAATGTCAAAAGACTACCAAAAACTTTCAAAATTAGATACATGGCATGGCTCTAAGATTGGATTCCCTCTTCTTTTCTAATGTTGTAGCTATCCACAAAAGGATCTAATAACCCTTCTAGCAACTGAAAATAATGAATAAGATGGATATTGATGATCCTAATGTAGCACTTTCTCCACCCTGTATTGCATGTACTGAAGCACTCTAATGCTTTGTGCTATTCCAAGGCAGAACTAGAAATAATAGGGTAGGGATCCAACTAAACCCACTTGGATATATGATTAGGTGAGAATAGCAAGAATATTTTTTAGGGCAAAATACAAAAACTTCCCCTCAACTATACACCTCATTTCATATTGGTCCCTCAACTTTTTTTATGAACAACTTGATCCCTGAACTATGCTCCGTTTACATTTAAATCCCTTTATCAACTTTTATTCCAAAATATCGTGATCCTAGTAAGCATAAGTTAAATATTCTAAAACAATTTTGAGTAGTATAGAAAATTGATAAGGGTATTTTCAGGATAAAAGGTTGATCAAGGGGGCTAAATGCAGATGGAGCATAATTCAGGGATCAAATTTTTCAAAAAAAAGTTGAGAGACCAATATGAAATGTTGTCTATAGTTCAGGGGAAGTTTTATTAATTTAACGTATTTTTTGTGTTCGTGCATATGCATGGAAGATCATGAAGGGAGTAAAAGTATTGCCAGCAAATTGGTATGATTAGCATGGAGGCTAAAGCTTCATTTATTTAGAAATTTGGAAATGAAGTGGCTTGCTAAAATTAAGGGTATAGGAAGGGATCAAGCCATGAGACAAAACAAAAAAAATGCATACATAGCAATGTTCTAAAAAGTGGCTCAGCCGGCCAACCGCCTAGGTGCTAAAAGGTCCCCCACTGCCTAGCCCAACCTCTAGGCGGTGCAAAAAAACAGTCCAGGCCCCTAGGCGGGTCTAGGAGGGCCCAGGCAGGTCTAGGTGGTACAAGCGGACTGGAATTTACATTTTTTTAACCTAGTCTATGCCCAATTCAATGACAAGATCATCAATTAGAAAGAAAAAGGGGGAACAAGCAAAGACTAGATGTATTACTAGCGACTAAAGCTAGTAGGCTTAATGATGGATTTTGATGGTTGTAATGATAAAGAAAATGATGAATAGGTCGACGCCAGTTCGGGACTTACTTGGTGAATGGTTGGAGAGGCGGTGGGAGCGGTTAGTGTTCTAGTGCCCAGGAAAAGTTCTAGAAACGTTGGTGGTAGCTCTTCATCCCGTGAAATTAGAGAACTTTATGAAGAAGATTTTGTATCGGATGAGAAGACAGACAAAGAGTGTGACGAGGAGATGGATTTAAGTCTAATGAAGAGTCTTGGAGTGATATGAAGAAAAAGAAGTGTATCAGGAGTCTAGTATTGTAGCCTATAGGAGAAATGGTGTTGTAGTTTGTGACTTTTTGTTTTGGATTGTACTAGAATCTTGCATACTTTATCGTAATATCATGCTTCCTTTTGTTGTTGCTAATATTGAATTTATGGTTTGGCTTTTACTAAAATTATGCATATTATCCCATAATATCATGCTTGTTTTTGTTCTTGTTAATCTTGAATTTTGGGTTATGTAAACGATACTTGTTCTTTAAAATAATGGTCGGCATAATCTTCAATTTATAGTAATTTTATAACATATGTATTATACATAATATCAAAATAATAACTATAAAAAGTCAAAATGCCTAAGCGTCGGGTGCTAGGCGCCCCCCCTACCGCCCGACTAGCGCATAGCGCTTTTTAAAACCTTATCACACAGTAATTGCAACTACTGCTGAAGGAAAACCAATAGCATGCCCGATAATGGGGGCAAAGAATGAATAAAATTTTCCACAAAAGCAAATGAGCATGAGTTGGTGCGAACTGATTTGTGATTGGGCCAAGCTTGCGCATAATCGGTATAACCAGGCCATGGCCTAATAAAATGGAAGCGGCCATGGCCTAATAAAATGGAAGCACGCCGGTTAACACTTAACAGACATTCACTAGCTACAAAAGTAAACCAAGCTAATCTATAAAGGGAAGAAATAATTGGAGGATATCCCTTTTTCAATATCCTTATCTTTATTGTGTAAAAAACTGTTTTGTGCTACATAGCAGAGCCCATCCAAATTAGATAATACTCAGGTGTTGCTTTCCGTAAACACCATATTTCAGACAGAAGCAAATATAAATTTCACCAAGCCAATGCATTCTACCTTTAGAACAGAAAAGAAAATATTAAATTGAATTAATTCAAAGATAATCCTTATTAATAATTATGAAAAGAAAGTTGTTTTTATATTTTAAACAAATAAAACTACACACAAGAAGGGCAAACCATTGATCTAGATAGCGGATCATTTTTCCATTAAAAAGATAAAGATATGAAACACAAATTCAAGAACAATGTAGTACCTACTTGGACAGAACGCCAATGACATCATTTGTAGAAAAATGTGGAATCATTGTGTTGCCAACCATAGAGCCATCCATAAAACCCAAATTGAGCTCCTGCTTTACACTGTCTCCATCATCACCGATGCATGTTTTCCTATGACTCAGATCATTAGTAGGAGATTCAATGTCATCCACAGCAAACCGACTGGAGATGCAAGCACCTTTACCAACGAAACCAAGATTTCTCCCTTGTCCTTGTTCAGGCAATGCCACTGTCTTTGGTTCAGAGGCCAGACTGCATAGGTTAGGCAAAGGACCAGACAATCTACTAGCAGAACCTACATTCGGAGTCGAATTATGCACCCGCCAGCCAGTGCCGCTATCTATAGGAAGTGAGCAAGATGACATTGATGAATGAAGTGATTGTGGCGTTGAAAACCCATTTAGCACATGACCATTCTTGAAGTCTCCATTCGAGACTTGCCCCGCACCTAATGGTACATTATTTGAATGAGAAGAAAGTTGGCTGCAGTCTACAACAGTGCTGCTGTTATTATAGTTAGAATTTTGGTTGGTGGCAACAGGATTGGTTCCTACCTGAAAACCCTTTGATGAATGAGATGGGATTGTTATGGAGTTCCGATTTGAGGAAACAGGACTGCCTCCTACCTGAAAACTGTTTGATGATTGACAGGGAACTACTAGGCGAGAAGGTTGCATGTAGATTGCATGATGGGATTCAGCTGGCACAGGATACTGTGGTTGCTGCTGTAACATCTGCACCATGATGTTACCATTCTGCATGTTGTTAAACCCTCCAAAGTTGCTGGGAGGACTTGAAGTACCTAGGTGGTCAGAGGGCCAAACTGAAAATCCAGAAGACCTGTCCTCAACAACAATTTTGGACTGAGGTAACTGTTTGGCTACGGTGGATTGGCACTTCAATAGAGGCTGACCAAATGCTACTCCTTGTTCAATAGAAATGCATTTAGATCCTTGAATAGAAGCTTGAATAGGAACTGGCTGATCTATTGCTGGTAACACTAAACTGCCTGAAGGTCGCCCAAAGAGCTCAGCATGCAAGGCCGCAAGAGTTTGTGGGGGAATTTGACCTGAGGCAGCCAGCGATTGGAAATCAAGTCTGCCTAATGAGCTCAAATTAGCATTTGGTTCCACGGGACCACAGAAGGAATTAGGAAGTCCACTCTGGTGTTGAGCTACCCCACTTAATCTTTTTAAGTACAGTCTGAATTTCTGCACATTTTTATCAACTTGCTGAAAGATAAAACTCTAATTATATAATTCCATAATAATACAAGCATAATATTACAACGAATTGCACAAGAGTAAGATAACAGATTATAAAGTATATAGGCATTATACATTATGTAGAGCATGATTACTATGAATTAAAGAATATCTATAGTTTGACATCAAGAAGACACTTTGGCATAGGAATAAACTACTCATCACAAGAACAGAGAAGCTGGTAAAGGTTTCATAAAATAAATGATTTAATGGCTATGTGGAAGTTCACATACAAAGTACCCAAGGTACTTCTGCTAAATAGTGGTAGCACTTCCCAATTTGCTGCATCTGCCTTCTACAAAGTACAAGCATCTTTAAAAAAGAATAATCTAGCATATCAACATACTGATTGCTGCACTCACAACTAAAAATCATAGAAAAGTTGCATGTACCCCATATCTTACAGAATTCCTGATGAGGGACAGTGATGCAGGCATGATCTGCATCAGGGTTCATTAGAATATTCTATTATTCTTATATCAACTTTTCATATTTATTTATATCCGTTTAGGCCGTTTATGATGCTTTTGGCCATTTTATGCTTTATTTATTGTTTGTAATCAATGCCTTGTCATGTGGGGATGTCCATGGCCTCATCCAGGAGCATTTCGGATCATTTCATGCTCTTTTGGGTGTGTTTCAAACTTGTAAAAATAATAAATAGGCTAGCAAGTATCAGCAGGGCGCCCGACGGTGAAGATTAAAAGCTTGATTGGACGGTCGGACGATCACATGGAAATTAATATGGGTTTTAATTAGAGCCTCATGGGCTTTTATGATACGCCCAACTTGGGCCTATCATTAGAGCTAGCAATGGGTCATGTTGGATCATGTACTCGTGTCTGGTTTCAGGTCGAGTTCAGAACCCCAAGAGCCAGGCACGACCCGTTAAGAGCATCTCCAATCCACTCGGCAAAGAACCATCCCTAGGCAAATATAGCCAGTGGACCATCCGAAATGGGCTCCAACCCACTCGGAATCCTCCTGACTATATTTGCCTAGTGAATTTTCACTGGCCAAATGTAGCCAATGGACACCATTAGGCATACCAAATACATTTGTCATGCACAAGAATCCAAAAAATTTGAAATGCTGGGTTTGATAACGAACAAAAAAATTGAAATTTGACACCCAACTAGCCATTTGGCTAGAGGGATAGCTAATAGATTGGAACAGTCATGATGCCCATAGTCATAAAGTTCGGCGTTTTTTTGAAAAAAAAACGTTTAAAACACGACTTAAGAGGCAACTGATTTGTTGCCATTTTTCCGATTTTGACATGTTACCAAATTTGCTGTTTTTTTGTTGTTTTTATTGAAAAAAAGGGTTTAAAACGTTTTTTTTTTACCGAAATTTGTGACTATATAGATGATGAGTCAAATGCTAAGAAGCACTGACACTGGTACGGGGACACGGGTACGACACGACACAAGTACGCCAACACGCAAATCCTAAAAAAGAGGGCAAAGGGTACGGCGGGGACACGGCAAAATAAATTAATATTTTTTATTTACATTTTGTGTGTGTTTATAATTCATATATATTTCAATAACCGAAAAAACCATATAGAAAACAACTAAAATAAAATTTTAATGCATATTGAATCGCAACTGTTAGTTACACCCAGCCCGATCGATGACTCATACACAGCCCTAAATGGCAAGGAAGAGAACAGTTGTATTTCAGTTTTGTCTTCAACATATCTGAAACCTCAGAGGATCATATAGGCTATGCAGTCAAAGTCGGTAGTCGGCCCTAATCGGCCCTTGGCCGACTAGGACTAGTCGGGACTAATTCGGGACTAGTCGACCAAAACTTATTCTAACCCCTCCCCCCTCCCTAAACATATATGATATATGAACTAGCATAAATGTCAATAAGTATATGATATTAGTCGGTTAATAACAATACATACCTTCACACTTCACAGCATGGGTATAAATACATAAGTAACACAACACAGTTGTATAGGCTTCACGCCCATGTCAGAAGACTCAGAACTAAGAATTCATCACAATATTTGTTTGATAATGTTTAATATGTGAACAACCCCAATTTTGATTATAGGATTATATGGATATCAACAAATAAACAATAATTATTTGTCTATGTTTTTATCTGAGATTCTCAGGTGCTCAACAGATGATTACAGGGAAGAGCCATAGTTGTGAGTCTTGCGACTCAAGACTTTGAGCTAATGTAAAAAAATCCAAACAAAATTGCTTACAAAGACTCCTTGAAAAAAAAGAAATTTGCTTGCAGATGCTGCCTAGGAACTAGTCGGGGACTAATCGCCGACTAGTCCCGATTTTGATAGCATAGCATATAGGTTAAAGCAACTTAAAGCCAAAACTGAATCGTAACCGTCCGTAACAACCAGTCTGACAAGTGAATCGCACTCAAGCCCAAATGGCATGCAAAACGTCAGAGGATCAGATAGGTTGAAGCCAAAACTGAATCACAACCTGTGACCAAACTATATATCGAACATCCCGCCAACCCGCCAGTATCCGGTCGTGTCCGGCTCCCGAAAGCACGTGGAACATGACACATGCGTGTCTGATGCGTGTCCGTGTCCGACATGTGTCCGACACGGATATAGAGGGCCTGGAGAAGTGTCTGTGCTTCCTTGGTCCAATGACATTGAAATTCAACTTTCTTCCAACGATGAGTCCGATGACATTGAAATCATAGAGGATGAAGAGAATGAAGCAAGAGAAAATGATGCACGTTTGGCACTAGATGCTCTCGACGACACGATGGATGCTTTGTTTTTAGTTTCTATTCTATTTTGATTAGTGACTATTGGACAATGGACATCTTAAGTTCTGTAATATTTTCTTTTGGGATGTCGTTATCAACTTATCATGATGTTCGTAACTTAGAATGTTAATCTGTCAGGTTGTTGTTTTGTTGCTTACTTGCATTTGCATAGATGCATGATTAACTTAGTTGATTTGTTATTGTTGATCTATCATCTTTATATAAGTCGCGTTAGAAATATCTTAGTTGTTTAAATGTAGGTTAAAAACTTGACTTTTGAAGGCCCTGAACTTGTCTATTTTTTTCAAATTTCACCATCGCCGATTAAAACCCGAACCTGTTTTTTCCCACGACTTTTATCCGTTTTTTTTTTCAAACTTTTTCCCGAGTTTTTTACCCTTGCCGACTTATTGCCAAACCCGAACTTGGTGACTATGGTCGTGACCTGTACATGACCTTTTGAGCACTTTATACTTGAATTAAATTCTAGCTCTATATTTTGGAGATGTGTTGCAAAAGCATAATTTAGCACGTTTAGGCTAGAAACTTTCCTAATCGGTGGGGTAGACCATACTATGATCTAACCGGGAAATAAGTAAAATGACAAAAGGGGAGAATCATTTATCATCAGGATCCAATATGCCAATGTTCCTTTCCATGGAAGAAATAGGTTTCTTGACAATGACAGAATTATGTGCTTAATGTGCATCACATTTATCCAATATTTGTTCCCCAAAAAGTTCATCCATTGATCCAAAAAGCCTAAATTTAACCCAAGCTATAATAGTAGGAAGCATAGTCACCAAATTCGGGCTTGGTAATAATCCGGCTCGTGTAAAGATCGAAAAAAAATCGGCAAAAATCAGAAAGTTCGGAATAAAAACGAGGAAAAGATCAGGTTCGGGATCGCAAAATTTGAAAAAAAATCGTAAAATAGAAAAAAAAAATCGAAAACTTCAGGAATACATATAGTTGTTTAATATATTAAAATTTTCTTGTAAAATTTTGGACTATGTTTAAGTAAATAAGGCATTCAAAATTCATAAATATATCATAATAATACTAGGCAACAAACCATCGATAAGAACAACATCCACATCCCAATTAAGATTTATCAACAAAACCAAATAAATATCTGTGCAATATCATGCCAAAATAAGAATTACAAACTTAATACGTTCGAAAGTCATTGATCAAAATATAAAATTTCTATAAATCCTAGTTATAGTTCATCATCAAATTCCGAATTTGCATCATTTTCTATTGTTATGTTCTCTTTATTTTCTTAATAGATTCATTGTCACCAAAGTCGTCGATTAAATTGCGACTTATTGATAAAGTCGTGGTAAAAGTCAGAGATTCTGGTAACTTGAATAAGTCGCTATAAAAATCAGTAATTTTACAGCTTATGTCAAGTTTGAGTTTAAAACATGACTTTTTCAATAGTCGGAGGTTTTTGTGGCTATGGTCATGACCTATGAAAAATTAACACTTCCATGTTATTTATGCATAGATGAAAACGTGCCATTTTGAATCCTACTAATGCTCGTTGAATGACAAAAAACAAGTCCTACCAATTAAACTATGAAACATACATAAAATATTTGGTCCCCTAACATACAATTTTAAGTTATGATAACAAAAAACAATCGTGTTTTGGAACCATAAATCATGTTCTTGTAGAAGCATATTACAGCTTGCCTATTGTACTTAGACTGAAACCATAACTGACGCAAACTCACATATCATAAACCAATGGAGAGACAAGAAAAACTCAAAGTGAGGGACAAATGTGATGAATAAGAAGGGCATTAAGGTTTATATAAGCTAGCTTAAAAAAGTATAAGTACAATATATCTGTAAGTCCATAGATCAAGGTGGTCTTGGCATCTTGAATCTCAGAGAATTTAACTTAGCTCTCCTGGGTAAATGGTGGTGGCATCTCTAGAATGACCAAAGAGATATCTGGTCCAAAGTAGTAAGAGAACACTACTTCAGGCGCTTCCCCCCCACCCACCCCCCCCCCCCCCCCTCTTCAATGCCGGAGTAAAAAATCGGGCAAAATCTCTCCCTTTTGGAAAGGAGTTCGGAGAATTGCAGATCCTTATAAATGCAGCACTCGCCTCATTGTGGGAGACGGCAGACACATCAAATTCTGGACAGACCAATGGACCGAAGAGGCATCTCTGGCCACCCTCTTCTATGATCTCTATCTATTAGCATGAGACCAGAAGGCTTCGATTCGCTCCCAAACTACGTTCACTGCAGGCTCAACCATCTGGTCAGTCCGATTCCGTAGAGTTATCCCTGACCATCTATATGGCCAGCTACAGGACCTACACTCTATTCTGGATTACTTCACAATCTCCTCCTCTAGAGACACCTCTTTCTGGAATGGACCTCCCAAGGATCATTCACGGTGAAGTCTTTCTACCAATTCATCAATATGGGAGGAGTAGTCTGCCCTTTTGCCTCTCATCTTTGGAAGACTTCGGCTCCTCTCAAATGCAAGATCTTCCTTTGGCTGGCCTTGAACGAACAAATCCTCGCGAAAATACAATTACACAGACGGAATCACCCAAGAGCCTAAGATCTATCCTGCGCGCTATGCGGCGGGGGAAGGAAATCTGTCGACCACCTTCTTCTCCATTGTCCATATTCCAAGTCTATCTGGAGATCCTTACGGGTGAAACTTGGGTTGAAGGGGCACCCTGGTTCTATGCGTTCTCTCTGGACGGTCTTGCGAAAGAAGAGGGTCCGCCGAGATATTCGGCCGACATGGGACCTGCTACTAATTGGGGTTTGCTGGGGAATCTGGAAGAAACGAAATGCTCGCATCTTTCGAAATAAGGAGAAGGCTTGGGAGGCCACTTGGTGTGCTTCATTGGCACTAGTTAAATTCTGGTATGGGGGACTATCGGCTACCTTGAGCACAAAGATTAAATCTGTAATAGACCCTTTGTAATACTTCTTCTTTCTATTAATAAATAGCTTGGGGTATGGCTTAACCCCATCCTCTCTCCCTCGGAGAGGAATTCCCTCAAAAAAAATAATAATAATAAGTACAATATATCCAGTATTCCTTTCTGAAACTTAGAGCAAGCACAAGTAAAAGAAAGAATGAAAATCAAGTGCCATCATAAAAATTCATATGCAACACTGAGTCAGACCTGCAAATGGCTTGCAACGTTTTCCCTAGTTAAACCAGGGACATTCATCAATTCAAGAATTCTCTTGGGGACAGCCTCTGCATACAATTAAACAATGCTTGTCAATAATTTACATGCAAGTCATAAACAAACTAAGGGGCTATGTTCTTACTCTCAATGCCAAGTTGGTTCACAGCACTGACAAATTGCTGATGGAGTTCCACTGACCATACCACACGTGGTTTTTTTGATGCAGAAGGATCTTCATTGTCCAGTTCACCATCATCATCATCTTCCTTTGTGTCTCTTTTCTTTTTTTGAGATCTCCATGTAGCATCTGCTCCATCATTTACAGAGGAAGCATAATCGGCATCATCAACCACCCGCCGATCCTCCAAACTACCTGAATGTTCTAGTTCTTTATTATCATTCCACTTTTTCCTAACAACATGCTGCCAAATATTCTTTAACTCCTCTATGCGTACAGGCTTGATTAAATAATCACAAGCCCCATGCTCTATTCCTCTCATCACAGCACTGGTTCTTCCATCAGCAGACATCACTGCAGATTCAACCAGCAGGTTAGCTCATGTAAGAGAATATGTAATATATTTAGAAAATAGTACTCACTGATAACAGGAAGATCCATTTCGAGACCAACAAGTTCAAGTAGCTTAAATCCATCCATGTCAGGCATATGAACATCACTTATCACCACATCATAACCACCCTTTCTCTCCCGAAGAAGGGATAGCGCTATGGAGGCCTGACAGCAAGTTGTAACTGCAATACATCATAAATTTAGTCAATATACTAAATGATTATATAGTTGTATTAAAGAAATCCGATAGCGATGACAAACTAGTTCATTATGAAATCAAAAAAGTATGCTTTAAATCATAATGTTACATAGGCATGTAATCAGTTTCAGACATGTTTGGTGTCTACAATAATTTGAAATTTTGAATTGCAACCTTCAACATGGAGCCCCGATATAGTGTTGCATTTGTTCATAGATAAAATGTATATTATGTTGGATCAGTTATCCCCTCATCTCAATAAGACAGTTCATGTAATGCTAGCTACTAGATCACAGCTGAACTGGTCATCTTCCTTGACTAACCCACTGAATTAAACATGGGTCAATAATGGTATGTGGTCATTGCAGATGATATAGAATAAATACATGTACTTAAGATCTAGGCATGCTGTTTAAGTAACTGATGTCATGACTCTATTACCAAAAACTCCGATTTTTTAAATAAGTCTCGATTAAAACACGACTTATTCAGTAAACGTTCACTACACGAACTTTCCCGATTTTTTAAAAAAGTCACGATTTTCACGTTTTAATCTTGATTAATTATGTTTTAATCCCGATTAATTACGTTTTAATCCCGTCATGTATTACTCAAAAAACCTATTGCAACATCTATATATAAATATGTAATAAAATTCTACCGTTTGTTTCCCAACTCTTTCTTGACCTTTCCTACTTTTTCCCGATTTTTCAGACTTCTCCCCTATCCTATTTTTTCCTGACTTCCGACTTGGTAACTATGATGTCATGAAGGTAGTCAAATTTCAATGTTCTTTTATTTTTCAAACCTTATAAATCTATGAACTCTTTGATGATTTTAGACAGAAGAATAATCTGGCTGTAATCATGGATAACTTTGTTATGGATGATTCAAAATGATATTTCTACGCCGCTTACACGTTTTTGATGGCATGAGATTTGAGACTCTCTCTAGGGTGTTTGCTCAATCAGTTGGCTCCTTCAGTTGTTTTGTTTTTTTCAATTAGCACGGTAGGGAAGTGTGCCATGCATAGGACATGTAAGATGCATTTCATGATGAATAAAGGCGCTAGCGCACAAACTACAAATCATGTCAACCGCAAAAACAATCTCTTGAAACTACTAAAAGGCGAGTTATAGGATGTCAAAAGAATTGTCTACAAAGGTCCTTAGGTTAGAACTGCTAGTCTATGGGAGTTTTCTGCCAAATTTGACGATATCTTGAGGTACTAATCCTGAATACAATGACAGAATTGTAGAAACAATTAGCAATCAAGACCACAGTCAAAGACACGTCGCATTATCAGTCCTTAACTAGATGTGATGATCATGAGCAAGCAAGCTAAGTAGCAACTTGAAGATCATTATGATCGTGAAGAGAAACAAGAAGCTTCCTCTTATGGTTGCTCGACGACTACATTAGAGCCATTGATGAGACGATCAGATAGTTTGGTCACATATAGGTTCAATAACAGCCTACACCATCAATTGATCATAATACAATGAAGGACAGCCTGAAGAATCATGCACTCGATGGTTAAATCTTGACTGAAAAGTCAAGATCTCTCCAACCTAGGAGAGATTGATGTAGGAGCACAGAACGTGCATTGTGACTGTTCAATCATACATGACTTTTATATTTAGTAGTCTTAGTTTGATCTTTTTAGGTCGTTTCATATTGTAGTATCTCATTTTATGTCAGTCCATATAATTTAAGAATTCTAGGAGGGGAGGGGTTGTAAAAAAGGGGGTGACATAGCATTTTGTAGAGATTAAATTATACTTACTAAAGATGTATAGATGGGTTTCTAGGATAGGAGACGCACCATCTTTTCAGACCTTACTTTATAGAAGCATTGGTTATCTTGCCTCGTAACATAAACTAATCCATTTCTAGGGATTCAATTTGTGAAGGCATACACGAATTCATGGGCCCAATTTATGGTCTACATTGATCTAGTGTTATTATGTAAGTGTTAATGTAAATATAATGGGTCGGGTTTACTGTATAGTCGGGTCGGGTTTACTGTACATATATTGGGCTTGAGTCCCTCAATGGAATCATTCTGTTCCTCTCCAAACCCTAGCCGTCGTCTCCTAACATGGTATCAGAGCTCTAGGGTTTCCCGCGCGACGGCAGCACCTCCGACGGCACCTCCGGCATCTCCTCCACCCCTCCGGCCTTCTCCTCTGCTCCGGCCGCCCACCCGACCCCCCCTCCGGCCCTCTCCCCTGCTCCGGCAGCACACCCGACCCACCTCCGGCCCTTCTCCCCTGCTCCGGCAGCCCACCCGCCCCCTTCCGGCCTTCTCCTCTGCTTCGGCAGCCCTCCCGCCCACCCAACCCCCCCTCCAGCCCTCTCCCCTGCTCCAGCAGCACACCCGACCCACCTCCGGCCCTTCTCCCCCTGCTCCCCTGCTCCGGCCCTCTCCCCTGCTCCGGCAGCACACCCGACCCTCCCTCCAGCCCTCTCCCCTGCTCCGGCAGTCCTCCCGGACCCCATTCCCCCCTTCCGCAGCCCCCTCAGCAACCCTCCGTCCCACCCGACAGCTCCATCGGCCCCCTCCCCACCTTCCGCAGCACCCTCAGCCTCCCTCCGCATCACCCGACCCCCTTTTCCCCTGCCCCGACCCCCTCCCGACACCCTACAGCCCCCTCCCGACACCCTACAGCCCTTTCCGACCCCCCTACAGCCCCCCCGATATCCCCTGACACCCTACAGCCTCCTCCATGGCCTCTCCAGCCGTTCCGTCCGTCGTTGCGATCTCTCCACCGCTGAAGGCGGTCGCCTTTCAGCTGTCATCGGCCGGCGACTGGCCTGACTGGTCCCTCACCGTCGAGGCCGATCTCTCCAGTCGTGATCTGTGGGGTCACATCACCGGCGAGGATACTCCTCCCACTGACTACTCCGGTTCCTCATCTGTCTCCAGCAGTGCAGCGTCTTCTGCTGCGACTGCTACCACGGCCACCACCGTTGTTGCTCTTACGTGGCGCCGCCACGATCAGGCCATCCGGGCGTACCTTCTGGCCTCTGTTGCTCGTCCACTCCTTGCTCCCATCGACCGCCTTCCGACAGCGCGCGCGATGTGGGAGTATCTCCGGGACCGTTTTCTCCCGCGCGGAGGCGCCCGCCGGCATCAGCTCATCTGTGACTCACAGTCGGTCCGTCAGGGGGAACGCACCATTCAGGATTTCTTTAGTCAGATGAGTGCCTATTGGCATGAGCTGGACTCACTGATCCCGGAGCGGTGTGCCTGCCCTCGCTCCCGGGATTTCCAGCGCTTCCTTGACGAGGGCCACCTGCACCAGTTCCTGGCCGCGCTTCGGCCGGAATTTGCTCTCATAGCTGCCCAGCTCCTGCACAGTGAGCCACTCCCTCGGCTAGAGGATGCTCTACTCGCTTTGGTCGACGAGGAGACCCGCCTTCAGACTCAGGGCGCTCGTCCTCCTCCACCTGCTCCCAGCTCCGACACTGTCCTGGCAGCCGGGTTCTCCGATGAGGCTGTTTTTTGTCACTACTGCAAGGAGCCCGGCCACATGAAGCGCGAGTGCCCTACACGTCCTCCACGCAACCCCCGCTGGGGTCCGGATGAGAGATCCCCCCGCTGGTCTTCGACCTCTCGCGACGATCGACGCGGCGGTCGAGGTGGACTGGGCCGAGGACGTGGTTCGTCTTCCTTTCGCCACTTTGGTGGTGCAGCGGCTACTGTAGAGGCCTCGACGCTCCCCACTGCTACCACAACACCTTCTCCGTCTGAGCCGGACCGCCTTCAGCGCCTTGAGGAGCTCCTTCTTCGCCACCTAGCCTCCACCGGCTCCACGACTGCGCACGGCTTGTCTGCCACCTCTGGTACTACTGCTCCATGGATCTTCGATTCGGGTGCCTCCTGTCACCTCACTTTTGACTATACTGTCCTCACGGACTGCTCTCCCACTACCACCCACCAGGAGGTTCGCACTGCGGATGGGACTCTCGTCCCTATTCCGCAATGTGGCTCCATCACCACCACCTCTGACCCTTCTGGTCGCCTGACCCTATCTCATGTCCATCATGCCCCCCGTCTTAATATTAATTTGATTTCTATCAGTTCTCTTTGCGACTCTGGCCTGACTGTCACCTTCACCCCTTCTTTTTGTGTTGTGCAGGATTCGCGGACGGGTCAGAGGATTGGGCTGGGCCGTAGGGCAGGAGGACTCTACATGTTGGACCATCTCCATGTGTCTTCAGTTGCGTCTGTCATGTCTGTCACATCTGATGCCGACCTGTGGCACAGAAGGTTAGGTCATATATCGAGTGATCGACTCAAAAGCGTATTCCGGTCGGGCGCTTTGGGTCGAGCGTCTTTCTCCCCCCTCTCCGTTTGTACGGGTTGTCGACTGGCAAAGCATCTAGCTCTTCCTTTTTCTGCTAGTACTTCCCAGTCTGTTGCTTTATTTGATTTAGTTCATTCGGATATTTGGGGTCCTGCTCCTGTTGGATCTCTATCGGGTTATATGTATTATGTGTGTTTTATTGATGACTATTCTAGGTGCACCTGGGTCTATCTTATGCGTCATCGATCTGAAATACCTGACATCTATAGGAGATTTACTGCTATGATTCACACTCAGTTTGGTCGGCGCATCAAGACCTTTCGGTCTGATTGTGCCAAGGAGTATCTCTCCTCTGAGATGCGTGAGATCCTTCAGTCTCACGGCACTCTTCACCAGCAGTCTTGTCCTCACACTCATGAGCAGAACGGCGTTGCCGAACGCAAGCATCGTCATGTCCTTGAGACTGCACGAGCCCTGCTTCTCTCTGCGTCTGTTCCTCACTCCTATTGGGCTGAAGCTGTCATGACGGCTGTCCACCTTATCAATATCACTCCGTCGTCTGCTCTGTCCGGTGCCACCCCTTACGAGCGCCTTCACTCCAGTCCACCTGACTACTCTCTTCTTCGCACGTTTGGCTGCACATGCTTCGTTCTTCTTCCTCCCCATGAGCGCACAAAACTGTCTGCGAGGTCTGCTCGGTGTGTTCACTTGGGACTCAGTCGGGAGCACAAGGGGTATCGCTGCTATGATCCCTTAGCTCGTCGGATCAGTGTCTCCCGTCACGTCTCCTTTGTTGAGGATGTCCCGTACTTTTCTCCTGAGTCTCGGGATCTTTCCTTGCCTCCTGCGTCATCCTCCTCGCCCTCCTCACATCTCCACATCCCTGTTCTACCCCCGGTTTCTGTTGCCCCATCCACGCCACCTCCACCTCCACCACCACCACCACCACCTCCTCCGTCTCCCTCGCCACCACCACCACCACCACCTGTTACTCGTGTCTATGTTCGTCGGTCTGCAGCTCCTCCTCCAGCGTCGGTTCACACTGGTACTCCCTCGCCTGATGCTGCTGCCCCCTCCTCCCCGGTCGTGGATCCTGCTCCTGTTCGGCGCTACCCAGCGCGCGAACATCACCCTCCTGCCAGATACGACTACTCTCCTGACAGGTTTGGCTACTCTGTTTCTCCCTCTGACTCTCCTGACTCTTCTGGCTACTCTGCCAGTCTCCTATTCACCATCCTTTCAGGCCTTTCTTACTGCTATACACACCCATCGGGAGCCCCGATCGTACCGTGAGGCAGCGTTACATCCAGAGTGGCGGCAGGCCATGTCAGTTGAGCTTGAGGCTTTTCAGCGGACCCAGACCTGGGAGTTGGTGCCTTGTCCCTCCGGGGTGGTGCCTGTTAGCTGCAAGTGGATATTCAAGGTCAAGACTTAGTCTGACGGATCCATTGAGCGGCACAAGGCTCGCCTCGTTGCTCGTGGTTTCTCCCAGGAGTATGGGATTGACTACGAGGAGACGTTTGCTCCGGTTGCTCGGATGACTACTGTGCGCACCCTCTTAGCTGTGGCAGCTGCTCGAGGGTGGCCTCTCCATCAGATGGATGTCACCAATGCGTTTCTCCACGGTGATCTCTCCGAGGAAGTCTACATGGCTCCTCCTCCGGGCACTTCAGTTCCTCCAGGGCACGTGTGTCGGTTGCGCCGAGCCATCTATGGGCTCAAGCAGGCCCCTCGTGCCTGGTTTGAGCGATTTCGCAGTGCAGTTCTGGCCGCCGGGTTTGTTGAGCGTCACTCCGACTATGCCTTGTTCACTCGCTCCTCCAGTCAGGGCATTGCAGTTCTTCTCCTCTATGTGGATGATATGATCATCACTGGGGATGACAGTGCCACCATCGCCTCTCTCCAGCGGCACCTCCAGAGTCAGTTTGCGATGAAAGATCTGGGCTCTCTTCGCTACTTTCTGGGCCTTGAGATTGCCAGGTCATCTCGTGGTCTGTTGGTCTCACAGCAGAAGTATATCTCCGACATCCTTGCTGATGCTGCGCTTACTGACACACGTATTGCTGACACACCCATGGAGCTCAATTTGAAGCTTCTCGCTACAGATGGTGAGCCGCTCCAGGATGTCTCCCGTTACCAGAGGTTGGTTGGGATGCTTGTCTATCTCACCATGACCCGGCCAGACATTGCCCATGCTGTTGGCATTGTCAGTCAGTTTGTTCAGGCTCCACGGTCAGTACACCATGCAGCTGTTCTCCGGATTATCCGCTACCTCCGGGGCACCATCACCCGTTCACTACTGTTTCCCTCCACCTCTCCGTTGGTGCTGCGTGCCTACTCAGATGCAGATTGGGCAGGAGATGCAGACACTCGTCGATCTACTACATGATACTGTGTGTTTCTGGGTGACTCACTGATTTCGTGGCGCAGCAAAAAGCAGGAGTCTGTTGCTCGCTCCAGCACCGAAGCCGAATACAGGGCTATGGCTTCCACCACCGCCGAGATTGTCTGGCTTCGCCGTCTTCTGCTTGACTTGGGAGTGGTGATATCCGGGCCCACCCCTCTCTTCTGTGACAACCGGAGTGCTATTCAGATTGCTAGCAATCCGGTCTTCCATGAGCGAACAAAGCATATTGAAGTTGATTGTCATTATGTTCGCCAGGCGTTTATCGATCACACCATCTCCCTGCCTTTCATTCCCTCATCGGAGCAGACTGCTGATTTTCTGACGAAGCCACTGACGACTGCTCGCTTCAGGCATTTTCTAGGCAAACTCTCAGTTCATGATCCACCATGAGTTTGAGGGGGAGTGTTAATGTAAATATAATAGGTCGGGTTTACTGTATAGTCGGGTCGGGTTTACTGTACATATATTGGGCTTGAGTCCCTCAATGGAATCATTATGTTCCTCTCCAAACCCTAGCCGTCGTCTCCTAACAGTAAGAATTGATGGGTTTGTACACTTCTATTCTCAAACCAACAAGATCTCTATATCCAAATTCGTGAAGTGCATCATGTAAGAGTTCGAAATTTGTATTTAATAAAGTTATTTTCCTCAAAAAAATTTGTAAACAATAAAAAAAAAATGTTTTTTTGTGAGTTGTGCTCAATGCTGAAGGGCCATTTCTTGTGGCTTGATGTATCCAAGGGTAAAATTGCTATGACTGTTCACTATGGTGGAGGATCAACATCTTCTGAGCAAAATATCTTAACAGATCAAGAATTCACAAACACGATATCGGTGTTCCAAATTTTTTGTCCGGGCATGGATTCAACCAAAGAACTGAAACTACACAGGAATATATATATATATATATATATAGGGGAGGGATAGTCTTACTCATGGCCTCTTACTCATATAGTTACCTACGATCCGGGCCGTCCATTAGATCCCGACGGACGGTTCGGATTAGATGAGGAGTTAAAGCAATGGTGTCCACATTAAATGTCTGTATTAAAAAGTCTGTATTAAAAGCCCGCATTTAATGCGGACACCATTGTTTTAACTCCCCATCTAATCCGAACCGTACGTCGGGATCTAATGAACGGCCCGGATCATTGGTAATCATATGAGTAAAAGGCCATGAGTAAGAGTATCCCTCCCCTATATATATATATATATATATATATATATATATATATATATATATATATATATATATATATATATATATATATATATATATATATATATATATATATATATATATATAGAGAGAGAGAGAGAGAGAGAGGAATGGGATGCTGCCTATCAAAGCAGCGTTTTTTGCTGCTTTGATACATTGTTTGACCATCCTAGAAGTTTTGGAATTTGATGAAATTTGGTGAGGGTGTTGTCTAGGGTAAGATGATCATCCTCACAAATTTTCATCAAATTCCAAAACTTCTAAGAGGGTCAAATGGTCGAAGCAAAATCTGCAAAATCTGCAGTCACCGTTAAAATCTGCAGATTTTGCTTCGACCATTTGACCCTCTTAGAAGTTTTGGAATTTGATGAAAATTTGTGAGGATGATCATCTTACCCTAGACAACACCCTCACCAAATTTTATCAAATTCCAAAACTTCTAGGATGGTCAAACAATGTATCAAAGCAGTAAAAAACACTGCTTTGATAGGCAGCATCCCATTCCTCATATATATATATATATATATATATATATATATATATATATATATATATATATATATATATATATATATATATATATATATATATATATGGGCAGGGATACTCTTACTAATGAAATCTTACTAATGGAAGTTGCAAATCGTCTTTTACCTAACCTAGAGGTTTCAAAATTTGATGAAACTTGGTGGGGATGCACTCTATGGTAAGTTGATCATCCTCACCAAAAATCAATAAATTTTATAACCTCTAGGGGCATCAAATGTTAGAAGCTTTATCGACCGTTCATTTTAACCGTTAATTTGAATAACATATTTGATGCCCCTAGAAGTTATAGAATTTGATGATTTTTGGTGAGGATGATCAACTTGCCATAGAGAGCATCCCCACCAAGTTTCATCAAGTTCTGAAACCTCTAGGTTAGGTAAAAGGCGATTTGTAACTTCATTAGTAAGATTTCATTAGTAAGAGTATCCCTCCCCTATATATATATATATATATATATATATATATATATATATATATATATATATATATATATTTATTTATTTATTTATTTTTATTTTTTTTCTGACAAAAGGAATTTTTGTCCAGACGAAATTGAACCAACATCCACATTACAACATCAGAACAATTCACCCAAATTCCAAAGAACAACAATAACCGTACATTCAACCAAGACAGCATAAGATCAAACAGAAAGGAACTTGTTAGTTCGACCACCAAGGCCAAAAGGGCAAGAAGAAGATGATGGCACTCACCGCGATACCGGCAACCGCTGGAGCATGTGCTCTAGAATCCTCAGGCAGGTCACGTCGTCGTCCACCACGAGCACTCGCAGCCCCGCCGGGAACTGCTCCGGTGCGGCGGCGTCCGCCCTGCACGAGCTGTAGCTGCTCGCCGTGCTCAAGCTCGGATCCGCCATCTTCTGCATGCTCGCCATCGCCAACAAACCCCTAAAGACACAAAACCCTACCAGCTCGCAAGCGCCTCAAACCCCCCTCCCCCTCTCCTCGCCCTAGCCGAATCTCCGCCACCAGATCCATCTCCTCTACGAATCCCTAATTTATGCACTACGACATAATGGCCACCGGATCCGCCGCTCCCTGCCTCCAATTCCGGTCATATCGGCGAATAGATCCGGTGAAATTAGATCTTTGCGGCCGACACCGGAGCGTTTCTGAGCTGAATCTAGAGAGAGAGAGAGAGAATGCTAACAGGACGACAAGAGAGAGACACAGGAGGGGGAGATTTGCATCAGTGGAGAGACGAGATGGCTGCAGTTAAACTGTCTTTCTTGACTTCTTTTCCGTGCTTTCGTTTATGCGGTATATATGAGAGAGAGAGAGAGAGAGGGGGGGGGGGGGGGGGGGGGGGGGGGGGGGGGGGCCACGCGCACGGACAGTGCTGCGCGTGCCCTGTTTTCTCGACTTTTCCGGCCATTAGAATCGAGTCGGCGACCAATCAGATTGGCCCGATATCTCCGGCGTTTTGTTGGGCTCCGGGAGTTGAGGATTTTGGATGATTACTTTCTTTTTTAATTGATGCTAGGTTGCAGAAAAATTTAATTGAAGTCTTTGCAACAACATTCTCCATGCTAACTGGGACAAATTAAGAATTAAAAACTAGCAAATATCTTCTTTGTTATTAACTAGTGCATGTCCGTAGATTGGCGCGAAGCGGACGTCTTCGACGTGACCATTGCCCCCCCTCCCCCGAACTCAAATCTTATACATCATTTCTCTGCCTCATCGTCTGCCCCTCCCAAGTCACAGTCGTTCGTTGCACCCATACTTGACCTCGTGCATCGCACTCACCCCTAAACGATAGGCAAAGAAACGCATATGATTGACCCCCCGATATATGCTCATGGTTGTACTTGATCACTGTCGTCCCTTTGCCTGCCGGTTGGGGTTAAGTGCGATGCACCGGTCGAGTCTGGGTGCAACGGATGGTTGTGACTTCGGGGGCAAACGATGGGGCAGAGAAATGTGGCAGAAGATTTGGGTTTCCAACCTCCCCCGGAGAGAAAGAGAGAGATGAATAGAGAGAGAGATTATGAGAAAGAAAGAGAGAGACAAAGAGACAGAGAGAGATAGAGTTACGGAGAGAGAGAGAGATCGTGGGGAAGAGAGAGAGATCGTGGAGAAGAGAGATTGAGAGAGAGATATGGAGACGGAGAGAGAAAGAGATCGTGGAGAAGAGAGAAACGGAGAGAGAGATTGTGGGGAAGAAAGAGATACGGAGAGAGAGAGAGAGATCGTGGGAAAGAGAGAAATCGTAGAGGAGAGAGAGAAAGAGATCGTGGGAAAGAGAAAGAGATGGTCATTTTTGTCTAATCGGTGTTACATTTTGTCCAGTCAACATATAGACCGCCGTACCATGTTATATATAGAGAGAGATTATGGGGAAGAGAGAAAGACGGAGAGAGAGAGAGAGAGAGAGATCGTGGGGAAGAGAGAGAGAGATCGTGGAGAAGAGAGAGATTATGGGGAAGAGAGAGGATGGAGAGAGACAGATACGGAGACTGAGAGAGAAATAGATCGTGGAGAAGAGAGAGAAAGAGACGAAGAGAGAAATTGTGGGGAAGAGAGAGAAATACGGAGAGAGAGAGAGAGAGAGAGAGAGATCGTGGGGAAGAGAGAGAAAGATCATGGAGAATATAGAAAGATCATGAGGAAAAGAGAAAGAGTGGAGAGAAAGAGAGAGAGAGAGAGAGAGAGAGAGAGAGAGAGAGATGGTCATTTTTGTCTAACCAGTGTTTCATTTTGTCTAGTCAATATATAGACTGTAGTGCCATATTATATAGATTTTCTAAAATCTTTCTTCTTGTTAAAAGAAAAACACCCTAAGAATGAACAATTTTGAATATAAAACTAATACTAATCCCCAGTTCAATTTAGTGGCGGTTGTGATGCTGCTCGATCGGATAGCACATCCATATCATAATCTCACTCTCCATCGTGTTCGAAGAGGGAGAAATATATTTAATCATTAAAATAATAATTATAGTGGGGAGAGAGATGGAAGAAAGAGGGGGATGGGGAGGCTGCCACATGGCACCAAAGGCCTGCATTGTATAAGTATTTTATAGATATAGGCATGTTAGATACCCTCATCCCAAAACTCGGGTCATAAAGGGAGGACCACAACTGATATATTAAGTAGCCAATGGGTGTCTCCCTTACCGATGTGGGACTAAATCAATGGACTATCTCAACAATGCCAACATACAAGTTTATCCTCTCTCTCAGTCTCAGCCAAGATACTTACACAAAAAGGATGGATGGCTAGTTCACTTTTTAGGATTCACGGTGAGTTGGGGAGTAAGAAAGACCGAATGTGGAATTTGTAAATGATTTTTGCATATATTTCACCAAAAAGTTAAGTATTGCAAACTAATCCTATGTTTTACAAAATTCTCTATACATCCCTTCACATATCTCAAATTTGACACACACAAAAACCCTTCTTGTTATTTTTTTGTACCATTTTACCATTGGATTACTCGGTCACCAATGGCAGTCAAGTAAAATGGTCATAAAGTTGACAATATATTTTTTTTTACAAAAGATAGGGATTTTTTTTTTGTAATACCAAATTTTGTTAGAGGTATATATGCAAAAATCCCTACTTTTAATTACCCCAATTAGCTGGGGCGTAATGTCAAAAATACTCAATATCTATTAGAAAGAAAATTATGACATGTTGAAAGCTTCCAAGAGGTATCCGGGTGATGGCTCAACTGGAAAGACATGCGACCCGTGACCTTGGTTAAGGGTTCGAACAAGTGTTACGGCATATTTCCTCCCGTTCTATAGTTGCGGGCTTCCCTCTCATCTTAGTTGCGAGCTTTCTATCTTTGGGGTTATTAAAAATCAAGGCATTTCTTCGCTCCTATGGCGAGTTTCGATTCTTCGTCTATCTTGTGACAGCTATCAACAGATGATGGATGCACTAACAATTTTGGTGGTCCCTTCAGAAGAAAAAAAAGCCTTCCAAGAGGAGGAATAGCTGAGTTGGCATAAAAGAAATGCTTAGAGACGGTAAGTATTAGAAGTTTCTGTGTTTTCAGTAATGCTAGAAGAGCAATGTTTTTCCGGCATCTTGACTCGGGATATAGGAATGTTAGTATGTATATTGTAGGTTACACGTGACTACACGCTACGTTACACACAGCTTTGCGCTAGGTTATATATGGCTTTATGCATCCCTGTATATTTATATGTGGCTACAGCCTAATGTATGAGTGTCGGTTCTCCCAAATCCCTAGCCACTTTTCTCTCTTCCTCATCGTCACATGGTATCAGAGCCAACCTGCGCGATCTGTGATCCCCCTCCCGTGTGTGCGATCTCCCTGTTCCCCCCTGCGCTAATCCCGGTGAACCCCTCTGCCGGCCCTCCCCTGTGAGCCCCGTGCCCCCCCCCCTCTGTCGGCCCTTCCATGTGCTCCATGTGCCCCCCTATCGCCCCTCCCTGTGCGCCCCGTGCCTCCGCCCTATGTGCCAACCCCCGTGCAAACCCACCCCTTGTGCCTTCTCTGTGCAGCCCGTGCCTCTCCCCCTGTGCGCCAACCCCGTGCGAAACCCACCCCCTGTGCGCCCCCCTGTGAACCCTGTGCACACCCTGTCTCATGTGCCCTTGTGAACCCCACCCCGTGTGCCTCCCAAGAGCCCCCCCTGTGCTCTCCGAACCTAGCCCCCCCCCCCCCCCCCCGCCCTTTTGTGTGATTTCCCGATCCCCCCTTATGCGATTTCCTCTTGCTTTCTGGCCTCTCGCGTTGATCGATACCCTTGCCGTCAAAATCTAAGCATCTACGCTCGCATCGACCGTGAGATTTTCGATACATCGACGTTTGCCCATTGGTCATGATGACTTCATCTGCCTTCTCGATGACTCCCACTGGGTCGTCCTTGACGCCTCCTCTCCAGTTCTCGCTGACGCCGCTTGAGCAAACGAGGGACTTCCTCCTCGTCTTCACGGACCCCTCTTACTACAATAGCTGACTGGACTGCATGGTTTGCCACAGTTAAGAGCGTCCTTGATGGCTGTGCTCTGTATGGGCATCTTGACGGCTCTACACCTGCCCCTTCTGGAACAGGGCCATCTGAGACATGGAGTCTTTATGCCCGTCATGTTCGGGCCTTTCTAGTTACCTCCGTTGATCGTTTGCTTTGGGCCGACCTTGTTACCTTTCCGATTGCGGTAGAGCTTTGGGCTCATATTACAGAGCGCTTTGTGGAGCAGAGTAGGGCTCGTGAGTATTAGCTTCTGTCTCAGGCCCAGTCTGCCTAGCAGGGGGCAGACCATTCATTAGTTTTACAGTCTCATGTGTGGCTACTGGCACTAGCTTCAGGCTTTGGAACTTCCTCTACTAGAGGTGTCTAGAGTCAGTGCCTCTTGGCGTGAACTACAGTACTTCCGGAAGCGACGCTAGCTCTATCAGTTTCTGATGGCTCTTTGTCCTGACTTTTCTCTCCTTATGGGACAACTGATCTATCGGGATCCCCTTCCTCGTCTAGATGCGGCTATAGCTGAGCTTATTGTTGAAGAGACTCATCTTCATACCATCACGGCTCGTTGGACCACTATTCCCTCCGGCTTTGAAGGTGTTCTTGCTGTTGTTCCATCTCCTCAAGTCACTACTACTATGTCTTCTCGTGGCCCTTCTCATCCCTCTGGCATGCCTGACACTCGGAGGTGCACTCATTAATGCAAGCCGAGGCACACGGTCGACTACTGTTGGCAGCTTCATCCAGAGAAATGTGACGGATCCCCTATTCATAGTCGCGGTCGACCCACTGCTACTATTGTTGGAGCCATCCTTGCTGATACTACTATGATGGATCATCTTCAGTGTCTTGAGATATGCCTTGAGCAACTCTTTCAGCAGCCTACCTCTGGCCTTTTTTATCCCTCTGCCTTTGTTGACACTTCGGGTACCTTTGCACCTTGAATTATGAACTCTGACTCCTCTCACCACCTGACCCCGACCACTCTGTCCTTACTACTTGCTCAACTGCCTCCCGTATTCCCCTAATACACACTGTCAATGGGTCTCTCTTAGACATCACACAGATTGGATCCATCACTACCTCTTCTAACCCTTCAAGCCACTTATCTCTCCCCTTTGTTCTATACGCCCCCCCAGCTTTGTATGAATTTAATTTCTATTAGCAGCTTGTGTGATTTCGGTTTGACAGTCACTTTATCTTTCTCTTCTCATGTTGTACAGGACCCACGCTCAGGCCAGAGGATTGAAACTACTCATAGGGTAAGCAGGCTGTACCATCTGGAGTATCTTTATCTACCTGCTGTCTCTCCTTCAGCTTTTTGCAGTGATGTCTCTTCCGATGTTGACCTATGGCACAGGAGGTTAGGTCATGTGTCCGAACCTCGGCTTAAAAGTATTTTCTAGTCTGGAGCTTTAGGTCGAGGTTCCTTTTGTAGTCTTTTTTTTTGTCTGGGCTGTAAGTTGGCTAAACACTCCGCTAGCCCCTTTTCTTCCAGTTCGTCTCATTCTTGTAATTCATTTGATCTAGTGCACTCGAATATATAGGGTCCCGCACCTTTTATCTTCTATGAATGGTTATCTTTACTATGTTAGTTTTATAGATTATTATTCTTGTTTCATGTGGATCTACCTCATTCGTCAGTGATCAGACATTTCTGAGATCTATCAAACCTTTATAGTCATGATACATCATAAAGACTGCTCGGGCTTTGCTTTCTTTCTTCGTTTGTTCCTTGCACTTTCTGGGTCAAGTCCATACTAACCTCAGTCAATCTCATCAATATCACCCCTTCCTCTGTTCTCTCTAGTGTGTATCCTCATAAGAAATTGTATTCTTCCCCTCCGAACTATAGCATTGTAGACACACGAATTTTGTCTAACCCGAACCTGACTTGCGTATGCCTACGCGGATGCAAGCCAGACGCGCGCTCCGACTCGGACCCGACTAGCACGCACCGACGCGGACCCGGACCCGACTCGCGCCCGACAAGGGAACCGGGCGGGCCCACCCTCAAGTGGGGCCCACCCGGCCGACCCCTACTAGGGACCCGAACCCGATGGGGGGGCCGGGCCCTAGTAGGGATCCGAACCCCATAGGGGGGCCGGCCGGCCTTGCAAGGAAAAAGAAAAGAAAGGAAAGAAAAGAAAGGAAAGAAAAGAAAAAGGAAAGAAAAGAAAGAAAAGGAAACAACTACCGCCATGCGCGGGGGGAGGTTGCGTATGACGTCTGCTCACATGCGGATCTGCGCCGATCCCTCGATCCGACGGACAAGAAGAAGAGTCGGGTCGCCATCGATTTCGTGTGCAAAATCCAGCCATAATTGCCCCGCCAGGAAAGGAAAGCAAATAAATGTTATTCCCTTCATCAATGGATGAATAAATCCCGGGTAATTATAAGGGAGATATTAAAGGGATTTAAAATTAAAACTTCCCATATCTCTCTCCCCTCCCCTTTGCCTATAAATAGAGGGGGTGGGGGAAGACTCAAGAGGTCGAAGATTGAAGACGAAGTGCGGGAGCTCTGCAGAAGAGGAGACGCTCCTTCATCGACCCAAGGCTTCACGAGGCACGGGCAAGCCTGTCCCTTCGGGATCGGCTTAGTCCATTGAAAGTCCTCAGCGACGTGAAGACCCTTGCACACGAAAATCAAGACTTCGACTCCGTGCATGAAGAAGAAAGCTCGGAGAAGAAGACCCTTCGACTCCGAAGACGCTAGAAGCAAAGGCCGGAGAAGAAGCTCGGAGCGGCACTACCCCGTCGGCTCCAACAAATCCTCTACTCCGATCAAGCTCCAAAGCCCGGAAAAGAGAAACGAAGCATCATCACCCCGTTACCTTCGACAAACGTCTGCGCCATCCACGAAGAAGAAAGCCTGGAGCAGACCGCCTGAAGCGTCGCCACCCCCGTCGTCTTCATCAACAAAAGTCGACGCTACAACCGTCGCACGGAGACCATCGCTACCCCCGCTGTCTTCATCAATAAAAGCCAATGCCACAACCGTCGCACGGAGATCGGTGCTACCCCCACTATCTTCGAAAGCATTTTTCGACTCCGATCACGCCAAGGAAGCCCGGAGAAGAAGAGAAATCCAACCGATATCCAAACCGTCGAAGCGCCGGAGAAGTAGCCCACGTCGTTCGAAGAAGAAGACCGAGTTGACGCTGAAGCTAAAGCCTACGCAAGAAGCCAAAGCAAAGCCCCAGTAAAGCCCGTGCCAAAGCAACGCAAGTGCCAAAGCCAAGCGACTACGCCGACCACGAGCAAAAGCATCGCACGTTCTAGCCGATACAACGCGAAGTCCGAAAGAACGAAAGCATCGCAAGTCTCTCCCGGCTACGTCCAAGCGCAAGCGCCGAAGCAAAGCAAAAGCCAGAGCCATGCCGGAGCCAAGCCAAAGCCAAAAGCCGACGCCAAAAGCACGATCGACGCCGCGAACCGACGATCAAGGATGCCGAGGTCAAGCAAGAAGCGAGGAAGACACGAAGACCGAGGAACGAAGCTGAAGACCGCCTAGCCGAGGAAGCGCGAAGCATGGAAGGGACCAAAGAAACGGCGAACATTCCTTAGGCTCTCAAAAACCCTCACCTTGTAAAAACCCCTATCCTGGGCAACCCCTTCAGAGCTCTCGCACGAACACCACGTGGAGACACGGATCAAAGGGATCCTCCAGAAGATCTCTCCCACAATCCCCTGATCAACACTCACCGCAACCCGGACTCGCCACACCCGAGCCACCCGGGTCCGGCCACACTTGTAATCTCGTTTTGTGCAATAAAGACGGCCCGTACCTTTTCTGCGCATATAGATTTCTGGCACGACCGGTGGGACCTCTTCTCCTTTCATCCGTACGACTGAAGAAGCTGCTTGAAGTTTGCAATGGCCGGGACAAGCAACGACGCGTTTGCTCCAAGCCTTTCACCGATCGCCGAGTCTCCTCTACTCCGACACGGTGATCCAGTAAACCCGGAGGGTGATGCTCCCCCGATGGTATGCGTCTACACTCGGCGTACTCGAACCCTTACGGATGTCTTCACACCAGAAATTACTGCCGAAGATGTCACGCCCCGGATCTGACTACAAGGGTACACCAGTCAAACCCGGGGGTGATGGGGTTTTAAGGGTAAGTCAATGTTATAAGGTTGCGAGGTTGATTATATTATTTAGTTATTTATTACTAATTTATCATTAACTACTTACTAGCTGATGAGGGACGGTTTTGAGGAGAAGCCTACCAGTAACTTGGCCTTGAGGAAAGGCCTACCGGGCATGAAGCTTTGAGGAAAAGCTTACCAAAGAAACATTACTGGTTCTGGCATTATTCAGAGCATCTAGAACATGGTTCTACAGTTATTACATAATCAACTGAAAAGAATAAAACTAGTTAGCACCTCTAATGTCTTCCCTCGATAGCTAATCAAGCCCCTCTAGGAAGCGCCTGAGAAGGATCTATGGTACCTGAAAAGAGTGTGCAACAACGGGGTGAGTTTACTAGGTAAACTCAGTGAACCGTTAACCCTAAACTAGCTAGGGTAAACCATAGTCATACCCTGCCCTTCTAGAAGGCTACGAGGGCGACAACATACACATACATATATTGCAAATAAGATAGTTCAACTAGCTAATATGGCAGTTCTACTATGGTACAACTACAACTAGTAAATGTAAGACAAATAATCATTCAGATTAATAGTATGCAACTAATCACCGAAGGTTAGTTCTACCTACTCCTAAAGTGAACCGGCAGTTTTCTAACTGGGTCTGCCAACAGAACCTGGGTCCAAGTGTACCTGGAGAGCCAGAAATACCCATATGGCCATAAGGGGGCTTGGTCTTTCACTACGGGGCACTCCCACCCACCTTGCTTTTAGGGGTCATTACCCAGGGGTGGACTACTAGGCCACTAGGGGCTTTACCGCCTGCCCAACCCTGTGACCCTACCTACTTGATTCGGATTATGCACAGGCGGTGGTTCACCTCCCATCCTGTGCACTCGGGTCCCCTACCCATGCCCGTGAGTAGTGAGTCTTCCCTCTGGGAAGAGAACCTCGACTGAGGAAGTACAACAACCGGTCTCTCTACTGAGACCACCGGTCTCTCCACTGAGACCACCAGTCTTTGTTGCTCAATAGCAACTGGACTGCACCATGCGACCCATGGTCACCAAACATACTCATTCAACAGAATATTAATAAATAATCAGTACATGTATCTACTTGTTTGCATGCATCCTAGTGTGAATCTAGGTTGAGTCAATCACTGTTACAGCTATCAAAATATTACATATATGATTATTCAGAGGCAAGGGATAGTATGCCCACCTTCCACATGCAGTACCGGTTTCCCGCCTGCATGCATTGGACATACTATGCCACATATGGTTTTATTTAGTATTTTATAGATACAACTACAATCTACTCTAACTAGAATAGAATTAATCATGTTCACCTGGAGAATAGCTCGGTAGTCCACGCTCCTCACACCTATCGGTCCGGTGTACCGTCGAAGGAGAAACTGACCATCATGGTTTAAAATGTATAAGTTGTCACATCTATAAATTACTCAAACTAGGGTTCTAAAACGGTTGGTTTAGGGATGAGGGACCCATGGGATCCGGTCTCGCTCGAGTCCGACTTCGGTCGGAGGTTTTAGGGTCGAACCGGTGAAAACCGGCCTACGATCGGTTCAATAGGGAAAAGGGGGCTCTAGGGTCCTAAAATAGGTTTCATACATCGGCATCGATGATCTGAGCACGATGCCACTGGTTTCGTCCAATTCCGAGATCGGACGGAGAATTGGCGATCAAACCACGGTGCGCCGACTAGATCGGGCCCATGGATAAAAAGGGATCCTAGATAGTAAAATTACTGTACAAATTCTAGTTCAACAAGTGGGTCTCTTCGAGCCGGTCGAAATGCCGCTGGTTTCGTCCGATTCCGAGATCGGACGGAGAAATGGCGGCTGAACCAATTCTAGACAGTTTACGGGTCTGGTTCAAGTGAACCAGACCGGTTCACTGTTGGGCCGGGTCTGCGGCCCGAGTCTGCTGCACTTGAGCGGGTCGGGTTGCTGTGCAGTCGGGTCGGGTTGCAGTGCAGTAGGGTCGGGTTGCAGTTCGGGTCGGGTCTGTAGTATTAATAATTTCTAAAAGACCTGGGAAAGATTTTTAATTACGGATTGGTCCGTTCTTCTTCTTCCCCACAAAACCAGTGAAACAGGGGGTTGGTTTTGTGCGACGACAACGGCGGGGGGGCCGGCCTGGGAGCGCCGGCGAGCGCTCGGTCAATCTCCCCCGCACCACCTCCACGGAGGAGATGCGGGTGGAACCGCCGGAGCAACCGTCGAAGCCCCGTAAAGGCCCGGCTATAGAAAGCCGCGAGTGGAGGTTTGGGTTTGGTTTTTCTCCGACGATCGTCGGCGGAGCCTGGGGTCGGTCCTCCCGACAAGAACCATCACTGGGGTCACAGAGGCGTCCCCCGTCCAAGTGGGCCGCGACAAGGGAGGAGGATGGGGTGTCGAGTTGGAGGTCCGACTGCGCGTCGCCGTAGGTAGCCGGGTTCGGTTTGTTCGGACGGAAGAGAGGAGGTGGGAAGGGGGGAGGGCTGACCTGGGTGTGTCGTCGGGGTTGGGGAAGGTACTCGGAGGGGCTGCGGCTGCTCCTCTCTCTTCTCCCTCGATCTCTGTCTTCTTCTTTCCCTCCTTTCTCTCTCTAGTCCTCTCTCTCTCTACTCCGCTCTGTCCTCTCTCTCTCTCTCCCTCTCTTCGGTTCACGTAAAAAGGAAGGGGAGGGGAGCTGTTATGGTAAGTACGGCTGGGGATCAGGTTGGTTAAGACCTTCCTAACAAAGAGGGTGGTGGTTATGGAAGGAAAATGTTCAGTTTAATGTTTCAAATCTTCACAGTTATCCTCATCTGAATTTCGAATTTTAAATACCGGGGAGGGCGATCGAGGGGGTCTAAACCCAACCAAAAGGTTGAAAGAAAGGTCCTATGGCTGGTCGGGCTCAATCCCGGGCCATGAACTAGGTTCGGTTGGAACCCGGATGCAATCCGTCTACTTACCTGGCTGAAAAGAATAACCAGCCGTAAATTACAAACCGTAGGTCAGAAGTGGGCACGGAAGGACCCGTTGGAAAGCTCTCATCGACGCGAACACAACTGCGCTTGGTATATATTTTTCTGACTTGTAGATCTCCCACAATAAAGGAAATACTCTGAATTTCAAAATAGCAATAACTCATTGTCCGGGTGTCGGATCGACCCCCGCTCAGGCTCGTTGGAAAGCTCTTTCAGAGCCTGGCCCAATGTATCCAGCCTTGCTACGATCCGATCACCCAATCTCCTGTGGTAAACCAAACAATACCGACAGTGGGCTGATCATCGAAATTCTAGGGTTTTAACTACCGGACTGCCGAAACAGGCTGCGCATACACCCGATCCCTGCACGGGACGCACCAATACGACGTGCTCAAAAATATAGAAAAAGTGAACGTAAAACATCTCATGGGTTTACGACCCATTATTCTAGAAAACCCAACAAGAAAGTCTGACGGTAAAAAGACGAAAAGAGCCCTGGGAGGATTTTTATTATTCTCAAATTTAACACCTCAGGTGTTACAGAAGATGCTCGTTAAAACGCCGATGAGACCTTGGTGCATGAAGAAACGCGCTTCGATCCTGGAGTCCATGTCCAGAAGTTTGGGGAGGACCAGCCCCAACCCCGAGCCCGTTCGGATTCTCCAGTGAACGTTGCACCTCCTCTGCAGGGGGCAAACACCAGTCATCAACCAGAAGCAAGCCGGCGTAACTACATCTCAGATGACGATGACGAGGATGCTAGCATGTAACATCGAGACGTCCTCTGTCACCATCCTCCGTCCGCTCTTCAGCTCCAAGTCATGCAGATGAGCGAGCACATGTCACATATTACTCGGCTGATGGAGGAGAAGGATCGTCACATCAATGCTCTGCTCCAAAAGCTAAGCACAAAGGATGCTGCAGTAGTCGGCCAACCCGTCGCTTCTCCAGTAGCCGCTCCAGCTCCGTCTTCAACTCCCGCTCCTGCAGAAGTTGTTCCGACGATTCAAGCAGTTACTCCAGCGCTCTCCTCGACTCCCGTCCCAGTGGAAGTCGTCTCCCCAGCGCCAGCCTCGGTGGCCACACAACCTCCGGCAATAGCAACGATGAATGCTCAGCAAGTCCAAGAGTTGGTAGCCGACATGATGCGCTCCCACGGCGGTGGCCTTCCTCCGATCACGGCGGCATACTCGAAGCCCTACACTGCAAGGATCCTGTTGGAAGTTAATCCGGGTCAGAGGCTCACAGCGGAAGCGATTTGGCGGTCGAAAGACCGTTCATGGTGCACGTTACACTATTTAACTTTTCATGGAAACTAATCTACATATGTGTGCATGTATATGCACGAGAATCGAAAACCCCTAACGGCAATCTAGCGTAATGATTAACTAGCATGGATGCAAATCATAATGCTCGCTAGATCTACATGTTAGATTACACATACCTTTCGTACGGATCTTTTAACCGCGGAGAATTGTCTTCTTTGTCGATGGAGACGGAAGATCGTTCACGAAGATGCCGACGGTACAAATGGAGGTGTTGCCTTTTTGTTCACCCGATCTCACACGATGCACGGAACGTCGCTCTCGGATCTCTGAGTGCCTCCGATGAACGACCCTTCTCCTTCTTCAGAACTCCACGCGAGGAAGACGAAGTAGCAAGCGGGAAACGCGAGATGAATCGGGAGAGAACTAGAGAGATGAGAGAGAGGGGGGTTCGGTTTCTGTAGCACATGGGGCCGGCGCCCATAGGTGCTTTTATAGGGCCGTCCACCCCCCCTTGGATAAGGATCCAAGGGGATAATAACCCCCTTATCTCATCTCTCCATTATCTCCTTTTTATCTCTCCGCGTATTTATCCGTTTTCCCACTTTTTAGGGCTCGATCTTAACCGTTTTTATCGCCCCATCCCTATCCATATGGCCGGCCCTATAGATGAGGGATTCTCATCCCTACATCATAGGGCCGACCCTAGCGAGGTGTCCCATCACTAGGGTCGGCCAACAGTGAGGTCCGGCAGAGTGAGGTTTTTACCAAAACGCCCCGACGCCTCATTTTGACCATTTCTAGCGTGCGATACCTAGCGGCCATTACTTAAGTGATATCTACTAGTTACTTACTATTAACTGAGGCCACCGGAAGGTGCCTCTAGCAAAGTCAACTAGTCAACTCGCAACATACCCCGGTGCATCGCACCTATGTAGCGAAGTTCACTTATGGCTAGGGATTACTACATACGACTCCGCACTAGTCTCGGGCTCAACCCTTAGTACTCGTATGTAGTTACGCATCTACCGTGCTCTAGTGCCAAGCACACACGGAGCGTATACTTCTTTCTTCCTCCTGCTTATGGTGTTCCGAGGAGACGGTTCAAGAACCGTACATAATGTTGATAAGGTGGAACCATCAGGGACCGGGGTTCATGGCTTCCAACTCAAGCTCGATCGACACACTACCCGAGTGTACCATCGATCCTCTGAGCTCGAGTTAACCTGCGTAGCCACCCAGAGTGCGACGCAGGCTGCACTCCAATTCACCCAGACTTACTATGTTCTCCATCATACCCCTGCTCTCCGCTTAGTAGTGGTAAACTCGCTGTCCCTCCACTTGATGCCATGATTCACTTCGAGCGGTGAAGACTACCGTCAGACTCGAACGATCATATGACTTGGTTCCTTCCAGGTTGACCTATACATCGTACCTCTGATTACCCCGTCGAGTAATCGAACCCGGTCAACAGTCAAACTGATGACCACCAGGCCTGGGTTTGGTACAGTGTAAGTCACACCAAGGAACGCATCTCCCATCAGGGGTGTGGATGGCCTGCAGGAGTGACACGCTAATGCAACGCCAGCCGGATAACCCAGTACACCGTGGTTTTGGATCACTGCATATGGACCCTCACACATTGGTGCGCCAAAGCACCACGTAACTGGTTAGTCCATCAGTCGTGGTTCCTCAGGGTTTAGGACCGTTTTACCCTAAGCAGAAACACGGCTTAGTGTACCAGTGTCTGCTCACTGATCTGTACACCGTGTTAGTTCCGTTCAGCCACAGACACTGTGCCTGGTGATGACCATGGTGAAGACATCCCATGAACTGTCATCGCCAACAGCTTATCATGACGAGGCGACTAACCTGATCATAGCTGCGAACTTATTTAGGTTATACGGGACCAATCCACTTAGTCTTCAACTCAGTGGACTACCATATAACCATGGCTCTCTGTTCTCTAAAGAACACGTAACTATGTTACGAACCTATATGCATCTCATATATTTTAATAACTATCAATCTCTATTAGACCAAAACATAAAGTTTTACAAGCTTAGAACACATCAATCCTAACAATCTCCCACTTGGTCTAGCGAAGCAAAACGGTTTTGACTCCCATCGCGTCCACATGTCGCTCGAATGCCTTGGTAGGTATTGCCTTTGTGAAAGGATCAGCAACATTATCTGTAGATGCAATCTGTGTCACCGCTACTCGCCCTTGCTTTTGAAACTGCCGAATCAAGTGGAACTTGCGCTCGATGTGCTTCCCCTTTTGGTGATGTCTTGGCTCCTTTGCTTGTGCTACCGCCCCACTATTGTCGCAGTAAAGCACAATAGGTAACTGGGCCTCTGGTACACACCCCAAATCCGTGAGGAATTTCTTGAGCCATACCGCCTCTTTGGCTGCCTCGCACGCTGCAACGTACTCAGCCTCTGTGGTAGAGTCTGCGATGCATTTCTGTTTCACACTCTGCCAACTAACCGCTGCTCCTCCAAGCATAAACACAAAACCTGATGTCGACTTCCTGGATTCCAAATCTGATATAAAGTCAGAATCTGTATATCTAATCGGCGTCAGTTCTTGTCCAGTGTAAACCAACTCATAGTCCCTTGTTCTACGAAGGTACTTGAGTATACACTTCACAGCTGTCCAGTGATCTGGACCCGGATTCGACTGAAACCGACCCATCATTCCTACCGCGAAACAGATATCAGGCCTTGTACAATGCATAGCATACATTAGACTACCTAGTGCTGAAGCATAAGGTATCTTCTGCATTTCTGCTCTCTCCTCAGGTGTCTTAGGACATTGATCCTTAGACAGTTTTACGCCATGTCTAAATGGCACAAAACCCTTCTTGGAGTTTTGCATGTCAAATCTAGCCATAACCTTATCTATATACGCAGCCTGTGATAGCGAGAGAATCATGTTCTGGCGATCACGTGTTACCTTGATCCCCAAAACATAACTCGCTTCACCTAGGTCTTTCATATCGAACTGTGTTGACAACCAGACCTTTACCGTTGACAATGTTCCTACATCATTCCCAATGAGTAGAATAGCGTCTACGTAAAGTATCAAATATATCACTGTAGTCTTATCACTCCTCTTGTATACACATGGTTCATCCTCGTTTTGAGTAAATCCATATGACTGGATTGCCTGATCAAAACGGATGTTCCAACTTCTAGATGCTTGCTTTAGTCCATAAATGGACTTCTGCAACTTGCAAACTAGATGTTCCTGACCCTCTGATTCAAAACCTGGTGGCTGCATCATATAAATGTCTTCTTCCAAATTCCCGTTAAGGAATGCTGTCTTGACATCCATTTGCCAGATCTCCCAGTCATAATGGGCTGCAATGGATAGAAGGATCCGAATAGACTTTATCATAGCTACCGGCGAGAAGGTTTCGTCAAAGTCGATTCCTTCTCTCTGGGTATAACCCTTGGCAACTAATCTAGCTTTATAAGTCTCTATTGTACCATCGGATCCTTTCTTCTTCTTGTACACTCACTTACACCCAATAGGTTTAATATTGGATGATGGTGTAACTAGAGTCCAGACAGCGTTATGGGACATTGATGCAATTTCTGCCTCCATGGCCTTTTGCCAGTCAGAGCTGTCAGAAGCTCCCACTACCTCATCGTAGCTCAGTGGGTCATCCTCCTGACCCTCTGGATCAACCAATAAGGTTTCTCCATAGTATTTGTCAGGAGCTCTGATGTTTCTCCCACTGCGACGAGGTGGTGGTGGTGTTACAGGATTAATAGGTTCTACAGTATCTGGTATATTATTATCTGTAATGTCAGCTCCCACTATGCTTTTGGATGCGCTCTCTGATCTAGTACCCAGTAGCTCATCCAGAACTACCTTACTAGCAGGCTTGTGGTCCATAACATAATCATGTTCTAGGAAAATGGCGTTCGTCGAAACGATTACCTTCTTTTCCTCAGGATCATAAAATAGTCCACCTTTAGTCTCTTTGGGATACCCTACAAACAGACATGCTTTGGACTTTGGCTCCATCTTTTCCCTCTTGTCAATCCGCACATGTGCAGGACATCCCCATATTCTGAAGTGCTGTAGTGTTGGCTTTTGCCTTGACCACAGTTCTCTAGGGGTCTGAGGCACTGATTTAGATGGAACGTGGTTCAGAACATATGTTGCTGTTTGAAGGGCATATCCCCAAAAGATCGTTGGTAAACAGGCATAACTCATCATGCTTCGAACCATGTCCAACAAGGTTCGATTCCTTCTCTTAGAGACTCCATTCTGTTGTGGGGTACCTGGAGCAGTTAACTGGGATGTTATCCCATGCTCCACCAAATACCCAAGGAACTCGTCAGATAGGTATTCACCTCCTCGATCAGATCGAAGTGTTTTTATACATTTACCTGTCTGCTTTTCTACTTCAGCCCTGAACTCTTTGAACATGTCAAAGGATTCTGACTTCCGATGCATAAGGTAAATGTAACCATATCTTGAGTAATCATCTGTAAAAGTGATGAAGTACTCATGGCCTCCTATCGCCTTGACGCTCATGGGTCCATATACATCTGAATGTATTAACTCCAATACCTCAGTAGCTCTTACTCCTTGGCCTTTGAAGGCCCTCTTGGTCATCTTGCCTTCCAGGCAGGATTCACAGGTGGGAAGGATCTCCGTAGGATCTATTTCCAGAAGCCCGGCCTTTACCAACCTATGGATCCTATCTAAGGCAATATGCCCAAGCCGTAAGTGCCACAATTGGGTTAAATTCTCCGAAGGTTTCTTACGCTTAGATGAATTAACATTAAATGCTGAAGTTATTATGTTATCTTTTTCAAATTTAGGACTGAGAATATAGAGATGATTCTGAACCATTCCTCTTATTATAAAAGTTCCATTCAGTTTAAAAGACACACCAGAAGTATCAAAATAAACTGAATAACCTTCATTAACTAAAGAAGAAACATAAATTAAGTTACGTCTCAAGGACGGTACATAAAAGACATCTCTAAGAGTCAAAGTCTTATTATTCGAAAAAATAAGAGTAACATCTCCTATAACTTCAGCAGCAGCCACGGCCTCAGTTCCCATGCTCAAGGTCACCTCTCCATCAAGTAACCTTCTACTTTCCCGAAACCCCTGAAGAGAGTTACAGGCATGGTTAGTGGATCATGAATCCACAATCCAACTAGCAAAAGAACTATTACTTGAAAGAAATGATTCAACAACTAAGAGTTGTAGATTACCTTCTCCAGCATTCTGAGGCTTCTTGCAGTCCTTCTTCCAATGACCCTTCTGGCCACACCGGAAACACTTAGTGCCCGGTTTCTTTGATTCTTAAGACCTAGAGGCCCCATCAGAGTCCTGCACTGGCGCTGACTTAGGTTTCTTCTTATGCTTCTTGCCTAGAGGTTTACCAGGCTTCTTGAAGGATCTGCGTTGCACGTGAAGTGCTTCACCCTTCTGCTTGAAGCCATCCTCCGCTGCCTGGAGAGCTCCCAGAAGCTCTGCATTTGTCATAGCCAACTTGTTTAAATTAAAGTTGGTGACAAAGCCTTCAAAGGCTCCAGACAGTGACGAGAGGAAGATGTCTGTCATCACCTTGCCTTCTAGCACAATGTCCATGGTCGCTAGTTCGTTCTGGAACCCAAACATTTTCATCATGTGTTCCCGAACCAGCGTCCCATTGGACATCTTAGTGCCGACGAGTTTCTTGATGGTAAGGTATTGCGTAACGCGATTGTGACCTTCAAACATCTCCTTCAGATACAACATCATATCAGAAGCGTCGGCATCTCCTCGACTTGCTTCTGCAGAGTTGTTTGCAAGGATGCTATTATATAGCATTTACATATCTCATTAGATTCCTTCCAGTCAGTGAATGCCTTTAACTGTGCCTCTGTGGCATTGGGTCCTGGCAAATCTGGCTTAGGGTCATTCAGGGCTGACATGTGTTTACCTATCCTTAAGACTAGGTACAGGTTGCGCTTCCAGTCCTCATAGTTGGGACCGGTAAGTTTGTGGTCATTTAGGATAGCGGACAGGGGGTCTAACTTGGTCATCTGAAAATAAAAGACTGAATATATGAGATGCATTAAAAACTTATTTTATGGATTTTTAAAACAAGCTAATTATATCCATATGACAACGCTACCCTCAAGCGGAGCCATCTCTATGGATTAATTAACCATGTATGTAAGATCTCGGAGTAGGCAACACCTGTCCGAGGGGGCAGTGTGCAGGTCTTCCGCTTACACGGGTCTTTCCCTTGACCCTATCCAAATCTGTCAACTACGGGCTTTGATGGACCATGGTTATCTTTTGGCCAGTACCACGTGATCACCGTTGTCTTCGCAACGAATACCTCACGCGTACTTAGGATGCTTACCCACGAGCTTAGGCAATTACGGCACGGGAATTCTAACGGCCCCCACGAGGGTGAGTAAAGCCTGAACACTTGGCACCGTAACTGCCATATCCCGAAGGAGATCACTAAGTAGCTTGGCATAGAAAAACACAGCTCTCACCCGAGGGGGTTGTTGAGTTATGCCCTTCCACCCGAGTACGAAGTGATTAGCCGTGGAGGCCAGAGGATCTCTAAAAGTCCTCTATTACATCCCTTATAAATATTTGAGGGTTATTTTGTAAGTATGAATTTATGCAAATGCAAAGGTAGCGACCTCCTAAATACTAGACCCTGGTCACACCATGCTCCCACTAGCGTTCAAGCCCTTCGCCTAACATTAATCATTCTCGGAATATCATAGTCCCTGCCTCAAGTGGATTTCTCCATTCAAGGGTCACATTACATATTCCGAGAATATCGATGCTCTGCAAAACTGGTCATCACGCTAATGCTCTGGAGCTAATCCTAGAGTCAGACTCACTGGAAAGGACTCCCACTAGTCATGGCGCCTTGCTTATAGATTTGACAATTGATGTTCAATGGATCTCCATCTCATCTTTGATTTCGATGCTGGCCAAATAGGCACACCCGACTAGTCGGGTGCTCTCCTAATGGTGGCATAACCATATGTGATGGGATCCCACTAACATCAAAAGTCAACTAAATAATAGACGTCATCTAGCGGGATCCTATCCTCAAACAGTCGCTTGGACCGGAGGGGAAAGGCTTCCCTCTAAAAACAGATAATAGCATTATCTTATCGGGGTTCGATATGAAGCATAAAGAACTAATTAAAGAAAGCAACCAGAAAAAACTGAATTAAGTTCAGGGTCCGACCCCTGAACCTAATTAGCACAGCGCAGGCCTCTAGCTTTCTTCGCAAGGTTCCTCGGTCCGGCTTCTCCGTCGCACTCGCGAATACTTTGCCGGATCGTCTTCATCCTCCAGGGTTCCGCTTCCGCTCCCGATGGTGGATTTCTTTGGCACATCTTTCTTCTCAATCTGTAACCGAAAATTCTAGTACGCTTCGAGCAATTGCTCGCTCGTACACAATTCCTAGAAAGAAAAGAAAAAACGCACCTAGGAAAAAGCCATGGGAAACCGAGGATAGACAAGCCCCATTACTCGCCCAATCTAAGGCTCAATTACATATCCACACATAGAAAGCAAATCCAGACTTTTTGCTAACTCGGGGTCCGACCCCCGGTAGCAAGCACAAAGCATAGATCTAGATTTTTTATTACGGCGCCCTGCAAGAATGATTAATAGAACAAGCACAATCTATACATATGCATGATCTAAGCGTATGAACCCCGATGATTTCATGCATTCATCATGCGCACACATGTTCGTTTCATGAAAAAAACGTGAAACGCACACCACTAATGCGGCTCTGATACCAATTGTTGGAAGTTAATCCGGGTCAGAGGCTCGCAGCGGAAGCGATTTGGTGGTCGAAAGACCGTTCATGGTGCACGTTACACTATTTAACTTTTCATGGAAACTAATCTACATATGTGTGCATGTATATGCACGAGAATCGAAAACCCCTAACGACAATCTAGCATAATGATTAACTAGCATGGATGCAAATCATAATGCTCGCTAGATCTACATGTTAGATTACACATACCTTTCGTACGGATCTTTTAACCGCGGAGAATTGTCTTCTTTGTCGATGGAGACGGAAGATCGTTCACGAAGATGCCGACGGTACGAATGGAGGTGTTGCCTTCTTGTTCACCCGATCTCACACGATGCACGGAACGTCGCTCTCGGATCTCTGAGTGCCTCCGATGAACGACCCTTCTTCTTCTTCAGAACTCCACGCGAGGAAGACGAAGTAGCAAGCGGGAAACGCGAGATGAATCGGGAGAGAACTAGAGAGATGAGAGAGAGGAGGGTTCGGTTTCTGTAGCACATGGGGCCGGCGCCCATAGGTGCTTTTATAGGGCCGGCCACCCCCCCTTGGATAAGGATCCAAGGGGATAATGACCCCCTTATCTCATCTCTCCATTATCTCCTTTTTATCTCTCCGCGTATTTATCCGTTTTCCCACTTTTTAGGGCTCGATCTTAACCGTTTTTATCGCCCCATCCCTATCCATATGGCCGGCCCTATAGATGAGGGATTCTCATCCCTACATCATAGGGCCGGCCCTAGCGAGGTGTCCCATCACTAGGGTCGGCCAACAGTGAGGTCCGGCAGAGTGAGGTTTTTACCAAAACGCCCCGACGCCTCATTTTGACCATTTCTAGCGTGCGATACCTAACAACCATTACTTAAGTGATATCTACTAGTTACTTACTATTAACTGAGGCCACCGGAAGGTGCCTCTAGCAAAGTCAACTAGTCAACTCGCAACATACCCCGGTGCATCGCACCTATGTAGCGAAGTTCACTTATGGCTAGGGATTACTACATACGACTCCGCACTAGTCTCGGGCTCAACCCTTAGTACTCGTATGTAGTTACGCATCTACCGTGCTCTAGTGCCAAGCACACACGGAGTGTATACTTCTTTCTTCCTCCTGCTTATGGTGTTCCGAGGAGACGGTTCAAGAACCGTACATAATGTTGATAAGGTGGAACCATAAGGGACCGGGGTTCATGGCTTCCAACTCAAGCTCGATCGACACACTACTCGAGTGTACCATCGATCCTCTGAGCTCGAGTTAACCTGCGTAGCCACCCAGAGTGCGACACAGGCTGCACTCCAATTCACCCAGACTTACTATGTTCTCCATCATACCCCTGCTCTCCGCTTAGTAGTGGTAAACTCGCTGTCCCTCCACTTGATGCCATGATTCACTTCGAGCGGTGAAGACTACCGTCGGACTCGAACGATCATATGACTTGGTTCCTTCCAGGTTGACCTATACATCGTACCTCTGATTACCCCGTCGAGTAATCGAACCCGGTCAACAGTCAAACTGATGACCACCAGGCCTGGGTTTGGTACAGTGTAAGTCACACCAAGGAACGCATCTCCCATCAGGGGTGTGGATGGCCTGCAGGAGTGACACGCTAATGCAACGCCAGCCGGGTAACCCAGTACACCGTGGTTTTGGATCACTGCATATGGACCCTCACACATTGGTGCGCCAAAGCACCACGCAACTGGTTAGTCCATCAGTCGTGGTTCCTCAGGGTTTAGGATCATTTTACCCTAAGCAGAAACACGACTTAGTGTACCAGTGTCTGCTCACTGATCTGTACACCGTGTTAGTTCCGTTCAGCCACAGACACTGTGCCTAGTGATGACCATGGTGAAGACATCCCATGAACTGTCATCGCCAACAGCTTATCATGATGAGGCGACCAACCTGATCATAGCTGCGAACTTATTTAGGTTATACGGGACCAATCCACTTAGTCTTCAACTCAGTGGACTACCATATAACCATGGCTCTATGTTCTCTAAAGAACACGTAACTATGTTACGCACCTATATGCATCTCATATATATTAATAACTATCAATCTCTATTAGACCAAAACATAAAGTTTTACAAGCTTAGAACACATCAATCGTAACAGATCCAACAGCTACGCTTCCCAGTCGGATTCCAGCCACCAAAGTTCCAGCACTTCGACGGAAAGGGAAATCCAAGACAGCATGTCGCCCACTTCATCGAGACTTGCAATAATGCCGGCACATATAGCGACGAGATGGTGAAGCAGTTCGTTCGCACCCTCAAAGGCAATGCGTTCGATCGGTACGTTGATCTTCCTCCAGGGACCATCGATAGTTGGGATCAGATGGAAAGGGAGTTCCTCAATCGCTTCTACAGCACCAGGCGAACCGTCAGCATGACTGAGCTTACTGCAGTCAAGCAAAGGAAGGACGAGCCAGTGATCGACTACATCGACAGATGGAGGAACCTCGCATTGAATTCACGAGACCGCTTGTCTGAGGACTCGGCCATCGAGATGTGTACCCAAGGCATGCACTGGGGCCTGCTCTACATCCTCAAAGGTATCAAGCCTCGATCTTTCGAAGAACTCGCGACTCGAGCTCACGACATGGAACTCAGCCTAGCAAGCCGCGGGGACTCGAAAAACAAAGACTTCTTGAAGATGGAGAAGAAGGACAAGCCACCGGTATCGAAACTGAAACAAGTCAATGTTGCGGACGTCGCTTTGACCTCCAAACCGCTCAAGATCGGTGGCAAGCCGGATCAGAAGAAAGGAGTCGCCATACCGCCGCCTCCGCCGCCAAGACAAAGGATGACTCTCGAGGAGCTCGAAGCCAAGGAGTACCCCTTCCCAGACTCGGAAGTCTCCTCCATGTTCGACCAACTGTTGTAAGAGAAGATGATAGAGCTCCCTCCTTCGAAGAGGCCCTAGCAGATGCATCGCGTCGACGACCCTCTCTTCTGCAAATACCACCGGGTGGTAAGTCATCCCATCGAAAGATGCTTCATCTTCAAGGAACGAATCATGGCACTTGCAAAGCAAGGAAAGATAGAAATTGACAACGGGGAGGTCGCTACGGCCAACATGACGTCCATCACCTTCGGCTCCTTCTCGTCGGTACTCGTGGCTGCTCAGCGAAGCATACCCAAATTGCGCATCAATCGTCAAGCGCCAACCGCTAAGTCAACTTCTCAGCCGAAAGTCTCGAAGCGACGTCAACGTACTCCTGTGTTCTCCGAGGAAGAAACGTCATTGCCCTGGGGGCAATCATCGCTCACGCCAGCACCTCTTCCAAGTAATGTTACATCCCAATGAGCGCTCCAAAGGAGATACGAGCAAGGAGATCCAGAAGTCGGTCTGCTGGGCTAGCCTTCGGGGAAGTTCGACTATTACGTCCTCTATTCAAGGCCTCCGTCCGTTTCAATCGACGAAATCAAGCCCACCGGCTGGGGATCGGAAGACGAGCTAGTGGAGCTTCAGGTAGAGCAAACCCCTTCCAATCAAACCACGTCCCAACGTGCTCTCCGGGAAAGATACGAGCAAGGAGATCCAGAAGTCGGTCTGCTGGGCCAGCCTTCGGGGAAGTTCGACTATTACGTCCTCTATTCAAAGCCTCCATCGATTTTAGCTGAAGAAATCAAGCCCACCGGCTGGGGATCGGAAGACGAACCAGTAGAGCCTACAGAAGAACAAGTGCATTCGAGGAAACCAGTTGCTGCTGTCGACCATCATCCTAGCGGAGGGGAATCCATCGACGAAGAGGCATGGGTCATGTTACCACGGCGAAGAAAGCCATGGCAAGAAAAGAAGCTCAAGCAAGACCGTGTGATGAAAAGGTTCACCAAGCGGAAGACCTACAAGAAGAAAAGCAAGACTCCAGGGAGGAAGGCGTTCAAAGTGCCGCCAGCAAGCCAAGACGATCTCCTTCAGCAGAGCCCTCCAGAGCCGACAACCTTGCAAGAGTTCTTCCCGGATCACTTCCTTCCGGTGGACCAACACATCAGGGTGTCTTGTTGCATGGTCGAAGTTCATAAGGAGTTGGAAGGAAAGAACGAAAGCGAAACTTCTGACGAAGGCGACTCCACCGATGAGGGAGACGATTCCGACAAAGGGGGCACCGCCTCTCACGACGAAGCAATCATGCACTTGCCGCTCGTAGAAGCTTTGCATCTCCCGAAGAAGGCTCGCCTGGCAATGGCTACGGCCTTGGCCGATCCAGACAGCTACAAGAGGAAAAGGAAGGATGACCAGAAGGGCAAAGCTGTGGCCTCGTGTGATGCGACGATAACTTTTTCAGATGAGGACTTGCAGCTCGGGACGCGATTACACAACCGGCCTGTCTACGTTTCGGGATACATCAAGGAGAAGCCAGTAAATCGAATCCTATTAGACTGTGGCTCCGCTGTCAATATCATGCCTATCTAGACAATGCGGCAACTCGGCATCACCAACGACCAGCTCTCGCCAAATCAGTTGATCATTCAAGGGTTCAACCAGGGCGGACAGTCCACCATCGGAATCATCCGTTTGAAGCTTTCTATCAGCCCGCTAGATACAACGGTCCTCTTCCACATCATCGATTGCCAGACGTCATATCGCCTCCTATTGGGAAGGCCATGGCTGCACGAGAATGACATCGTAGTATCCACCTGGCACCAGTGCCTCAAGTACTACGAAGAAGGCATGGAGAGGTGCATAGTTGCGGACGACAAGCCATTCAACGAGGCTGAGGCACATTTGGCCGACGCTAAGTTCTACCAAGCGAAGGACCTAGTCGCGAAAGTTCTTCCAGCTAAAGCCCCTCGAGCCCAGAAGATTGAAGAAGTGAAGCAGGATAAGACTCCTCTTCCCGCAAATCTGACGCCACCTTCCGACGAAGCAAGACTCAAGGTCCAAGGAATGCCAAAACCTAGGCAAAGGATGCGCATCAGTTCCGAGTCAAGAGCAATGCAACATACCCCGTTGCCCGTCCAAGCGACGCCAATCCTGCGTCTCGCGCCTCAATGGCTTCGTAAATCTGAACGATCACCTTCTACTCCGGCAAGAAAACGGGCCCCGCCGTTATCGCAGGCCAATGTCATCACCCTGCAAGAAATGACGTTGCCATTACCTAGTCTGACACAAGCTCCGAACCCAAGCAGGCCTATCGAATCTGTTGACCCTACCCAACTCGGATTCAAGCCAAAAGGGAATTGGGGACAGAACGCTGCCAAATTGCTGTTCAAAGCTGGCTACGACAGAGAAAGCACCATGGGCACACTTCCCCCAGCAGCAACTCCACATGGGATGACGAGAACTCAAGCTCGGTTGTTTCAAAACGGCAAACAAATTCTCCCGAACCGCCGAGACATCGGCTCCAGTCAAGCTCCGTTGGTCATCAAAACCGCAGCGAAGAAGACCTTCACCTCTAACTACATCGGGGCGAAGACGGTAGATGAACTAGCTGAAGGATCGACAATCTCCGATGCACACTCTGCTTACGCAAGCCGTCCCGACAGCAAAAGAAGACGACGACGAGCTCGATGCCAAGCCTTACTCCAGAAGCAAATCAGAGGTGGTAAAACCGGTCGAATCGAAAACACACGTCTGTGTTCGAAAGACTCGGGCCAGATAAGCAATCAAAGCAGAAGTCAGTGTTCGATCGTCTGGGAATGCCAATTGAGAACTTCGTTTCAACACCCACCCACCCACCCATGGCTGCCGTCAATCATATCTCCATTACGGATCCCGCCAACAGTGATACTTCTCCTTCGGACGACGAGTTGCCAGATGCCCCGCCAGTCCTCGAAGAAGGGGGGCAGTCTACTGTTGATGACTTGAAGGAAATCAACTTGGGCACAGAGATGGAGCCTCGGCCAACATTCGTCAGCACACTCTTGACTCCTGAGGAAGAAGCCGCATAGATCAAACTGCTTAAAGAATACAGAAACGTCTTCGTATGGTCCTACAAGGAGATGCCGGGCCTCGATCCCAAAATTGCAGTGCACCAGCTCAGCGTCAAACACGGAGCTAGCGCTATCAAACAAGGACAAAGACGCTACCGGCCGGAACTGGTACCCCAAATAGAAGGCGAAGTCAACAAGTTGATCGAGGCCGGCTTCATCCGAGAGGTCAAATACCCGACATGGATCTCTAGCGTTGTCCCAGTCAAAAAGAAGAATGGCCAAATCCGGGTGTGCATGGACTTCAGAGATTTGAACAACGCCTGTCCAAAGGATGACTTCCCTTTGCCAATCACGGAGCTAATGGTGGATGCCACGACAGGCCACGAAGTGCTAACGTTCATGGACGGATCCTCAGGCTACAACCAGATTCGGATGGCACCCAAGGACGAAGAGCTCACAGTATTCCGTACACCGAAAGGAATCTACTGCTACAAGGTTATGCCATTCGGCTTGAAGAACGCAGGAGCCACATACCAGCAAGCTATGCAGAAAATCTTCGACGACATTCTTCATCAAAACGAGGAGTGTTATATCGACGACCTCGTGGTGAAATCCAAGAAGAAGTCAGTACATCTACAAGATCTCGAGCTAATCTTCAAACGGCTTCGAAGGTACCAACTCCGTATGAATCCACTCAAGTGCGCGTTTGGGGTCTCCTCAGGCAAGTTCCTCGGTTTCGTCGTCCGACATCGTGGCATTGAGATAGATCAATCCAAAATTGATGTTATTGTCAATATGCCCGCACCAAAGACAGTGCGAGACCTCAGAGGCCTCCAAGGGCACTTGGCGTATATCCGAAGGTTCATCGCCAACCTGGCCGAAAAGTGCCACCCTTTTAGTCGCCTCATGAAGAAAGGAGCGCCGTTCAAATGGGATGAAGCTTGCCAAGAGGCACTCCAAAACATCAAAGCATATCTACTGAAGCCACCAGTTCTATCAGTACCAGTTCAAGAAGGCCGCTCATCCTCTACATTGCTGCCCAGGAGTAATGCTTGGGGGCACTCCTGGATCAGAACAATGAACTTGGCAGGAAGACAGCTTGCTACTACTTGAGTCGCACTCTCGTCGGCGCAGAGCTGAATTACTCCCCAATCGAGAAGGTCTGCTTAGCGCTCATCTTCGCCACGAAAAAGCTGCGACACTATATGCTGGCTCACACCATCAGACTCGTCTCGAAAGCTGACCCCCTCAAGTACATCATGACAAGACCAGTGCTTTCCGGACGTCTGGCCAAATGGGCCCTGCTTCTACTTGAATCTGATATCACCTTCATACCGCAGAAAGCAGTTAAAGGGCAGGCCCTCACGAACTTCCTCGCAGAATACCCTCTCCCGGCAGAATGGGAGTTATCAGAAGATCTCCCAGATGAAGAAGTGTTCTCCATCGATGTCGCCCCATCCTGGAAAATGTTCTTCGACGGCGCAGCAAGGCAAGACATAGCGGGAGCTGGAGTCATCTTCGTCACTCCGGACAACGAAATACTCCCCTTCTCATTCCTACTGTCGGAATCATGTTCCAACAACGTGGCGGAATATCAAGCCCTGCTCATCGGTCTCGAGCTGGCCGACGAAATGAAGATTCAAGGACTAGAGATTTTTGGAGACTCCCAACTCGTGATCCAGCAAGTCCTGGGGGCATTCGAAGTCAACAAAGAAAACCTGGTGCCGTTGCATGCGCGGGCTGTAGAGCTCCTCGGCAAACTCAAGACTGCTTCCATTCAGCACGTCTCCAGGAACCTCAACCAGCAAGCTGACGCACTCGCAAATCTGGTGGCTACACTCCCGTTTCCAGAAGAACGTTCGCTCGTCGTCCCCATCTGCAGAAGATTCGTGATCACCGAAGAGGAAGGTCCGCTCAAAGTACCAGTTCAAACCAACGCGGTGCATGTCTTCGAGATTAAAGAACAAGACTGGAGGCAACCATTTGTGGATTATCTCGTTCATGGTAAACTCCCCGAAGATCCGAAGCGCAAAGGTGACATCCGTCGAAGGTCTCTAAGGTTCTACCACTTCAACGGCGAGCTATACCGACGAAGCTACGATGGCACACTCCTGAGGTGCCTCATGAAAGAAGAAGCAGAAGCCGCACTGGAAGAAGTACACACTGGAATCTGCGGATCGCACCAGTCCGGTCTGAAACTTCACTTCTGCGTCAGGAGGATGGGGTATTACTGGCCTACCATGGTCAAGGACAGCTTGGAATACGCGAGAAGATGTCACGCTTGCCAGATACACAGGGACTACATCCGCCAACCTCCGGAGCCTTTGCACCCAACAATCGCGTCTTGGATCTTCGAAGGATGGGGACTCGATATCGTCGGCCCCCTGCCCAAGTCATCCAAGCAACATCTTTACATTTTGGCGGCAACGGACTACTTCTCCAAGTGAGCTGAAGCGACACCTCTGCGGGAAGTTACAAAGCACTCCGTCATCAGCTTTATCCAGAATGACATCATCTTCCGCTATGGAGTCCCCCGCTACATTGTAACAGATAACGGGAAGCAGTTCAAGAATACTGCCGTCAGCCAGTTCTGTGTATTGTACAACATTAAGCAGAAGTGTTCTACGATGTACAACACTCCGGCCAACGGTCTAGCAGAAGCCTTTAACAAAACTCTATGCAAGCTACTGGAGAAAAGCGTCTCGAAGACAAAGAGAGATTGGCACGAACGCATGGGCGAAGCACTATGGGCTTACCGGACGTCATTCCGCACACCGACGCAAGCAACACCATACTCCCTCGTCTATGGTGTAGAAGCTGTTCTTCCCCTCGAGCTCTAGATCCCATCACTCAGGATAGCAATCCAGGAAGGCCTCACTAGAGATGACAACGCCCAGCTTCGCCTAGCAGAATTGGAAGCATTGGACGAGAGACGCCTCGAAGCCCAACAACGTCTGGAATGTTATCAGGCCCGACTGTCTCGCGCCTTCAACAAGAAGATCCGTCCTCGATCATTCCAGATAGGGGAACTGGTTCTGGCGGTCAAACGCCCCATCATCCTCTTGCATCGAGGAGGGAATAAATTTAATGCCAAATGGGATGGCCCGCACTCCGTCAAGAAAGTCTACTCCAACGACGCCTATCTCCTCACTACGCCAGAAGGGCTGACACTCGGCCCCATGAACGGCAAGTACCTCAAGAGGTACTATGCCTAAAAGCAAGGCCACACCCCTTGCCAAAAAAAAAAACTACGTGCGACTTGATCCCCCTTAGGGGGTACGTAGGCAGCCTGAGAAGTTACTTCAGGTTCAGTCCGACCAAAAGAAAAGTCAACAATGGTCCATGCAAAAGATGCGGCAAAACGAGGTAATATTATTAGATCATGGAGAAAAGACGATACATAGCATAGGCTCCAAAAAGAAAGCTACAATGCAAGACAACCAGATAAGGAGCAACTAAAAGAAGGTGTCCAGAGCTCGAAGATGGCGCATCAACTCCTCTCTAGTCGCCTCCACTCGCTGAAGTTCCACGGGACGAGTGGCCAGAAGCTCACAGCGGGTCGCCAAGTCTGACTGCTGCTTCAGGTAACTCACCTTCAAAGCACTCTCTGCAGCCTCAGCTCGCTCCAGACGAGACTCTGCCTTTCGGAGCGAGGCGCGCACAGACTCTATCTTCCTTTGAGCCTTCGACAGGCTGGAAGCGGCCTTCGCAAGTTGGTGTTCTGACTGACACAAACTTGCCTCAGCGGCCTCCAACTTAGAAGGGGAGCTCCCCTCTAGTAAAGCTCGCCGGGAGCGATAGGCCTCGCTATCGGTTACGACCAGGTTCATCTGAACGACGAAAGAAGAACTATCGACTTTGAACTCCTCCAGGCTCTCGCAAAACTCTGCACCGTCCGTCGACCACCAGTCTTGGAGGGCGCTAAAGCCAGCATCTTGGAAAGGCTCCAACGTCGACTTGATAAACTGTCGGCAGCTCGCAAGAAGGAACTCTGAAACTCTGCTCCTCGGCCTTAAACTCGGGCGAGGTGCCTCAGAGTAGGTAGGCAAGACCTTCCCTCCCGCTGCAGCCACGACAGGAACCGTCTGCGCCGACGAGGGTGGCAGAACTGGAGAAACCGCCGCTACCGCTGCAACAACCGTCTCCTCCAACGGGTACGAGGGTACAGCAACCGGGGAATGTCGCTTGTCGACGCTCGATACTTCAGCCTCCTCATGGAAAGACAAAGCGTCAACATTGATGCCGTCCAGATCGATATCGCCCCCAGGGAAGTTCTCCCCGCAAAGCCCGAGAAGATCCAGATCATCCGCAGGGATATCTAGCCCACATGCCCCAGGCACTTCCTGTGAGGCCCCAGTAGACGAATGCCCGAGAGATGCCTTCGGAAGGTCTGCCCCGCGCTCTACCACTATAACGGAATCTGTCCAGAAGGAATACATCGCTCAGCATGATGGAATCTCCCAAGCATCAAAAGGAAGTAAAATAAAGAAAACTCCATACCTGCGAGGTCGGACGAAGCACCTCTAGACGGAGGGATCACCTTATCTTTTAGAAGTCCGGGCTCCTCGGCATCCTCCACCAGACAAGGGACCCTTGGAACCATCCCGCAAGGAATGCAGACCTTTCTTCTTTTGGGTAGGACACCCTCAATAGCGGCCTTCGAGAAACAGGATGCCCCGGGGGCACTAGTAAGCTCGGCGTCTAACACCGGAGCTGAAGAAGGGACACGACGAGCACTGGAAAGACGACTACAGCTCCTCTGCACCCTCTGAAGCCCCAGTCAAAGGCGGCGGTCCTCCACCCCCGTAGAAGAGTCAAAACAGAAATTTCTAAACTCACTGCTCGCCAAGACATCGATCGGGAGACTCGCAAGCAAAGGGGAAACTCGCCCTTCAATCCACTTGCAGTACTCCGGAGTGGCAGCGTCCCGAAACCCGGATTTGGTCCCAGGAAAGAAGCTGCTGCCAGTCAATCGAGCATAGAGAAAAGCCCAGAGGCGGTAACCTTCCTGCGGACTGATGCGCCCCTGCAACTGCTGAGGCATACCAGGAACTTCCTGTCGAAATCCCTGTTGGCGAGCGAAGCGGTGAGGGGAGTACTGCTCTACCTCCACCACATCCCCCTTTCGCCAAACCAAGTAGCCAGGGCGACAACTGACCATGTTCTAATATAGGTTGTCCGGGAGCTCCTCATTGTCGTAGACAGTCGACCTCTCCAGAGGCAGCACCGAATGCTCTGACAGAAATTCTTAGTCGGTAGTTCCCATCTTCCTCAAAAGGGTGCGAGCACACTCCCTCGGACACTCCCAACTGATAAAGGCGTTTAAAATCCATCCTATCCCGGGCAGGAACGGCAGGTCGGCTGGATGCCCGCGTCTGGCGAAGATCCCCTTTGGAAAATGCAGAGCTATCCAGCCATACAAGTAGTGTAGGGGTCCGAACGCAGTGAACCGGCCAAGCTCCTCCTTGGCCTTATCCGAGCTAGACAAGTCCCAGTAAGTCCCACTGAGACCCCGGTACAAGGTGCATAATATGGCCGGTGCTAGATTGAAAAGCTCCCCCCTCGCCATCCTGGAAGCTGCAAGGAAGGTCCCCGGACGGATAACCTCGCTAGAACAGGGAAGCACGAACCGACATAGGAAGATGACCAGCCCGGCGGCTCGGTAAACCGCTCTCCACTCCTCGCTGTCACGCCTCAAGCCGAGGAGTTCCCAGGGACACTGCTTTCCCTCCATCGAGTGCTTCTCTCGAGCCAACGACTCAATGGGCCTCACGAAAGAACAAAGCGGAGGCCTTTTCATTTGAGCGATCTTCCACATCGGATGAGCCGAAGGTGCCGGAGACCTATACTCGCCTCTGAACCAAAAGTCAACCCAAGAAGAAGGTCGCACTCGATCTGACTGATCCCACGCCGCGATGATAGCGTATGCCTTGAACAAAAGAAGGCAGGAACTCGGAGCGAAGCTGCTATCCAACAGATCCTTCAAAGCTGGCACCTCCTCCTGGTAGTAGTTCCGCACTTCAGGGCACCCGAAAACGATATGGACATCGCAAAGTGAGATTCCTATTTCCCCCGCTCTAGTAAGGAAAGTGTTGGTGGCCGGACACCAGAGCTCACAAAGTGCGCGATACATCCCCTCAGGATGGCTGTATTCTCGACGAGCTGGCACCAGAAACTTGGCTAATAAATTCATCTCGGGTTCTGCGCCAAAGACCTTGTAGAGCTCGCCCATCCATTCACGAAAATCGCAAAGGTATTGGACGTCTCCCCGAGGCCAAGAATCGGTACCCCATCGGGTCAATCGGGAGCATATCTTCGAGGCGACAACTGGCGTGGGCATGAAATCTTCATCACAATGGTGGAACGGAGTACTCAAACTCGGACGGAGAATCTTCATGAAAATCCCTTTGTCAGTATAGATCTTCTCGCTCAATTTCGGCATCCCACAAGTCACATCCGCAACTCCATCTTCCATGATACGCTCATGGATAAAGACACGGAGCAACGACAGAAGGTCTTCCCGCCTCGAGTTGCGGTAACGGTGCACCCGAGTAAGGGGGAAGCGAAGGCACCTCCTCCCGTCGGAGAGATCCTCAGCTATCCACCCCGGCGAAGTCAAGCTCTCAAAGACGCGAACCCTGGAGAACCATGAAAGGAAGCAAGTCAAGACAAGTGCGCAAAAAAAAAAAAAAAAAAACGAGGGGCCTACAGCCCCCCTATCAGGAGGATCGCACGACTCAAGGCTACGTCACCACTGCGCCTGGGCCTTCGCGCCGCACCCCCGGGGCCCGTGCGCCGCCCGTGACGGCCAGCTACTCTTTCGCCATGCGGCGTCCGCACACCACCCGCGCCGATACCACCCATGCCGGCCAACTACGCCGCACGGCTCCGTGTCGCCCGCCAATAAACTCAGGCCCACGCCCGCATCCGCGTCGCACCCTGCACCCGTGCCGGACACCGCTGCGCCGCGCCGCAAACCAGCGCGCCATGCACGCTCACTACTATTGTTCTTTGCCCACGACCAGCAAAAAAAAAAAGTAGCAGCGGCAGTAGCCGGGCCCGCGCTCCTCTCTCCAGTCCGCGCCCGACAGCTGAGAAAAAAAAAAGGAGAAGCAAACGGGGGGGGGGGTCGTACCCCTCCTTCTTTTCTAATGTAACCGAGAAGAGAGGCGGGCGCCTCGGCCTCGCGCCCGCCCGTCTCGACCTCGCACCCGAAGCCCCGGCCCGCGCCCCTATTCTGACACGGCCGGCCCCCGCTTCCGCGATGCCCCGCGCGCCGCACCTCGCTGGCCCCGCGCCCGCACCCGCTCCGGCCGCCGCTGCCCGCAGGCCCGTGCGCCGCACGTCCCGCGCCCCGCTGGCCCCGCGCCCGCTCCGGCCGCCACCGCCCACAGGCCCGCGTCCCGTTGGCCCCGCGCCCGTGCCTGGGCCCGCTCCGGCCGTCACGGCCCGCAGGCCCGCGCCCCGCTGGCCCCACGCCCGCGCCCGCTCCGGCCGCCGCTGCCTGCAGGCCCGCGCGCCACCGCACCGCAGCCCCGCCGCCGCCCGCGCCCGGCCCCCGCTGCTGCCGCTGCTGCTCCCACAGCCCGGAGCCGAAGCAGAGAAGAGAAAGAAAGAAAAAAAAAAGAAAGAAAGAAAAAAAAAGAAGAAAAGAAAAAGAAAAAGAAAAAAGAAGAAGAAGAAGAAGAAGAAGAAAGAGGAAGAAGAAGGCGGCGAAGGCGCTCGCACCTCAGCCGCGCTCCTCCGTCCTCCTCGCCTCGGTCCCCATCGCAACGCCGCTTCGAGCCCGTCTTCGCAAGATCCTTCAAATCGCGTACCATCGTTGCCGCCGCCGACGAAAGAGGCGACACCGGGAAGACGGAGCAAGTCACGTGCAACCCCAGGCAGCTCTCTTCCGACGGCGGTCTCCAGAAGCCGGCAGAACCTTCGCAAAGAAGCACAAAGACGGATGAAGGGGGTAGGGGTCCTTAAATAGACACCTGACCCCGCCCACAAAAGGAATCAAGGACAAGTGCTCTACGATTCCTACGTGTCCAAACCCTACACGTTCTCATCGACACACTCGTCCTTGAGGGGGCATTTGTAGACACACGAATTTTGTCTCACCCGAACCCGATTTGCGTACGCCTACGCGAATGCAAGCCCGACGCGCGCTCTGACTCGGACCCGACTAGCACGCACCGACGCGGACCCGGACCCGACTCACGCCCGACAAGGGAACCGGGCGGGCCCACCCTCAAGTGGGGCCCACCCGGCCGGCCCCTACTAGGGACCCGAACCCCATGGGGGGGGCGGCCCCTAGTAGGGATCCGAACCCCATAGGGGGGTCGGCCGGCCTTGCAAGGAAAAAGAAAAGAAAGGAAAGAAAAGAAAGAAAAGGAAACAACTACCGCCATGCGCGGGGGGAGGTTGCGTATGATGTCTGCTCACGCGGATCTGCGCCGATCCCTCGATCCGACGGACAAGAAGATGAGCCGGGTCGCCATCGATTTCGTATGCAAAATCCAGCCATAATTGCCCCGCTAGGAAAGGAAAGCAAATAAATGTTATTCCCTTCATCAATGGATGAATAAATCCCGGGTAATTATAAGGGAGATATTAAAGGGATTTAAAATTAAAACTTCCCATATCTCTCTCCCCTCCCCTTTGTCTATAAATAGAGGGGGTGGGGAAAGACTCAAGAGGTCGAAGATTGAAGACGAAGTGCGGGAGCTCTGCAGAAGAGGAGACGCTCCTTCATCGACCCAAGGCTTCACGAGGCACGGGCAAGCCTGTCCCTTCGGGATCGACTTAGTCCATTGAAAGTCCTCAGCGACGTGAAGACCCTTGCACACGAAGATCAAGACTTCGACTCTGTGCACGAAGAAGAAAGCTCGGAGAAGAAGACCCTTCGACTCCGAAGACGCAAGAAGCAAAGGCCGGAGAAGAAGCTCGGAGCGGCACTACCCTGTCGACTCCAACAAATCCTCTACTCCGATCAAGCTCCAAAGCCCGGAGAAGAGAAACGAAGCGTCATCACCCCGTCGCCTTCGACAAACGTCTGCGCCATCCACGAAGAAGAAAGCCTGGAGCAGACCGCCTGAAGCGTCGCCACCCCCGTCGTCTTCATCAACAAAAGCCGACGCTACAACCGTCGCACGGAGACCATCGCTACCCCCGCCGTCTTCATCAACAAAAGCTAACGCCACAACCGTCGTACAGAGATCGGTGCTACCCCCACTATCTTCGAAAGCATTCTTCGACTCCGATCACGCCAAGGAAGCCCGGAGAAGAAGAGAAGTCCAGCCGATATCCAAACCGTCGAAGCGCCAGAGAAGTAGCCCACGTCGTTCGAAGAAGAAGACCGAGTTGACACTGAAGCTAAAGCCTACGCAAGAAGCCAAAGCAAAGCCCCAGTAAAGCCCGCGCCAAAGCCACGCAAGTGCCAAAGCCAAGCGACTACGCCGACCACGAGCAAAAGTACCACATGTTCTAGCCGATACGACGCGAAGTCCGGAAGAACGAAAGCATCGCAAGTCTCTCCCGGCTACGTCCAAGCGCAAGTGCCGAAGCAAAGCAAAAGCCAGAGCCACGCCGGAGCCAAGCCAAAACCAAAAAGCCAAAGTCAAAAGCCGATGCCAAAAGCACGATCGACGCCGCGACCCGACGATCAAGGACGCCGAGGTCAAGCAAGGAGCGAGGAAGACACGAAGACCGAGGAACGAAGCTGAAGACCCCCTAGCCGAGGAAGCGCGAAGCACGGAAGGGACCAAAGAAACGGCGGACATTCCTTAGACTCTCAAAAACCCTTACCTTGTAAAAACCCCTGTCCTGGGCAACCCCTTCAGAGCTCTCGCACGAACACCACGTGGAGACGCGGATCAAAGGAATCCTCCAGAAGATCTCTCCCACAATCCCCTGATCAACACTCGCCGCAACCCGGACTCGCCACACCCGAGCCACCCGGGTCCCGGCCACACTTGTAATCTCGTTTTGTGCAATAAAGACGGCCCGTACCTTTTCTGCGCATACAAGCATGCTTCGCATTTTTTGGTGCACATGATTTGTTCTTCTCTCTCCCTATGAACGCAACAAACTCTCCGCTCGATAGCCAAATGTGTTCTTTTGGGGATTAGCTCTGAGAATAAGGGGTATCGTTGTTATGGTCTCTTGGCTCATCGTCTTCATATTGCTTGTCATGTTTCTTTTTTATAGAGGATGCTCCCTACTACTCTACTGAGCTTATGGATCTCACATTCCTTGAGGTTCCTCCACCTCCTTCCTTAGTGCCTCCTCTTCTCGCTTCACCCTCTCCTTATCATGCCACTCCTCCTCTTGCATCTGTACTTGAGCCCTAACCTCCTACTACTGATGTGGCTTACATAGATTAAGTCCTTCTCCTCCATCCTCCTCGGGCAATTTTTCTCCCGTGTCTCCTTCTTTACCTTATCTCCCCTGGCTCCAGGAGTGACTCCTCTGGTACCTCGTCTACTTTGAGCAATCTACCTTTACTGGATGTGGATCCAAGCACTCCTCTTCGCTACCCCCAGTATGAGCATCGCCTACCTGACCACTTTGGCTACTCTCTTGACCGCTTTAGCTTTGCTATAGTTACTATCTACTCACCTGCAATTCACGCTTATCTTACTACCCTTCACACTGACAGAGAGCCCATGTCCTATCGAGAGGTATTGTAGTACCATGTGTGGCGGCAGCCCATGGCTGAGGAGTTTCAGGACTTTGAGCAGACTCAAAGTGGGAGGTTGTCCCTTTGCCTGCAGGAGTTGAGCCCATCAGTTGCAAGTGGATCTTCAAAGTCAAGCATCGCCCTGATGGCTCCATTGATCGGTACAAGGCATGTCTTATTACTCGAGGTTTTACTCAGGAGTATGAGATTGACTATGATGAGACCTTCACTCCGATGGCACAGATGACTACCATTCGGACTCTTCTAACAGTTGCTGATGTTCGACGTTGGCTCCTACTTAAGATGGATGTGAAGAACGTCTTTCTTTACAGTGATCTTTCAAAAGTCGTGTACATGCAGCCCCCTTTAGATTTGTGTACTCGTCTTCAACAAGTTTGTTGTCTTCGTTGGGCCATTTACAGACTCAAATAGGTCCCTCGTGCCTGGTTTGAGCGTTTTTATCGAGTAGTTACTGAGATCGGCTTTGTTGAGAGCTTACTTGATCACTCTATGTTCGTGCGGACCTCCTCTTAGGGCCGGGCCATTATTCTTCTATATATGGATGATATGATCCTTACGGGAGATGATTTAGATGATATAACTTCTCTTCAGCATCATCTTTGGAGCCAGTTTCAGATAAAGGATCTTGGTCCTCTGCGTTACTTTTTAGGCCTGGAGGTTGTTCAGGGTAAGTGAGGGATTTTGTTATCATAGTAGAAGTACATTCTCGATATTCTTCGACAAGCTGCTTTTTCATATTCTCAGACTATTGACACACCTCTCGAGCTTTATGTGAAGCTCCGACTTACAGATAGAGAGCTTCTTCCTGATTTGACCAGATGCAAGAGCTTGTTGGTCAGTTGGTCTATCTTTGCATCTCTCGACCTGATATTGCTCATGATGTCAGTATCCTTAGTTATTTTGTGGATGCACATCACTCCACTCACTATGGTGCTATTCTATGGACTCTTCAGTATCTTCAGGGAACCATCACTCGGTTGCTTCTTTTCTCCGCGACCTTTACTCTGGTTCTTTGTGCTTACTCAGATGCTGACTGGGCTGGTGATCCGTCTACTCGCCGGTCGACTACTGGATACTACCTGTTTCTAGATAACTCTCTTATCTCCTGGAAGAGCAAGAAGCAGAAGGTTGTCTCTCTCTCCAGTACTGAGGCAGCGTTTAGGGCCATGGCTACTACCACTAAGGAGATTGTTCACCTCAGATGACTCCTTAGGGATCTAGGTGTTGAGCTTTCTGGTCTGAAAACCCACCATTGTGATAACAAGAGTTCTATACAGATTGTCAGTAATCCAGTCTTTCATTAGAAGACGAAACACATCGAGCTCAACTACTACTTCTCCAGGGAGATATATGAAGCTGTGACTATCTCTCTTGCCTATGCCTCATCTACAAAGAGGATTACTAACTTCTGACTTCTTCACAAAGTCACACCCTTTGCCCCGCTTTCAGTTTCTTATTAGCAAACTCTCAATGTTTTACTCACCGTGAGTTTGAGGAGGGTGTTAGTATGTATATTATAGGTTACACGTGACTACACACTACGTTACACATCGCTATGCACTAGGTTACATATGGTTTTACACATCCATGTATATTTATATGTGGCTACGGCCTAATGCATGAGTGTCTGTTCTCCCAAATCCCTAGCTGTTTCTCTCTCTTATTAATGCAAGCCGAGGCACAGAGTTGACTCTTGTTGGCAGCTTTCATCCAGAGAAATGTGACGGATCCCCTACTCATAGCCGTGGTCGACTCACTGCTGATGTTGTTGGAGCCATCCTTGTTGATACTACTACCTTCAATGTCTTGAGATACGCCTTGAGCAGTTCTTTCAGCAGCCTACCTCTGGCCTTTTTGGTCCCTCTGCCTTCGCTGTCACTTCGGGTGCCTTTGCACCTTGAATTATGAACTCTGACTCCTCTCACCACAAGACCATGACCACTCTGTCCTTGCTGCTTACTCATCAGCCTCCCGTATCCCCCTAATACACACTGCCAATGGGTCCCTCTTAGACATCATGCAGATTGGATCCATCACTACCTCTTCTGATCCTTCAAGCCATTTATCTCTCCCCTTTGTCCTACATGCCCCCCAACTCTGTATGAATTTAATTTCTATTAGCAGCTTATGTGATTTTGGTCTGACAGTCACTTTCTCTTTCTTTTCTCATATTGTACAGGATCTATGCTCAGGCCAAAGGATTGGAACTGCTCATAGGGCAGGCAGGCTGTACCATCTGGAGTATCTTCATCTACCTGTTGTCTCTCCTTCAGCTTTTACAGTGATGTCTCTTCTGATGTCGACCTATGGCACAGGAGGTTAGGTCATGTGTCTGAACCTCGGTTTAAAAGTCTTTTCCAGTCTGGAGCTTTAGGTCGAGGTTCCTTTTCTAGTCTTTTTTTTGTCTGGGCTGTAAAGTGGTTAAACACTCCGCTAGCCCCTTTTCTTCCAGTTCGTCTTATTCTTGTAATTCGTTTGATCTAGTGCACTCGAATATATGGGGTCCCACACCTTTATCTTCTATGAATGGTTATCTTTACTATGTTAGTTTTATAGATTATTATTCTTGCTTCACGTGGGTCTACCTCATTCGTCAGTAATCAGACATTTCTGAGATCTATCAGACCTTTATAGTCATGATACATCATAAAGACCGCTCGGGCTTTGCTTTCTTTCTTCATTTGTTCCTTGCACTTTTTGGGTCGAGCCCATACTAACCTCGATCAATCTCATCAATAGCACCCCTTCCTCTATTCTCTCTAGTGTGTCTCCTTATAAGAAACTGTATTCTTCCGCTCCGGACTACAGCATGCTTCACATTTTTGGGTGCACATGCTTTGTTCTTCTCTCTCCCTATGAACGCAACAAACTCTCTGCCCGATAGCCAAATGCGTCCTTTTGGGGATTAGCTTTGAGCATCAGGGGTATCGTTGTTATGGTCTCTTGGCTCATTGTCTTCATATTGCTTGTCATGTTTCTTTTATAGAGGATGCTCCCTGCTACTCTATTTAGCCTATGGATCTCACATTCCTTGAGGTTCCTCCACCTCCTTCCTTAGTGCCTCCTCCTCTCGCTTCACCCTCTCCTTATCATGCCACTTCTCCTCTTGCATCTGTACTTGAGCCCTTACCTCTTGCTACTGATGGGCTTACATAGCTTAAGTTCTTCTCCTCCATCCTCCTCGGGCAGTGTTTCTCTCGTGTCTCCTTCTTCACCTTATCTCCCCTGGCTCCAGGAGTGACTCCTCTGGTACCTCGTCTACTTTGAGCAATCTGCCTTTACTGGATGTGGATCCAAGCACTCCTCTTCGCTACCCCCAGTATAAGCGTCGCCCACCTGACCACTTTGGCTACTCTCTTGACCACTTTAGCTTTGTTGTAGTTACTATCTACTCACCTGCATTTCACGCTTATTTTACTACCCTTCACACTGACAGAGAGCCCAGGTTCTATCGAGAGGCATTGTAGTACCATGTCTGGCGGCAGCCTATGGCCGAGGAGTTTTAGGACTTTGAGCAGACTCAAACGTGGGAGGTTGTCTCTTTGCCTGCAGGAGTTGAGCCCATCAGTTGCAAGTGGATCTTCAAAGTCAAGCATCACCCTGATGGCTCCATTGATCGATACAAGGCATGTCTTGTTGCTCGAGGTTTTACTCAGGAGCATGGGATTGACTATGATGAGACCTTCACTCCGGTGGCACAGATGACTACCATTCGGACTCTTCTAACAGTTGTTGATGTTCGACGTTGGCTCTTACTTCAGATGGATGTGAAGAACGTCTTTCTTTATAGTAATCTTTCGAAAGTCATGTACATACAGCCCCCTTTAGTTTTTTGTACTCGTCTTTAACAAGTTTGTTGTCTCCGTTGGGTCATTTGCAGACTCAAATAGGCCCTTTGTGCCTGGTTTGAGCGTTTTTATCTAGTAGTTACTGAGATCAGCTTTATTGAGAGCTTCCTTGATCACTCTATATTCGTGTGGACCTCCTCCTAGGATCGGGCCATTATTCTTCTTTATATCGATGATATGATCCTCACGGGAGATGATTTAGATGTTATAACTTCTCTTCAGCATCATCTTTGGAGCCAGTTTCAGATAAAGGATCTTGGTCCTTTGCATTACTTTTTTGGCTTGGAGGTTGTTCAGGGTAAGCGAGGGATTCTGCTATTATAGCAGAAGTACATTCTCGATATTCTTCGACGGGCTACTCTTTCATATTCTTAGACTATTGACACACCTCTCGAGCTTCATGTGAAGCTCCGACCTACAGATGGAGAGCCTCTTCCTGATTTGACCAGATACAGAGAGCTTATCGGTTAGTTGGTCTATCTTTGCATCTCTCGGCCTGATATTGCTCATGCTGTCAGCATCCTTAGTTAGTTTGTGGATGCAAATCACTCCACTCACTATGGTGCTATTCTATGGACTCTTCAGTATCTTCGGGGAACCATCACTCGGTCGCTTCTTTTCTCCGCAACCTCTACTCTGGTTCATCGTGCTTACTTAGATGCTAATTGGGCTGGTGATCCGTCTACTCGCCGGTCGACTACTGGATACTACCTATTTCTAGGTAACTCTCTTATCTCCTGGGAAGCAGAAGGTTGTCTCTCTCTCCAGTACTGAGGCAGAGTTTAGGGCCATGACTACTACCACTAAGGAGATTGTTCACCTCAGATGACTCCTTGGGGATCTAGGTGTTGAGCTTTCTGGTCCGACAGCCCTCCATTGTGATAACAAGAGTGCTATACAGATTGCCAGCAATCTGGTCTTTCATTAGAAGATGAAACACATCAAGCTCAATTGCTACTTCTCCAGGGAGATATATGAAGCTGGGGCTATCTCTCTTCCCTATGCCTCATCTACATAACAGATTACTAACTTCTGACTTCTTCACAAAGTCACACCATTTGCCTCGCTTTCAGTTTCTTATTAGCAAACTCTCAGTGTTTGACTCACCGTGAGTTTGAGGGGGGTGTTTGTATGTATATTGTAGGTTACACGTGACTACACGCTACGTTACACATGGCTATGCACTAGGTTACATATGGTTTTACGCATCCCTATATATTTATATGTGGCTACGGCCTAATGCATGAGTGTCTGTTCTCCCAAATCCCTAGCTATTTCTCTCTCTTCCTTATTATCACAGGAATAGCATTTTTTATGCTGGAATCAAGATCAAATTTTTATTTTCACAAGTAGTTTTGGCAGTGTATAATGTGACGTTCCTGTTTGGATGCCTTGCTCCTTTTGATCTATAATTATAACCACTTGCAAACCCAAGAAACGAGAGGACTTGATTGGATCGATTGGCAAAATCTAAAATGGTCGAACAAAGTCTCATCTTACAACTTGTTTAGTTTTATTGAATTTTTTTTTTTTTTTTGGTAAGAAGGGAGATGGTCATTACATAACAACCTGGTGGTCTTCCCAAACAAGGGAAGACAAAACATCTAAAACTAAAGACAGCCCATATCTCTCTGTCCCATGGAGCCATGCTTCTTTCGCTAGCCAGTGTACAGCGCCATTAGCCGACCTCAAAATCCACTGTAATGATACCCCCTCCAGGTGCTGCCATAAACTATGACAATCCAGAATTAGAGGGCAGGTGTCGTCGGAGATACATTTGCCGATCACTAAAGCATCCCGCACCCTCTTAGCATCCGTGAGGATGACCACTTTTTTATGGCGCCAACCAGCGAGCTCCATAAAAGCAGATTTGAGAGCCCAAAGCTCGGCCTGCATGGGAGTATTTACTATACATCGGAAGGCAGCCGCTCCAAGAATATTACCACTAGTGGTAGCCAGGACCCAAGCACCACTAGCAAGTTTGCCCTGATCGGTGAAAGAACCATCTGTCCACATAACAGCATCCACCCCCTTCACCAAACTAGACCGAGTTAGGCTCCCTTGGACCGATCGATAGCCGACATCCACCGCATGATATACGAAGTTCAGAAGTGGAGGAGTGGAATGTTGGAAAAGTTGAGCACACCGAGTCTTCCACAGAACCCAGAGAGCAACCGCCACCAACTCCCTCGGTAGTGGCAAGCTGATTTACAAAAGGCTTTTGGCCCCGGAGCCAAGATATCAATATCCGGACCCACAATACCAGTGATGCGGCGGAACAGCAGCCAAGAATCCACCGCCCTCTGGCATTGCCAAAATAGGTGAGCAAGATCCTCCTCCTCAGTTCCGCACCAAGGGCAAGCACCGAACCCCCAACTAAGACGGGCTCGAAGCAGGGAGGCTGCTGGAAGGGCATTATGAAGCAATTTCCACATAAACAAGTGTACGCGAGGCGACACGCGCAAAGACCAAAGGGAATCACCCCACCAGTGATCTGGAACAGTCCCAAGCATGTTTTGCCCATTGCCATACAAGTCCTGGAGCATACGTAGATACTTAGGTCGTAAGCCCGACACCGAAGGACCCAGATCTTTGACCCGTCTCATGGTATTAGCTAGCCATTGAGAAACGCGTCGGCCACTCCAATTATCCCAATGATAACCTCCAAATGATACTTCGATCTGATCCATCGAGCACCCAGTAGAACAAAATGTAGGCCTGCAATGCTCTGTTGCAATTGCATGGTCATGAAGCTCTGGACTTGCAACCCACCGACACACTTTTTCTTAGTGATTTCAGCCTAGGCAATGAGATGAAGTCGACGACCACTGGTCGGATGGCCCCAGAAAAAAGCCCGACAAATCCGGTCTAAATGTTGGATAATTCTGATTGGAAGGCACCCCAAACTCATAGTGTGAACATGCATAGCAGCAAGTACAGATCGGATAAGGACCAGACGCCCAGCTTGGGATAGAAGCTTGGCTTTCCAACCTGATAGCCTAGCCTCCAGCTTGCTCACCAAGAACTGATAGTGAGTAGAGAGGATGCGAGACCCATGAACTGGGACCCCAAGATGGATCCAAGGACTAGACGCCTCCCTCATCCTTAAGGCCAGAAGAATGTTTCGTCTATCTCGAGCTGACACCTTGCGGGAAAACCGAATGCTAGATTTATCCGGATTGACTCGAAGCCCGGTACAACGTTCCACCTGGGCAAATACTCCACGCAACCCCCAAGCATCCAGAATAGTGGCTCTGGAAAAAAAAAAGAAATCATCAGCGTAAGCGAGCGTGCTCACCTGGTGATCAACACCTCGAACAGAGAAGCTCTCAATGTCACCGTCCGCCAAACTACGCTCCATAACCCAATGAATGACGTTGGTGACAAAGAGAAACAAGTAAGGTGAGATGGGGTCGCCCTGCCGTAACCCACAACTAGGGAACAATTCACGGGTTTCTTCCCCATTAACTAACAGCCGCAACGTAGAAGTGGTAACGCATTGCATAATCCAATGGACCCAAGTAGAATGGAAACCCATCTTAGCCAAAATGATCTCCAAGGAGGCCCACTGAACCCTGTCAAAAGCCTTATCCAAGTCAGCTTTGACCGCCATCCCGGCTAAGCGCTTTGGGGCGTGATGCAAGACATGTAGGATCTCTTGAGTCATCAGGATATTGTCTCGAATCCTGCGGCCCGGGATGAAGGCATGCTGGGATTCCGGGATGATGGCATACATTATCAGGCGAAGCCGGCTAGCAAGAATTGAAGAAATAAATTTATACTTCTGATCACACAGGCTGATGGGCCAATAGTCAGCAGGGGTAGCCGGAGATTCAGACTTGGGAATGAGCACCACAAGAGTATCATTCCATTCAGCATCCAACGTACCTGAGAGGAAGAACTGTTGGATGTCACGAACAATGTCATCGCCGATAATATCCCAAAAGGCTTGGTAGAATTTCCGATTAAACCCATCCGGTCCCGGAGCCTTGCTGGCCGTTGAAGCAAACACCATCCGCCGAATTTCACCTGGATCCGGAATGCGAGTAAGAAAGTCATTCATAGCAGGTGTGATGCAACACAGAAATCCTTCGAGTTCGTTAGCATTAAAGCCCACAACACCAGTCCATCTATGTTGAAAGAATTGCACCTGCTTTTCTTTAACCATAGCCGGTTCCTCCACAACAATACCATTGATTACTAGCCCCCGAATACGATTCCGAGAGCGCTGAGTACGGGTGCTAGAATGGAAAAAAGAGGTATTACGATCTCCCTCCCGAAGCCACTGAACCCGAGACTTTTGGGCCCAAATACTCTCTTCTTGGATCATTGCCCACTCCAGTTGAGCCCTGACTCTATCCTCCTCGGCACACGACCCCTCGATACCCCTATTAGCGTCCACCAATTTCTCGAGTTCCTGCCATAAGGATTCAACCAAAGTGTGAATATTGCCAATCGAATGCTTATTCCAGTAGGAAAGAGCTTGTCTGGCAAAGGGGAGGTTTGAAGCACAACGAGCTCCCCGAATCCAAGTGTCACGAATAATCTCCCGACAATCCGGCCGCTTAAGCCAAAAATTAAGAAACCTCCATGGGACACGAGACGACTTTGTATCAGCCACCGTAGAAATAAGTAAGGGGGAGTGATCAGAGGCACAACGGGGAAGGTGATGAACAGACGTGTCATCGAACAACGATGACCATGTGGTATTCACAAAACACCGATCTAGACGCTCCCATATACCGGCACTACCCTGCCTATTATTGCACCAAGTGTAGTGTTCTCCTCGAAAGCACACATCCCGCAACCCACTCCCTTGGAGCATTTGAAGAAAGGCAAGGGAGCTACTCGTCCAGCGAAATGGGCGCCCACCACATTTGTCTGCCTGACCAAGGACACAATTAAAGTCCCCCACCACACACCAAGGGGAGCTCGTATGGCTTAAGCTCAGCAGCTCATCCCACAAAAAACCCCTCGCCTGCTCTGAGGTGCTAGCATACACGGCAGAAATAATTAACGGTCTACCACGGGCTTGGGTCATGACAACATGAAGTACCTGTGGGAGCCGGTAGATGGTCGTAACTAGACCCACATCAGCTAACCACATGCAGAGAATACCCCCAGCAGCCCCATTAGAAGGGAGACAATCGACGACATATCGTCCGTTGAAAAGAGCACCCACACGAGATATTTGGGCCTCCGTAATATGGCTCTCTACGAGCATTACAAACTGAGTCTGGAACTTCTGGACCAAAATTCGTAAATGCCGCGTAGCCACCGGACGCAAAAGACCACGACAGTTCCAGAACAAAACCTTCATTGCGGAAGAGCAGAAAGGAGGTTAGCAGGGATCCGACCACCCTTATTAGTACGTTTGAGGATAGAGCCCCTGATAGCCAGGCGATCTTTATATCGACACCAGGTACGGCCCCTCGGGGTAACATCATTATGGGCCACATCAGACTGAAGCTCCTCTTCTCCTTCATCGGTTACCGCTCCTTCGTCGGAAGAGTTGCCTAGCAACGAGTTTTCCTGATCAGCTACCAACCCCCTATCCAAACAAGCCTGTGTTTCTTCCACTGCTAGATCATGCGTGGCCCCCTTGACTGCCCTCATCAATAAGATCGCCCCTGACACCATCAATCGGTCCAGAGGAACTCTTTACCTCAAACCCTGGAGGTCGCTCTGGCGTCGCCGGAACTTGGCCTCCATCCAAGTTCGGAAGATCCACCATCATATCGCCGTGCTTCCCTATTTCATGCAAATTAGGTCCAACCACCGGTTGCCGACTCGCCATATCAACCAGACCAGTGAACCGAACCTTAGAGCTCGAAGGTGCCACGTCGACCAGGCTATCAAGAGCCGCATGTGAAATAGAGCTTGAAAGATCAAACGTCGGGCGGGCCATCAGCATCCACACGTGACTTAGAGAGAATTTCCACATCCATGGGCTGCACGTGACGCTGATGTGACCCGGCAGGCCGCTCCTCTAACTCAGAAATTGAATGTAGTCCCATAAATCGAGACCCAGAGTGACCAGCCCCATGAGGCCTTGGTTTCCGAGAAGCCTTTGGGTCCAAAGCCCCAACCCCTTCCTTTCCCTTCTGCTGGGTCCCACCCTTCTCGGCCACCCGCCACCCTGTGCTACCGTTCCTTTCAGCCGGTCTTCGACCAGACATAACAGGGGGACCCTGAGTTCCCGTCGCCGGGGGGGGGGGGGGGGGGGGGGGGGGGGGGTCGGCGTCGACTGCGTTTTGGGACCACCATCCAAGGACCAAAAGAGTCAGAAACCTTGGCAGCCGGTAGAGGAGAAGAGGAGGTTGTCTCCATTGGTTGGATTCCGGAACCTGCACCGGCTGCCGCCTGAAAACCATCGATCGCTGCCTGTAAACTATCTCCCCCCTCCGGTGAAGGGATAGCAGCCACTGATCCAGTCCCGCACTGATTCATGATGTGGCCCACCTTGCCACACGCGAAGCAAATCTGGGGGACGTTCTCATAGACAAAAGGTTGGTAAAAACAAACCCCATCTTCCATAGTCCCCACGTTCGTCCCCGGCGAGAGACTCGACATTAGGTTGACTTCCACACAGACCCGGACGTAGAGCCCTCTGGCGCCATCCCCCGACTTCATATCAACCCTAATTGGCTTTCCGGCCGCCGCGGCAATATCCATCACGAGCTCCTCATCGAAGCAATCAATCGGAAGCCCAGACAACCGCACCCACACCGGCGTCCGGTCGATCGAATCAGAGAGTGGTTGGAAGAAAGGGGACCACCTCTGTAGCATCAGCACCCGCCCGTCGAAAACCCATGGGCTTCCTTCCCAGACATCCCAGAGGTCCTCCTCCCGTTCGAATCGAAAGCAGAAGAAACTATTTGGCAAGTCCATCACTTGGATTTTTCCAGCACAGGGCCACCTCTGTGCTACCTTCCTCCGTAGAGTCTCCAACGACAATTTTGGATCCAAAAATTTACCAACAAGAGCCTGTCGCCACCGAGCTTGAGAGTCAAGAAGCTTAGCCTTGTCCAACACTACCAACCCATCAACGATGGCGGCCATTCGAGAGCAATGGGAAGCATCGAGCTGCCCACCCCAATGGGAGGATCCACGACCAGAGCCTGCCGTGGCTTCCAAGTAGGACCTTGGAGCCACGGAACCACCCAGATCAACACCATTAGTCGCAGACGAAGGCCGGAGGGGGAGAGGGAGTGTGCTGTGATCTTGATGATTCATGAAGGCCGGAGGTGAATGGTGTAAGTTGCCGGTCCTTACCTCGCGGTGTGAGATGGAATGCGGGACTCCGATCCACCAGCAACCACGCCACTTTCAAGATCAAAAACCTAGGGTTCCACCGGAGAGAGTCGCCGGTCCGCCAAACCTAGGGTTCCGCCGTTACACCCAAAAGCTCCCCGCCCTTCTTGTCAGTAACAACGCCTTTTTATTGAATTTAATTGGACAAATCATGAAGCTTTGGGAATGGACAAGAACTAGGGGTGGCAATTCTTGACCCGACCCGCCAACCCGACCCGAACCCGGGTGGCAATTCTTGACCCGACCCGCCAACCCGACCCGAACCCGACCCGAAGTGAGCGGGTTTGGGTTTGCTCTAAATGGGTTCGGGTCATAAACGGGTCGACCCGATTGACCCGTTTATTTAATGGGTCGGGTTCGGGTTTGTCCTTACAACCTGATTGACCCAACTTGACCCGTTTACCAAATGGGTCGTGTCAACCCGACCCGACCCGACCCGAGCCAACCCGAACCGACCTGACCCAACTTGAACCAAACCGATCCAACCCGGCCCAATCCCACCCGTCTTGACCCAACCCGACAGGTTTACATAGGTTCTGTTGACCCAACCCAAGCCAACACGACCCGACCTGTTTAGTAAACGGGTTAAACGGGTCGGGTCGGGTCAACCTGTTCTTAGGCGGGTCGGGTTCGGGTTTAAGTTTTTGACCCGTTTATTAAACGGGTCGGGTTCGGGTTTAAGTTTTTGACCCGTTTATTAAACGGGTCGGGTTCGGGTTGGATGTTTTGCCCTTATACCTATGTCTCAACCCGACCCGAACCCGACCCGACCCATTGCCACCCCTAACAAGAACTATCAACATCAGACAAGAAGGGAGCAAACCCACACGCTTTTTGAGAAAAGAGTTGGAATCTTCGACCACGTGTCACTAACAGCAACATAGCAGTTGTAGCAAAGCGCAAACAGGTGAACCGCACTCAGTCCGACGGCTGCGATGCCGTTATTGCCACATAGGTTGCTGGAACCACCCCCCCTTTTTTTTTTGCCAGAAATGCAATTTGAACATACAATCGGACATAAACAGACATAATGCCGACATGGGGGACATCAGCCAGTGCTCAGTGCAATGGCTATTGGCTGATGCACTAAGCAAGGCAAGTTTGGATCAGATTTGGTGCCAGGTATTGGATTCACCAATGGATTCCCTCACAGGATGACGATGGCTGTTTAGCTCGCGGAATTAGCCCCAGGCTCCTGGAACTCCAGTGGAACTAGCCCCAGGTCCCATTCCGGCAGCAAATAATATAGACGTTTGGGGGGGGGGGGGGGGGGGGGGGGGATTGGGGGATTCGATACAAAATTGTCATCACTCGCATTCCCCTTTCCTATTTCGCAAACCGAACAGGCCAGTCTGTCCCTCAACATTGACTGTAAATTCGCCATAAAAGCGCAACAGCACAGGCACGCCCGAGGATCAACAAGAGTGACCATACAAATCAGAAAAAGTATACTAACTGAAAATCACAAGCAACCCAACTTGGGCAAATAGATCGAGCACTGATCTGATATTACAATATCCACAACCTGGGGGGGGGGGGGATAAAAAGAAGAAACTGCCATAATTGTGCAAATAACTAATAAAATAAAACAAAAGAAGCCTCACCAAACTATACAACCAAACAAGCAAGGCCTTGGTAGAGGCCCCCCAAAAGTTGGCCACCTTCAGCATCTCTTCCTCTAATCCATAACAGCGAGTTAAATAAGATGCAGACCGACCTTTCTCTCCGATTTGCTTACTCGAACTCTGTCGATCGGAGGGTTGTAGGTGCTGGTTCTAATCTTCAAATCAATACGAAGAAGACAGGTGAGAGAGAGAGAGAGAGAGAGAGAGAGAGAGAGAGAGAGAGAGAGAGAGAGAGAGAGAGTACTGAGAATTCCTTGCTGATCCGTATAACTTCTTGTCATTGAACATTGCGGTTCAAACCGCTCCGCGGCACATTTCTGCCCATATAAAGACGCCTTTAGTTTCACAGCAGGGTATTCAAGTAAAACACAATACTTTAGTTGAATAAGCTCGGGAAAACAGCACTATTTTTGGTAGCTTGAGCTGTAAACCCGTCTTGGGGGGTATAATGACTCCTGTTTTTAAAGAAAATGATCAACTGTCTTTTTTAATAATGCTGCAGACGAACATATTCAAAATGCATTCAAGCATTTAGGGAAAAGGCTATATAACCCTGAACAGGACATATGCAAGACCAACACTGATTCAAGGACAATTACGGAGACAACCTCTGATACCGCTTTGATCCCCAGGAGCAGATAGGACTAGAGGGATTAGAGTTTTACCGGAATTAGGACTGTTTCAGCCTGAAGACACTGCAGAACCTAAGAGTCAAATAAAAAAATGGGAAGTGGTAGTAAAACAAAAACCATAGCCAGGAAGGTGGGTTTCTCTAAATTTTTCCAAAAAAGGGTTTAGGGTTTTGCGAGGGTAGCCTTCAATACAGATCTCCAGAATCCCAGTATGGCCCAAATCCCTCATCACCTCCCACAAGCAACTATTGTATCTGAACCCACTTGTTACTCAAGGCTCGAAAGCCCTCAGGTAACTTCAACAGTTCCCAAGTCGGGTTCTGGTCAAGTGAGTTCGTCTCCTCATCCATATTTTGCTCCCATTGTTCCATGGGTTGGTCTTGCAATGCTTTCTCATAGCATTCAGGCTTGTCGTCGTCTGATAGTAGTAAATAACCGAGAGATGATGCATAACGTTGAGGGGTCTGACCCCGTGTACTCCGAGTCAATCTTCTCGGTTGTAGTGGGGTAGCTGGTTCCTTTGCACGTGCTTCTTCTTCTTCTTGAGTTTCCCGAGGCTTCTAAGAGGTGCTCGTGGAATCTTTTCAAGTTCCACGAATTCTAGGTTCTCTGGGTTTTCATCTTCCTCTAAAGTCTCGTCATGCATCTTCTCGTTGAACTACTACAGTACTCCCCACCGTTGTCTAATCGTAAACACTTGATCTTCAAGCCAGTCTCGTTCTCCACCATCGCCTACCACTTCTTGAACTTGTCGAAGACATCCGATTTTTGCTTCAAGAAGTAGACTCACACCTCCTAGTCATCATTAATAAATGTGACATAATATTGTGATCCACAAAATGAGGGTACTTAGGTCGGTCCCCACATTTCCGTGTGCACCAACTCAAGCTTAACCGGTTTTGGAGGTCATCCGAGCATATTGAAACTAACTCTGAGTTGCTTCCTGAAGTCGTAATTCTCGCAGAAATCCAACTCCAAATGCTTCAGTTCATGCAGCTTGCCTCTAGAGAACATAGACTGCATGCCCTTCTCACTCATCTTCCGGAGTCTACAATGCCATAGGTTTGCGTTCTGACTCGCCGAAATAACTGCAATGGAATTAGTCGTGTCTTATAGTCTTAGTGATGTACAGTGTTATGTCCTTCCTGTCGTGTACAATCACCATAGCACCCAGAGGTACCTTCCAGGTGTCACCGTGTCGCCTTCGAAAGTGGTTCTGTATCCCGAATATGCAAATTGACCAGCAGAGATCATATTTCACTTTAACTGAGGGGCGTGCTGGACAACCTTCAACTTCAAGCTTGTCCCATTGGACAACTTTACAACCACACTGCCCTTGCCAGATATGCTACACAACTCATCGCCTAGATATACTTTACCAAGGTTTCCTCGCACATAGCCCCCTCCAGGATCTCCTTTTGGCTGATAGCATGGAACGATGTTTCTGAGTCTATCACCCAAGACTCGTCATTTATGTACAAAGAAAGAATTAGGACATCTGAGAAGAGTAGTTGCCATCAATGAGATTTTACCGAATCTTTTCCACTTCCCTGACTCGAGTCTTCTTTGGATTGCCGAGGAGATTTGTAATGCCCCTTCTTACCGTAAATCCAACAGTTGTCAATGGTCTTGCCACGTGCACCCTTAGACTTGCTTCTGGACTTTGATCTGCTAAAGGATATGTCCATTTTCTTCTTCGATATTCCCCTATCAACATTCAATACGCTTCCCGAAGACTCGGCGGAGGCACCCAATGATTTCCTTCGAACTTCCTTGCTTCAAAGCAAGCTAACCACCTCATCAAACTTCAATTTCCTCGTGCCCGAGGAATTGTTCACCATCATCACCAAACCCTTCTAACTATCTGGCATTCCCAAGATAATTAATAATAACATGATCTCGTCATCGAAGCTAATTCCCATCGACTTCAGTCGTGTGGTAATGGTGTTAAAACTCGTTGAGATATTGCGCTATACTTCCGCCTTCCGTCATCATCATATTGAATAGCATATTCATGAGAAACACTTTGTTTGAGGTGGAGGGTTTCTCGTAGACTTTCAACAGAGATGCCATCAAATCTCCATCGTCTTTTCGTTCTTAATGTTGAACGCAACCTAAGATGATAGTGAGAGCCGAATTACGCCGAGTGCCTTCTTGTCGAGGACTCCCCCGTTCATTGTCGGTCATGCTTTCTGGTTTTGGTTTTTTTCCAATAAGGAGATAGATCCTTCTGATACAAGTAGTCCTTATCTGCATCTTTCAGAATCCGAAGTTTGTGTCGTTGAACTTCTCGATCATCAGTTTTCCTACTTCTGCCATGGCTTTTCCAAAAAAATGAAATCTGAGTGCACTGATACCAGTTGTTGGTGATCAAGCAACAAACTAGCATAGCGAAACACCATATCACTAGATGTCACGTGGTAGTGGCGAGCCCAATGGAAAGACGATCCAACAACGAAATCACCCAAAAAACTAAATACCCAATTCCGGAAGCCCCAGAACACAAATCTAAGAGCAAGCAACACAAATGCAAAACAAAAAAGGCAAGTAGAAAAAGGACAGGATTTACAGAGGTTCAACAAGATGCCAACGTCCTCTCTCCACCACATTGATTCATTATCTTCAACAAACTGGAGCAAACAACTCAATCACAAGAAAGTCTCACCTCACCCGAGCTTTCACGAGAACAAGCGCGATCGACAAACAATTCCTCCCTCCTCACGTTCGGGAGCAAACCCTAGTATCTCTAGCCTCAAAAGCCTCTCAAAGATGTTAGGTTAAGATTAAAATAGAGCACTCAAATTGGTATATAAAGGAAACCTTAAACCGAGCGTGCAATACAGGTACGCATCCCTGATTTTGCCCGGACGCTCGATCCTAGATATTGGCCCTCGGCTCCAGGTCGGGTTCGCCTGAGCGCGCCCTATACGGTGCCCGAGCACCCAACCATTCCAAGAATGCCCTATCTAAACTTCCGGACGCCACTAGGATTCAGGATCCACCTTTCAACACTTCTTTCTCGACGCAAGTAAGAACATTGATCCTTTTGTGAGTTTCCACAAGTCGCTAGAGAAGTCACGAACCCAAAGCTAGCAAGTTGTCCAACTGAGATCATGTTTCTCTTCAAGCTGGGGACATGTCTGACATCTTTCAATGCCCATAATGAACTGCTTGGAAATTGATACGAGCACCTCCCTTACCCACGATATTGCAGAATTCACAATTACCTAAATAAACATTTCTAAAATCACCACAAACATAGTTCTTGATGATCTTTTTTTTTGCAGTAGCATGGAAAAAGCCATCCAAATCTATTATCCAAGATTCGGTATGATTGTCAAGAGATGAAATTAGAGCACCTCAATTGCTCTTGATTTTTATTCCCTTTCATTTCTGGCTCTTTACAGTCTGTTGAGAATAGTCCCACATTGGTCAAGAGGTAAATTCCATGCCTATATATTGTTGCCTCTCCCTCTCATTACCGGTTTTGAGGGAGCACGAGGATCGTAACATGCTATCAGAGTTAGGTCCCACCCGTCTCTCCTCTATGTGGTCCCGTCGCACACTACTCTCTCCGATCGAGAAGCGGACGGATGTTGAGAATAGTCTAACATCGGTTAAGGGGTAGGAGTTCCACGTCTTTATATATTGTTGCCCCCTCCCACTCATTACCGGTTTTGAGGGGGCACGGGAATCGTAACACAACCAATTTGCATATGCTCCCAGTTCTAGTATTTGCATTTGTTCTTCCAAGTTTCGATTTGACTCTTCTGGATTTTGATCTACCACGATTTGAAGTACTTTCAGAAGGTTGTCCTCTGCTTTCTACATTTAGAGCGGATATCGATATTGTTGCCTCATCGAACGATTTTTTGTGGGGATCCTCTTTTGTATGAAGCCAACAACATCATCAAATTTTAGCTCCCCCGATCATGAGGAGTTGCTTACCTCCATACCAGACAATCCCAACTATCTGGTAAACTTTATAAGAGTAGGAGCCCTGATTTTATCTTCAAAATTGATATCAATGGTTTCCAATTGACATGTAATTGTGTCATAATCATTGAGATACTCAGGGATGTTTCCTCTGTCACTCGTCTTTATGTTGAACAATATCTTCATCAGGAAAGCTTTAACTGAGGCAGAGGGATTTTCATACATCTTTGATAGGGCTTTCATCGGATTCACAATCGTCTTCTCCTTGGAGATATTGAAGGCTCTAGATGTGGCAAGGGATAGTCGCCCTGTACCTAGGGATTTCCTGTCAAGTATCTACCAATCTTCGTCGAACATTCTAGTTTCTTCGATTTTCCTCCAAGAGGGAGATAGAAATCCTTCTGATAAAGGTAATCTTCTATCTGCATCATCCAGAACCTGAATCTCGTGCCATTGAACTTCTCGATTTTGATCTTTCCTTCCTCCGCCATAGCTCCCACTTGAACCCGTATCTTTGATACCAGTTTATTAAGAAAAGACGAAACAACAAGATGCCATAACCCAACAAGAAAAGACACGAAAGTTTAACGAGGTTCGGCTATGTTCCTACGTCCTCCCTTCACGGCCAAATTACTATGCTTCGAGGTGAAAAAAGAGAGACGATATAAAGATTTTTGGGCCTGGTACCTAACCATCTATATATACCCAAACACTTAGGTTTACATACAACTAAAAAAAAACAAAAAATATCCCAAAAGTTGTACAGACGCCAGTACCCCGAGAGGAAGCCTTCAACACGTCGAGGGACTGCATTCCCAATCTTCTAACCAAACCACCATGCTCCATCCAATATAATACCCATCCCCAATATTGCGTGTACATGTACTTGTGTATTGTGTCAGCCCATGTGTTCCCGCATCACCAATAATGCATTGCTTGCATGTGTGTTGCCATTATCATACTTGCCATAAGCGCCCCTTCCCCTACATTTGTCCTTGAGCTCGTTACATTTATTAAGGCTATGCAGAATTCCAACATTATGTAGTTGTACGTTATTCTCCATTTTTATCAACCTATCGTGCAATTATTATAGTACCTTTGGACACGACTCTTGGTGCTTCTTGGGTGGTATCGTGCAGACCACACCACTTTGCTAGACTTCTTGCAAACACTTTTATGACACATATCACTGGCTACCTACTATTTCTAGTGCTTGTGAGCTATCGTGACCTTTTACATGGCTATTAGTGCTTCAAGGATCTATACATCACTAGCTCTTGCTTCTTCAGGTAGCATATCAGTGAAGTTAGTTACTAGCCTTCTAGACAATATAGACATGTCCAGTAGTAGTTTTTTTAATGTTATGGGAATTGGTCTTTTGTGTGATTATAATGCAACTCTGTTTTACTTCCTCACGGACCTCACCTAGTTACTGTTATTCATGTCCATTTGCATGCAACTGCCAAGCAATGAAGCAATGTAACCACCAATAGTATCACTTATTATTTGTCAAGATTGGATAGTGTTTGCCTATTGTGGTGTTAAGATAGGTTGTGTTCTTGAGGTCAAATGATAATTTAGGTCCAGGGTTCAGGTTTCTCAAGTGTGGATTAGTTAATAACTATGGGAAACAATTAGTTATACAGATCGGGAAGAGTAGTTACTCTATCCATAGAAGCACAAAGTTAATTTTTTCAGTTTTTGCTTTCTTTTTTTTGCGGATTTATGACTTCTAATAATTTTCATTAGTTCAACAAAAAAAAATCATTGGGTGTTTCATATGACCGACACAGCCGAGCCTAAAATGACAAACCGAAAGGCCAAAATTTTCAAGATTTCGGTTTAATTTTTGACTCGGACCATAACCAAAACCTAAATCCTGGCCTTGAAAATGGGAGTGTAACTTTGACATTGGCAGCCCGACTGAAGTTTCAAGTTTTGACACCCTTACAGCTTCAAACCTCTCTCCATGGTCGTTGCTACTCTTTCATTTGTTGAGACTTAAGATCGACAGACATCAGTTGCTAGTAGTTATAGATATATGGATCAAAACACGTTTGACCCAAACAATGTTGTTTCAGTTGAAATTTACTATCAAACAATTATCACTAATTTCGGGTCACCATTCCTACCAAGGAGTCGGACAATTTCGACAGAAATAGCTTAAGTAAAATTTTAAACAACGGTCATGACCAAAACTAAAATAACTAAACAAATTAAAAGCTTGAATCATCTACAGCAATGTACACCAACACCACCATAGAAGAACCTAACAAAGTTTTATTTGGGCACCAATCAAATAAAACAATGCTACCAATTTAGTTTCTTTCGAAAACCTAATTCCAGCACCCTCACAGCTTAGATCCAGCCCCGATACCAAAATATTTGTCTCATCTAATCTCTCTAACTACAAGACATCAAATAACTAAAAAGATAATGAGCTCGAAAGGTACATTGACTATAGTCAGGGGCGGACCTACGTTGGGGCGAGGGGGGGCTCTGACTTTTGAGAAAAAAAAAAAAACCGGATCTAATTCTCCCGAGCGTCCCGCGTCCGCGTACCTCTGCCCGGGTATATAAAACCCTCGCCCCGACCATCAGCCCCCCTACCCCGTTTCAGTTCGAAGAAAAAAAAAACCCTAACGGCGGGCCAGGGACAGAAGCCTCTCCCTCGGACCTCGGTAGGCTCGGTGGCTGATCTGATCTCGGTGGCCGACGGCGGGATCCCCTCTCGGCGGCCGGTGGCAGGATCCCCTCTCCCTCGGTGGCCCGGTGGTAGGTCCGCCCCTGCCTCTTCTCCCTCGGTGGGCCTGTGGGCGCTGATCCGATCTTGGCGGCCGGCGGCGCCGGCGGGCTCCACTCTTCTCCCTCGGTGGACCGGTGGTTGATCCATCTTGCGATTCGCGTCGTCCCCGCCTCCCAGCCTCCCAGGTCCGCTCGCCGCTCGCCGCTCGGTGCTCTCACCACCAGTCGGCACTCGGCAGTCACCACCCAGGTCCACCCTCCCGGCTCCCTCGAACCCATCTCTGATCACTCTCTCTCTCTCTGCAGATTTATTTAGCCTTGAATTAGACATTTAGACTTTACCTCCCAAAACTAACTGTTCCCTCAACTCACACCCCAAAACTTTATTTCTTTTCCGTCAGCCCACCCTTTCTCTTAGATGGTGTGAGCTGACGGAATAGTTAGTTTTGGCCCCTTTAGGGGCTAAAGTCTAATTAATGACAACATGGGAGTAAAGTAAAATTCAAGGCAAAATTTGGGGGGCATAGTCAAAATAATCCATTTTTTCTTATCTTGGTTCAGAACTTCAAATTGTTCAGTTCTCAAAAGATTTTTTTTTTTTCTTTGATACAAATTGATATAAATTGTTCACTTCATCACTTGTTTTTTTTTTTCTTTGGTACAAATTGTTCTCAATAGAAAAAAAATGTTCACTTGTTCACAAATCACAATACAAATTGATAAAGAAAAAAGAGAAAATTGTGATTAGGGCTGGCAATTTCGGACCCGACACGGCAGACCCGAAACGAAGTTAGCGGGTCTGGGACCCTGGGTCAGGGCTAAACGAGTTCGGATCGTAAACGGGTCGACACGATAGACCCGTTTAATAAATGGGTCGGGTCCAGGTTCAGGGTTTGGACACGGTAGACCCGGGAAGACCCGTTTAGTATTCAACGGGTCGGGTCGGATCTACCCGCAATCTGATACTATAATATATAATACCAGCGGGTCTTTCGGGTCAGGTCGGGTCGAGTTGGATTGGGTCTGATCGGGTCTTGAAGTTTATATTACTTTAAACTGTTTATGCCTTCCCTGAGGAAAAATTCTGGGTCCGCCACTGACTATAGTTGTAAATAAATGTCTGCTAAAACATTGTTTGAACATAACCATGGAGTGCAAAAAGGTGCTAGAAGTACATTTTATTTTCACATTATAAGGTTTCAAATAGAATGACTCAGAAGAGAGATCATTGAAAGAATAATATGATAAAAGAAGGAACGGTAAGCATGAACTAGATGGAGATACGAGAAATATTAGCTTTACTTGAAAAGCATTGGCAGTAAAGTGAAGAAAAATTTTAACAATCCAAAGTAAAAGACGAGATCATGGATCAATTGGAAATAGTAAAGGGAACAAAAGCAAACCTATAGTGTCTATTTTCTAGATGGCAAAAAAAAGAGCTTACTCTTTGAACAAAAATATCAGTGGCCAAACAAAAGTTAGGAGTTGGCCAGAAGAGTATGGATAAATTAAGGATAGAAGTATAACAGAGTCTAACAAGTTGAGGACCCATAAAATATATGCCGGAACATGTTGGGCAAATACCATGATAGATATTGGGAAAAATGACCCTGTGACTTTGAAAAACTACAAGATCAAAAGTTGATGCAACTTAAAACAAGTTTTCACGTAATGAACATCGCATGCAGCTAATTTTATTTTATTTTTTTTGCTGGACCGGCCAGGCGGTCATACTGGTCATTAGAGCAAGGGCTCAAAGAGGTCCAGAGACCGAAACGGGGGAGGCAGCACCTACTATTTATTAATTCCATAATCCCGTGAAAATGACATCAACAGCCAGAATTCACACACGCAAACAAGGCACAACAGCCTTGAGGGATGTTCACTCCACGGTGTCCATACCGGGACTCAAACAAAGAACTTCCCCAACAAGGGAGAGAGAAAGTACCACCAGCCACCAGGCCAAGAGACCGTTGAAGTTGATGCAACTAAAACAAGTTTCTAGTAACAAACACAACATATAGTTAAGTTGTCAAAATGAATTCAATGATAAAAAATCTAAGCCTACTATCAACTTCTGCAAAAACTAATTTGCAATCAGCAATCAACTGCATTGCATGAAGAGAAAATATGTCAAATTTAGTCTACAGTTGCATCTCTCATTTGTCCTAAATAAAATATCGACTAAGTGCATGTGTTATCCATTTCTATCGATCACTAAGTACGTTGTGTGAAAAATAAAGGTCCATGCTATTGTTACACCAGTACTGGACCTCTAGTTAAACCTCAAAAGTCGGATAAGGTTCAAGTCTTTTTTGAATAGCATAACTCCACCATTCTGGTGAAAAGTAGTCTCAGAGATGTACAATAATATACAAGTAGAAGTTCCATACAGTTTATATTTGTCCAGAAAAAAAAAATTTAATGATGTAACTTGCAGCAAACCATCAATGAAGATTACCTAGGCCATCAATACAATATTTAGTGTACCAAAACCTTAATTCAACAAAATATTATTAGCACCTCTTTTGTCAGGATAATATACTAGTACTGCCAAAGGATTATCAAATATACCTCCCAGAAAGCAGCTGAGAAGTATTTACAGGGACCTTGGTACTTCCAAGCCGCTTAGCCCTGTTGTCTTGCTCCTTCTCCACCCGCATAGAAGCTACTTCCTTCTCCATGGCAGCTACTTCCCTTCTCATTTTTTTGGCCTCCACTTCCATTGCTTTGGTCAATGTATCAACTTTCTTTGCCAACATCTGCATATCAAAGGAAACAAGAAGTTGATAGATTTTGGAAAAAGGTCATGGCGATTGGATGCTGGAATGCCAGGATGGAGGCTACCTCAATTGCATCATCCTTGTCTTTCAGGCTTTGATCTTTCTCGAGGCACGCTTTCCTAAGAGTAATCACCTCCCTTTGCAATATGTCGTATAGCAATCCAGAGACACTATCATCTGAATCACCATTGGCGGGCTCATTAGGTTTCTCATCTGGATTTCCCTTCCAACTGATATGTGTCACAGTTTCTCTACTTTCATCGGAGGATTTGTTCAGTGCATGGACTGTTCCATTTGAAATGATTTTACCCCGATCTAATGACCTAGTGCCACCATCAAATGACTTTGAAGTCCATTTTGCATGTTTCAGTACCGTACTGGTACTACTAGAAAGAGAGGAGGATCTCAACTGAAAAGACGGTGATCTCTTATACAGAAGGCCATTCGGGGACAATTTTGAAACATTCTCAGCACCACCCAATGACTGGCGACGCAAAGGGCTATTGCTTACAATTTTACCATCTACATTGGTGCGGCTGGAACCATTCGAGGACATTCTCAGTCCATCTTCTAATACTTTGAGACGCAATAGATACTTCTCCTGATAAAGGACAAGCATATAATTTATCGTCTCTATAGTTAAAGTAATAACCGATTCTTTTATAAGCCAAGAGACTATGAAGGTACAAAAAAAGATTCTGCAGGTATCGTAGCAAAGTTTTACTTTTAGTTGAGCTTCAGATCTTGCAGTTCGTTCAGCTACAGTTAACTTATCTCGAAGCTGCTGCATATCTCCCTGTATCAATGGTTTTGGATAAAACAGGTATACTATTAGCAAGACTAATTTGGGCGATACTTGCTACCTAAAATTAATTTAAAACAAAAGGAACTCAAATTTTATCACTGCTTGAATGAAATATCCCATGATATGAAGCAATACATTATGGCATTATTGCTTACCTGCATGAACCTTCGCTCTTCAAGCCACTGTCTAACAGGCATTACTTTGTCATTGGCATCCTTCCATTCATTTGCCACTACGACTGCAACCCTGTTAGCCGAAACTTTTGCACGGGCTAGTTCCCTATCAAGGGTTTTTTTCTCATCCTACAAAAATTAATTAAGTAATTAGGGATAGTCAGAAAGAACGCTGTATGGAGCTCTGAGAGTTATCCAAATACAAAAATGATTAGTTCAAGATACACCTCCTCAGACAATTTATGCAAAAGGAAAATGGGATTTACATTCATCTCCTGTACTTTTCGCTGGTAGTCCCTCACTGCATTTGCAGCTGCACCACCAGAAAGAACAGCCTCTTCTAGCTCTCGCACGGTCTGACTGAGCTTTTCAACCTCTGCAACCTTTTGGCGGAGCATTTTGTCTAAGATCTTGTTTTCTTCCTACAAATAAAGATGAGCAAGCAGAAGAAAGACCTTGTCATAAATTTATAATCAGAAGGCCATCTATTCTTCCAAGATCTTGAAGATGAAAATGTCCCTAGATACCTGGCAAATCTCAATCTGTTTCATTAACTCCTGGTTCTTGTTTTGCAGATCGTCGACCATAGAAGCCTTTGCCAAAGCAATTTGGACAGTCCTTTCAGCCTCCAGTAATGCTGCCTCCTTTGACTTGGTAAGACGATCCAATGCCCTGTTGTCATCTAGTAGCTTTGCAATCTGCAATAATTTGTTGCATGGGACTATCAGAACAATGGTAAATTATTCTCAGAGCTCTCAATGTGCCAGCTAAAAATGATCCTTACACCACTACAAGAGATCAACCAATAGATGGCTAACTGCTGGCATGACTTAACAATCATGGGTATGTAGGATAGCAACGAGTATAGCGCGTGGGCTTTTATTTTTAGAATGAAAGTCATATTTGGAAATTTCAGTGGCATTAACATGTTTAGAAAGTTGGATTCACGATTGATCAGCGAAGCGTCAGAAAATATTCAAATTAGATTAAGAACAACAAGGGAAAAAGAAAAACCAGAGGAACACATATAGGAAGTGTTGGATACCCTCACACCCCAAAACCCGGGTCGTAAGGGGAGGTCCACAGAGGGTATATGAAGCTGGTGATGGGTGCCTCCCTCACGGATGTGGGACTATCTGTCAACACTCCCCCTCACGCAGAGCACGTGTGGCAAGACACGATCGGTTGGGAGCACCCGGAGCAGGAGACAGTGAACCCAACTCTTAAACCATATTAGATACCCTCACACCCCAAAACCTAGGTCGTAAGAGGAGGTCCACAGAGGGTATACGAAGCGGGTGATGGGTGCCTCCCTCACCGATGTGGGACTATCCGTCAACAGGAAGCATAAAATTTGCTAGGAAAAAACACAACAGAAGTAAATAGTAAATATGGATCCTTGGAGACGAATGAAATTTAGAATGCTCTTGCAAACAATTAATAAGTCATTCACATAATCACTTAGATATAAAGCATATATTCCAGATATTCATGAAACTCAGAATTTAGCCACAATAAGAATGCAAGCAATAAGCATAATGTGAAAATCTTGTTGACCTATAATATCATGATGCTTCAGACATTGGGAACAGGAATGTGGCACAAAATACCTCCTGTCGAGCGAGCTTAAGTTCTGCCTCAAGCGGTGCAAGGATGGCTTCAATTGGGGGCATGTCATCATCCTTTTGACCAGCATGAACTCTTCTAAGTGTAGCTTCTGCAGCAAACTGGGCAGCCATGGATGCTTTCTTCTCATCATTAATCTTCTTGATTTCAAGATTCTGCAAAAAGAGGGCAACACTGAGCACAGCTTCGGTGTGGATGAGAAAGTAAGGGTGAACAGTACATAAGGTAGTTATGCCTTACTTTGCTTTCTAGGAGAGATTCAGTTAACTTGAGCTTCTCATCAACTTTCTCCAATTCTTCCGTAAGCTGCAATGAAGAGATACAATCACAATTCATCTCATAATAAATTGTGTTTTTGGAATACAACAATGAGCCAAATCAAAGTCCCAAACACCTGGGCTCCGTTTGGTTCGAAGTATCCTGTGCAGTAAGTCGCTTTGAGGTAAGTATTCAGAATACCGTGTATGACATACCACATTCGTTTTGCAGTATCCGGTGCAGTAAGTCGATTTGGTGTCTTTGGGATACCTCATAACTGAAGCAACTTAATACAGCAAAATGCGCGGAAAGGCAAATACCTCGTAACCATAAGACCTCTCAGGATACTTCGAACCAAACTGAGCCCAGATTTCACAGAGATGCTGAATGCAAAAGAGTTTTTTTTTTTTATGGACTTGCAAAAGTTGCTCCCATAAACTTTGTAATTAGTGGAATAAATGAAAAAAACAAGGGTTTACAGCGATCAGATTCTTCTTAAAATAGAAAGAACAAGAAGTTTGAGATCCAATTACACCGGATTGATCTACACCCATATACCTAAACTAACAAAGAACAACATAGTGGAAATTTTGATCAGATTTTAACTGCATTGTAAACCAATTGCAAATCATCAAATCATAATCAAGGAAGCCATGGATTGCAGAACAATACAGACTCTGCACTGCTCTCATTGGGAGCTATGGTCCCCATGAGGAAGACAAACGAATCACAAAATCTTACCGATGGAAATATCAGCCGAAACAATGCAAATTGTCAGTAGAAATTTTCTCAAATTAAAACAAAAACAACACATTTATGATTAAGAAATAGAGAAATCAAAAGGCACACCAATCAAGTTTTCATATAATGTTCCGGAAAAAAAAAGGGGGGGGAGGGAACCCGTTAATTAATGAGGCTGTGATAAAAATAGGAAAAGGCTAAGAAACCCTACAAAATCCCAAGAACTGACCTCTTCGACTGCTTTCTCTCTTGCGCGCTCCGACAACCTCAGCGCCTTGATCTCCGTGTGTGCCTCCCCCAATTCCCGATCCTTATCTGGAGAAGAAAAGCATCCGAGCATTTCAATGCCGCAAAAATCAACAGATTTCGAAAGAGAGCAGAGCAATAAATAAGCAAAGACGAGCAGATCGAACCACATTCCGACCTCTGACTTCATTCTCGAGCCGATTCAGCTCAACCTTGACCGGATCGGATCCGTGCAGCAGGTTCATGAAGTCCTCGGCCTCCAAGCTCTTCCTGATCGACGCCCTCCGCCGGGAAGCCCCCGTCGACCTTCCCTCCCCCTTAAACGATCCCGACACCGTCAGCGGCGGCGCCGCCTCCACAACGCCCTCCCCTCCGTCGCCGCACGGATCCGCCATCTCGGATCTGGTGCCCTCTAGCTCACATCAAGCAGAAAGTGTGATGCGAGAAACCTAGATTCCGTCTCACTTCCCGATGGAAGGGCTAGGGTTTCATCCTTCCGGATTCCAGGCCTTCGATACCTAGATTAACAGGGACTGGAGCAGAAGAAGGAAAAGAGAAAACCCTAAAATTTCCTTCGATTCTCGCTGTCGCGTCTTCCCTCTCTTCAAATCTAGAGAGAGAGAGAGAGAGAGAGAGGGGAAGAAGCGAGATATGTACAGTGCGGCAAGTGGGGAAAAGGGCGGTCTTCTATATTCCTTCTGGGGATTTTTTTAAAACTGTTGAAGCTGAGAAGCTTTGCTGGTAAGAGACTGCTGAGGCTGAGATCCGATCACCGCCAGTGCCGGTGACGGTACCCCTCCCGCTCGTTGCGCCACGTAAGCAACGACGGTCGGCTTTACTACCGCTGGCTGGGTGGTGGAGAAAAAAAAAAGGTTTGGGATCACTGTTACACCACGTCATCTCCTATCACAGTCCAATTAAAAACTCCTCCGTTACCAGTTACAACTCCTCGATCCGTCCGGGTTTCTCTCGTCAGCGTAGCTGATACACCGGAAAAGAGTCAAAAAGACTCAGCGTTGCGGTACAGCAGAATTACGGACCAGACGAATAAGAAGACGACACGTGCATGGTACTGGTGTGCCCGCATCAGGACAAATGAGACGATCTCGTTTCTTTTGTCTTGGAGCGCAATAGGCGGTAATGAACGGCTTAGGATCAATCCAACACCATCCACCAGATCATAAGTAACAGACCGTGTTCCCGTACTCTGAAGAGTAAAGACTCCATAGTGTGTCCCGTTCCGTGAGAAGGCGGGCTGATGCATCAACAGCCATCAGTCCGGGTTCACCTGTGGTGCTGTCTGCCATCCGACGGCTTTGATAGTGACGAGTCGGAAGCTTTGTAGTATCACTAGTAAATGTTCTTGTCTGTTGGCACTCGGACGGCCGCATTCCACAGTCAAGCTGTCTTCGAACTGTGATTCATTTGTCAAAGAAAATAAGAAAGAATTAACAATAAGTCCAACTTAGAGATCCTTTTTGAACAGCAATCCCGATCATCTTTTCATTTGAGCTGAAACCCCTATGAACAAAAATACCCCATATATCCCTTCAAATTTATACCTTCTGTCACTCATCAACCGTCGTTGTCACCACCGCCACTGTCGGACCTAATTAACCAAACCCCAGCCCGTCCCCGCCGGACCTAACCAAACCCCACCCCGCCCTCGCCGGACCTAACTGAACCCCCCCTGCCGCCCCCGTCGAACCTAATCGAACCTCCCCCCCCCTCCGCCGCTGCCACCAAACCTAACCGAACCCCAAGCCGTCGCCACTGCACCTAACCAAACCCCCATCTGTCGCCGCCGGACCTAACCAACCCCCCCCCCCCCCCCCCAATCTACAAGCCATGGGATGAACCCCCAGCAGTAGCCGCCTCCACCCCCGGAGCTCGCAATCACCCCCGCCCCCCGCCTGTGCGACCACCGTCCTAACTTGTGAGAGATGAAAGCAGAGGGTGGTCTCGGGATTAAAAAATAAGGGAAGGGTTTTTCCTAAATTTTGGAGTGGTTAGAGGGGCTGGAGCTTAAATGAAATGTTTTGGTGGATATATCCTAATGTGGGGTTAGTTAGAGGGGTCTTAGGCTAATAACCCCTAGAAAAAAAAGAGGTTAATCTTCTCAAAAAAATTACTAATTAACATCAAATGACCATTAAATACCACCGAATAAATATTTCTCATCTTTATAGTAGGTTTTTAATAGGATTTATGAGAGTCGTATTGACACACGGGAAAGAGGGATTTGTTTGAATTCTCTCTCTTCCTCTTTCTTTTTAGATCTTGATCGACGTCTAGATTTATCCCATGTCTTTTAGTCCTTGTCAGTTTGTGAACTGTTGAATGTTTTATAGATTTCTGAATGGTGCACCTTCATATTTGGAGAATGATTTTGTACACCCATCTGCAAGGTAGGTGACTATAACCTACCTCTGTAGACTATCAGATCTGCCAATAAAACAAGGGCCAAGTACGATGCACATGTCAATACTGCCCTCCTAAGTGCATCCAACGGCTCAGGACAGGACATAACGTTGAATTAGATTGGGTTATTTTTTGAGGGATTTAGTGAGAGGTCCCTCATAAAGAGATCGGTTAAGCTCAAGTCCCTTGAAATGTTGTCAACGGAATTGCCCTCCATAGCATTTCAAATTTTTTTTGAAATACCACATAACCAGTGAACCACCTCCCTTCCCCTACCACCACCACCGTCAGACCTAACCGAACCTCCCTCCCCCGCCGCTGGACCTAACCGAACCCCCCTCCTCCCCCCTCGGCGGACCTAACTGAACCCCCCTCCCCCCTGGGCGACTAGTGTTAGAATTGGTGACGTCTACAGCTCGTAAAAACCTATAGTTTAGCTATGTATGGTTGATAGTATAGGATTGCATATTGGTACGTACCTTAGTACGTGTTCTGATTACAGAACAGAGAGCCATGGCTATATGGTAATCCCCTTGATTGAGAGATTCAAGGGACTGGTCCTATATAACCTAAATACGTTCGCAGCTCTGATCAGGGTTGGTCGTCCTATCAGGATAAGCTGTTGGGATGACAGAGCGTGGGTGTCTCCACCACGGTCATTACCAGGCACAGTATCTGTGGCCGAACGGAACCAACACGATGCACGGATCGGTGAGTAGACACCGGTGCACTAAACCGTGTTTCTGCTTAGGGTAAAACGGTCCTAAACCCTGAGGAACCATGTCTGGTGGACTAACCAGTTGTGTGGTGCTTTGGCGCACTAATGTATGAGGATCCGGATACAGTGATCTAAAACCACGGTGTACTGGGTTACCCGGTTGGCGTTGCATCAGCGTGTCACTCCTGCAGGCTATCCACACCCCTAACAGGAGATGCGTTCCTTAGTCTGACCTACTTCGTATTAAATCCTGGCCAGGTGGTCATCATGTTGGGATTGATGTGTTCTAAGCTTGTAAAACTTTATGTTTTGGTCTAATAAAGATTGATAGTTATTATTATATGAGATGCATATAGGTGCGTAACATAGTTACGTGTTCTTTAGGGAACAGAGAGCCATGGTTATATGGTAGTCCACTGAGTTGAAGACTAAGTGGATTGGTCCCGTATAACCTAAATAAGTTCGCAGCTATGATCAGGTTGGTCGCCTCATCATGATAAGCTGTTGGCGATGACAGTTCATGGGATATCTTCACCATGGTCATCACCAGGCACAGTGTCTGTGGCTGAACGGAACTAACACGGTGTACAGATCAGTGAGCAGACACTGGTACACTAAGCCGTGTTTCTGCTTAGGGTAAAACGGTCCTAAACCCTGAGGAACCACGTCTGATGGACTAACCAGTTGCGTGGTGCTTTGGCGCACCAATGTGTGAGGATCCATATGCAGTGATCCAAAACCACGGTGTACTGGGTTACCCGGCTGGCGTTGCATTAGCGTGTCACTCCTGTAGGTCATCCACACCCCTGAAGGGAGGTGCGTTCCTTGGTGTGACTTACACTATACCAAACCCAGGCCTGGTGGTCATCAGTTTGACTGTTGACCGGGTTCGATTACTCGACGGGGTAATCAGAGGTACGATGTATAGGTCAACCTGGAAGGAACCATGTCATATGATCATTCGAGTCTGACGGTAGTCTTCACCGCTCGAAGTGAATCATGGCATCAAGTGGAGGGACAGCGGGTTTACCACAACTAAGCGGAGAGCAGGGGTATGATGGAGAACATAGTAAGTCTGGGTGAATTGGAGTGCAGCCTGCGTCGCACTCTGGGTGGCTACACAGGTTAACTCGAGCTCAGAGGATCGATGGTACACTCGGGTAGTGTGTCGATCGAGCTTGAGTTGGAAGCCATGAACCCCGGTCCCTGATGGTTCCACCTTATCAACATTATGTACGGTTCTTGAACCGTCTCCTCGGAACACCATAAGCATGAGGAAGAAAGAAGTATACGCTCCGTGTGTGCTTGGCACTAGAGCACGGTAGATGCGTAACTACATACGAGTACTAAGGGTTAAGCCCGAGACTAGTTCGGAGTTGTATGTAGTAATCCCTAGCCATAAGTGAACTTCGCTGCATAGGTACGATGCGTTTCAAGTTTTTTTTATGAAACCGTCATGTGCGCGCATGAATAGTATGTGCCGCCATCGGGGTTCTACGAGTAGATCATGCATAGTATATATTGTATATTCTATGAATTGTTCTTGCAAGGCACCGCTTCTAAATAAATCTGGATATGTGATTGCTTGCTACCGGGGGTCGGACCCCATGTTAGCAAATATGTCTAGATGTATTTTCTTCTATGTATGGATAGGTTTTAGAGCCATAGTCGGGCAATTGGTGGAAGTTGACCACCCTTGATTCCCAGGCTTTTTTACTAGGTTTGTTTTCCTTTTCGTTCTAGGGAATTGTGTACGAGCGAGCACTTGATTGAAGCGTACTAGAGCTTTTTCGGTTACAGATTGAAGAAGAGGACTTGCCGTGGAGATCCACCACCGGGAGGACGAGCGGAACCTTGGAGGACGATGGCGATCCGGCGAAGCATACAGGATGACGGCAAAGGGCAGAAAGCGTCAGAAGATCATATACAGAGGCTTGCACTGGATCGAGGAGCCTTGCGAAGGAGACAGAGAGCCTATGCTGTGCCAGTCAGGTTCAGGGGTCGGACCCTGAACTTGATTCAGTTGTGTGGTTGTTTCTTTCTACTGTTCTTTATATTTCTGTAGAGAACCCCGATGCGACAATATAATTATCTGTGTTAGAGGGATGCCTTTTCCCCTCGGGTCCTAGAGACTTTATTAGGATAGGATTCCACTAGTGACGCCTATTATTTAATTGACCCTTGATGATAGCAAGAATTCCTCACATTTGGTTATGCCACCATTAGGTCAACACCCGATTAGTCGGGTGTGCCTATTTGGCCAGCATCGAAACCTAGAATGAGTTGGAATTCTACTATGACATCATTCGTCAAATTTATAAGCAAGGCGCCATGGTAGTAGAAGACCTTTTCTGTCAGTCTGATCTTAGGCTAGGCTCCAGAGCATTAGTGTGATAGCTAGGTTTGCGGAGCATCGATATTCTTGGGATATGTAATGTGACCCTTGAGTGGAGAAATCCACTCGAGGCAGGGACTATGATATTCTGAGATCGATTAATGCTAGGCGAAAGGCTTGAAACGCTAGTGGGAGCACGGTATGACCAGGGTCTAGTGTATAGGTTGTTGTGACCTTAGTGTACACTCATACTTGCATTAAATAACCCTTAACTATAATAAGGGATGTGTAAGAGGACTCGTCGAGATCCTCTGGCCTCCACAACCAACTGCTCTGTGTCTGGGTAGAAGGGCGTAGCTCGACACCCCCTAGGGTGAGGGTTATATTTTTTCTATGCCAGATGACTTAGCAGTCTCCTTTGGGATATGGTGGTTACGGGGTGAGGAGAGAAGGGCTTTTCATCCCACCCCTAGTGGGGGCCGCATGAACTCCCGTGTCGTAACTACCTAGGCTTGTGGGTAAGCATCCGAAGTGGACGTGAGGTATTCGTTGCTCAGACAATGGGGATCACGTGGCACTGGCCAAAAGGACAACCATGGTCCATCAAAGCTCTTAGTTGGCAGATTTGGATAGGGTCAAGGAAAGGCCCGTGTAAGCGGATTGACGCTGCATGATGCCCCCTAGGGCAGGTATAGTCGATTCTGAAATTTATATACATGATTAATTAATCCATAGAGGTGTCTTCGCTGTGAGGGTAGCGCTGACATTTGGATATAATTAGCTTATTTTAAAAATCCATAAAATAAGTTTTCCTGCATTCATTTTCATTCAACTATATAGTTCCCCTATCCGCTATCCCATAAGAGAACCAGTTATCGGGTCTTTAACTAGGTAGAGCAGAAGCACTATCTTTAGCTTATGCCTAGGGTAGTAAACGTACATTAGCTTGCAATCTAAATATCTCTGTACTAGATCTAACGGGTCCAGATATCACTAGGGCACTAACTAGGGCATATGACGACTAGCAAGAGTCTGAGGAGATGTGCAAGTTCTGTGTCATAGCAAACTTGCGGACAACTCTTTAGAAGCGAGTCAGAGATATGCCGGGTCTTCTCTAATTAAGTTTTACTTGCATAAGATGTTTGGAAGGCGGAGTCGGTAGACTCATCGCCTTTCCACCAAGATACTTGTCGGTACCGAGATGTCTAAGGGAATGCTTGTTCGGGAACACATCTTTGAGTTCCAGATCGAACTAGATTCCAAAGACATGGTGCTGGATGACGAGGTGGTGGAAGACGTTTGTCTTGCATCCTTGTCTGGAACCTTCGAAGGCGTTATCAGAGACTTTAGCTTTAACAAGTTAGAGATAATAAACACAGAACTTCTAAGGAGATTTTCAAGAGACAAAGGATGGGATCAAGATTAAAGGCAATGCCTTTAGTGCTTAACCTAGGTCTTCTATAGAAGGACCAAAGGGAGTAACTTATCAGAGATTGAGAACTATTCTAGTGCAGAAACTGGTATTGACTCCTAAAGTTTGGTAACGCTAAGGACGGAAGTGTTTCCACTTTAGCGAGTATAGGGGGTATTTGAAGATTGAGTATGGCCTCAGGATGTTAGGAGTTGAGTTGCTATCTAGTAGCAGTTCTTATGCTTTTTGGAATGTAGACTTCGGGTCTACAGAGATTCAAGGAAAGCAGAAGGCTACTTTATAGTGAAGTAATCCTAACATAGGTACTGATGTCATAAGCTGCTGCGGAAGCTGTTAGATATGATTATCTTAGTTTTTTCGAAACACGGATTTTGTTTTTTAGAGATGTAGTTATGTTTCCTCTTTAGTAAATGAAATTTTTTAGTTTTAGACAGCACCGTAGGTGTGTATCTTAAACTAAATTGATAGCTTCATAGTTAGAGGAATAGATCAGAAAAATCTCTTTGTATTTAATCCTAATTCGGAAATAGATTTCATGACAGCTGCAGCGTCTAATTGAAATTCATCTAAATCATTCGGAGAAGCTATCCCATTTGTGACCTCTCTGATTTAGATATTTTGTCTTAGATAAATTCAGAAATAACAGAAGGTCGAGTTTCTGTTCACAGATTCATTGGAGATCCTTCTAATCTATGAATATAATCTGGAAGACAGAATAACTAAAAGGGCCACAAAGGTATTGGTGTTAGTTAATTTTGACGTCTATAGTTCCAAGAGCGTCCATACGATAGGAGTCTCTTCGATTTAATCGAAGAAACAAGAACCTATTAGTAGGGGTGGCAATGGGTCGGGTCGTGTCGTGTTCGTGTCGTGTCTAGTCGTGTTCGTGTCCAAAAACCTCAGACCCGGACCCGACCCGTTTAACTAATCGTATCTAGATCCTAAACCCATACCCGACCCGCTAATAAACGGGTAGACCCGATAAGACCCGCTAAGACCCGTTTATCACCCGAGACTATTCAGTTGACCCGATCCGACCCAATCCGACTCGACCCGACCTGACCCGAAAGACCCGCTGGTATTATATATTATAGTATCAAATTACGGGTAGACCCGACCCGACCCGACCCGACACGACCCGTTGAATACTAAACGGGTCTTCCCGGGTCTACCGTGTCCAGACCCTAAACCCGGACCCGACCCGTTTATTAAACGGGTCTACCGTGTCGACCCGTTTACGACCCGAACCCGTTTAGCCCTGACCCAGACCCGCTAACTTCATGTCGGGTCGTGTCGGGTCTGCCGTGTTGGGTCCGAAATTGCCAGCCTTACCTATTAGATGGGTTCCATAGGATCCTGAGAGAGCATGGGATTATCTCCCAATTAAATGCTCCAAGGATGACACGTCAGAATGAAGTCTCCGAGAGAAGGAATCGGACCCTGTTTGACATGGTCCGTAGTATGATGAATATTGTCAAGTGTACTACCCACCTTTTGGTGGGGTTGTACCTTAAAACAGTAGCTTATATCTAAAACTATCTCTCATCTAGATCAGTGCCTTAGACCTATAGAGAGCTATGGTCTAAGCGAAAGCTGACACTATAGAGTCTCGAGATATAAGGTTGTCCTGCACTTGTGCAAAAGGATAAGAGGGATGAGATGGAGATGTAGTTCCAGGTATATCTGTTTATAGGTTACTCTTAGGAGGCATAAGGTGGACTGTTCTATGATCTTGAGGTTTGGAAGGTAATCGTTTCTACGAACACCATCTACTTAGACCAAGATTATATTATAGACCATAAGTTTACCGGTAAGATAGTTCTGGGTGAACTACTGGGTATTGGTAGAGAGTACGCATCTGAAAACGTAGTGGGAGTAGATGATACAGAAACTAGTATACCAGGTACTGTAGAAACGATTCACTTTGTACCACCACCACTTCATCGTTGTGGGACCATCAGAGCTCCTGAAAGATACTATGGAGAAACTTCGAAAGTTAATCCAGAGTTTCAGGACGATGATCCCTAGAGCTACGAAGAAGTAGTGGGAGCTTCCTTTGTACCACCACCACCCTGTCATTGTGGGACCATCAGAGCTCCTAAAAGATACTATGGAGAAACTTCGATAGTTAATCCAGAGTTTCAGTAGGATGATCCCTAGAGCTACGAAGAAGTAGTGGGAGCTTCCGATAGCTCTGACTGACAAAAGACCATGGAGGCAAATTTGCATCAATGTCCCTTGGAACAATCTTGATACTTATAACACTATCACCCTTCAGGGTGTAAAAGGTGTATAAGAAGAGCACCCGATTAAGACTTAAATAGCTATATTAGTTACCAAAGGAGAAGGGATTGACTATGTCAAAACCATCTCACTGCTAGCTATGCCTAAGTCTATTTCGGATCCTCTTAATCCATCGCAGCCCATTATAGTTGGGAGATATGGTAGATGGATGTCAAGACAGTTATTTCCTAACGGGAATTTGGAAAGGACATATAGATGATGTAGCCCCAGACTTTATGTCAGTAGGTTAGGAAGATTTGGAATGCAAGTTGCAACGGTTCATTTATGGACTAATATAAGCATCCAGGATGGAATATCTATTTGATCAAGGGAATCCGCTCACACGGATTTGATCAGAATAAGGATAAACCCAGTTGGTACAAGAAAGGTGAAATAGCTACAAGGGTGTATTTAGTATTTTACGTTAACGATATTCTACTGATTGAAAATAACGTAGGAATATTGTTTACGGTAAAAGTTTCTAGTCATCACAATTCGATGTGAAAGACCCCAGTGAGACGAGTTATGCTCTAGGAATTAAGGTAACTCGAGATAAACAGAACAATGTTCTCTTGCTGTCACAGGCTACGCATGAAGATAAGATTCTAGCCATATTCATTTTACGAGATTAGATATCTATTGCGCAGCAGGATTCATGGGTCAGTTTCAGTCGAATCCGAGTCCAAATCACTGGACTAAAGTGAAGGGTATACTCAGAAATCCTCATTAAGTAAGGATTATGAGTTAGCTTACACTTCACAGGTCCTGATATCGATTGGACACATAGGATCTGACTTTGGTGTCAGATGTGTGTTCCAGAGAATTGATTTCAGGGATTATTTTTATCTTGGGATTAGAAGCGGTAGATGATAGAGTATGAAGCAAGTGCATCACAGACTCTACCACAGAGGCTTAGCACGTTATTGCGTGCGAGGTAGTATATCAGGTGGTAAGGCTTAGGAAGTTCTTAGAGAACTTGGGACGCGTACTAGAGGCTCAGTTATCTGTTGTTGCAACAGAAGAGCGGTAAGCAAGGTTCAAGGAGACTAGGCACCACCGTAAGGGGAAACCCATCAAGTACAAACTCTACTTGATCTGACAGTTATAGGAGGAAATGCAAGTAGCAGTACTGAGGTGGAATCTACAGACAATGTTGCCAATTCCTTTAGGGAATTCCTGCAAAGGCTTTTGGGCAGCATGTAGAAGCTACAGAGCTCAACATCGTTATTCCTCGTTAGACCTAGTGAGAGATTGTTAGAATTGGTGAGGTCTACAGCTCGTAAAAACCTATAGTTTAGCTATGTATGGTTGATAGTATAGGATTGCATATTGGTACGTACCTTAGTACGTGTTCTGATTACAGAACAGAGAGCCATGGCTATATGGTAATCCTTTTGAGTGGGAGACTCAAGGGACTGGTCCCATGTAACCTAAATACGTTCGCAGCTCTGATCAGGGTTGGTCGCCCTATCAGGATAAGCTGTTGGGATGACAGAGCGTGGGTGTCTCCACCACGGTCATTACCAGGCACAGTATCTATGGCCGAACGGAACCAACACGGTGCACGGATCGGTGAGCAGACACTGGTGCACTAAACCGTGTTTCTGCTTAGGGTAAAACGATCCTAAACCTTGAGGAACCATGTCTGGTAGACTAACCAGTTGTGTGGTGCTTTGGCGCACCAATGTGTGAGGATCCAGATACAGTGATCTAAAACCACGGTGTACTGGGTTACTCGGCTGGCGTTGCAATAGCGTGTCATTCCTGTAGGCTATCCACACCCATAACGGGAGGTGCTTTCCTTGGTCTGACCTACGTTGTATTAAACCCTGGCCAGGTGGTCATCAGTTGGACTGGTGACAGATCCGGTTACTCAGCAAAGTAATCGGAGGTACGATGTACTTGGTCAACCTGGAAGGAACCGAGTCATATGAGTACTCGAGTCTGACGGTATTCTCCACCGCTCGAGTTGTGTCATGACACCAGATGGAGAGACAGCGGGTTTACCATACTAAGCGGAGAGCAGGGGTATGAGGGAGAACATAGTAAGTCCGGGGGAATTGGAGTGCAGCCTGCGTCGCACTCTGGGTGGCTACGCAGGTTAACTCGGACTCAGAGGATCGATGGTACACTCGGGTAGTGTGTCGATCGAGTCTAAGTTGGAAGCCATGAACCCTGGTCCCTGAAGGTTTCACCTTATCGACATTATGTACGGTTCTTATACCATCTCCTCGGAACATAGAACGTAGTTAGAGGAAGCGAAAAGTCCAAGCCTACGCTCCGTGAGTGCTTCGCACTAGTGCACGGTAGATGTGTAGCTACGTGTGTGCACAAAGGAGAAACCCTAGGTTAGTGCAGAGACGCATGTAGCAATTCCTTGTCATAAGTGGACTTTGCCACATGAGTGCGATGCACCGGGACATGTTGCGAGTTGACTAGTTGACTTCACTAGGGGCACCCTATGGGAACCTCAGAGAATAGTGAAATCACTGGTGCACTTCACTTATGTGTGGCTTGCAACGTCTCGTACACGAGGAACGACTAACTAGTGACATAAGGGCGTTTTGGTCATACCATACGTCACTATGTACTAAGGGGGCCGACCCTAAGTGTTGAGAGACTGGTCAAGGCCGGCCCTATTGGTTTCAGGAGGTTGTTGCCTCCGATGAAAGGGCCGGTCATGAGACGCAGAAAACGGGCTGGTTTTGACCGTTTTCAAAAACAAAAGATAGAGATAAAAGAAGGGATATATAGGGAGAGGTTTGAATCAGTCAATCCTATCTGCACTAGGCTTATCCATAAGCCTAGGGCCGACCCTATATAAGGGATAGGGGAGAGGGCCGGCCGGCCATGCATATTGCAAGCCCTAAGAGGCCGGCCAAGCTATGGGGAAACCCTAGCCGCCCCCCTCTCGTCTCTTCTCATCTCCTCTCTCGTCTCTCTCTCCCTCGCTTGCGCCATTAGATAGCGACTCCTCTTCCTCGCGTGGTGTTTCGTAGAAGAAGAAGGCTCATCGTATGGAGGCACTCAGAGATCCATCGACGAGGTCCCGTGCATCATGTGAGATCGGGTGAACTAGAAGGCATCTCCCGCAACTTTTTGCTGTCCAAAATCTGCACATAAAATTAGCATTGTTTTTGTGATTCCGAGAGCTACAGATATCCAAACGACGTGCAACTTGTTGCAAAAGTTGCGTCTCGAAGTTGGCTACGTGCAGTCCAAATTTCAGTCCAATCCGAGTTCGGAACAGAAAGTTATGGCCGTCGCACCGAAGCTATGTCGAGCAGATCCGAGCCCGTCTCCATCGACAAAGAAGAACTTTGTCGCGGTGAAAGAATCCGAATGCAGGTATGATCTCTAACAAGTAGATCTAACTTAGATAGAACATGCATGCATGCTAGATTGTTCTTTCGCGTTAGATCATCTTTAGGGGTTCGCGTAGTTGTCATGCTAGATTCATACACGCATATGTAGATCGTTTCGATGAAAATTTTGATATGTACTGCACACCGCCTACGGTCCTCGGACCTTCACTTTGCTTCCGCTGCGGGCCTCTACCATGGATTTATTTCCAACAGCTAGACCTAATCTACAAGCCATGGGATGAACCCTAGACCTAACCGAATCCCCCCCGCCGCTGGAGGTCGAGCTCGCCGGAGTCGCGAGGTCGCAGGGGTCGAGAGGTCGCCGGGATCGGGAGAGTGATAGGGGGGTAAGTGTCGGGTTTATCATTTGAAGGCAGGGACCTTAGGCTAAATTGATCTCTTGTTTATTCTTATGCTAAACCGATCTCTTTTTCAGGGACCTTAGGCACATTAGCCCTTTTTTTCCTGATTTGGGGAACAAAAGTGAGGCCTTCACTGTGAGCGTTTTTTTTTGTGTAATGCTATTTGGACAAATTGAGGGACAACTCCACTAATCGAGCGGTGGCATCTCTTAATTGGCGGGTCTACCCCCCCCCCCCCCCCCCCCCCCCCCCCCCCCCTCCTCCACACACACACACCCCGCCCACTGCTCTGTCGCCCACCGATGACTGTCCATTGCGTCGCTAGTCGCTCACCACCGACCACCTACCACGTCCACCGCCGTCAACCACCACCCACGCACATGTCAACCCCCTAGGGTTCATCCACCCATAGTCTCACCATTCTAAAGATGCCAGCGTTCCACTTCTTTTCATTTTCCAGTAATTTTTAAAAAATGGATTAAAAATAATTTATTTAGAAGGAACGGACCCAAAACTTTTAATTTAGCAGCAGCAGACTTATACGGCAGTTCAATTGCCGTATAAGAAAAAAAAAAAGGCGTTTACTTCCGCAATACTGATCGTTAGCCTTTATACGGCAGTCCGACTGCCGTATAAAATCAAGACTAGCCGTTGGGGTCTTTATTTGGCAGTCAGACTACCGTGTAAATAGTTGTCGGTCTTTATAAGGCAGTCAAACTGCCATATAGGTTATACTACAGTCAAACTGCCATATAAAGTTATACGACAATCAAACTGCCGTATATCGAGGTATGCATCAATTAAACTGTCTATACGGCAATTGAATTGTCGTATAAGTCCGTTGTTGTTAAATTAAAAGGGATCCGTTCTTTCCAAATAAAATACTTTTAAATTCGTTTTTTAAAAATTATTGTTCATTTTTAAGAGGACATAGTTGTCTTGGTCAAAGTGACGGGTGCAAAATATTTTTTCGGGATGTTTGCATATATCTCCTTGATAGATATTGATATTACATAAATTTTAAGTTTTATTAATAAGCCTCCTACCTTATTGTAGAATTTAATAAAAAACCCCACAATGCTACGTAGCCTACATTATGATATTACATGAAGCCCCTCATGGGGGGTATTTTACTAAAAGTCAGAAATGTTAGGGTTTGCTAGTAAAACTTGAAAAGCAGGAGAGTTTTATATAATATCAATATTTATCACGGGGCGAATACAAAAATCAAAGCAGGAGAGTTTTATATAATATCAATATTTATCACGGGGCGAATACAAAAATCCCTATTTTTTTCCACTCAAAAGATCCAGGAGTGCACCACTTTTTTTATATGCCACACGACGTAAGACAATCCTGAGATTCGATCATGGAATCACTCGGGAGGAAAACATTAGGGTTAATCACTGGGATACATTCGAAGTTGTACGACGAGCGATTTTGTTCACCCTCCTACTAGCTTATCAATGTCATCTTATAAAATAGACAACAAATTTTTTCCGCCTAGTTGCGGTTTCGTGTCCCGTAGAGAAGCGGTGTAATAGGCCGGGTAAGTGACTCTGAGTTTCTGCCATTGTGACTCCTAGTTCTTCTCGCTGTTGGGGTGGTTTTGGGTTTGCGCCGGCCTGTGGCGCCTCATGGAGGTCCGCTTGTGACATCCCCTTAAATGTACCAAAAAAAAAAAAAAATTAGACAACAATTTTTGTACACTTTCCTGATAGGTGAGTGACCATTACTCTCCAACATGAACCCACTTTTGGCAACCATCAAAGCACGTGGATCGCATTCGAGTTTAAGTTCGAATATGCATCCAATTTCTCACGCTTTGGATTCCTTTAAAATTCTTAATTAATTGAAGTCTCTTGAAGTCCTAGTAGAATTAAAAATATAAAAATAAAATTCAGAAGTTGAATGTAATACGAAAACCTATGGCAAGAATCACAGCTACTTGATTACTTTTGGGACAACCTTTGCTTTGGACAGTTGGTAGTGGTAATGCTTCTCATGGGCACTAACCAAGGTTCGACATTCGTCCCCGCTCTTTGTGGCACGCTCCTGCTCGATGGTGTCACGCATTTCTATGGGCAGGTGGGCCCTTTCCCGTTCTGTGTGATGATTCCGCTTGCTAGTGTGGCAACTTCTGTTGACAAGGTGGGCCGTCCTCTTTCTCATTCGGATCCGGTAGCTGTGTGTGGTTCACCCTGTGGTGGTGATTTTCTGGGTCTGGCTAGGGCCTGTCACTATGTACCAAAAAAAAAAAAAAAATTAATATGGCAGTAGACCTCAGGAGGCTTTATCCACATATGAGGACACACATTTTGTGAGCCTTGTGAGCAACTCTAGCGGCCTCCTTATTTGTACGAAATGAAGAGAGAACCCCAAAACCGGTGCTCCAGTGGCTTCCTCGAACATTGAAAATTAAGTGGGGACTACAAAACCCTCATATTTGAGAAAGCCAAACTCTTCCTCATCCCATCTTGGCAACCCACGGGTGGTCCAAACCGGTGTACTATTGAGCGTTGGATCTAATACAACACTCATAATTTAAAAAAAATGGGACAAATAACATGATGTGGATGTCCTTGGCCACCTCATTTCGAAGGAAGAGGAGGAGGAAGAGGAGGTTGCTGGAGTTGCTCAATGTTCCTCTTCCTCAAACGCTGATTTGGATGCCATCGACTTCTTCATTTGTTCTATGAGGATGAGTAGGCCGCTGGAGTTGCTCTTGGCAACATGAGAATTGCACCAAAAAGAAAAGGACTACTCACTGCTCTAGAAACTTTGGCCACCATTACCAACAATGACCTCCGCAGCCACCGATCACCATTGGTTATCGCTAACCACGACGATCACTACACATTTCTCAGCTTCCACTCTTACAACTACATGAGTTGGAGTTAGATAATTGGAAGTTATTGGAAGACACTATTCTAATTAAAAGTACCTTGAAGTTAATATTTATATAATCTACAATATAAAACAAACTCCTGGTTATTGTAGTGCTACAGTAAAATCTTTCTCTCTCTCTCCATTGGGGGGGGGGGGCAGTAGTTGCTATTTATTATGCAAACAAGGCACAATGGTATAGAGTGAAAGTTCACTCTACAATATCCATATCGGAAATCGAACAAGGAACTATTCCAACATGAGAGAGAGGAAGTACCTCGTGGACAAAGAGCATTGTGTTGTTAGGGAAAAGATATTTTAACGCGCCCGACACACAAAATTGGACACATGCCCATGTGGTGTGCATCTGCGATATGCATCAATTACTCACCAATGCATATCTCATTGACACGTGTCTGTTCTGTGTGTCGGGTGTGTGTGCGGAAGGCATTGCCCGTTGCGCTTTTGCTGCCGCGAAGTTATCCTTTGATCTATTTTCAAGTTCCGAATTTTCCGAAAATCGTCCTATATTCACGATTCGCACGCTGTACGATGGTCCAAGTGAAACAGCTGATCCCGTCTGTGGATTTATTTTTATATTTTTTTTGGGTAGAACAATGGAATATTTCTAGAGAGAGAGAGAGAGAGAGAGAGAGAGAGTTGGAACATTCTATACCCTCATCAAAGTGGGCCCAGGATGCTGCTAAGAACTTCACAAGCTGCTTGTTGTAAGGGATGGTGGGGTGGCCCGTGTGTGGTGCATGAAGGGAGAAGAAGCCTTTTGGTGTAGGTTGCTCTCCCTTGAAGAGTCCAGCATGGGAGTAAAGTGCTAGACTTATCTTTGAAGGCCAAAAATAAAAAAATGTTAGGCTGTGTAGACCCCATTACAACGACCTTACTATACAACTTTATAGAGCAACAATCCCCCCCCCCCCCCTTTTCAATCTATTTGGTTCACTGTAGTTGGAACGTGCGTGCCCCAACTGCTACAATTGAAACACGTAGCAAAAATTTATGTTCCAACAGCACCATTTTCTATAGAAATTAGCCGAGAACTACATGGAACCAAACGGATGGGAATGTACAGTGTTTGACTGCGTGCGTTCTAACTACACGGAACCAAACATACTGTTATATAGGCATTAGAAATTCACTGTGTGTTTGGTTCCGTCTGGTCCTAAATTAAGATCTTTAAATTCTGATTCGCCTATAAAATATTTAACAATATTGTTTGATATCTTTATTTAGCTAATATTTCAATATTCATGATAGAAAATAAACGATACACTCAGATAATCCTCCCATAGTTGATAAGGTGTTGTCACATTGTTAGTGACAGGATCCTAACCAAATCTATTATGATAATCAAAATTTTAAAAATTCTTATATCTTGGGCGTTGCTTGTTGAACTTGTTCTTAAGTTGTTTTGATTCATAAGACATTCGTATCATACTAAAGAACTCGAACACAAATTTTCTTTCATCAAGACTTCGAAAATGTCAAACTAGCCAATATCCCCATTCTTAACATGTTCTACTATGATATCAATGTAAATCAACTCATACTCAATGGTCCAATTAGTCGTGACAATCCTCAGGGACCCGGTCTCTGCAGTAGTAAAACATGTTGATGCCACCTATCGCAATTATCATAGTAGATCATGATGATATCTAAAATTAAACAGAAATAGAAAAATTGCAGCCAACAAAATCATCTCCAGTTTTGACATTAAACACACCTAATGCATTTATGCATAGTGCTACATCTTGAAAACGACGATATTTTTCACAATCTTTTAGCACAATATTTGTCCAGACTAATTCCACATATTTCATCGTAAATACCCAAACATTTACTGCAGCTTTCCACCATCTGGTTTCGAAAACGACGATATCGAAGTCTGATCGAAGGACCGCTCCCAGTGTATCCCGTCGAAGCACCTGATCTCGACGTGCGCAAGTGTACCCGCGTCGACACAGTTGACTGTCACGGAGATGCCATCAGGGTTCGACCTTGGGATGTAGAAAGAGGTTATGCCACAGACCCTGCAGAACAAGTGCTTTGCTGTGTGTGTACCAAAGGTATAGGTGGTGAGGAATTGCTCGGAATCTCCTATGAGCTTGAAATCTGTGGATGGAACAATGAACTGAGTGTTGCCTCGCATGGAACAGTCGGAGCAGTTGCAACTCCACGCGACGACACTTGGCGACGCCTCAACTTGCCACCTGACACGCCTGCAGTGGCATCCGCCACTATGAATGACGGTCTTGGCACTCATCCTACAAGAATTAACGTGAGATGTGAGATGCTTCTGTCATTATATTTCTGTACACTTGAAGTATTTTCACTACTAAACAGTGGAAAAGTGAGAGATTACCAAAGCAAAATTTGTTAAGTTATATGATCTCTTATTAAAATAGGAAGGGTCGGGATCATCAACTATTTACATATGAACTCCCCCAAAGCATCAAAACAATTTGGGGGATCAGAAATGCATCAAAGACTAAGGTCTCTCAACACCTATAGAGATTGATGAAAACGTTAATATATATTAACATAATCCAAGAAAGCTTCAACAATTAAGTTTTTTTTAACATATACTGAATCCTCTGTTTTGAAAAACGCTTATAGAGCTGACTACCCTTACAATTATGTTCAATGGTTATTTTATCCACTTCTTACACCCATGCCTCCCATAAGTTGCAGGTGACAACCAAGAGCCAATAGCCAAGACTCCTAAGACGGGGAAAGCCAAGATGGATAAGGTGAGGTGAGATAAGGTGTCCAAGTCCATGAATTAGTCCCACATCGCCGGGGGAGAAAAAGATTCCAGATTTAATATATAGCATCCCCTCCTTAACAATCAGGACGCGTTTTAAAACAGTGTGCCTTTGCACAAAGCAGACAGTATCTTGTGTGTTGGGAGCTGGAAGTTACAAAGTGTGTGTTCTCCATTACTTTATATAATCATATTAATAATTATATATTGTTTCTATCTGCTTAACCATGTAATAAATGTATTAAGCGAGTAACCATTTAATAAAGAGTATTGAGCAACCATTCAACTATTTTGGTAATCATGTAGACGTTTATACGGGAAGCCCGCACATGCTTCTATTGTGCACCCTTTATCACCCATGTTTGGATGACTCACCATGAATTTGTCCACCCTTGTCTTCATCTCACATGCCTTTGATTGATGAGTTGGGAATCCTATTAATTTGCTCGACAGATAATTCAGAGGTAAGCCTACAACAGGCACCATCACATGGTATCCCTTGTATCATTGGCCATCATTCATCGTTCATACTCTATCCCCCGAGGCCTATGTTTATATGGCTTTAGGGTGAGAGTGTTAGCCCCAAAGCTATGCCTAGGTTTGGCACACGGGGTAAGCTAGGCTTCAGATTATTAATTGTGCATGAGGCATTTATTAACACGATTAAGGTCGAGTTGTGGCCTATATATCTAAACTCTTTGGGAGACACATATGCTCATTCGGAAATGCATGCATGCATGATTGCCCACAAGCACATGCACATATGTTACCTCATGCTTGCATACACAAAAAAACCGGGCTAATATGCATGTTTCCAAGCACATATAAAACATTAACTATCTAGCATAGTAAAAAATTCGGCATTCCGAAATAATTCCGCGAGGGGAGAATAGGGAGATTGGAAAAAAAATTGGATAGTTCAAAATGAGCTCGGTAATAGGTCGGAAACATAAAATATATTACATTACATAACAACTTTATATAAATATCTATCTATATATATAATTAGTTAAAATAAAATAAATACAATATAAAAAAATATATAAATTCGTGAATTATTTGTAAATTTCGTGAATAGTTACTCGGGCACACCAAATGTTTTTCTAGAGAAATACGCGGTCAATTATAGATTATTTTCATTGTACATAACATGGAGGTTTTTATTGTTTAATGCAATGTTTTAAAAAGTGCAAGGCAAAACTAAGGTAGCACGGGAGTTTCAAGGCGGTAAGGCAGATGCCTAGGCGGGCGCCCAGAGATTGAGGCGCCCAAAATTTTATAAAATATTTTATTTAAAATTTGCATAACTATTATGTTTATAGTGTCATCCTTCTTCCAGGAGTTCACAATGGGCCAAGGGTGTCGTTATCATTATTCTTTCAGGTGGTCACAGTCACAGTGGGTCAAGGGAGCCACTACACACTAGTGTACTAGTTATAAAAAAAAAAGAGAATTAAAATGAAGAAAATGAATAAGGAGAAGAATGGGAGATCGGAACTTTCGAATGGCTACTTTTGACGATAATTTCAATGGCCTTTCTATTATAAACATCAAGGAAAGTGGGTCTCAACCTAGGTGATGCGCTCTAAGGCCCAAAACGCCCGAACCGCTTTTTAGAATGGTGGTTTAATGTTATTATTGTTTTTTGCTCCCAAGTTGCATCAAGTTAATACTATGTAACCAATAAGATATGTCATCTACCCACCAATTGTCCATTTAGGTTTCTCGAGATGCCCCTCTCTTGCCAAGTTTTGATAACGTTTTTTTGGCACCAACCTTAGAGGGTTGACACTAGTTGACAGAAGGTTGGAAAATTCTAGTCGACTCCATCTTGATGGGGTATAACTTGAATGATGATGACCATGACTTTAGCAAATCCTTTGCATTAGTTTCTCTTGATCACTTACACCTAATCTCTCACTTGACCTAATAGTATTTCCTTACTATACCTCTCCTCTTGACAGCTATTTTTGACACCTCAAAGCCTTGTTTCTCCTATTGGTAAAACCTGATGCCAAATTGGGTTAAGGATAGGACATTAATGGATATGAAAAGAGAGTTGGGCAGTCACAAAGTAGTGATGAGATGGCATGAACATCTATGAGGTCACATGATGGTATATCCAAAGTTTAATTTGATTTGAAGCAACCAAACTGAGAAATTTAGAGTTTTTCCTCGCTTCTTCACATATTATCAATGTTACGACTTACGAGTAGGATTGAGGCCAATGCTAAGCCTAAGGTTTGATATTGCGTTTCGGGTTCACATTGAACATAAACTAAAACATTTTTGTTATTTCAATGCATTATATATTATTCCTTAAACTACTTTCCTAGTCAAGAGAAACCACATGCAAACACTTTGTGTAATTCAACTCTTCATCTGGGTTTAAAACGAGGAAGCACGGACACTTCCCTAGGCCCTCCATACCCATGTCGGACACCGACACTCGCCTGACACGCGTCGGACATGCACCGGACACACATGTGCCGTGTCCCATATGCTTCTTAGAGTCGGACACGCCCGGACACTCGCCAGACACGACGAGTTGACGGGCTGATATTTGGTCGGGTCACAAGCTGTTGTGATTCAATTTTGGCTTTAACCTATTTGATCCTCTGAGGTTATAACCTCAGATGATCAGATAGGTTGAAGCTAAAACTGAATCGCAGTCATTCTTTTGCATGCCATTTGGGCCTGAGTGCGATTCACTTGTTAGATTGGTTGTAACGGACGATTACGATTCAGATTTGACTTTAACCTATCTGATCCTCTGAGGTTTCAGATAGGTTGAAGCCAAAATTGAAACACAACCGTTCTTTTTCATGCCATTTAGGACTGTGTGCGATTCACCAATCGGCCAGGGTGTGACTAACGATTGTGATTCAGTATGCATTAAATTTTTATTTTAGTTGTTTTCTATAAAGTTTTTTCGGTTATTGAAATATATATGAATTATAAACACACATAAAATAAGAATAAAAAATATTAATTTATTTTGCAGTGTCCCCGTCGTACATGTGTCCTCCTTTTTTAGGATTTACCATGTCGGCGTACCTGTGTCGTGTTGTACTCGTGTCCCCGTACCAGTGTCAATACTTCTTGGGTTTAAAATATCAGTTTGGTACCGTTATTGGTCGATTCTGGACCGAGTCGTAGCTGGTGTGACTCGGTATCGGCCAGTTCGACCAAAACTGGCATCATCCTTTTTTATAAATAAATAAATCAAAAATATTAATATTAAAAAATATTTATAAATAAGAGGCACGCTTTATGAGCTTTAGGTTTAAGGTTTAACTTTTTAGTGTTAGGCTTTGGATAAGAGTAGTTAACCTAACCGAATAACATTGTGTATGCAAATTTTATGGGTTGTGTTTCATTTGATTCAAACTATTCTTAACATGGTAAGCTAACAGAAAAATGAGCATGCATATTGATATATTCACAATACCACATTTCTCTTCCAAACACTCAGAATAATGATTACATGTCACATTGCAAATCATGCACTTCATTGAGTCTCACTTATATGTGACCATTATTTTTTGGATGATTGATAGATCATCACTAACTTAGTGAAATTTCACTTCTTAAAAGCAAATTGTTACGTGGAAATAATATTTAAGTAAAATTATTAGAAGTTACAAAAAATCAAGTCGTACGGACCGTATTAGTTGATACCTGCCTAACTCAGCCGATACAGGGATTGGCGTGATTTTGAGGCTAACTTGGTACCAGCCTGGTCCAAACCCAAGTTGTATCAGCAATACAACTCGATATCAATCGGGTTTAGATTTCATGCTCTTCATTGACTTAGATAAGCCATTCAGGCTAATAAAGTTAATGTTTTCCCATCTCAATGACTAAAAATAATATTTCTAGGCACTCCCAATGATCACACAACCAGTTTTAGCTTGAGAAACCCGATGGATTCACAAGCACAACAAAATACATGTGTTACAACTATACTTAGTGCCCATTCTTCATTTATAGCCTTCCCTTCTTGAGGCTCTTGGTCTGGACTTTCAGAAGCTATGAAAGGTACAAATAGGTTACTACCTTGGTCGGTGACCAGGTAACCATTATCGTGACACGAATCAAAATGAAAACATAAACCATCTCCAATGCTTTCGAACTTTACTGGTAGAATCTCAAGTATCAATTTCATCAACACCCTCCAAGCACTACTTTGACGAACATACTTATCTTGTTATTATGACTCCACTGTGTGCAACCTGAAAAGCAGTCATCCTAGTTGTGGACTTCACTATTGTATTACAGCAACAAGCATGGACTTAATTTAGTGCCCAAATATCCAGTTCGAGTGATGGTGTATATTAATGAGATGCACATGAAAAATATCACCTTAGATTTAGATCTCATGCTAAAATTAATATCTGCAAAGGGTTATTAATGTGAATTTCTTTGTTGAAGAATTATCATTTGTTATGATTGAGAAGGAAAAAAATGATACCACAAGACAAGACATGTAAGAGAGAAGATGTTTACAGCTATTATAGAGATCACCTCGAGTTGGGGACAGTAGTCAGAAGAATAGCAAGAGGGTGACACCCAAATTATTTGTGAAAATCTTATGTTTCTCAACATCTCACGGCCGTTAGCTTATTTCATTGACTCCACCAATTTTTGGACGTCTTGAATCTCACCACATGTTTTTGTTTTCGATGGATCTTTTCTTTCCCATTTTTTGGTTCTAAGAGAAAGATTTTTCTAGAGGTTTTTCTAAAATATATTTTAAAAAAGATTACAAAACTAGCAGCAGACAAACTTATTTATCAAACTAGTACTCTCACAACCACATGATGGGATGATGAGGAAAAAATGGCTCAGTTTTTTCAAAAAGAAAAAAAAAAAAAAAAAAAAAAAATATATATATATATATATATATATATATATATATATATATATATATATTTGTGTCCATTAAACAAGCATTTGGAATACCAGGTTTCGTGTATCTTAACGGGGTGAGATTAAGGTTACGTATTGGAAGGTAGCACCGCACCTGTACCATCACGTTACAGTCAGGTTGGCAATTTTGAACGCACTGTTATTCAGTGCCATTAAATAATTCTTTGAATAATACTATTTAGAAAAAACCTTTTTTATAAAATAGAAATTATTTTTCTTTAAAAAAAGTGCATTTTAATTATTTGGTATTACATAAAAGTAAAGCTATCATTTTCTTTTGTTGCTTGGAACTAGGAGTGGGATTTGGGCGGGTTTGACCCGAACTCAACCCGCCCAAACCCGAACAATGGACAAACATGGACAAAGCTGGTTAAAAAGTTCGACAGGTTTGGACAAAAAAAGATCAACCCGATTTCAATTTGGACAGGTTTGGGCATCATCTTTCCCAAACCAAGGAACCCGAAGAACTCGAGTAGGTAGGGCTGTTGTTGTTGATCCATCATCACAACCATTCGCTGAATGTTTTAGAGAATTAGAGAAAGAGTGGTGTTGGCTGATTTTATTTTTTGTAGTGGTGGCAATTGTTGGTTAATAGAATATTTTACTTTGTTTTTCTTGTTTCGTTTTTAAGAGATCAAGCATTTATATTTATTGTGATCAATTAAACCGTCCAACCCGTCTATTTTTTGGCAAATTGGGCAACCCGAGCAACCTAACATGGGCAAGCACGGGTTGAGCTTCCACAGGTTCCTCGAGTTCCACGGGCAAAATGGGTTGAGGTGTGTGTAGGTCGGGTTGGGCATGGGCAGACCCTTCAACCCGCTCAAGTCCCACCCCTATTTGGAACACCGTAAAAAAGCTAAATGGTGAAAGATTAGTAAAAATTGTTTGAAAATACTAAAGAAATATTTATTTCTAATGTTTTTCAAAGATTTTGATCGAAAATTAAAATGTTATCTCGCAAGATTTTGCTTGGATGTTTCCTTTTCCAAAGAATTTCCCCCCCCCAAACAAAAAACACATAGAATAATGAGTTTTTTAACTTTTGTTTCTAAAAAAGAAGTTTTTTTATTATTTTCCTTATAATTAAAAAGAGTAAAAATATTCTTTTATGAAATGCTAATAATACTTTCAAAATAGTAAATTTATTGGATAGTTATGTATTTTTGTTGGTTGAAGATTCCCAAAGAGCCATGCAAATACAAGGTGATTATCTAATTTATATAGTTTTTGATATTTATCTAGCACTTTTTTTAAGTTTTGACAAACATGTTTACATTTATATGTACCGATTTCTCTCCAAACAAGTAAAGATTTAGGTTCCACTCATTTCCGCACCAATATGGCATGTGCCAAGTTGGTTGGGCCAGGATACACAAGGCACCCCTCGTTATTCCCAATAGCTGCAAAATCTGGTCCAACGCCCTACTAGAGAGACCCGGGCATTTCTTACGCCCTGTCTCATCATAGCTCATCATTCCCTGCACGAGTTACCTTTATTGTTTCCTCCCTTGCATTCCTTAATAGCCCTGAATGCTCCCTCCATGACATATCCTTTCTCGTTCCCCTTATCCTCTCCTAATCATCCCGTTAGATCACACTCCCTCCTCGCTCGATTCCACTCCATAGCAATCCGATCCTTAACAAATCCGTCTTTGATTTCAACAAGTTGTAGATGGACCAGAATTCATAGGAGGCTACATTGATTGGGTTGTGTAGCTAGAATTAGTCGAGGATGAGGGATTTGGCGAAGTGACTGTGGCTAAGAGAAGGATAAGTAGCAAAGAGTCAATGAGTGAGAATTCGGACTAGCTCAAAACATAGGATGATGAAAGTTGCATGCCATAAAAAATTAAAATTCATATCTAAGTCACCATGCATGGTTTGTTACATTTTATTATTATGAACAAATTTTATACTAAACGACATTACTACGTGTTATGAAATAGACAGATATGTGTTCTATATTATTTAGTGCAAATTTTTTTTTCCTCACATGCCGGACTATTCATATCCTACATCTAAATTGGGTTCAAAAGTAAGAATGGAATGGGCATCCACTTAGAGCATCTCCAACAGCCTCCTAGTGGTGGCTCCCTAGAATTGTCCTTTCTAGAGAGCTCCCAATGCCACGCGGGATATACATGGGGAGAGTAACCAAGTGTGTTCCAATAGCCTCCCAAGGCCACTCCAGGATATGCCAACGACTAGTGACATACTGCTGCCAACGGGGAGGGAGGGTGGAGGCACATGGGAACGAGTGATTGCTCATCAAATTTGACGAGCGAGATCGAAGGCTATTGGAGTGGGTTTCGGACGTGTGACTCCACAAAAATGGCTAAGGAAGGGGATATCGAATGCCGTTAGAGATGTTCTTATATAGTTGTTGTGGATCTTTACTCTTTACTGTCCCGGATAAGAGAGTGAATTATTCTACTCGTCGTTGGTTTGTGAGAATGCTGGCAATATTTTGGTGCACCACTAGATAGAGTGAACAATAAGTAGTGTATTTGCTTCACAAGCACGTTTATTCGATTTATCAAAACAAGACTATTGTTGCATACCCATAAAATTCGAAAAAGAGAATAATCCGAATCTCGGGTGTGTGTGAGATGGAATTTTAGGGGTTTCATTGGATTTAAAAGATAACGGGATTCTAATTATAAAAAACTTATAATAAGCAAGTTTAATTACAAAAAAAAAATCTACACTTTTAATTTGGAAGCGGTTTATAATGATAGGTTATATGTGAGGATATATAATTTCATGATGGAGTATTCCCAAAAAAATTCGGAAAATTAGGTATAGGTCCTTAACTGTATTGCAATACTAGCTGCATGACATCATAATTTGCTATATTAGCTAATGTCCCTACAAGTATACATTCGTCTTCAGAAAGAGTATGCGTTCGTCTACAGAAAGAGTATACATTCGTTTGAGAAAGAGTATATATTCGTCGGGAGGGACTTGAGCTATATTTCGAAATTAACGTGTCCTTGCAGCTAAAAGTCATCTCTCAAAAAGGAATTATGTTAAACTTCCCCATAAAATTGCAGGAGAGGATCACCTTACGAGGAATCGGATCCCGATCCGAAAAGAAGACACCGCTCACAGGAAACCACGATCGGCACGGCTCTGTGCACGAGAAGGATCACGATCCGCAGAGGCACGAACGGACCCGTACACGGCACGGCGTTCGCGGGGCTGCGCCGGGCATGCGCAGGGCGCTGCAAGTGGTGGTGGCCCTGCTCTCCCTCTTTGAACCGGGCTGTGCCAACTGCCAAGGGAGATTCGCTGCAGCAAGGAGATAAGGAAAAGACGGATGAGGGAGAAGGAGAAGACGAACAAAAGTGTGTGTGTGAGTGGTGTGGTGGGGGGACACAGGTCACACAGCTGGCCGATGCCCCAACAGGGCCCACACGGGCCACACCACAGCAGTATGTCCGTGAGTATGTCTCCGGTATGTTCAAATGCTCTTTCTTTTTGGGGTTTTTTTTTACTTACACCCCCACTTTTATGTTTAAATTTGAGTTACACATCCATCTTGCTGAAAATTTGACTTTAACCCCCAATCTGTCACTTGAACGTGAGCGACCCTTTAAAAGTGAGGGTGTAAGTAAAAAAGATAAAGTCAAATTTTTAAATAGTGGGGGTGTAATTACATAAAAGTGGAAGTGTAAGCCAAAAACTAGGGGTGGCAATGGGTCGGGTCGTGCCGTGTTCATGTCGTGTCTAGTCGGGTTCGTGTCCAAAAACCTCAGACCCGGACCTGACCCGTTTAACTAATCGTGTCTAGATCCTAAACCCGTACCCGACCCGCTAATAAACGGGTAGACCCGATAAGACCCAGTAAGACCCGTTTATAAACCGAGACTATTCAGTTGACCCGATCCGACCCAATCCGACTCGACCCGACCTGACCCGAAAGACCCGTTGGTATTATATAGTATAGTATCGGATTGCGGGTAGACCCGACCCGAACCGTTGAATACTAAACGGGTCTACCGTGTCCAGACCCTAAACCCGGACCCGACCCGTTTATTAAACGGGTCTACCGTGTCAACCCGTTTATGACCCGAACCCGTTTAGCCCTGACCCAGACCCGCTAACTTCATGTCGGGTCGTGTCGGGTCTGTCGTGCCGGATCCGAAATTGCCAGCGCTACCAAAAACAACCTTCTTCTTTTTTTTTTTTTTTTGGAAGACTTAGCCTTAAGCCCTTCTAGCAGATGCTAGATTAGCTAAAGGACAGGCAATGTTTCAATATTGCATCAAGTCCCCACTGAAAATTGCATGCTACAGTAAGTCCCTCTTTCTTATTTACCACATCATGATACAAAAGAGTATTCATTCGCTGGTTGACAATGTGTATGTAGTGGCTGCTACAGTGATTTCACTATAGCTGCTACAATTAATGATTTCACTGTAGCAAGAGTAACAATTTGATTTGGTAAGAGTATCAATTTAGCGAATTGACTGTTGCTACAGTTATTTCACTGTAGCAAGAGTATCAATTAGTTGAATATATACTCTTTTCTAAAGACGAATGAATCTTGCTACATTAAAATCACTGTAGCAAAAATAACTTGCACAATGTCATAAAAAACATGAAAAGTTCCACAAATTCACTTCACCTCTGCTCAGCTATACCTTAAAAAATTTACTTCAATGCTGGTGAATACAAATGGAGCTCAAGGGCATAGGTTGAAACAAAAGTAGAAAAATTCCTCCAACAGAATCTTAACCAAGGTAAAAGAAACCCTTGAACTTGGAAAACATAAGCCATCCGCTGTTGGAAGTCCCCCATGCTATTGATGTGTGATAAAGTTGAGCCAAAAGATCCCGATTCAAGATGAATTCAAGAGGAAGTGGTAGCTCTTTAGGATCAACTCCAGTATTGTGAAATTTCGTAATCGGCAAAGATGTGTTCGAAATTGCTAACTTTCCAAATCCCCCAAACAATTTAAACACTTTCATTGTGTGGTTTGACCGGTCAGAGTTGATGTGCACAGAGGAGATCAATTGGGCACGAGCAGTCGTCTTATCTGCAGTTTGGAGTGTCCCACATTTATAAGGAAGTGAATGATGCGGCTGATAAGACTTTTTTCCGATTTCAAGAATTGAGATCATACCGTGGCCAGTTCCCTCGGAAAAGGTTGGGTCGCCAATGAAGCTTGAGACACCAGTACCTACCAGGACCTGCTTTCCCCAGTGATCACATGGCAATGGTGGACTGCAGGCCCTGCCATTTCCGGAGATTGATTTGATACTCTGAAGTAGTCATAAGAAACCCACATGCGCACGATCGCGCACACCACACACACACACACACGCAAACCCTAGTTATTAAAAGGAAGGTAAAGCCAGTGAGGACCTTGATATCCTTAAAGAAAAAGCCACCATATCAAAGATCAAGGCTTCAACCAATGCGAGACACCGGACCTCCTGCCTGATTAAGAAGACAGAAAAATCAAAGAAAGAATCCCAAGATTTCCCAAAAGATAGTGAAACATCAACAAAACATAATGTAGAATGACGAAAATGTGTTTCTTGAATCATATTGCATTTTCATAATTAAAACATAAATAAATAAAACAGACAGTAGATTACGCCACTCGATAAGTTCTGGCACAGTCCTACAGGGTCCTCAACCAGATGACTGGAATTCCACAACCTACAATGCTCTTTCTTAAATGTGATCAACAGGATAACTACCTGAAATCCAAGTCCAGGGACTTCATACACACCTGGTACCAATAAAAGCCCAGCAAACCCCAGATAGGACCAAATTGGACTTCAGACCAAGAAAAGCAGCATAGACTTTTATTTGCAAGCAGCTTCAACTATTATCACTACAACAAATACAGCATTCACCAACAGGCATGAATAACATGATCGAGCCACCAATCCAAAAACATCGCCAGCGAACCGAAGGTCATCGATCGAATAAGCGGTGTTTATTTGGTACATATTGCATCAGTCTAAAATGCCAATGAAGTGTGATACCATATCACCGGCGGAAGTAACCACAGTTAACGCTTACTTTAAAAATCAAAAAACAATATTTTATTTTAATATATAACGAACAATCAGAATCGTTGATAAGGCTTGTAAAAACAAAAATTACCTAATGTTGTGGCTTTGATTTTCGATAAATCTGATTTTCAACAAAAAGAAAAGAAAATAATTTGCATTTAACGCAGTTTTGACCATCAGTAATACTTATTTCTTTTTTAAGAAAATGTTGTTATAGATAAAATATCATATATAACCTACATAATGTATGCTATATAATGTAAACAACATTGAAAAGCAGAGATGGTATTAAATAAATAAATTAAACTCCACTTATTTCTACACAAGTAAAAACCAAAAATAATATAATACCATTATACTATCAATGACATGTCGAAACAATACATGTTAATAATATATATCCGATAACATATGTTCACAAATATACATGTGTAATAATAAAAAAGTAGCATAACTTTATCACACATCAATCGCAGCACACCCCCCCCCCCCCCCCCCCCCCCCCCCCCCCCCCCCCAACAACAACAATAATATAGTGCAGGTTTTTTCGTTCCTTGTTGGAGGTTATTGCAAGTGATATATTAAAAAGTAGCATAACTAAATTTAAATAATAATTGAATAGTAACATCTTCCATCACTATGTGATGTCTATCTTGCTTCTAACCCGTCCCTTTAGCTATTGGGGTGGTAGTTGTCAATATTTGGTGCGATGGAGCCTCCGTACCTAAACATACATTTAAGCATAAAACACATTCTTGTACTAAATAAATAAATAATAGTGGTATAGTAATCAAAAGGAATTTCTTGACTTACAACCCCATTATTATATATTTATATGGTATTTGGACATACCCCCCAAAATTAGTCGTAATTAGACATAACCACCACCCCCCCCCCCCCAAAAAAAAAAAAAAAAAAAAAAAAACCAATATAAATAATAATAATTGTACTTAGGCATACCCAAAAATTAAGATTTCTGAAGCTCCCCAAATAATCCAGCAAGTAAAGCTAGTAATAGACTAATAGGCTGTCCAAAAATTGTGTACGTAAATATGCAAAGCAATTAACAATAGAGATCACTGAAATTAAGTCAACATTGAAGAAACAGTCGGGAGTCAATGTATGAATGATTCTTGTGCAGAATTTGCCAAATCAGTGGATGTAGTAGCGCTGAAATTTATTCAAACACTATTTACTGTTGTTTTCCAGCAATAAGATGATGAAAACAAAATATGAGGGCTTCGATTAAATTAGCAATAGTATATCGCTATTACAGTTAAGAAGGAAATAAATATTACCAAGGTGTATTTGAAATAGAATTTCAGGCCTCAGATACCCACTTCTGTGCAAATTTGCAGGAACATGTACACAAAATCGCTTGGAGAAATCAAAGTATTAGTAGATACAGGATTCTTACCGGATTTGATCCAATAACAGGTTGTTAACTGATATCTGGTTTGCAGCACTCCAGAAATAAATAGCACCTCCGACTAACTTGGTACGTATTGACCTCTTCATGGAAATGTACGTTGAAGACTTTTATGAGTTTTATCAAGTATCGTTTAGTGAGCAAAAAAACGCAAAAGGGACAAGGTGAGAGCAAGTTATGCATTTAAGCAATAACGATGACAAAGGGATGGCATGATAAAGAAGTAAAATGCATGTGAGGCGCATGCATAAGGGGGCCAAGTGTGTAGTTAGAGTGTAGAAGCTAATATGTAAAACACATGCCTCTTGGATAGACGACCAGCTCACAGAAGTGCTAACAAAAGAACATGTCGAGGACATGAAGCTAATTATGAATAATGCCAAGTGCAAATGGTGCACGATGTTAATATGCAAACAAAACACTAAAAAAATGCAATAAAAAAGAGTAGAGAGACCGGAGGGGGGCGACAATAGAAATTCGAGGGTCGAATGAACGTGTCAAATCCGCTTGAAAGCATATTCTCCTGACCTTCTTTAAAAGAACCTTATGTCTTCAAGCCAACAACCTCCTCTAAAGCAGGATATGTGGGCCTAAGAGAGTTTTCCTAAGCCTTGAAAGCAAGAGAATCCAAGGACCGAAGGTTCTTATTCAGAGCATAGAAGGTAGTGAAATCTCTCTTCCATTCTAAGGAATTTCCCAACTTTATAAGATTTCTTTTAGTGGCTTTCTAGGGTTCTCAAAGGCTAGATGGTCAAGGAGAGAAAGTTATGGCTCATGGGTGTGAGCAACCTGATTCTCACCAAGCTTGTGGAGTGAGTTCATTCAAGGGATGTGGGGCTTCAAAGTTACTCCTAGACTTTTGGGTGGCTGAGTGGTTGGGTGGGTGGAGGGAGGTGATGGGATTCTTATGATCTTTCTAGGAGGGTTATTGTATAATTGCATGGGGGAGTGTGAAGTTTTCATAAGATGACCACAAGAGGTGAGATATTTCTTAAGATGACACTTAGAAGGCACATAAATTTGATGGGGCCAAATGTTGTGTTTGATTATCCAAAGAGCCAGTTTACATAGGGTGACTCCTAAGGGTGTATAGGTAATGGAGTAGGGGTGAAACATAAACAAAGGTGACCTAAAGGGGCATAACGGGATCTGTTATTCATAGGCATTGTAAGTGGGACTGTAGTTTCAGGGATTATGTGTTAATGATGGAATTAGGAAATTTTGAGTTGGGTATGGCATTAGATACAATATACACACAAATTGCTTGATATCATGTGCGAATAAGATCCGGTTTGGAGGGTGTTATGTTGAGAGCCAAGCCATGGTTGGTGTATATAAGTCAAAGGGAATATGTTGGCTATCCAAAAAGTAAGGTGCAAATACGATGAAACAAGTTTTCATGTTGTGGAGTTTGGAGGAAACCACTTTTTCCTCAAGTAATAGTGGGATTTCTTGAGAATAGAAACAGTATTTATGTGTATGGTAGTTAGGTAGCATTATAGGATTGGTAGGGGCCACTTTGTGAGAGGCTATTAGCAAGTAGCATAAGGGGGAGTGAAACAACAACGGGAACATGCACTTTGTCACCAAATGTATGGGCGTGATGTGACATCATTGTGGTGTTGTGGTTGATTTTTGTAAGGCGTAAGGGACTCGAATGGGCTTATTAAAGGGTATTATGGCTAATATTGGCTGAGTAATGAGGACGGATTCACCCATGACTCGTAACTCATCAAATAAACATATGCATCTTACGTAGAACCCAAATTAGAAGGTCGAAGTCCAAGGATCATTGTTATGATCTTATTGTTGACACATGTTGATCATGGGCCTAAGAGGTGAAACCGTAAGCTTCAACCCATAAAAGAACGCTTAGAGATTCAAGAATTGTAGAGCCCTCAACCCAGTGTTCTAAAATGTGGTCTAGGCGGCCAACCCTCAACCCAGTGTTCTAAAATGGGCAGTCACCTAGGTGCTAGAAGGCCCCCCACCGCCCAGCCAAGCCCCTAGGTGATGAAGAAAAGTGTCATAAGCCGCTAGGTGGGCGTAGGCAGTAGGCACTAGAACGTGTATAGATGCTATTCAATTTTTGATAATCTTGAATTTATGGTTTGTATTGTACTAAAATCATGGATATTATGATATTATCTTATAATATGCTTGTTTTTGTTCTTATTAATCTTAATTTTATGGTTATGTAAATGATAAATGCTTTATGGTTGGGATAATCTTGAATTTATAGTAATTTTAAAACATATATATTATATATAATCAAGGTTGTCATATTGTGTATCGTATCGTGTATCGTTTTCCCTATTTTGTGTATCGTGTATCGTAAGATACGGTTAAATTTATATTATTATATATGTATATATATAATAAATATAGAAAGTAGATACTAGAATATTAAATATAAAAAATCAAGTAGAAGAGTAAGACATTCCCTATAATTTCACATCAAACATAACATTGTCCTATACAAAAAATATGATGTATATATTTCTATAAAAAAGAAATCATATATAAGTATTATCTATGATCTATCAATATATTGTTCTCAAAATATTCAAATGGTCAATAAAGATAAAACAAAAACTCAAAAAGTAGGAAGGTCTTATTTTTCAATCTCCACAGCATCTACATCATCAATTTGATCATCACCAATTGATAATTTATCACCACTTGCTTCTTTATCTTTCTCTAATGTCTCTTGCACCTCATATTCATATTCATTCTCCTCATTGTCTTATTCAAAGTCATCCACTTCTTTCCTTTAGCCTTCCTTTATGAACATAGATTCATTAGCCCTCTACTAAGAAGTACCGCATATATATATATATATATATATATATATATATATATATATATATATATATATATATATATATATATATATATATATATATATATATATATATATAAAATAAGGGACAACGGTTGTGGGGGGGACAAATGAACTGAGACAAAGCAACGGCTCAGATTTATCTAGAGAAGGGGGATAAACAAGGAGACTTGATCAGAGTCATCCGTTTCCTATCCCCAAGCCCACTCAACCTCTTAAATCCCTAACTCAATCACAGCCGTCCGTTTTCTAACAACCCCACTCGGCCTATTAAATCCCCTCATAAATCAAACCGTCCCTTCTCTCTCTCTCTCTCGAAAGTCGGAGACGCCGCCGCCCCTGTGCTACGAACTCTCTCTCTCTCTCTCTCTCTCTCTCTCGGAAGCCAGCCCGCCCCCCCCCCCATGCCCCCTCTTGGAAGTCGGAGACCCCGGCCCCTGTAGCCGCTCTCTCTTCTCTCTCTCTCTTCCCCCCCCATGGAGCCGCTCCCGATCCCCCCACCCCCCCTTTCTGGCCGGAGGTGTGGCTCTCTCTCTGTCCCTCGCCAGATCTCTCTCTCTCACTCTCCTCTCCCTCTCCCTCTCCCTCTCAAGCAATTTCCCTCTAGATGTCTCTCACTTACAGATCCCTCTCCCTCCCGATCGCCTATCTCTCACTCTCTTCCCACCTCTCAACCCTAATCTCCTCTCCACCTCTCTCTCTCTCTTCCCCTCACATCTCACCCGTCCTCCTGATCCAGAGCTCCCGGAGCCGTAGACCACTGCCCTACAACTGGTGCTCATGGAGCCGCTCCCGATCCCCCCACCCCCCTTTCTGGCCGGAGGTGTGACGGCAGACCTCAAGGTCTTCGCAATGGGCCGATCAGCATCCAGAGGTGTGACGCAGTCTCAGGTCCTCTCTCTCTCTCATGGTTCTTCTGATATATTGTTTCAGGTTCTATGGTCTCTGTTTTTCTTTTTTTTTTCTATAAGGGTTTGTTCTATAAGGGTCTGTTCTGTTCTATAAGGGTCTGTATCTTCTTCTTTGTCCGCCGCTCTCGGCTTTGCCTATGTCCAACAGCTCCAGCGCAGCAGCGGAGACGGACTGACACCAGATCCTTTCCAGCTTTGTGTACATTAGTTTTCTGCAGCAAACACACTGGCTCCCCATTCTTCAGGCTGAAGTGAGGTGGGAAAGCTAATTCCCATACAGCAGCACTGCACTGCACTCTACTGCACTTCTCGGGCTGCAGCTCTGTGAATCCTGTTCATACTCACTCCAGCAAATCCCATGTACCATAATTTATAGCCTGTAAATTTATCAATGGAGGTACAGCTTCTGTAGCATGTTCAGACCTATTTTGGTAGCAAACAAAAAAAACCTGAAGACTGTTTGTGCGATTCGGTGTCGGATTCATTCTATTTGTTGTTGTTGTTCCATTATTTTTCTGTAGACTGTTTAGATTTCTTCCCATTATTTCCCTGCTATAAAGAACAGTGGAAATCTAATAGATTTCCACTGCGTTTGATTTCTTCCTTTTATTTCCCTGCTAAAAGAACAAAGGAAATTAAGCAGCATGGAAAGAATTTCTGCAGAAATGAATTTCTGCAGAAATTGTTTCCTTTATTTTATTTCATAGGAAACTAAAAGAACAGACCCTAAAGCTGCGATCCACCACACGGAGCCCCTCTCACACAACAACTGCAGCAATGAAGGAAAAAGAAAAAGAGACCGAGAAAGAGAAGAGAAAGAGGGAGAAATCCTCACGAAGAACTCATGTTCAGATCTCTGAATTTATCAATAAATGTGAGGTTTTTGCCGGCTAATCCCATTTTGAGGACTTGGAGAAATCCTCACGAAGAAATCACATTCAGATCTCCGACAAACCGCAGGTGAGATCGTTGTCTTCATTTTCCCTTTTCCATCTCCCCTCTTTCTCACTCTGCTTTTTTTTTTCCTCTCTCTCTCTCTATCTTTCTCTCTCTCTCTCTCTCAGAGAATGAGCGAGAGGAGGTCGAGATCGCTGTACAGAGTTTGACAAACCAAAGGTGAGATCCAGGTCTTCAATTTCCCTTTTCGTTCTCGCCTCTTTCTATCTCTGCTGATGTTTTTTTTTCTTCTTCTTTTTCCTCCACCAGCCACTTTCTTCAACTTGGTCGCATGACTTCCACAGCCAACGCAGGATTGTTTTCCATGATATGTGTGGATTTAAAGGAATGCAGTTGGAAGTTAGCAAATCAATGGTTTGGCTTCTAAAATCATCGAATTCAAAGCTTGATGCTATATAGATTTTGTTTGATTTGATTGTTGAAGTAAGAACGAAGACCTGATCATTCAAAAATGATATGTTGCTTAATCCATTGATCATGCTGAAATCTATACAAATTATATTTGGTTTGATAGCATTTTTTTCATTAGCTGATCATGCTATAATATATTTGAAAGCGGCTCTTGGTGATCGGCCTGGAGCATGCTTCTTCTCTATCTACGGTTTTTTTTTTTGCGGTTTTTTTTTCATTCCTTCTTTGCCTAATTTTTTTTTTTTGACTGGAATGGCTTTGCATTTCAGCAGGAAGAGAGGGAAATATGAGTGAGCCGGAATTATCTGTGGACTACAATACCATCCCCATTGTTCCTGGTGCTAAGGATCACTTTTTTTTAGCTACTACTCACAGACTGTATGATGGAAAGTAAGTAAAATTTACTTTTCTTTTACCTAATTTAATGTTTTTGCATTATCCGATTTTTGGTTTGAATCCTGAACACAAACAAAGCACAACCGAGAATACATAACTCTAAGATTTGCGTGCGACTAAAAGATTTATAGACAAAGAATAGCCGAGAATACAATATCTGATTTCAGGTATCTTTTACAACCAACTCTCCTATAGGCAACCTACATACTCAAACTCTATTATTCAGGTTTTTGTGTTTTACTTTACTATGTGCATATTTAACATAATGCTTCCAAATTTGAATTATTTTCTTCGTTTCATGGACGAATTCGACTTCCAACGCATAAATATTGTTTTGCATTAGTCCTTATACGACATATCTTAAAGACAAGTGCAATTCTTGATCTACGCAGTACTCTAGGATTGATAAATTATTAACTGCATGGTATAGTTTTATTTGTAGTGAAAGTTGACTAAGTTGGGTGTAAAAATTTACTAAAATTCCCATGAATTTAAAAAGTTTATGAGGCATATCTTAAACGTCTCTAATCGTGGAGATCGATGGAGGCAAGGAATCGAATGGCAAGGGGATGATGTCTCAAGAACTTAAATTCCCATGTCCCAATCCATTATTTTGCTGATTTTTCCCAACCGTGAACAAAATGGAAAGAGTAGCCAATTATCTTCGACATCCCCTCCCCGTCCATGAAGCATTCCACGATGGAGCCGCAGCAGAGAAGTGAAGCCAATCGCAAGTTAGTTCTAGAAAAGCTTTAGATAATGGCCCACCAATGCTGCCTGAGATCATATGATTGGGTGTGCCAAGTTGTTGGGATCAGTTTTAGTATTTTTTGGTTCATTTTCATCACTTTTTTGTTTGGTTTCCTTTACTCCTCTCGCTATCAACCATGTTGCATTTGAAACTCCCTCACATAATCTCATTATTTTATTTTTTAAAAATATTTAGCAAGCTCGAGTGAGAGGAAGAGAGGCGTTGACATGCGGGGTCCTCGGGTGAGAGGAAGAGAGGGAAAGGCAAAAGAAGTTGGGGGAAATGAGATATTCTCACAAGATCTGAAAGGGATAGAGAGGGAGGCTATTCTTAGATCTATTGAAACCCGAAAGGTATTTCGATTCAATTTTTAGATACAATTGAATTCGGTGTTTGTTTTTTCGATTCAATTTTTAGATCCAATTGAATTCGTATAGCCAACATATCTATATCTTAATTTCTCACCATTTTTTGACTCCCTCACCAATCCGGACTCCATGTTGGTCGATGACCCTATGGTGCTCGACGATGACCAAGCTCAATTCCCCTTTTTTTTCCTGTTTGTTCAAGTGGAGAAGATAGCTGAAATTTCATGGGTATGTAGGAAATGGGGCGTTGGATTTCATGGGCCTAGGAATTGGGGATTTTGCGGGTTGGGATTGCATGCAATTATTTCGTGTGTTTTTCTTCTTGCATTTCATTGTTTTTCGTGTGTTTTTCTTCTTGCATTATTTCGCGTGTTATTCTTCTTGCATTTCATTGAGATCCAAACACTTCTTTGAATATGCCTGTGGAACAAAGTTTTAGAGATGATGTTAAATTGTTGAAAACACTACAAAACTTCTTAAATTGTCGAAAAAGGTATTAGCAGTCTACTGTATAGAAAAAAACTTACCGAAATTGGTCCATTCCAAGGATATGTTTGTCATTGGTCCATTCCAAGGATATGTTTGTCATTTCATACTGTTTATCATGGTGAAATGACCAAAAGCCCTCGAGATGGACCAATGAGACAGAGCGGGATGCTCCAACGTCTTTAAGCAGGTTGGAACAAAATCGTTCTCCATCTTTTTAGGTAGTATGAAGTTGTAGTCTTAATAAAAAAAAGTTGAAGAAAGGATTGGTTGAAGTCGCATGAGATAAAAACTCCATTCGCAACCCATTATAAAATGAAATCTGGGCTGACACTCTAATAGCAGCACATTATAAACTGAAATCTGGACTGACTAGCAAGAATCCTTTTCATGGGAAAAAAAAAGGGGGGGGGAGATGTTAAATTGAACTTGAGGGGCCAAAGTGTAGTTCATGGGTCAAGTTGTTCAATTGAACTTGAGGGGCCAAAGTGAAGCTGAGGGTATAGTACACCTTATCAGCCTCGATTCTACCACGAATCTACCATCCCTATCTCATTAAATAATACATTGATCCATACAACATACCGTGCCCAATAACATGTTTTTTTTAAATCTTAGATGCATAAAGCGGAAATTTTATATTGGAGCTTATTAAAATTAATATAGAAACAATATAGACCACTTCAAATTGACAATTTATTAATAGAAACAATATATGAGCTATTATATGTTTGTTTAACTTGATTCTATGCATTATTTGTAAATATTTGTAGGCCCAACTGTTATGATTTTGTATGATATCGAATTGAAAATTCGACACGGAGTTGTTATGACCATGATGAGTCCACAAAGATGGATCGTACAAACGATCCTCCGACGGATCGAGTCGGTCTAAATTAGGAACAAATATGGTTCATAATGTAATCTAACTATTTTAGAAACGAAACGACCGATTCGAGTTATAATGAACTACGAATCGAGTTGAATTGGTCCAAAATAGCCTGAATCGACTTAAATCGGTCACGACTAGGGTCCACAATACAATCCAACTATTTTAGAGGCAAAATGACTTATATATATATCTACTAATGAAGCACGAATTGGGTTGATTTCTTTGATTTCTCTCTCGCGGATTTAGTTTTGGTTGTTGATTTCTTTTGGTAACAATTGTTGTTGATTTTTGTTTGCAGTTGCCTCCACCATGTCGTCCGTTTCACCATGGGGAGTCTTGATGCAGGAGTACTTGCTCCCTGAATCCATAACAGATCAGTGTTCATCCAGCCTTCCAACTTCAACAGGCGATTTGCAGGAAAACATGAGACACTCGATGAAAGATTCAGACACATACTGTGTTGTCTGGGTTTGTCAATTCACATCTCTATTTTTCAGTAATTTTTTTTACCCATTTGATTTGGGTCATTGAGCATTTTCTCCTATAATAGAATTCTTTTTGGTTTGTCATTTTTTTTTATGAATGTTTTGTCATTCTTTTAACACATATTTTATTGGCAAATGTTTAGATGCTAAAGGATATACCAGCTTTCATATTTCTTTTCATTTTAGAGAAACTAGAAATAAAGCCTCCGTATGAAAGGATCCATTTTTATTTTCAGAGAAACTGTGCCTTAAGAGGACACAATAAACTGCATTTTCAGTAACAATTATTTTCTCTCAAAGCGTACCAGAACGCAAGTTACTGAGTGAGGCACAAGAACACAACGGCACAAAATTTTTTTTGGGTATATCAGCATTGATCTCGCGAGCATATTGGAAGTGCTCTCCTAACAATGAGAAAATTCTTTAGTTATTAACCGGCCAGTGATCTTTTTCGTTTGTAATGATTATTCTTGGATCACTTCTTTGCATTGATGATTTTTTTTTTTATGATGAATAATGTTGGTTGATGGTAGGCATTGAAGTGAGCAAAAGGGGCGGTGAAGCAACGGATGTCGATGCCTTCATAGTGCTGAAACTTCTCACTTTTGATTATCTTCCTTAAATGAAATGAGTGGCTCTAATGTAGCAATGATCAATTACTTTAATGGAAATATGTTAACCAGTGATCTTTTCATCCATAATGATTCTTGGATCATAACTTTACATTTATTGGCCAACTCTTCCCTATTTTATCGAAATTATTAACATCACATTCATGGATTGTTTATGAATTATTTAATTTTTTTATGACGAATATTGTTGGTTGATGTTATTCCTTGCTTTTGTCTTAATCGGTTGCATTGATTGTTTATAGAGGAGAGCTTTTGAGGGAAGCTGAAAAATTAACTATGGTAAAGATTCACCCGATGACCATCATTGCATGTTTGTGTTGAGCTTCTACACTGCAAGTGGCCCCCTCAGAGTTCCTTCTAAATGATTAGGAAGTGCTGTAATTAACTTTTCAAAGCCAAAGCTGGGAAATAATACCATCTGTTTATGGATTCCTCACCAATGCTTACTTGATTTGTCTTTACAGCCATGTGTTAGGAATTAATATGTTGATCAGTGCTATAGCTGGTCTACATTTTTGTTTCCTGTTTTAGTATCAAAAAATCAATTAGTGCTCTTTACTAACATTGTATACCTTAGAAATTCGATGTGTTGGGCTCGATGCGGCCGTTGCTACCATGCCTATGAACTATCATTGCCTCCCTTGAAATAATATCATTGCCTATGAACTGTCATTGCCTCCCTTGAAATATTGCTGCCATTCTCTAAATATTATCACCACCCTCAAAATGTTACCGGCGCCTTTCAAATCTTTTTCGTGACCTTGGGCACGGGGTTTTTACTAGTATATATATATAGGGAAAAGGGATGTTGGACCTAAGGTGCAGCGTCGTTGCTGCACCTCAGGCATTGTTTTACCATCCTAAAAGTTTTAAAATTTGATGAAATTTGGTGAGGGTGTTGTCTAGGGTAAGATGATCATCCTCACCAATTTTCATCAAATTCCAAAACTTCTAGGGGGATTAAATGGTCAAAGCAAAATCAGTCGTCTGCAGTCACCGTTAAAATCTGCAGATTTTGCTTCGACCATTTGACCCTCTTAAAAGTTTTGGAATTTGATGAAAATTGGTGAGGATGATCATCTTACCCTAGACAACACCCTCACCAAATTTCATCAAATTCCAAAACTTCTAGGTAGGTAAACATGCGAGAGGTGCAGCATCGTTGCTACACCTCGGGTGCAGGCTCCCCGCCCCCATATATATATATATATATATATATAGTAGTGATACATTGTGGTTGGTAACGTGCGGCACCCCCTTCGGGGGTATTTTTGGTTTTTTTTTTTGGGGATTGATCACCCACGTTAAGCCCGCACGTTACCAACCACAATGTATCAGTACTCTCTCTCTCTCTCTCTCTCTATATATATATATATATATATATATATATATATATATATATATAGTAGTGATACATTGCGGTTGGTAACGTGCGGGCTTAACGTGCGGCACCCCCTTCGGGGGTATTTTTGGTTTTTTTTTTTTTTTTGGATTGATCACCCACCTTTGGATAGCACACACAAAAAATTTCAGCCTGATCCAAGACCCGTAGGCCGTCCAAATGTGTTGATCAAAATGGCGATAAAAATGAACGACCGATAAAAGTCGATCACATTTGGACGGTCTACAGGTCTTGGATCGGGCTGAAATTTTTTGTGTGTGCTATCCAAAGGTGGGTGATCAATCCAAAAAAAAAAAAAAAACCCCGAAGGGGGTGGCCGCACGTTAAGCCGCACGTTACCCGGCCGCAATGTATCACTACTATATATATATATATATATATATATATATATATATATATATATGAATCCTATAACTATTAAAATTAGTGAAGTTGTAGATATTTGGTGCTCCAAGCTCTACAAAATTTTTAAAAACAAATGGCATTGGGCTCCGACAACTCTAGAGAAAGATTTGTAAAACACCTATAAACTTCTAAAAAAAAATTAGTATCACTTCACTCTAGGTTAGAAAATATTCCTAAGTATTTTTTTAACTCTAAGAGACCTATATAGTCCTTTGGGAAATTAAGAGAAAAAAAATCATTTTAAAAGTTTCAAAAGAAAAAAACATGTGTTCGCCGTGTCGGACCGTATCGTGTATCGTATCGTATCGTGTATCGTACGATACAGGAGAAAAACGATACGTAAACACGATACGTAATGTTTTTCTCCTGTATCGTATCGTATCGTACGTCGTACGATACGTATCATGTATCGTACGATACTAACAACAGAGTATATAATATTAAAATAATAATTAAAATAATTAAAAAAGCCAAAATGGCTACCGCCTAACTAGCGCTTAACGCTTTTTAAAACATTGCCTTAACCAACTGTAAGGTCTCCACTCCAATAGCAAAAACAAAAGTTGTCGTTAGCGAGTATCTCAGGGATCAAGAGAGTGGATCGTAGGTCTACTCTACTATAATTCCATATCCTCCTCACAGCCCCTTCTCTCTTTATTTTTTCAAAAAATGATGCACATACTTGGATTGAAATTTTGCTAGCATGCCATCATATGCTTACTAAAACTAAACTTGTACATAAAATTCCGTAACATATTGTTTATTAAATATGCCTAATTTCCGGCTCAAATATTACGTTGTTTTACAAAATCACAACACTACACACAACCCCTGGCTTAAGCTGCAAGGATGTAATTATAGCAAAAGTTGCATTACTTTTTTAGTAATTTGATTATAACCTAACAAGATCTTATATCATATATCACTCAACGATATATAAACCTCTACATAGCCTACTATTTATATTCCACACATGTCAATAGTGCTCTCTCTCTCTTTCTCTCTCATACCCAAATGTGGATGCGCATGACCATCTCTACTTCCGTATAGGACAAACATATTACCTCTTCTTCTTGATGGAGTCCCGTGTATAGCACGTGCCTAATTCTTGTTGAGGTACCATCATCTAGCACAGCTCCTACTTTAAAGTTTTGGAAATGAACGGCTAGAAAATTGATGATATGATAAAAGCAAGCAAATCATAATTAGTAATTACCTTCAACATTATACTAATACATTTACCGAAGAAAAACAAGGTTAGAGATTGCATCAGCACAAATTATTACCCCAAAAACATAACTACATAAACAATATTAGACACTAAAAAAATCATCAACTCGTACTAATAGGGAAGCAAGTGCAGTTTGAATGTGAAATATTAACTTATATGCATGAAGTTTTAAAGGAAGGAAAAGCACTTACATGGAATCATGATCATAGCACTTGTAGCTAAATGAGCAGATTGTTCAGCAGTGATTGCATAACCAGGAGACCCCATATTGAAATGAGCTCCTTAGTCCTTAACTACATGACACCATCAATTTACCAGAAATGGAACTATGACAACTTCATATGCAACCTCAAAACAAAAAGGCAAGCAAATGATATTCTGTTGCCTAAGAATCACAAAACCCCATGGGAGAATCCAATAACTTTGCAAAATTGTACCTCCCTATCTGGTCTGGTGATTCCTAGGCGTTTTTACGCAATCATTGATCAGTGAAGTATAAGCTGCATAATCTGAAACCATCCCCTTTTCAGCCCTTAATTCCTCGTGATCCTTAACTTCTCCATGCTTGCAATGCCCCTCCAAAAGAATGTTATAGGTAACATCATCAGGCACAACTCCCACATTAAGCATGGCATTCAAAAGCATGTCTGCATTCTTCATTTGTCCAAGCTTGCAAAGCCCATTCATGATCACATTATACGTGACAACCCCGGGCATACGGCCCTTGCTTTGCATCTCCTTTAGCAACTTAAAACCTGTCCTAACCTCTCCCATCTTACAGAAAGCATCAATAACCATCGTATAGGTTGCCACATCTGGGACCATCCCACCCCTCACCATCTCGTGCAAAGTCCTCTCTGCATCAACTGCCCAACCTTCCCTACTTAGCCCAGTAATAAGTGCAGTGTAGGTCACATCATCTAATTCAACCTCTTCAATTACCATCTTCCTTTTCATCTCGACCGCCGACTCCAAGTCTCCCTCCTTGCAACACCCATCAATGAGAGTTGTGTAAGTCACCTTATCGGGTTTCAGACCCCTCCTCCTCATTTCCTCCACAATCCTCTTCGCTTCCCTCAAATCCCCGGCCTTGCAGAGGCCATTCACGAGAGCATTAAAAGTTACCAAATCCGGTCTAACTCCTTTCCTCAGCATTTCTTGATAAATCTCCATCCCAACTCTAACGCTTCCAGCTTTACAGTGACCATCAATCAGTGTGGTGAATGCAACTGCATTCGGGACCAACCCTCTCAAGCACATTTCCTCGAACAATCGGATGGCGTCTTGCAAGTGGCTCGCTTTACACAAGCCCTTGATCAGAACACTGTAGGTGAACACATCGGGGCAGAGCCCATCTTCCAGCATTCTTCCTTTCAGATCAAACCCTGCATCCAATTCCCCGGATTTACAGTACCCATTGATCAGTGTATTGAAGCTGACGACGGTCGGCCTCAGCCCATGCTTCCGTATCTCATCAAAGATCAAACGGGCTTCTTTAATCTTTCCCTCTTTGCAGAAAGAGTGCATCAGCATGTTGAAGGTGTAGACGTTGGGGGGGAAGCCGGCGCTGAGGATCTCTGAGTAGAAGGCCCAGGCGGCGGCAGGGGAGTTGGCACGCATGAGGTGGTCGAGGAGGTGGGAGCAGGAGCGAAACGGGAGGGGGAGGCTGTGCTTGCGGGCGAGGCGGAAGCACTGGATGGCGTCGGAGACGAACCCAGCATCGGCGAACGCGGCCATGAGGGCGTCGAGGAGGGCGGGGTGGGGGGGATCGGGGGAGGAGGCCTGGAGGGTGGCGGAGAAGAGGGAGGGGGCGGAGTCACGGCCCTTGCGGGAGACGAGGAGGCAAAGGAGCGGGTCGGCTGAGGAGGGGAGTCGGTGGAGGAAGAGGAGGTGGGCCATGGCGAGGACGGAGCGGGGGGTGTGGCGGAATGGGGGGCGGGAGGAGAGCCAGTGAAAGAAGGAGAGGAGGGCGGACGGGGGGAGGGAGAGGGGGTTGCGGGCGAGGAGGGAGGTGAAGTGGGTGGGGGTGAGGGAGGGGAGGAGGTGCTTGAGGGAGGAGTCGAGGGGGACTCGGGGGGAGTTGCTGATGGCGGCGGAGATGGCGGTGAGGATGGGGTCGGAGGGTTCTTCCGGTGGTGGTGCAGAGATCCATGACGCGGAATAGGAGGCGAGGAGGACTTTGAGTTGGTGACGGGGAGGGGAGAGCAGAGAGACGTGGAAGGCGGAGGGATGGTTCCTTTTTAGGGTGTGCATGTTTGGGGGCTTGGTTTGGATGAAAGGAGAACTTAAAAGGAGAATTTTATTGACACCCCCATACTAGTCTCATTCCACCCCTTTTTTTATTTTGTTTTTGGACAAAAATACCTGGCACCCATTTCCTCTCCTCCTGCTGCCCGTGTTTGCTCTGATACCAAATGTTACGAACCTGATCGTTTTTTCAAAAGTTCAAAGCTAAGGGAGATTAGGCTCGATAACTATTTAGGTACATATCATACCATTCAAGTTCGTTGTTGTCGCTGTCGTTGCTGCAACCAAGAGAGGGGCCCTCGTGAAAGGGCATGACGTAGAAGAGCGTGACTAGGATCTTGTCGACTATCTCATGGCGAGCTTGAAGACAAGGATCAAGAGGCCGACGGTGTTCGACACCTTTTACTTGGTCATGTCATCTTGAGCCCACTGATGATGAAGAATCTTGACAACATAAACCTAGTGGAGGCGATGGTGAATCGGCTATCGGCGAAGGGGAGGGGGAGTAGGGTGTCATCGAAAGGAGGGCTATGGGGAAAAATCTTCGTGCCGATCCGAAGACTTCACCTCACCAGTCAATTGAAGTCGAGTAGAAGATCGTTGGTCGATCTGTTGGCTGGAAGGTAGGTTTGAAGGTTAATACCTTAGTGTCTTTGAGTTGTCCCTTTTGGTATTTGAACAGAGAGGAAGATGCAATCAGATATAAGGCTGACACACTGTGTGATCTCGGAGTTCAGCCGAAGCCTACGTCTCCGTGCTATAGGGAGCAACCCGAATTCACTATCACTTTGCTTGAAGTGACCTCGACAGGCCGAGTGTCACTGAACTATCTCCAATCTCTTCAGAGACAAGAAGAAGATCGAGGAGAGTTGGAGAATGGAAAGCTGGAATTTCCAGAGTTCTGGTTTCTGAAATCAAGTTTCAGATTTGAAACTGGGATCTGGATCCCTTTTATATTTGAAGGCTCTCCTATTTATAGGATTTCCTGGGAGGAAATATGGGGGCAAATGGCAGTTTTTGCTGTCGTATCTGGGGATTCTCCAGGCAGGGCTGGTGGGTCCCTCCATCGTCTTTGGGGATTCCACAGGCAGGGCTGGTGGGTTCCGCGGTAGTCTCTGTGGGCCCACCAGGCATGGCTGGTGGGTCCCGCGGTAGTCTCTGTGGGCCCACCAGGCAGGGCTGGTGGGTCCCGCGATAGTCTCTATGGGCCCACCAGGCAGGGCTGGTGGGTCCCGCGGTAGTCTCTATGGGCCCACCAGGCAGGGCCGGCGGGTCCCGCGTTTTTGTAAACTTCTTGCCAAAATTTGCACCCACAGTTACCCCCTCCAAGTTAGCTAGAGATCATCCTGGCTGGCTTGGATTCTTGGTGCAAAAACTAACAACCCCCTGTCATGAGTGTAAAGAACTACGTTCGAGTGTTAGCATGGCTAGACTGATCGGCCAATTCCGATCGATCGGTCAAAGTTGACCTATCGGTTGAATTTGACCGACCAGTTAAGTTCAACCGATCGGTTGATTTTGACTGATCGGTCAAAGTTGACCGATCGGTTAAATTCAACCGGTGGTGGTTGAGGTGATCGGTCAAAAACCTAAGTTTTTCGCCCGATCCAGTAAAAATTTGACCGATCGGTTGATCTTGACCGATCGGTTAATTTCAACACGTCGAGGTTGAGGCGATCGGGCAAAAACCTAAGTTTTTCGCCCGATCCTAAAGAAATTTGACCGATCGATTGATCTTGATCGATCGGTCAAGTTTGACCGATCGGTTAAATTCAACCGGTCGAGGTCGAGGCGATCGGGCAAAAAACTAAGTTTTTCGCTCGATCCAGTAAAAATTTGACCGATCAATTGAACTTGATCGATCGGTTAAATTCAACCGGTCGAGATCGAGGCGATCAGGCAAAAACCTAAGTTTTTCGCCCGATCCTAAAGAAATTTGACCGATCGGTTGAACTTGACCGATCGGTCAAGTTTGACTGATCGGTTAAATTCAACCGGTCGAGGTCGAGGTGATCGGGCAAAAACTTAAGTTTTTCGCCCGATCCAGTAGAAATTTGACCGAAAGGTTGAACTTGACCGATCGGTCAAGTTTGACCGATCGGTTAAATTCAACCGGTCGAGGTCGAGGTGATCGGGCAAAAACCTAAGTTTTTTGCCCGATCCAGTAGAAATTTGACCGATCAGTTGAACTTGACCGATCGGTTAAGCTTGACCGATCGGTTAAATTCAACCGGTCGAGGTCGTGGTGATCGGGCAAAAACCTAAGTTTTTCGCCCGATCCTGTAGAAATTTGATCGATCGGTTGAACTTGACCGATCGGTCAAGTTTGACCGATCGGTTAAATTCAACCGGTCGAGGTCGAGGCGATCGGGCAAAAAACTAAGTTTTTCGCCCGATCCTGTAGAAATTTGATCGATCGATTGAACTTGACCGATCGGTCAAGCGGGCAGAAGAGCCTGTTTACTGCCCGATCCTTTGGAAAATTTACCCGATCATCTACCTGTCGAACGGGTAAAGTCTTTGAACGGCGATTGAGGATAATTGTTTTGTTTGAGCAGGTGGTTCACATGGACCGGTGCTTCGCCTGAACAGGCAGTTCGCCTGGACCGGCGGTCTGCCTGGACCGGCGGTTCATCTGGTTCGACGCTTCGTCTGGTTCCGACGGTTCGACTGGACTTGCGCTTCCTCCGGATCGACGCCACGTGTACTTTCCAAAAACACGACTTTTGACCTGATAATGCCACGTGTCTTCTCGATTTTTGTGCCAGTTTCTTCGGGGTTGATAAGCCTCTCCAGGAGTTTATTTTTGCCTCACGCTTCCAGAAATTTTTCGAAGTCCATAACTTTTTACTCCCGAATTTCCTGTTCCTTGCTTTCTCCCGATCGATTGAAATGACATCATCTGGCAGCATGAAGAAGGTGAACGTGGTCCCGTCGAAGAGGAAGGGGAAGGAGAGGGCTCCGGAGTCGCCCGTACAGAAAGGTCGGGGCAAGGGCAAAGGCGCCCTCGGTGTGCTGGGCAAGAGGCACATGGGCGTGGGGTTTGCTTCTGCGCCTACAAGGCCAGAGCATATCCCAAAGGCCAGCTTCATTCTTGGGCCTCTGATGCCCTTGTCTGAGGAGCCTGAGTACGAATATAACACTTGCGGCAAGCTCACTGACGTGAAGAGGGCTAAGTGGCAGAAACTGCTGGCCTGCTTCACGGAGGGGAAGAATCGACCAGTGCTCTCTGGAGTCCAATCCGCTTTCGGGATCGACAAGCAGACGGTCTTCACATCGATCGCCAGCAAGGAGCAAGTGATGGGGACGGTGGTCACCATCGGCCAGTTGAATTGCGGACTGCGCCTCCCACTGCTGCCGTTCGCTGCGAGACTGCTGAACACCTCGGGGCTCTTCCCGGGGCAAATATCCAGGAATGCATGGAGGATCATCTACGCCTTCTGTCGGGTAGAGTCCGACTTCCAGGAGGAGCTCAGGGCTTGCTACTCCAGCATCCCCGAAGGCGAGGAGGCCAGGATCGAGTTGGGTTATTTCTTCTACCACTATAAGTGGGCCTCGAGGAAGGATAGCCCATTCTTCAATCTGATCGGCGTCTCCGCTCTCCGCCCGATCATCGACACCGTCCCCTCCGACAAGCTCTACACCGATTGGCCCATATCCGTCTCTGGGGCATGGACTCCCCTCTCTGTGCCTGAGACCCCACGCTCTCAGGTTCACAAAGAGGTGGACATGTACTGTGCGGGAGGAGCCTTTGCATGGACGTCGGAGCGGGTCGGGGCACTCGACAATCTCTTCTTGGAGTTGACCTGCGGCACGCGATCATGGAAGCAGTTTTCGAACTACCCGGTCCGCCATGGCAACGCCAACCTCCTCCACCAACTGCAGGCCAGGTACGAGGATAACGAAGTCTTGTACTTCAATTACGAGGAGGATCCTCAATCGGGCAAGATAATTAGAAAAGTCCGGGTTGAGAAGAAGGCGTACGGGGCAAAGCGTCGCTTGCCAATAGAGGAGAAGCTGGACCCGCAAGGGTCAAGTGAAGAAGAGGAGGGTCCTCAAGGAGGAGGGGAAGAAGGAAGAAGAGAAGAAAGAAGAAGAAAAGGGAGGAGAAGAAGAAGAAGAAGAAGAGAAAGATGAAGAAAAAGGAGAAGAGGAAGATGAAGACAATGATGACGATGGTGACGATGATGACGAAAAGGACGATGATGATGATGATGACTACGACGATACTGAAGGAGGTGGGGGAAATGGAGGTGGCGAAGGTGGAGGAGATGGAGGAGATGGTGGGGGCGATGGGGGCGAGGAGTCTTAGCCTATTCCTATCGACGAGGCTAAGGCCCGGCGTATGGAAGATGTGATGGATACGGTGGGCGACGGCCAGAAGGTGTTGCCCACCTATCATTTTGAGGAGTTGAAGCGCCCCACGCGCATACGAATAAGGTACTCGGGTAGTGACGTGGTTGCGAGCAACCCCACTCCCCTCGACTAAGTACCCCCGAGCGTCCCTCGCATTGAGGGCGCATCGACGAGCGGTGGGGTGGAGGTTGAGCAACCTCCCTCTGCTACCCGTCTTTCGGCGGCCCAAGTGGCGGAGGAAGCGGCCACCCTCATGGCCAGGCTTCAGCAGACTGCTGAACACCCGGAGGAAGGGGAGATAACTCCTCTGCGCGATGTTCCTTCTCCCTTGCAAAAAGAGGGAGGGAGCCGCGTGGAGGCAGGGACTCCTCAACCTCCGCCAGCGGCATCCCCCGTCAAGGAGAGGTCGACCCCCAGGGGTAAGAGCTCCGACCAGGGGAAGGGTAAGGCTGAGGCATCTCAAGCTGATGCCACGGGTGTGTTCTCGCTAACTTCTATTCTTGATCGTATCTGCTTTAGATGTTTGAAATATTCTAACTATTTGAATTATTGTATCGGTCGTAAATGCTCCTGTTGGCACGACTCAGCTGCTCAAAGACTTGGGTGAGGTTGATATCAACCACCCAACGGCGGTGATCCGGAAGCTCTGCAATCTTCCGGATGCTACCATTAATGAGGCCTACAACAGGCTTGAAGTTATGGTAAGTGCATCAGCTTGACTTGACTTTTGAGTTGTACTCTTAGAAATGTTTCTAACTCTTCTTGTTTGTTTGTAGAACTCAGCCGTTCTTAAGCTCACTACGAGGCTCTTCAGGAGGGTCGGAGAGCGGGGGGCTTCAGCTGAAGTCTCTCGCTTGACGGCCGAACTGGAGGCCGCGAACGAGGAGAAGGCAAAGCTGAACGAAATTTTGCCTTCAAAGAAAGAAGCTCTCTCCGCGAAGAAGGAGGCTCTCCGCAAGGAGAAAATTAAGAGCAAGAGATGGCTCGATAGCTACGTGGCTCGGGGTCATGAGCTTGAAGAATTAAAGAATCGATTCTTCAAAGTGGAGACTTTGTCCGTTGAGCGCGCGGTTGAAATAAAGGAGCTGAAGGCTCAACTTGCTGCCAAGGAAGTTGCACTCGCTGCCAAGGAGGAGGTCTTCACGAAGGAGCTCGAGGAGACACGCGCTGAATGCGAGAGCTTCAGATCGACGGCAGAGAAAGCGGTACAGGCCCTCAGGGTTCACGCCGGTGGCGTCCAATCTTCGAAAGCGTCTGTAGCGAGCAAGGCTCGTGGTGGATCTGAAGGAGAGAGGTCGCGTGCTCCCAGTGTGGCAAAACCTTGATGTATTCTATCTTTTTCTCTTTTGTTGTTGAATCTGTAATCTTAGCATATGTAAAGCTCTCTTGTATCCTGAAATTTTTAAGAAATAAAGACTTCTCCTTGGTGTTCGAAATTGAATGTCATTTGCGTTGAAATATTTGAATGTTTGCGTTCTGGATGGAATCCTTGAATATACTTAACACTTGACAGTAAGGGGTCAAGTCGCGACTTGATCACCCAAACTTGTTAAGTAATTTGATAATTGTAGGTTACATTGTGTTGTAACTTGAAATCGCTTAACGTTTGCTCGTAAGGGGTTGAGTCGCAACTCAAGCATCCAAACTTGTTAAACGATCTAGTAATTGAAGGCTATTTAACATTTGTATATAAGGTGTCGTGTCGCAACATGAGCTCCCAAACTTGTTAAATTACCCGAGTGACTTGAAGGTTGTTTTGTTTTACAACCCGAAACCGTTTAAGGGATTAAGTCGCAACTCAAGCACCCAAACTTGTCAAATGACCTGGTAATTTGAATGTAGATGACTTAGAACTTGAATGTAGATGACTTGAAACTGCTTCAGAACTTGAGTTGACAAGATAAACATTTGAAAATGATCTTTATTCCGCATGGAGTTTAGATCAAGGATAAAATATTTTAAGATGTCTAGCATTCCAAGATCGTGGTAGTCTATCTCCTTCTGGTGAGATCAGTCGGTAAGATCCTTTGCCTCTTATTGACTCGACGATATAGGGGCCTTCCCAGTTGGGAGCTAGTTTTTCGTTGTTGTGTTCTTTTGTGTTGTAGAAGACTGCTCTGAAGACCAGGCTGCCAATTGGGAACTGTCTCTTGTTGACCTTCTGATCGTAGGCTCGTTTGATCCTCTATTGATACTTGACAACTCGAATGGTTGCTTGGTCTCGTAATTCTTCAGAGAAGTCAAGGTCATTGACTCGAAGCTCTTCATTAGCCCTCTCTTCGATTGCTCTAGTCTTCAAAGTGTTTGAGATGGCCTCTGTTAGGAGGACTGCTTCTGACCCGTATGTTAGGCGAAAAGGTGAGAACCCAGTTGATCTTCTCGGAGTGGTTCGATAGCCCCACAAGACCTCAGGTAAGACTTGTTCCCATAATCCTTTCTTGTTATCGAGCTTCTTCTTGAGTAGACTAAGGATAGCTCTGTTAGAGGCTTCGTCTTGACCATTGCACTGAGGATACCTTGGTATTGAATAAAAGAGCTTGATTCTATTGCTTAGGCAGAACTCTCAAAACTTGTCAGAGTCGAATTGAGCTCCATTGTCAGCAATTAAGACTTGGGGTGTGCCAAACCTTGAGAAGATGTTATGCCTGATGAACTTAATGACTTCAACATCGGTCTCCTGGAAGAGTGGCACTGCTTCGACCCACTTAGTGAAGTAATCTGTGGCCAAGAGCAGATACTTCTTTTTGCTTGGAGTTAGTGGAAAAGGACCCAAGAAGTCCAACCCCCATTGATGGAAGGGCCATGGACTTGCTAGTTGATGGAGCTTATCTGCTGGAAGATGGATAGCTCGAGCGTGTCTCTGACAAGGCTCGCACCTTTGAACCACTTGGTGAGCGTCTCTTGCCATTGTTGATCAGTAGTAACCTTACAGCTTTGTCTTGGCTTCAAGAGATCTTCCTCCCGAATGATTCCCGCAGGCTCCGGAATGGATGTCGACTAGGATTGCCTTTGCTTGCAAAGGACCAATGCATTTGAGTAACATCCCGTTGTGTGATCTGAAATATAGATCTTCTTCTTGGAGGCTATAGTATAGTAGTTTCCTTTGAAGTCTCCGGGCTTGAATTGGATCTTCTGGTATAATACCTCGTTTGAAGAAGTCGAAGATTGATCGTCTCCAATCTTCGAGCTCATGTGTTGGGGCATGATCGGTAGCTGGTTGTTCTCCACCCTCAGTTCTTTCTATAGTGGCGATGACTTGTTGCTTGAGAGTAATCTTGGGCGATTCTTGGTAGTCGATTTGTATTTGTCTCTCCCCAAGTGAGTCTCTAAGAACCGAGGCGGCGTTAGCCAAGGCATCTGCCTCTCGATTTTCTGCTCTCGGGCCTTGGATGAACTCAGTGCTAGTAAAACGTTATTGAAGGCGTCGCACTAGGGCTAGGTAATGCTGCATTCTTTCTTCTCATGCTGTGTACTCCCCATTGATCTGTTTTATGATTAGTTGGGAGTCGCTATAGGCGGTGAGTCGATCTACCCCCAGGGATTCAGCCATTTCGAGTCCGGAGACGAGGGCTTCGTATTTGGCTTCATTATTGGTGGCGTTGAATCCAAGGAGAACGGTCTTCTGAAGATGATCAAGTTCAGGGGATATCAAGACTATCCCAATTCCCGAACCGATCGTGCTCGAAGCTCCATCAGTGTAAAGTTTCCATCGAGTTGGCGAGATGGCAGGAGCTTCAAGGTTTGGATTGGTCTTTGCAGGCAGATTGAATGGAGGTTCATCTTCGTCTTCAAGGCGCATATCGATGTCTTCTTCCCAAGTTATGGGGTCTTCAACTGGGAAGTCAGCTAGGAAATCAGCAATTGCCTGCCCCTTGAGTGAAGTGCAAGATTCGAATTGGATCCCGAGAGCACTCATCTCGATCACCCATTTGGTCATTCGACCCGCTCGACCCTCTTTGTCAAGGATATCTTTGAGTGGGTGCTCTGAGATGACGGTGATCAGGTGGGAGACAAAGTAGGATTGGAGATGACGCGATGCGGTAAGCAAGGCCAGTATGATCTTCTCCATCATTGAATAGCGAGTCTCGACCGGGAGAAGTGTGTGGCTGATGTAGTAGACTGGATGTTCGACGCCTTCTTTTCTACTGACCAGGACCGCGCTGATTGCTTGATTGGTGACGGCGAGATAGAGCCATAGATCTTCTTTTTGGAGGGGATCCGTTAATATGGGAGCTCGTACAAGATAACTCTTGACATCTTGAAAAGCTCGTTCGCAAGCTGGACTCCACCCAGAGGTATCTGCTTTTCGTAACTTGTCGAAGAGCGGTTTGCACTTGTCGGAAGACTTCGAAATAAATCGATTGAGGGCATAACGTCTTCCAGTGAGGCGATGCACTTCCTTGCGATTGGTAGGCGATGACATATCAAAGATGGCTCGAATCTGATCGAGGTTGGCTTCAATTCCTCTCCTGGTGATAAGATGTCACAGGAACTTGCCCGATTGAACACCGAAAAGCACATTTGGCCGGATTGAGTTTCATGCGGTACTTTCGGAGGACTTGAAATGTTTCTGTGAGATCATAGAGATGGCTCTCACGATTGGAGCTTTTGGTAAGGAGGTCGTCTATATAGACTTCGATATTGTGCCCGATTTGATCTTTGAACATCTTTGTGACTAGCCTTTGATAGATAGATCCAGTATTCTTGAGTCCGAAGGGCATTACGTTGTAGCAATAAAGCCCTCGATCAATCACAAAGCAAGTCTTCTCTCTATCGTCTGGATGAAGAGGAATTTGATTGTATCCTGAATATCCATCCATGAAAGATAGAAGTTCGTGGCCAGCTATGGCGTCAACGAGTCTATCTATCATTGGCATAGGGAACGGGTCTTTGGGGCAAGCTTTGTTGAGGTTGGTGAAGTCGATGCACACTCAGACCTTCCCATTCTTCTTCGGGACAGCAACTATATTGGAGATCCAAGTAGGATATTCTACTTCATGAATGAAGCATGCTGCGAGTAAATTACTGATCTCCTCTTGAACTGTGGCTTGTCTCTCTGGTCGGATTGTGCGCGGCTTTTGCTTGACGGGCTTCACTCCTTCTTTGATTGCGAGTCGATGACACGCATCATCTGGGTTGATCCCAAGCATATCTTCGAAGCACCAGGCAAAGACGTCGATGTTGGATTGAAGGAAGGATACCATGTCTCGCACTTCTGCGTCGCTGAGACTGGTATCGATGAAGGTTTCTCGAGGGAGATCTCTACTGCCGATATTAATTGGGATGATTGTGGGTGCAAATTTTGGTAGAAATCTACCAACCGTGGGACCCACCGGCCCTGCCTGGTGGGCCCATAAAGACTACCACGGGACCCACCGGCCCTGCCTGGTGGGCCCACGAAGACTACCACGGGACCCACCGGCCCTGCCTGGTGGGCCCACGAAGACTACCGCGGGACCCACCGGCCCTGCCTGGTGGGCCCATGAAGACTACCGTGGGACCCACCGGCCCTGCCTGGTAGGCCCATGAAGACTACCGCGGGACCCACCGGCCCTGCCTGGTGGGCCCACGAAGACTACCGCGGGACCCACCGGCCCTGCCTGTGGAATCCCCAGAAGACAGCAGTAGGACCCACCAGCCCTGTCTGGAGAAACTTCCAGAAACGACCAGAAACCACCATTTACCCCGGAATTCCTCTTCGAGAATTCTATAAATAGCAGACCTTTCGAATGTAAATGATCCGATTTCCAGTTCTGAGATCTGATTTTCAGAAACCAGAGCTCTGGAATTTTCTAACTTCCTATCCTTCACCTCTACTCGATCTTCTTCTTCTCTTTGAAGAGATCGGAGAGGCTTCAGTGATACTCGGTCTGTTGAGATCACTTCGAGAAAAGAGTTAGTGAATTTGGGTTGCTCCCTATAGCACGGAGACGTAGGCTTCGACTGAACTCCGAGATCACATCTCGTGTCGATTCTCTGATTGCATCTCTCTCTGTTTGTGTATTGAGAACGGCAACTCCAATCAACAGATCGAACAACGATTTTCGACTCGAACCTCAATTGACTGGTGCGGCGAAGTCTTCGGGTCGGCACAAAGATTTTCCCCCACAGTTTGGCGCCGTCTGTGGGATCGAACAAGAAGCCAAGTTCGCCCTACAACAAGTTTTACATCGGTTGAGCAGACAGCCGATCAAACTTCCTAGCCCCTTCGGTTGAGCAAACAACCGTTAGGACACCGGCACTCTCGTTGCACCCTTCGCTCTCTACTAAATGGCGAGAACGAAGCATCAAGGTCAACCAGAAGGAAGTAACACTCAACAAGCTCGTCCTGAGACTCGTTCAATGAGTCAAAGGCTCAACTTCAGACAACCCCTTGCTGTCCCTGAAATGGGGGTTCGCTCAGGAAGCGGGAGATCAGTCGATTTATCGATCACCCAACCTGCACGGCAGTCAATTGGGCAAACTGCCCCCACTCCTACTGAAGACCCGCCATCTACTTATCAAATTTCTGCAGTCGACTTTCAACTGCTTCAACTGGCCAAACAGAACGCCGCCCTCACTGCTGAAAGAGATGCTCTCAAAAAGGCAGCCTCTGAGGCAGGTATTGCTCTTCCCATCCCCTCAACCAACGAGAGGGTCGATCTACCATGGCAATCGATCCACTCCGAGCAACGGAGGTCAATGGGCACTGATGCCCCTGAGAGGATTCATCGCGACCCAACTCTCTCTGCTGCCCCATGGAAGCAGAGTGTTCGGGATCGCATCGACGATGAGTCCTCCCAATCCTCTTCCGGTCGCAACTGTGACAGGAGGGCGCCTTCAAAGCCCGACATATCAAGAAGACACCAGATGAAAGGAGCTCCCTCAAAGAGTAGAATTTCTCCATCCATTCTTCTTCAACGGGGACTCGGATCAGACCTTCGTCAACGACTCCAACCTTCAAATACTCAAAGGCCTGAATAAGACCTTGCGATCTTGCCTCTTGACCCGCATCTAGGTCGGGGGCATAGTCGTAGAGACGGATACTCCTCCGTTGGGCCACTACATCGAAGTATGTTTGAATCTGCATTTCCAAGAGGATGGAGAACGCCCACTCTCCCCAAATTCAACTGCCTCAAGGGAGATCCAACTCTCCATATTCTGGCCTTCAAACAAGCTCTAACGCCGCACGAGGAAGAAAACAACGTGCTCTACCACACCTTCGCGGGGAGTCTCGATAAGCCATCCCTCGATTGGTACCATAATCTCCGAGCTGGATCCATCACCCAGTTCAGTGTCTTGGCCAATCACTTCGTGCAGCACTATCAGCTGAACTTGAAGCCTGAGAAGAAGCTCGACTCCCTTTATCGGTTGAGGATGGGCGCCGACGAGAGTCTCCGTAGCTTCACAAGGAGATTCCGCAACGAGCACGCCGCCCTCTCCGGAAGGCATCTGGATGATGAAGCTATCATGTTGGCTTTCCAGAATGCACTCCACTTCGACCTGCACATCTACAACGACTTCATTCGCAATCCCCCTCCTTCCCTGGGTTCAATGTTTGATCGAATCCAAAGGGAAATTGAAGTTGAAGATGATCAAGTAGCTCAAAAGGAGCGAGAGACGGAGCGAAGGCCTGCTGAGAAAGAAGCTCCTAAATATGCTGCCAAAGCTCACAACGCAGAGGCAACAGCTCCCCCTGCAAACAAGCGGTCAAGGAATGATGGACGCCGATCTCCTCCAAAGAAGACCACTTTCACCGAGTGGAATCTACCGATCGAGCAAATCCTCGACCGCATTCAACACGAGGAATTCCTTCGAAGGTCCAATCCTCTGCAGCCTGACACCAAGGTCACTGCAGACAAAACTATTTACTGTGACTTTCACCGAAGTCACGGTCATTCCACCGATTGGTGCTATCGACTGAGATATCACCTCGATGATCTTCTACGCGAAGGCCACCTACAAGAGTTCGTCAAGAACGGATAAGATCAACGCTGAACCTCTGCAAAAGGGAAAGAGGCTTGTTGGGTTCATCAAATCTCTTCCAGCCGACCACCTCTCACTGTGAATGCCAACATCTTTGGCATTCACGGGACATTGCACAATCAAGCACTGACGGGGAAGGAAGTCGATCGGCAAATTCGTCGTATCTTCCATGTTCGCTCTGCAGCAAACAAGGAGGACACCTGGATCGAGAAACCTATCAAGGGTTTAGCTTGGCCTTCTATCGTTTTCAATGACACCGATCTTCAAGGAGTTTATACTCCCCATCGAGACCCCCTAGTCTTGAAGCTCAACATCGACGGAAGCACTGCCAATCGCATCCTCATCGACACCGGAAGCTCCATCGACATAATGTTCTCAGACTGCTTCAAACGTCTGGGACATAAATATTCGAGCCTTGACGTCGTCCCGATGGTTATCACGGGCTTCAACGGCGAACAAAGTATAACAATGGGCGAATCAAGATTCACCCTCGATCTCAGCCAAGAGACTCGAGTCTCGGTGAGATTTGCTATCGTCGAAGGAACGTCCAGCTACAACGCCATTCTTGGGCGACCATTCCTCCACCAGATTAATGCCATCTCCTCTTCTTATCATCAACTCCTCAAGTTTGCAACGAGAGAAGACATTGTCTGCATACGAGGTGATCAACAAGCCGGGAGATCTTGTGAAGCTGCTGCGGCGAAAACAGATCGCAAGATCAATATTGCTCCTCCAAAGCGACCCAGAAATGAAGCGGGTCCTTCTACAACATAGCAATCAAAGGAGATCCCACTGGCCGAGCCCCCACCAATCGAGTGGGTGACTTCACATTCAATCGAAGAAATCATTCTAGTCAATATCGGCAGAGGAGATCTCCCTCAACAAACATTCATCGGTACCGGTCTCAGTGACGCAGAAGCGCGAGACATGGTATCCTTCCTTCAGTCCAACATCGACGTCTTCGCCTGGTGTTTTGAAGACATGCCTGGGATCAATCCAGATGACACGTGCCATCAACTAGCAATCAAAGAAGAAATGAAGCCTGTCAAGCAAAAGCCACGCACAATTCGACCAGAACTACAAGTTGCAGTTCAAGAGGAGATCAGTAAGCTACTCGCAGCAGGCTTCATTCGTGAAGTAGAGTACCATACTTGGATCTCCAATATAGTTGTTGTCCCTAAGAAGAATGGGAAGGTTAGAGTGTGCATCGACTTCACCAACCTCAACAAATCTTGTCCCAAAGATCCATTCCCCATGCCAAGGATAGATAGGCTCGTCGATGCCACCGCTGGCCACGAGCTCCTATCTTTCATGGATGGATACTCTGGGTACAATCAAATTCCGCTTCATCCGGATGATCAAGAGAAGACTTGCTTTGTGACTAGCCGAGGTCTCTACTGCTACAATGTAATGCCCTTCGGCCTCAAAAATGCTGGTTCTACTTATCAACGGTTAGTCACCAAGATGTTCGAAGATCAAATTGGGCGCAACGTCAAAGTCTACGTCGACGATCTCCTCACTAAAAGCTCCATTCGAGGGGGTCATCTATCCGATCTGGCAAAAACCTTCCAAATCCTCCGAAAATACCGCATGAAGCTCAATCCAGCTAAGTGTGCTTTCGGAGTCCAATCGGGCAAATTCCTGGGTCATCTTGTGACCAGAAGGGGCATCGAAGCTAATCCCGATCAAATTCGAGCTGTTCTGGATATGCCATCACCCACTAATCGGAAGGAAGTGCAACGTCTCACTGGAAGATTAGCTGCCCTCAATCGATTCATTTCAAAGTCTTCCGACAAGTGCAAGCCGCTCTTCGACAAACTACGAAAGGCGGATACCTCTGGGTGGAGTCCAATTTGCGAGCAAGCCTTTTAAGATGTCAAAAGATATTTGGTGCGAGCCCCCATCTTGACGGCTCCACTTCCAAAAGAGAATCTATGGCTCTATCTCGCCGTCACCGATCAAGCAATCAGCGCGGTCCTGGTCAGCAGAAGAGAAAGCGTCGAACATCCAGTCTATTACATCAGCCATACGCTTCTTCCGGCTGAGACCCGTTATTCAAAGACAGAGAAGGTCATACTAGCCTTGCTCACTGCATCGCGTCGTCTTCAACCCTACTTTGTTTCCCACCAGATCATAGTCATCTCAGAACACCCACTCAAAAATATCATTGACAAAGTTGGTCGAGCGGGTCGAATGACCAAATGGGTGATCGAAATGAGTGCTCTAGGGATCCAATTCGAATCTCGCACCTCAATCAAAGGACAAGCAATTGCTGATTTTCTAGCTGACTTTCCAGTTGAAGATCCCATAACTTGGGAAGAAGACGTTGATATGCGACTTGAAGACGAAGACAAACCTTCATTCAATACTGCTGCAAAAATCAATCCAAGCCTTGAGGCTCCTGCCACAATACCAACTCCATGGAAGCTTTATATTGATGGAGCTTCAAGTACGATCGGTTCGGGAACTGGGATAGTCTTGGTATCCCCCGAACAAGATCATCTTCAGAAGGCCACTCTCCTCGGATTCAATGCCACCAACAATGAAGCCGAATACGAAGTACTCATTTTCGGGCTCGAGATGGCTGAATCCTTGAAGGTGGATCGAATCATCGTCTACAGCGACTCCCAGCTAATCATAAGGCAATCAACAGGGAGTACATAGCACGAGAAGAAAGAATGCGGAATTACTTGGCCCTAGTACGACGTCTTCAACAACATTTTACTAGCACCGAATTCATTCAAATTCCAAGGGTAGAAAATCGAGAAGCAGATGCTTTAGCCAATGTTGCCTCGGTTCTTGGAGATTCGCTTGGAGGAAGACAAATACAAATCGATTACCAAGAAGCGCCCAAGACCACCCCCGAGCAACAGATCTTCGCCACTACAGAAAGATCTGGGGGTGGAGAATAATTGGCCTCGAACCTTACCACCTCAAATGAGCTCGATGATTGGAGACAGCCAATCTTCGACGTCTTCAAACATAGCAAGGTGCCTGAAGATCCAAATCAAGCCCGAAGACTACAAAGAAAGCTTCCATGCTATAATTTTCAAGATGAAGACCTATATTTCAAGTCTCACAATGGGATGTTGCTCAAATGTATTGGCCCTGAACAAGCAAAGGCAATCCTGATTAACATCCACTCCGGAGCATGCGAGAATCATTCGGAAGGAAGATCTCTTGAAGCCAATACAAAGTTACAAGGTTACTACTGGCCCATAATGGCAAGAGGTGCTCACCAAGTGGTTCAAAGATGCGAACCTTGCTAAAGACATGCTCGGGCTATCCATCTCCCAGCAGATGAGCTCCATCAATTGGCAAGCCCATGGCCTTTCCATCAATGGGGGTTGAACTTCTTAGGTCCTTTCCCACCAACTCCAAGCAAAAAGAAGTATCTGTTACTGGCCACGTATTACTTCACCAAGTGGGTTGAAGTAGTGCCACTCTTTCGAGAAACTGACAATGAAGTCATCAAATTCATCAGGCACAATATCTTCTCGAGGTTTGGCACACCACAAGTACTGATTGCTGACAATGGAGCCCAATTCGACTCCGATAAGTTTCGCAAGTTCTGCCTGAACAACGGAATCAAGCTTTTCTACTCAACTCTAAGATACCCTCAGTGCAATGGTCAAGCTGAAGCCTCAAACAGAGCCATTTTAGGTATACTCAAGAAGAAACTTGATAACAAGAAAGGATTGTGGGAGCAAGTCCTACCAGAAGTACTGTGGGGCTATCGAACAACTCCGAGAAGATCAACTGGGTTCTCACCTTTCCGACTAACATATAGGTCTGAAGCAGTACTCCCAACAGAGAACATATCGAGTACTTTGAAGACCAGAGCAGTCGAAGAAGGCTTTAATGAGGAGCTTTGAGTCAATGATCTAGATTTCTCTGAAGAACTACGAGATCAAGCATCCCTTCGTATCGCCAAGTATCAACAGAAGATCAAACAAGCCTACGATTAAAAGGTCTACAAGCGACAGTTCCCAATTGGCAGCCTGGTCCTCAGAGCAGTCTTCTACAACACGAAGGAGCATAGTAGTGGAAAACTAGCTCCCAACTGGGAAGGACCCTACATCGTCGAATCTGTAGGAGGCAAAGGTTCTTACCGGCTGATTTCGCCAGAAGGAGACAGACTACCACGAGCTTGGAATGCTAGACATCTCAAAATGTACTATCCATGATGTAAATTCCATGATGAATAAAGATCCCTTTCAAATGTTCAAATGTTCAAATCATCACTTCTCAATTCAAATTCTGGAGCAGTTCCAAGTTATCTACGTTCAAGTTCAAAATTATCTGCATTCAAATTACCAGATCGTTTAACAAGTTTGGGTGCTTGAGTTGCGACTCAACTCCTTACAGGTAGATGTTAAACGGTTTCGGGTTGTGACACAAAATAACCTTCAAGTCACTAGGTCAATTTAATATGTTTGGGAGCTTGTGTTGCGACACTATCCCTTGCTTACAAATGTTATTGGTATTCAATTTCAATATCGTCTAACAGGTTTGGGTGCTTGAGTTGCGACTCAACCCCTCACATTCAAATGTTAACGATTTCAAGTTGTGCTACAACACAACCTTCAATTTTCAAGTTACTCAACAAGTTTGGGTGATCGAGTTACGACTCGGCCCCTTACATTCAAATGTTTATACACATTCAAATATTCCAATACCATTCAGAACACAACAGTCAAAGATATTCAATACAAAAGACACACAGTTTCTAACACCAAAAAGACATCTTTATTCATCAAAAAGTTTCCAAGTACAGAAGTGAGCTTTCTATATGAAAAGAGTTTACAGGTACAACAACAAAAAAGAAGATATAGCAAATCAAGATTTGGCCACACTTGGAGCACGCGACCTCTCCCCTTCGGATCCACCTCGAGCCTTGCTCACTGTAGAAGCCTTCGAAGATTGGACGCTGTTAGCATGAACCCTGAGCGCCTCCACCGCCTTCTCAGCCGTTGCCCTGAAACTCTCACACTCGGCGCGCGTATGCTCCAACTCCTTTTTGAAGGACTCTTCCTTGGCAACGAAAGCAGCTTCCTTGGCAGCCAGGGTAGCTTCCTTTGCAGCAAGTCGATCCTTTAGCTCCTTTATTTCAGTTGCGCGCTCGATGGATAAAGTCTCAACCTTGTAGAAGCGGTTCTTTAACTCTTCAAGCTCGTGGCCTCGAGTAATGTAACCATCTTGCCAGCCCTTCCTTTCTAGCTTCTCCTTATGAAGAGCCTCGATCTTGGCCTTCAGGGACTCCTTCTTTGAAGTTAGAATTTCCCTCAATTTCTCTCTCTCTTCGTTGACAGCTTCAAGTTCAGCCGTCAAACGAGAAACTTCAAATGAAGCCTCCTGCTCTCCGACCCTCTTAAAGAGCCTTGTAGCGAACTTCAGAACAGCTGAATTCTGCAAGCAAACAAAAAGAGTTAGAAATATTTCTGAAGATACACTCAAAGAATGAATTCAAGTTGATGCATTTACCACTACTTCAAGCCTATTGTAGGCCACTTCGAGCGTAGCATCCGGAATATTGCAGAGCTTCCGGATGACAGGAGTTGGGTGGTTGATGTCAACCTCACCCAAGTCCTTCAAAAATTGAGCCGTGCCAGCAGGAGCATCTGCAATCAACACAAAAGTTCAAAGAGTTAGAATATTTCAAACATTAGAAGCACAATACAGTTCAAAAGAAGTGAGCAAGGGAATACCTATGGCATCGACTTGACGAGCTTTCCCCTTCCCACGGTCGGAGCTCTTACCCTTGGGGGCCGATTTCTCCTTGGCGGGGGTTATCTCTGGAGGAGGTTGGGGAGTCCCAGCCTCGACACGGCTCCCTCTCTCCATTTGTGCGGGGGAAGGGATACCCCGAAGAGGAATGATCTTCCCTTCTTCCTGCTGCCCACCAGGCTGCTCGAGGCTAGCCATGATGGCAGCCATCTCCCCAGCTACCTGAGTAGTCGAAGAACGCGACAAGGGTGGAGGCTGTTCAACCTCCAAGCCCCCACTTGTCGTAGCCCCTTCGAGGCGAAGGGGGCTAGGAGGTAGTTGGTCAAGGGGTGTGGGGTTGCTTGCAACCCCATCACTCCCTGAGAATCTGATCCTGATGCGCACTGGGCGCTTCAGCTCCTCGAAGCGGTACGTGGGCTGCACCTTCGAGCCATCGCCCACGGCGTCCATCACCACTTCCATTCGACGGGCCTTAGCCTCGTCGATAGGGATGAGCGGCGAATCCTCTTCACCCCCAGTGGGGGTGGGAGGAATTTCTTCCTCACCACCCCCTTCTTCATCACCACCAGTGGGGATGGGAGGAATTTCTTCCTCACCACCCCCTTTTCCTTCATTACCCCCAGTAGGGGTGGGAGGAATCTCATCACCTCCACCATCACCCCTGTCTCCTCCGTCATCGTCGACATCATCATCATCATTCCCATCATCTTCACCATCATCATCATCCTCCTCTCCTTTTTCCTCTTCTTCTTCTTCTCCCTCGGCTTCTTCTTCTTCTTTCTTCTCCTCCTCGATGAAGACCTTCCTCTTCTTCACCTGGCCCCTGCGATTGATCACGAGCCTCTCCTCAGTTGGCAGACGACTCCTCGCTCCATACGCCTTCTTCTCGGTCCGGATTCTTCTGATGATCTTGCCCGATTGAGGATCCTCCTCATAATCAGAGTACAAGACCTCATTGTCCTCATACCGGGCCCGCAGTCGGTGGAGGAGGTTGGCGTTGCCATGCCAGACGGGACAGTTCGAGAACTGCTTCCACGATCGGGTGCCGTAGGTCAATTCCAAGAAAAGATTGTCGAGGGATCCTACCCGCTCCGAAGACCAAGCAAAAGCTCCTCCCGTGCAGTACATTTTGACCTCTTTGTGTACCTGATTCCTGGGGGGTCTCGGACACCGAAAGAGGAGTCCATGCACCGGAAACCGAGATTGGCCAGTCGGTGTAAAGTTTATCGGAGGCAACGGTGTCAACGATCGGGCGCAGGGCAGAGACACCTGTCAAGTTGAAGAATGGGCTATCCTTCCTTGAAGCCCACTTATATTGGTAGAAGAAATAGCCCAACTCTATCCTCGCTTCCTCGCCCTCAGGAATGCTGGAGTAGCAAGCCTTCAGCTCGTCTTGGAAGTCAGATTCTACGCGGCAGAAGGCGTAGATGATCCTCCACGCGTTCCCAGAAATCTGCCCGGGACAAAGACCTGAGGTATTCAGCAACCTCACGGCGAAGGGTGGCAGTGGGAGACGCAGTCCACAATTCAGTTGACCAATGGTGACCACGGTCTCCATTACTTGCTCCTTGCTGGCATAATTTGTGAAGACCGTCCGCTTGTCGATGCCAAAGGCGGACTGAACTCCAGGAAGAGATGGACGGACTTTCCCCTCTGTGAAGCAAGCAAGCAGTGTCTGCCACTTTGCCCTCTTCACATCTGTAAGCTTCCCATCGACGTTATACTCGTATGCAGGCTCCTCCGTCAGCGACATCAAGGGCGCCAGAACAAAATTCGCCTTGGGGATATGCTCTGGCCTTGATGGTGTAGAGGCAAACCCCACTCCCTGATGCCTCTTGCCGAGAATGCCAAGTTCAGCCTTGCCTTTGCCCCTGCCTTTCTGCTGCACGGGCGACACTTCAGCCCTCTCCTTCCCCTTCCTCTTCGAGGGCACGATATTGATCTTCTTCGAGCTACCGAAAGAGGCCATTTCAACCGATCGAGAGATTACCAAGAACAGAGAATCGAGAGCAAGAGTTCTGGACTTCAAAAATTCTGGAAGCACGAGGCAAGAATGAATCCAGAATGAGCTTATATACCCAAGAACAGCTGGCACAGAGATCGAGAAGACACGTGTCATCACCAAATCAAATCCCGTATTTTTGAAAGAACACGTGGTATCAATCCGTAGCAAGCGCAAAACCAGGCAAACCGTCGGGACCAGACGAAGCGTCGAACCGCTGGTCCAAGCAGACTGCCTGTCCAACCAAACCACTAATCCAAGTGAACCAACGGTCCGACCGGACCACCGGTTCAGAAGACTCACCGATCCAGATGGACCAATTCAAGCAGTGGAATCTACTTCAAAATTGCCGCTTGAAGACTTTACCTTTTCGACAGGCAGACGATCGGGTAATTTACCAAAGGATCGTGCGGAAAATAGGCTCTTCTGCCGTATCTGTTGGAATTGGATCCGCTAATCAGAGTCGCAGCAGAAGCAAAAAGAAAGATCCGAAGATCATACAGTGTATGTTTCATTACAATTCATGATACATAACTATCTACATGCAAATCTACGATCTTAGCATATGTGCGGACACCCTAGAGGCATACTACGATCTACAGAAGACATGAATGCATCTACTTAGGTGTTTAGATTCATCATACCTTATGGATCTATGATCCGGAGATGACGGAACGATGAAGAACTACACTTTGATTGCAAGGGAAACTATCGGATAGCACATTGTCCTTTGCGAATTGAAGAATCCTCGAAATCCCGTCTCTGAGTGCAGGGATTTCGAGCCGACGGAGGAATCCGTTTCGAAGACGATGGCGAGCAGCGAGATTTTCTCCTCCTCTTTCTCCTTTCTTCCTTCTCCTTCCTTCCTCTTCCTTCTCCCTTCTTCTTCCTCTCTTTTCCTTGGCCGAAACCACAAAGGAGGAGGACTAGGGGTCTGATTTTTGGAGGGAAGGGAGTAGAAGCATTAGGGCCGGCCCTCCCCTCCCTATTTCCTTTATAGGGCTGGTCTCCCATGGCTCCAAGGAGCCTAGGGCCGGCCCCTAGGTGGATAGGGATGAGGGGGGGGGGGGGGTCGGATTTAGGTCTTCCGGGTGTCTATCGTGAAGTCCGGACGAAAACGCCCTTCACGAAAAGCGGAAAACTGAAAGTGAGACTGAGTGAGGTGTGCTACTCGGAATCGAGTTCCGTCAGCGCCTGTGAGCTCCTGGAATTATTCCGCTCAATCTAAGATCCATATTCAATATGTTCTGAGCCATATTTCAGTATTTACCAAAATACCCCTACGACCCGTAGCACATGTGAATTTGGTTCTTTGGCTCCGGGCTTGCGCTCCATCGCGCTACTTCGCATCCAACGTATCCAACTAGGTCTGGGAACAATTCCTATACGCAACGACAGGGTGGAACCTTCAGGGTTCGGGATCTCTAGCTCCAACCGGATCCCTGATTAACTGTTCGGTGACACACCGAAAGTTCCGTTAATCAGCCCTAATCCGATTAACCCGTGTAGCCACCCAGAGTGCGACGCGAGTTGAACTCTAGTGATCCTAAACTTATGTTACTCCCTCGTAACCCTGTTCTCTACTATACTCCGATAATCCTTAGTCAATCCTATTACTGGTGTCATGATACGACTCGGGCGGTGGGGAGCACTGTCAGATCCCGATCGATCATCTGACTAGGGTTTGATGACTTGCCATCTATAACACCACACACCTTCCGGTGCTATGCCTAGCATCCGAAACATCATCAGTCATACTGACAACCACCAGGCCTGGGTTAACTGTGTGGACAGATTGACTCATCAAAACGTACCCATCCAACACTGGACGTCGGATAACCTGTAGGGATTATATGTCACTCAAGCACTAGCCGGGTAACCCAACGTACCGTGGTATTGGACTATGGAAGGTCCGCACACGTTGGCACATCAAAGCACCACTCAACTGGTTGGCCCAGTGAGCATGGTCCCTCAGGGTTAAGGACATATTATCTAAAGTAGTAAGATGGTTTCTGCACCAGTGTCTGAATCACTGAACTGTGCACCGTCTTGGTTCCTGTTCAACACGATCATCGTGCTTGGTCAGGTGAATGGGAATCCCATGTTCCCGTGGTGGAGACTTCACCACATCCTCTACCTGCCAACAGCTTGTTCTCGGTGAAGCAACCGACATTACCTAAGCTGTGAACTAGTTCTAGGTCTACACAGAACTGGTCCACTGGGTCTCCCAAGCATGGATCCTCCATGCGCCTCAGTGGCCTACTGTGTTCCCTAGGGTCCTTTTATTATATGAGAATTATCATATACTATAGTAGTATTCTAATTAAAGCAATAACCAAAGTCATCTTTATTAATGTTAATACAGAAAATCCACGCTAAGGACACACGAGCTACAACAATCTCCCACTTGGCCTAGCGAGGAATAACAGTCTTAACTCCCATGGCATCCACGTGCTTCTCAAAAGCCTTGGTCAGTAACGCCTTTGTGAAAGGGTCCGCCATGTTATCTGCAGACGCCACCTGAGTCACTACTACCTCCCCTTGCTTCTGCAAGTCCCGGATTATGTAGTATTTCCGCTGATATGCTTGCTCTTCTGGTGATATCTTGGCTCCTTGGATTGTGCTACCGCTCCACTATTGTCGCAGTAAAGGACAATAGGATCTTGAGCTATCGGTACGTATCCTAAGTCCGTGAGGAACTTCTTGAGCCACACTGCCTCCTTAGCTGCTTCATACGTCGCAACGTACTCAGCCTCTGTCGTCGAATCCGTGATGCATCCCTGCTTCACGCTCCTCCAACTGACAGCTCCTCCTCCTAATGAAAACACAAACCCTGACGTCGATCTCCTGGATTCCGGATCTGACGCAAAGTCAGAATCCGTATATCCAATCGGCATCAGTTCCTGTGAAGAGTAAACTAACTCATAATCTCTCGTCCTACGGAGATACTTGAGTATACTTTTTACAGCAGTCCAGTGCCCTGACCCGGATTTGACTGATACCTGCCCATCATGCCTACTGCATAGCATATATCTGGTCTCGTGCACTGCATGGCATACATCAGACTCCCTACTGCCGAAGCATAAGGTATCTTCTACATCTCTGCCCTCTCCTCAGGAGTCTTAGGACCCTGATCCTTGGACAACTTCATTTCATGTCTGAATGGAACCAGTCCCTTCTTGGAGTGGTGCATACTGAATCTGACCAAGATAGTATCTATGTAGGCTGACTGTGACAGCGAGAGAATCTTGTTCTGCCGATCTCGAGTTACCTTGATCCCCAGAACATAACTCACTTTACCCAGGTCTTTCATGTCAAATTAAGAGGATAACCACGCCTTCACTGTAGACAACGTTCCAACATCATTTTCGATGAGCAGGATATCGTCCACGTAAAGCACTAGAAAAACTACTGCAGTCTTATCGCTCCTTTTATAAACACATGGTTCATCCACGTTCTGTTCAAATCTATAAGACTGGATAGCCTGATCAAAATGCATGTTCCAACTTCTGGATGCTTGCTTCAGTCCATAAATGGACCTTTGCAACTTACACACCAGACCTTCCTGACCTTTTGAGACAAAGCCTGGAGGCTGAGACATGTAGATGTCTTCTTCCAAATCCCCGTTGAGGAATGTGGTCTTGACCTCCATTTGCTAGATCTCCCAATCATAATGGGCTGTAATGGACAAGAGGATCCGGATAGACTTAAGCATAGCCACTAGCGAAAAGGTTTCATCATAGTCGATCCCTTCTCGCTGGGTATAACCCTTAGCGACTAGTCTAGCTTTGTAAGTCTCAACGGTACCATCCGGACCTCTTTTCCTTTTGTACACCCACTTACACCCAACAGGTTTAATGTTGTGAGATGGTGTTACAAGTGTCCAGACCGAATTTTGGGACATCGATGTCAGTTCTACCTCCATGGCTTCCTGCCATGCTGCATGGTCAGTGGATACCATCGCTTCGTCATAGTTCAGAGGATCATTTTCCTGAAACTCTGGATCAACCATAAAGGCTTCTCCAATGTATCTATCAGGAGCACTTGTGGTCCTCCCACTGCGACGAACCTACGGTGGTTCCATAGGAGTCGATTCTACAGTACCGTTAATCTTAGTGGTATCGGCTCCCACTACATTTTTTGTCTGCGTACTCCCATCAGTACCAAGCAATTCTTAAAGAACTACTTTACTTGTGGGCTTATGGTCTATTAAATAGTCCTGTTCCAAGAATACGGCGTTCGTCGAGACGACAACCTTTCTATCCTCAGGATCATACAATAAACCACCCTTTGTCCCTTTTGGATACCCAACGAACAGACATACCTTAGTTTTTGACTCTATCTTATCTCGCTTGTCCTTTCGCACATGTGCTGGACAACCCCAAATCCTAAAGTGCTGTAGGCTTGGCTTTCGCTTCAATCATAGCTCCCAAGGAGTTAGGGGTACTGACTTTGATGGAACAAAGTTCAAAGTATATGCTGTCGTCTCTAGGGCATATCCCCAAAAACTAGGTGGCAATGTTGCATAACTCATCATAGTCCGAACCATGTCTAACAAAGTTCGGTTTCTCCTCTCAGATACACCGTTCTGTTGTGGTTTCCCTGGTGCAGTCAACTAGGATACAATCCCATGCCCAAGCAGGTACCCAATAAATTCATCCGATAGGTATTCGCCTCCTCGATCCGATCGAAGAGACTTGATACTTTTACCCGTCTGCTTTTCTGCTTCAGCTCTGAACTCCTTGAACTTATCAAAGGATTTAGACTTTCGCCGCATTAGGTATATGTATCCAAACCTCGAGTGATCATCCGTGAAGGTGATGAAATACTCGAAGCCTCCTATGGCACGGACACTTATGGGCCCACATACATCAGTGTGTACCAACTCCAATACATCCTTAGATCTGCTACCTTTGACTCGGAAAGACCTTTTAGTCATCTTGCCTTCCAGGCAAGACTCACACGTCGGTAGGCTTTCTGAAACATTTGGACTTAAGAGTCCTACTTTAACCAACCTGTGAATCCTGTCTGAGGTTATGTGTCCAAGCCTTAGATGCCAAAGGAGTGTTGGATTATCTGAGGGATTTTTCCTTTTAGATGAATTAATCATATAAGTTTCAATTATGTTATCCTTCTTATGATTGGAGTTAATTACATAGAGACCATTCTGTATCTTTCCCTTACAAACAAAGGAACCATTCAATTTAATTGACACACCAGAAGCATCAAATAAAACTGAAAAACCTTTATTATTCAATAAGGAAACAGAAATTAAATTACGTCTCAAGGACGGTACATAAAGTATGTCTCTAAGTAATAAACTTCTTCCATCAAGGAACTGCAAGATGACATCTCCAACTACTTCAGCCTCTGCCACGGCCTCAGTTCCCATGCTTAGGATTATCTCCCCATCACCCAGTTTTCTTGTCTCCTTGAACCCCTGCAAATTATTGCAAGCATGGTTAGTGGAACCAGAATCCACAATCCATGAAACTGGAGAACAACTGGATGCTACAAGGAATTCCACTATGTGGATTTGAGATATACCTGTCTCAGCCTTCTTGGGAGCCGCGCGACAGTCGCCCTTCCAGTGCCCCTTCTTGCCGCATCGAAAATATTTTCCTTTGGGCTTCGCCGGACCATTCTGCTTGGGAACCTACAACTGCACCTGGCCCATCTTCACGGGCTTCTTAGACTTTCTTTTCTGAAACTTGCCCTTGGCTTTCAGAGAAGAATTTCGCTCCACGTTTAGGGATTGGGCTCCTGCCTTCATCCCGTCCTTTGCCGCCTGGAGCGCCGCTAGGAGCTCTGCGTTAGACATCTCCAATCGGTTAAGGTTGAAGTTGGTAACGAAGCCCTCAAACGCTCCTGACAGAGACGCGAGGAAAATATCGGTCTGGATCTCTGTATCCAAGATGACATCGAAGGAACCAAGCTCGTTCACATAGCCAAACAACTTCAGCATATGATCCCGAACTAAAGTCCCCTCTGCCATCTTCATGGACACCAATTTCTTGATGGTCAGGTAACGAGTTACCTGACTACGACCCTCGAACATTTCCTTCAGGTAGAGCATCATGTCTGAAGCAAAGGCCATGTCTTCGACTTGCTTCTGAAGGACGGTCTGCAAGGATGCCACAATGTAGCACTTGCACATCTCATCAGCATCTAGCCAGTCTTTCTATTCCTTTAACTGGGCCTCAGTTGCACTTGGTCCCGGCATGGCCGGTTGAGGGGTACTTAGGGCAATTGTGTGTTTGCCAACCCTTAGAACGAGCATTAGGTTACGCTTCCAGTCCTCGTAGTTTGGTCCCGTAAGTTTGTTATCATTAAGTATGGAGGCAAGGGGGTCGAGCTTGGTCATGATTTCTGTAAACAATGGTTTAAAGCAATAGTTAGGGTCTACTACAATCTATTTCATGGAATTTAGAAATAGATAATATCTACTCCAGCCGCTATGTCTTCACCACCTCAAGTGGAGATATACAGGAATCTAAATTCCTTGGGCTGTAGCACTGAGACTATCGGTCCTGAATTGGAGACAACATCTCGGTGAAAGCATGCAACCGCTTCTACCAACGGGGTTTTTATGACCCAATCTTCATCAGAGTTACCCATGGTAAACTGAAAGACCTCACAGTCTCCTTTTGGCCAGCTTTATGTGACCCGCGTGCGCAGCAACAGCGGCTTCACACAAGCTTTCGGATGCTTCCCACAAATCTAGGTGGTGTTGGTAGGGGGGTTCATAGGCTCCCGCGGTGCAGGAAAAAATCATCACCCACTGCCACCGGCATCCTCCATGTCCCGAAGGAAACCACTAGGCGAACCAGCATGGAAGGAAACACAGCTCTCACCCGATGGAAATATCGAACTGCGTACCTCCCACCCAGACCCTTAGTCGGTTGATTGTGGAGGCCAGGGGCTCCCCTTTGGAGGGAACCTCTTACACATCCCTTCTTTATGAGGTTTTATGCATATCTAGAATGGTCACGACCTCCTAGACATAGACCCTGGTCTACCGCGCTCCCACTAGGATTACAAACCCTCCCGCAAAGCATTAGTCTCCTCGGAAAATATCATAGTCCCTACCTTGAATACTCAGCTTTCGCCTTTCTTGCAAGGATCACATTACATAGATTCCAAGGATTCTGATACTTTACTAGTTTGCCCATAATCCTAATATCTGGAGCCTAGCCTAAGGTCAACGTGGAAAGGACTCTCACTACGATGACGCCTCATTCACAATTTGATGCCTGATGTCATAGTAGACCTCATCTCATTACAGGTTTTGATGCTGGCCAAATAGGGACATCCGACAACCTCCGCCGGACCTCAACCTAATAGTGGCATAACCAAATCGTGATGAGTTCATACTATCATCAAACGTCATCTAGAAACGGGTATCACACAGTGAAATCCTAACCTAACTTGGTCGCTAGGACCACGTGGGGAAAGGGCATCCCACTAGGGTTATCATACTTCTTATGGAGATATTAGTTAATTATCTCTAAACAAATCTAACACTGCGTCTAGCTCGGTGCATCTTACTTGGCTACCTGAACTACCACGAGGGCGGTTAGCACTTTTTCTTTTAGCTAGCCACCGGATTCGCACGTGTTAGAAGCATATAGAGACACCGATGAATCCATAATTTTAGTACTAACCCTAAGCCTGATCTAGAGACAAACTCACAAGCAAGAATGATAATCACATTATCATCGGGGTTCTCTAAATACTGAATAAAGAGAAACAACAGAAAAACATCCATACTGAATCAAGTCCAGGGTCCGACCCTTGAACCTGAATAGCACAGCCAAGATATCCCGCTTTTCCGTTCTGCATGATCTCTGACGACGATCCCTTTCATCGCCAACGTGCACGCTTTCGCCGGGTCTTTGCACGCCATGGTACCGCTTGCCCGAACCATGGATGTAGCATCATCTCCTTCTTCCTGTGACCGAAAAACTAACACGCTCCGAGCAAGTGCTTGTTCATGTACAATTTCGCTAGAAAGAAAAAGAAACAATCCTAGAAAACTGGCCAGGGAACCGAGGATGGTCAACCCCCACCCTCGCCCATCTAAAGCCTTACAATCCACAATAATAATCAATGCAAAATAAAATCCGGGGTCCGACCCCCGGATGCATGCAATCACAGATTACTATTCAGTGCGGCACCTGCAAAAAGATGATACATAGCACAATCCATATGCATGATCTACGTCGAACCCCGACGAAAACATATGCCATCATATATTCACATGATGTTTTCACGAATTCATGCATGAAACATACACCAAAGCGTACTCTGATACTAATTGTTGGAATTGGATCCGCTAATCAGAGTCGCAGCGGAAGCAAAAAGAAAGATTCGAAGATCATACGGTGTATGTTTCATTACAATTCGTGATACAAAACAATCTACATGCAAATCTACGATCTTAGCATATGTGCGGACACCCTAGAGGCATACTACGATCTATGGAAGATATAAATGCATCTACTTAGGTGTTTAGATTCATCATACCTTATGGATCTATGATTCGGAGATGACGGAACGATGAAGAACCACACTTTGATTGCAAGGGAAACTGTCGGATAGCACCTTGTCCTTTGCGAATTGAAGAATACTCGAAATCCCGTCTCTGAGTGTAGGGATTTTGAGCCGACGGAGGAATCCGTTGTGAAGACGATGGCGAGCCACGAGATTTTCTCCTCCTCTTTCTCCTTTCTTCCTTCTCCTTCCTTCCTCTTCCTTCTCCCTTCTTCTTCCTCTCTTTTCCTTGGCCGAAACCACAAAGGAGGAGGACTAGGGGTCGGATTTTTGGAGGGGAGGGAGTAGAAGCATTAGGGCCGGCCCTCCCCTCCCTATTTCCTTTATAGGGCCGGTCTCCCATGGCTCCAAAGAGCCTAGGGCCGGCCCCTAGGTGGATAGGGATGAGAGGGGGTCGGATTTAGGTCTTCCGGGTGTCTATCGTGAAGTCCGAACGAAAATGCCCTTTACGAAAAGCGGAAAACTGAAAGTGAGACTGAGTGAGGTGCGCTACTCGGAATCGAGTTCCGTCAGTGCCTATGAGCTCCTGGAATTATTCCACTCAATTTAAGATCCATATTTAATATGTTCTGAGCTATATTTCAGTATTTACCAAAATACCCCTACGGCCCGTAACACATGTGAATTAGGTTCTTTGGCTCCGGACTTGCACTTCATCGCGCTACTTCGCATCCAACGTATCCAACTAGGTCGGGGAACAATTTCTATATGCAACGACAGGGTGGAACCTTCAGGGTTCGAGATCTCTAGCTCCAACCGGATCTCTGATTAACTGTTCCAATGACACACCGAAAGTTCCGTTAATCAGCCCTAATCCAATTAACCCGCGTAGCCACCTTGAGTGCGATACGAGTTGAACTCTAGTGATCCTAAACTTATGTTACTCCCTCGTAACCCTGTTCTCTACTATACTCCGATAATCCTTAGTCCCTCCTATTACTGGTGCCATGATACGACTCAGGCGGTGGGGAACACCGTCGGATCCCAATCGATCATCTGACTAGGGTTTGATGACTTGTCATCTATAACACCACACACCTTCCAGTGCTATGCCTAGCATCCGGAACATCGTCAGTCATATTGACAACCACCAGGTCTGGGTTAACTGTGTGGACAGATTGACTCATCAAAACGCACCCATCCAACACTGGACGTCGGATAACCTGTAGGGATTACATGTCACTCAAGCGCCAGCCGGGTAACCCAACGTACCGTGGTATTGGACTATGAAAGGTCCGCACACGTTGGCACATCAAAGCACCACTCAACTAGTTGGCCCAGTGAGCATGGTCCCTCAGGGTTAAGGACAGATTATCTATAGTAGTAAGACGGTTTCTGCACCAGTGTCTGAATCACTGAACTGTGCACCGTCTTGGTTCCTGTTCAACACGATCATCGTGCTTGGTCAGGTGAATGGGAATCCCACGTTCCCGTGGTGGAGACTTTACCACATCCTCTACCTGCCAACAGCTTGTTCTCGGTGAAGCAACCGGCATTACCTAAGTTGTGAACTAGTTCTAGGTCTACACAGAACTGGTCCACTAGGTCTCCCAAGCATGGATCCTCCATGCGCCTCAGTGGCCTACTGTGTTCCCTAGGGTCCTTTTATTATATGAGAATTATCATATACCATAGTAGTATTCTAATTAAAGCAATAACCAAAGTCACCTTTATTAATGTTAATACAGAAAATCCACGCTAAGGACACACGAGCTACAACAGTATCAACTCGACAGGTTTGATTTTACCGATCGGTTAAGTTCAACCGATCGGTCGATTTTCTACTAAATCGGGCAAAAAACTTGGCCTTTTGCCCGATCCTGTCAACCTCGACCGGTTGAATTTAACCGATCGGTCAAACTTGACCGATCGATCAAATTCAACCAATCGGTCGATTTTCTACTGAATCGGGCAAAAAACTTGGCCTTTTGCTCGATCCACTCAACCTCGACCGGTTGAATTTAACCGATCGGTCAAACTTGACCGATCGATCAAATTCAACCGATCGATTGATTTTCTACTGAATCGGGCAAAAAACTTGGCCTTTTGCCCGATCCACTCAACCTCGACCGGTTGAATTTAACCGATCGGTGAAATTCAACCGATCGGTCGATTTTCTACTGAATCGGGCAAAAAACTTTGCCTTTTGCCCGATCCACTCAACCTCGATCGGTTGAATTTAACCGATCGGTCAAAATTGACCGATCGGTCAAATTCAACCGATCGGTCGATTTTCTACTGAATCGGGCAAAAAACTTGGCCTTTTGCCTGATCCACTCAACCTCAACCGGTTGAATTTAACCGATCGGTCAAATTCAACTGATCGGTCGATTTTCTACTGAATCGGACAAAAAACTTGGCCTTTTGCCCGATCCCATCAACCTTGACCGGTTGAATTTAACCGATCGGTCAAACCTGACCGATCGGTCAAATTCAACCGATCGGTCGATTTTCTACTGAATCGGGCAAATAACTTGGCCTTTTGTCCAATCCCGTCAACCTCGACCGGTTGAATTTAACCGATCGGTCAAACTTGATCGATCGGTCAAATTCAACCGATCGGTCGATTTTCTACTAAATCGGGCAAAAAACTTGGCCTTTTGGCCGATCCACTCAACCTCGACCGGTTGAATTTAACCGATCGGTCAAATTTGACCGATCGGTCAAATTCAACCGATCGGTCAATTTTTTACTGGAACAGGCAAAAACTTGGCCTTTTGCCCGATCCACTCAACCTTGACCGGTTGAATTTAACCGATCGGTCAAACTTGACCGATCGATTAAGTTCAACCGATTGGTCGAAATCCTACGTGATCGGTCAAAAAACTATGTTTTTTGACCGATCACCTCCAACTCGACCGGTTGAATTCGACCGATCGGTCAACTTTGACGGATCGGTCAAATTCAACCGATCGATCAACTTTGACCGATCGGTCAAAATTGACCGATCGTTCCATCAAAATCAATACTCACGAGTTTTTCTTTTCTCTTCTATACCCACAAGCAGGAAGTTGCTACTTTTTGCACCATATCCAAGCTAGCCAGGCCGGCCTCTAGCTAACTTGGAGGGGCTAACTGTGGGTGCAAATTTTGGCAGAAATCTACCAACCGCGGGACCCACGGCCCTGCCTGGTGGGCCCACGAAGACTACCACGGGACCCACCGGACCTGCCTGGTGGGCCCACGAAGACTACCGCGGGACCCACCGGCCCTGCTGGTGGGCCCACGAAGACTACCGCGGGACCTACCGGCCCTGCCTGGTGGGCCCACGAAGACTACCGCGGGACTCACCGGCCCTGCCTGTGGAATCCCCAGAAGACAGCAGTAGGACCTACCAGCCCTGTCTGGAGAAACTTCCAGAAACAACCAGAAACCGCCATTTACCCCGGAATTCCTCTTCGAGAATTCTATAAATAGCAGACCCTTCGAATATAAATGATCCGATTTCCAGTTCTGAGATCTGATTTTCAGATACCAGAGCTCTGGAATTTTCTAACTTCCTATCCTTTACCTCTACTCGATCTTCTTCTTCTCTTTGAAGAGATCGGAGAGGCATCAGTGATACTCGGTCTGTCGAGATCACTTCGAGAAAAGAGTTAGTGAATTCGGGTTGCTCCATATAGCACGGAGACGTAGGATTCGGCTGAACTCCGAGATCACATCTCGTGTCGATTCTCTGATTGCATCTCTCTCTGTTTGTGTATTGAGAATGGCAACTCCAATCAACAGATCGAACAACGATTTTCAACTCGAACCTCAATTGATTGGTGCGGCGAAGTCTTCGAGTCGGCACGAAGATTTTTTCCCACAATGATCTCTTCGATTGAAGGTGAAGCCTCCCACTCGATCGGCGAGGGCTCGGTCAGTGGGATCTCCTTTGGTTGCTATCTCGAGGAAGGGCCAGTTTTATCTCGGGGCCGCTTTGGGGGAGCGAGATTTATTCTGTGATCTGTTTTGGCAGCAGCTGCTTCGCAGGATCGTCCGGTTTGTTGATCTTCCCTAATATAGACAATACCCTCCCCCGTTGCAAACTTGAGGAGTTGATGGTAAGAGGAGGAGATGGCATTGATCTGGTGTAGGAATGGTCGACCGAGGATGACGTTGTAGTTGGATGTCCTCTCGACGATTGCGAACCTTACCAAGACTCGAGTCTCTCGGCTAAGGTCCAGGGTGAATCTTGATTCGCCCATTGTTATGCTCTGCTCGCTGTTGAAGCCCGTGATCACCGTTGGGACGACTTCGAGATTGGAATATTTATTTCCCAGACACTTGAAGCAGTCTGAGAACATGATGTCGATGGAGCTTCCGGTATCGATGAGGATGTGATTAACAGTGCTCCCATCGATGATGAGCTTCAGGACCAGGGGATCCCGGTATGGAGTATGAACTCCTTGAAGATTTGAGTCATTGAAGATGATGGAGGGCCAAGCTAAGCCCTTGACAGGCTTCTCGATCCAGGTATCTTCCTTGTTCGCTGCAGAGCGAACGTTTGAAGATGCATCGCACTTGCCGATCAACCTCTTTTCCCGTCAGTGTCTGATTGTGCAGCGATCCATGAATGCCAAATACGCTGGCACGCACTGTGATAGGTGATTGATTGGTAGAAATTTGATGGATCCAGCAAGCTTCTTTACCCTTTGTGGAGGGTCGTCGCTGGTCTGGTCCGCCCTTGACGAAATCTTAAAGATGGCCTTCGCGTAGCAGATCCTCGAGATGGTATCTCAGTCGATAACATCGATCGGTAGGATGGCCATGGCTGTGATGGAAGTCACAGTAGACTGTTTTGTCCGCTGTGACCTTGGTGTCCGGCTGTAGAGGATTTGGCCTTCGGAGAAATTCTTCATGCTGGATTCGATCAAGGATTTGCTCGATTGGTAGGGTCCAATCGGTGAAGGTAGTCTTCTTTGAAGGGGATCTATGTCCGTCGTTTCTTGATCGCTTGGGTGCAGGGGGAACTACTGCCTCTGCATTGTGAGCTTTGGCGGCATACTTCGGGGCTTCTCTTTCGGCAGGTTGCCGCTTCGTTTCTCGTCCCTTTCGGGCGACTTGATCATCTTCCACTTTGATTTCCCTTGGATTCGATCAAACATCGAACCTAGGGAAGGGGGAGGATTGCGAATGAAATCGTTGTAGATGTGCAGGTCGAAATGGAGGGTGTTCTAGAAGGCTAACATGATAGCCTCATCGTCCAAATGCCTTCCTGAGAGGGCAGCGTGTTCGTTGCGGAATCTTCTTGTGAAGCTGCGAAGACTCTCGTCAGTGCCCATCCTCAGCCGGTAGAGGGAGTCGAGTTTCTTCTCCGGCTTCAAGTTGAGTTGGTAATGTTGTACGAAGTGATTGGCCAGGATGCCGAACTGGGTGATGGATCCAGCTCGGAGGTTATGGTACCAATCGAGGGATGGTTCGTCGAGGCTCCCTGCGAAGGTGCGGCAGAGTACGTTGTTCTCTTCTTCATGCGGCGTCAAAGCTTGCTTGAAAGCCAATATATGGAGAGTCGGATCTCCCTTGAGACAATTAAATTTGGGGAGAGTGGGAGTTCTCCATCCCCTCGGAAACGTCGACTGGAATAGACTCCGATGGAGAGGTCCGGTAGAGGAGTATCCCTCCCTGCGACCATGCCCCCGACCTGGATGCAGGTCGAGAGGCAAGATCGCGAGGTCTTGTTCGGGTCTTTGAGTATCAGACGGTTGGAGTAGATGACGAAGATCCGTTCCGGCTCCTCATTGAAGTGGGAGGGATGGAGAAGCTCTACTCTTTGAAGGCGCCCCTTTCATCTGGTGCTTTTTTCGTAAGTCAGGCTTTGACTGTGTCCGCCTGTCATAGTTGCGGCCCGATGACGACTGAGAGGATTCATCGTCTATGCGATCCCAGACACTCTGCTTCCATGGAGCAGCAGAGGGTGTTGGATCACGACGGATCCTCTCAAGGGCAGCGGTGCCCATTGATCTCCGTGGCTCGGAGCGGATCGATTGTTGTGGCGGATCGACTCTCTCGTTAGACGAGGGGATAGGAAGAGCAATCCCGGCTTCAGAGGCTGCTTTCTTAAGGGCGTCCCTTTCAGCTGTGAGGGTGACATTCTGTTTAGCCAATTGCAGCAGCTGAAAGTCGACTACTGAGATTTGATAAGTGGATGGAGGATCTTCAGCTGGAGCGGGGGCAGTTTGCCCTATTGATTGTCGTGGAGGTGGGGCGATCGGTCGATCAACCGACCTTCCGCTCCCCGAACGAACTCTCATTTTGGGGACAACAAGGGGCTGCCCAAAGTTGAGCCGTTGACTCATCGAACGAGTCTCCGGACGAGCTTGATGTGTGTTACTTCCCTCTGGATGATCCTGATATTTCGTCCTCGCCATTTAGGGAAAGCGAAGGATGCAACCAAATTGCCGGTGTCCAAACGGTTATCCGCTCAACCGAAGGGGCTGGGAAGTTTGGTTATCTAGATCGATTGTCTGCTCAACCGGTCTGATGCTACTTGGCTTTTCGCCCGATCCCACAGACGGTGCCAAACTATGGGGAAAAATCTTCGTGCCGATCCGAAGACTTCACCTCACCAGTCAATTGAAGTCGAGTCGAAGATCGTTGGTCGATCTGTTGGCTGGAAGGTAGGTTTGAAGGTTGATACCTTAGTGTCTTTGAGTTGTCCCTTTTGGTATTTGAACAGAGAGGGAGATGCAATCAGATGTAAGGCTGACACACTGTGTGATCTCGTAGTTCAGCCGAAGCCTACGTCTCCGTGATATAGGGAGCAACCTGAATTCACTATCACTTTGCTTGAAGTGACCTCGACAGGCCGAATGTCACTGAAGTATCTCCAATCTCTTTAGAGACAAGAAGAAGATTGAGGAGAGTTGGAGAATGGAAAGTTGGAATTTCCAGAGCTCTGGTTTCTGAAATCAAATTTCAGATTTGAAACTGGGATCTGGATCCCTTTTATATTTGAAGGCTCTCCTATTTATAGGATTTCCTGGGAGAAAATCTGGAGGCAAATGGCAGTTTTTGCTGTCGTATCTGGGGATTCTCTAGGCAGGGCTGGTGGGTTCCGCGGTAGTCTCTGTGGGCCCACCAGGCAGGGCTGGTGGGTCCCGCGGTAGTCTCTGTGGGCCCACCAGACATGGCTGGTGGGTCCCGCGGTAGTCTCTGTGGGCCCACCAGGCAGGGCTGGTGGGTCCCGCGGTAGTCTCTGTGGGCCCACCAGGCAGGGCTAGCGGGTCCCGCGGTAGTCTCTGTGGGCCCACCAGGCAGGGCCGGCGGGTCCCGCGTTTTTGTAAACTTCTTGCCAAAATTTGCACCCACAAGGGCTACAAAGGTTCCATCGACAGGGGCACTGGCACTAGAAAAGGAAGGGATCTTTGACGTGGAAAGAGGGATCTCAGGGTGGAAAGAGGGAATTTTGTTTTAAGGTGTGGAATAGGGAACCATAAAGTGGCAGTAAATTCACCCAAGTTTAAAATAGAGAGTTTTACAAATCGACCCCATAAACTTCTTTATTTATGTTTAGGAGCATCCTACTTTTTTCTATTATTTAGAGCAATGTTTGTTTTTGGTCAAAGTAAGATCTAGTAAAATAACTCCTAATGAAATATTACTTTTCTTTGTTTGTATTCAAATTTAACATAGTGAAGTAAGCCTTATTAGTCATTTACTTTTAGCAAGTTTGAGTTACTAGGATTTTTCCAAGTAAAATATCTGATGCAGGCCTGATCAGCATCGTCAGATCATCGCTGCATCTTCAATTCGTCGCCAGAGAGTTTTATTTCAGTCATTTTATTTTATGCTTGGAGGACATTATCCATATGGGACTTGTTAGCCGTTTATTTCAGTTTTTGATCATTTTTTATGTTTTTGGCCTAATTTCAGCACTTAGTACTATTTATGTTCTTGCCCAATTCATGGGGGATGTCCATGATCTCATCCGAGGGCTTTTCGGATTGAATCCGGGTCTTCTCGGGTGAGTTTCCGTATGTTATTAATAAAAATCTGGGTGTGTGTGTTTGCGGGGTACCGACGGACGAGATTATATCTTGAAACCGACGGTTAGATAGCAAAATAACTCCATTTAGATGACGTGGCAACTTATGGGCTTCAATTAGGAGTTAAGTGGGCTTATCTTAAGCCCAATAGGGCTTCTATTGAGTTACCGCCCCCCCTCCTCTCTTTTTCCCATGAAACACTCGACCGACCCCTTGTCCGCGCGGATCCCGAGGCCACCCGACCCCTCTTCCGTCCCCTTTCTTCTCTCTCTCTTCTCTCCCTTGTTTCTCTCTCTTTTTCTTGCCTTTCTTAGCCCTTTGCATCCTCACCATCCAACTCTTATTTCCCTTGATCTTAGCCATCCAAAAGGAAAACCCTAATGCTACAAAAAGATGAAGAAAGAATGAGATTTTAGTTTTTGATCATTGCTGAAATTCGTGCCTCTTCATGAGAGCTCCCGGGAGAGACTCGTGTCCCCGATCCTCGCCGCATCCGCGACTTCACCTCGTGAAGGCCTCGGTGTTGTTTTTCCGAAGGTTCCGACTTCTCCCGACGTCCGGCCTTGCTCCGTGTGCGGGATCATCGGCGCATTCTCGCAATCGACCCATGACGGAAAACCCCAGGCAGTATCTATCCTTTATTTTATTTTTCCCTTCGCATCCGCGTCATTTTTAGTTTGTTTTCATTGCCTCCGCTCCGCATCGCAGCCGTAACCATCCTTTTCTTCGCTAGTTGAAGCCCTAACATATGCCTACTCATTAGATTTGCTATCTTTAATCTGTCGATTACCCTTGCAAGCATATTTAGCCTATTTTAGTAAAAAATCTGATGCAAACCTATTGTTAAATTTCAATATCTATTGCTGCGATTGAATCTACTATTTGCTGAAATTAGTTTTGTGATAATATTGCGTTCTTTATTGTTAAATCTAAAACCTGCTTTATGTTGACTGCGTAGCCTTTTAGTTCTGCGTGAGATAATTTATGTTTGCTGTCCTTTTAAACTATTCGTCGTTATATTGATCATTAAATCTTAGTTATTGACCAAAGGGAACCCTAAAAGGGTTTAAGGTTATAGTGCACCTTATCGGTGACTACATCAAGTTGGTATCAGAGCAATCTGACGCCATGTACTATCATAGCGTCTGATCCCATTATTCGCTTGATCCACTAGATACCCACACCTATAAAGAATTTGTTAAGCTATATAAATCTTTTGAGCCATGTCCTACCCTTTTCCCGAGATCTCCGATGGAACATAGATACTCCTCTTTGATTCGAGATCGAGCCCATGACCTAGATCTATCTTCCAAGCCTTTTGTTCAATGGATTTTACGGAGTCCTTTAGTGCCATCCTTGAAAGCCAGCTATATTGAAACCCAGCTCTTACTTGACGATATTAAGGATGAGTTGGCATGGAGAGAGAAGCAACACCAGAGGCTTGCCAGATACAGCAGGCCACCACCTCCAGCAGAGCCTCCACCTCCTGTGGAGCTTCCTCGTCCACTGCCTACGGAGGAGCCACCTCTTCCGTCAGCGACTCCATAGGAGCTTCAGACAGTTGAGCCACTTGTGCGCTTTGACTTTGTTGGGACTGACCGACCACCTACCGCTCGTGTGCTTCTATTTATGTACTTCAGTAGCTTCTGGCCCTCGCTCGACGCCAGCACTCTCTTCGCGAGGAGCCCAGAGGTTGTCGACTGCCCGAGACATCACTTGTTGGGAATTCATCACCAGATCCAGGCACAGCGACGATCCCATGGTGGTGGTCTCCCTCCTGCTACCGGTGATGTCTTTCGGCGTAAACTCGAGGATGAGTTTTTCGCAGCGGAAGCGATTGATGCAGGCCTGATCAGCATCGTCAGATCATCACTGCATCTTCAATTTGTCGCCAGAGAGTTTTATTTCAGTCATTTTATTTTATGCTTGGAGGACATTATCCATATGGGACTTGTTAGCCGTTTATTTCAGTTTTTGGCTATTTTCTATGTTTTTGGCCTAATTTCAGCACTTAGTACTATTTATATTCTTGCCCAATTCATGGGGGATGTCCATGATCTCATTCGAGGACTTTTCGGATTGAATCCGGATCTTCTTGGATGAGTTTCCACATGTTATTAATAAAAATTTGGGTGCGTGTGTTTGCGGGGTACCGACGGACGAGATTATATCTCGAAACCGACGGTTAGATAGCAAAATAACTCTATTTAGATGACGTGGCAACTTATGGGCTTCAATTAGGAGTTAAGTGGGCTTATCTTAAGCCCAATAGGGCTTCTATTGAGTTACCGCCCCCCCTCCTCTCTTTTTCCCATGAAACACCCGACCGGCCCCTTGTCCGTGCGGATCTCGAGGCCACCCGACCCCTCTTCCGTCCCCTTTTTTCTCTCTCTCTTCTCTCCCTTGTTTCTCTCTCTTTTCCTTGCCTTTCTTAGCCCTTTGCATCCCCACCATCCAACTCTTATTTCCCTTGATCTTAGCCATCCAAAAGGAAAACCCTCATGCTACAAAAAGATGAAGAAAGAATGAGATTTCAGTTTTTGATCATTGCTGAAATTCGTGCCTCTTCGTGAGAGCTCCCGGGAGAGACTCGTGTCCCCGATTCTCGCCGCATCCGCAACTTCGCCTCGTGAAGGCCTCGGTGTTGTTTTTCCGAAGGTTCCGGCTTCTCCCGACGTCCGACCTTGCTCCATGTGCGGGATCATTGGCGCATCCTCGCAATCGACCCACGACGGAAAACCCCAGGCAGTATCTATCCTTTATTTTATTTTCCCCTTCGCATCCGCATCATTTTCAGTTTGTTTTCATTGCCTCTGCTCTGCATCGCAGCCGTAACCGTCCTTTTCTTCGCTAGTTGAAGCCCTAACATATGCCTACTTATTAGATTTGCTATCTTTAGTCTGTCGGTTACCCTTGCAAGCATATTTAGCCTATTTTAGTGAAAAATCTGATGCAAACCTATTGTCAAATTTCAATATCTATTGCTGCGATTGAATCTACTATTTGCTGAAATTAGTTTTGTGATAATATTGCGTTCTTTATTGTTAAATCTAAAACCTGCTTTATGTTGACTGCGTAGACTTTTAGTTCTGCGTGAGATAATTTATGTTTGCTGTCCTTTTGAGCTATTCGTCGCTATATTGATCATTAAATCTTAGTTATTGACCAAAGGGAACCCTAAAAGGGTTTAAGGTTGTAGTGCATCTTATCGGCGCCTGCATCAATATCTCTCTTACTAGTAACTATTTTTTGCTTTTGGGTGGGGCTATTTGCTCTAGGTAGCCTTTTAGTCATTAAAATTTATATCAGTTTTACCCATGACTGTAGGTAGCTTCTAGTTTTATTGGAAATAGTCCTAAAGTGAAATGGAAATGACTTAAGATGTGGAAGATCAAAATGACATTTCTCGCATCTTCAAAATACCAAAGACAGCTCCTGTCTAAAGGCAACATGCTTTTTTTCCCCCACCACTGTGCGACACTGCCTGTCGCCCACCACCGCCCATCCAACCCATCGTCGTCTCCTCCTCCTCCTTTCTCCTCCTCTTTCTTCTTCCTCATTCTCTCCTTTTCCTCCTCCCTCCTCCTTTTTTCTTCCCATTCTTCCTCCTCCTCTTCCCCCCATGTCCTCCCATAAATCGTGGCATTCGGCCATACCAATCCGAATGCACCTTCTGTGCATTCGAGTGCCCCAGTATGATATATAGAATGTACATTTGAACTTGGTGACCAATGCCTCTTCTGTGCATTCTACCGGGGCAGCTGCCCCTTCTGTGCATTCTACCGAGGCGGATGAATGCACATGAACTGCATTCGGTCTAGTATGACCTAATTCTACGATTTCGTGGAGGACAAGGGGCGAAAGAGGAGGAGGACGAGGGGGGAAAGAGGAGGAGAAATAAGGGGAAGAAAAGGATGGAGTAGGGAGGAGGAGGAGGAAGACGAAGGGGACGATGAAGGAGGACGAGGAGGAGGAGACAACGACGATGGGTTGGACGAGCGGCAACGTGCCGGGGTGGGTGGGGTGGCACGTAGCACGAGCATGATGGAGGGAAAAGAGGAGGAAGAAGAAGGGGAAGGAAAGGAGTGAGAAAGTAGGAGTAAAATCGTCTATACAGGTGGGCAATAAAACAGATTGTGACAGAGTGCTAATAGTAGGTGTGCTAACCCTTAATAAGTTACGGGCTGTATACAAGTGGAGGTAGTGTAGAGAAAATCAAGGGATGTATATAGCCCCCCCACCCCCGCTTTTACATTAATTAGGGATGGCAACAGGTCGGGTTTGGGATGGGCAGCCCTATCCCGAACCATCCCATTAAGGAATACCTTGTCCCAAAACCGTCTTGGGTTGGAAGGAAAAATCCCAAACTAATCCTATTTATGTTGGCATAAACCCAAACACGTCCCATCCTAATTATGTTTAACAGAACCAATAAAAGCGAGTTGGATTGAGTTTGAACTAAAAGTGAAACATAAACGAAGAAGAAACTGAATTCATTTTAACTAACAAATAAGTAAATTCTATTAAAAAAATTTAAAATATATTTATGGTAGAAAACTTTTGGGCCATGGCAAGTGCAACTGATGTTAGTCTATCTATTAATTGATATAGGTATATATAATCGGGTTTGGGGTGGGTTAGGCTAAACCCATCACCATTCCAAACTCAATCGGATTTTTTCAATCAATTCCAAACCCACCCAAACCCATTTAATTACATCCAAAACATATCGATCGGGTCATAGCAGGTAACCCGCTAAACCCGTTTAAAAGCCATCCTAAACGTTGATGCCTTTTAGCATTTCTACCGTGATACCTTCTTTCCTAACAGACACCCCCCCCCAAAACCAAAAAAAAAATAAATAAATAAAAAAAAGGGCTAATGTGTCTAAGGTCCATGACAAGAGACCCATCCCATGAAAAGGACCCTACAGGTTCATTTAGCCTAAGGTCCCTGCCTTTCATGATAAACTCGAAACTAACCCTAGCCTTCCCCCATCTCTCTCCCAAGTGGCGACAGCGGCTTCGAGAGCAGCAGCACGACCTTGACCTCGACTCCCGACGACCCCCGACGGTCTCAACCTCGACCCCGACCCCAACGACGTTGACCTCGACCCCAGCGACCTTGACTCCGACGACCTCACGAGCAGCGGAGGCGAAGGCAGCAACGACGATGGTGGCGGTGGGGATTCGGTTATGTCTAGGGTTCATCCCATGGCCTGTAGATTAGGTCCGGCGGGAGAGGGGGGGTTGGGGGCAGGAGCGGGTTTGGTTTAGGTCCGACGGCGATTGGGGGGGGGGGGGGATGGGGGGGAGGCGGTTCATTGATTCGGTGATATTTCAGAAAAAAATTTAGAATACTGTGTACGATAATTTCGTCTATAGCATTTCAAAGGGCTTAGGCTTAGAAAAGCATCTCTTGTTAGAGACGGCTCACTCAGTCCCCCCAAAAAAACGTGACACCCTCCTGGGCCTATTTGCTTTCGGCTCTCAACGGCTAGTACCGTGATATCGACGCGTAGTCTCGTCCCAACGCCGGCGATCTTTTTCGAAGCTCCTCGATCGCGTTAACCCCAACACCGGCGTCCCGGATCCCATACGAGGTCATCTCTCTCTCTCTCTCTCTCTCTCTCTCTCTCTCTCCCCGGAATCTTGACTGCAATTAGATTTTTTTTGTTGCGGGTAATTGATTGGGGATTTGAGCATTCGGCTGGGTTTTTCCTGTTGGTGACAGAGAATCACTTGTTTACCTTCGTGGGGTTTCCATTTTTCTTGCTGTTTCGTAAAGGAATTGGATTTCCGTTGTTGGGGTGGGGTTTGGAAAGAAAGCTTAAGATGGTCTTTTTGAGAGCTTGGTTTAGAATCACGGGTTGTCCTGAGCTTCATGGGTTCTTCTGTTTACTTAAGCAGTCAATGAGCCGTCTTCTTTCATGATTTCTTCATGGATTCCAGGTTGGTGTTGTGAGATTTTGGCCTTCAATGTAATGGTCTTTCTTCAATGATCAGTCGATCACCATTTTTGGCTAATCTAGTTTTTCTTTTTCTTTCTATGGCTTATTTGGGTTATTAAAGGTCCAGGTGGTGTTATGAGTTTTTGGGCCTCAAGTTTTCAATTAGTCTTTTTTTTTTCTAGTTAAGATTAAGGGTAAATTACACTTTGCCCCCCCTGAAGTTTAGCAAAAAAACACTTAACCCCCCTGTGGATTATTTTGTTCCAAATTGTTCCCTAAAGTTTGAAATGTTAGCACAATACCCCCTTTTGTCAACTGCTTAATTTCCTCATTGGGTATTTTTTATCTGATCAAAACTCAAAATGTGTTTTTGAGCTAAACTTCAGGGTGGCAAAGTGTAATTTATCATAAGATTAACAATAAAAAGAAAATATCCTTACTTTATTGGTGAAAACAATTATGTTTTTGTAAAGTAAAATAAAGCCACGGTAAAATATGGTTTACTTTATTGCTGAATTCAAACAACTACATAAGATCATGTGTTACTTGTAGTTACCGTTATATTATTTTATTGATTTATTTTACTAGATCTTACTTCTTTTGAATACAAACATATCCTGATTGCTCGAATCGATAATCTATAGTTGATGTAAGAAATTTTTGCCCTTCTCATGGTTCAAATACAGGCAGAGGTTTGGGCTTTTCTCTTAACTATCACGCGGAAATGCTAGGGCTATCATATGGGGAGCTCTTCCTCATAATCGGAGCCACTGCTGCTATCATCGGTACTCTCTCTCTCTCTCTCTCTCTCTCTCTCTCTCTCTCTCTCTCTCTCCATCTCTGTCGCGCGGCGCGCGTTTGAATTGGACTCATCGATTTCAATCGATCGAGCAATCTTCGGGAGAATTCGGAATCAAGTATTTTGGTTGGAAGATATCTTGTCGAAATCTTTTACGCATTTGAAAAGCGGAATTAGGGTTTCTCATTCACATTTTCTAGTTGAAATCATCAAAACTGCTTCGAATTCGGTTTGGTTCTATAGAGATTTTGATATGTTGGTATTTAGTGTCATGTTTTCTGTTGCCAGATCTTGGGAGTATGTGTGATAGATTCATATTATTGGGATTGTTGCTTGTTTCCTCCAATTCTCTTAGGGCCTAAGGATCTCCCGATTGTCGCACGGACTGCTGGGAGGCTGGCCGGGAGAGCCATCGGATATGTTCAGAAGGCACGCGGGCAGTTCGATTCTGTTATGCAGCAGTCCCAAGCTAGTCAGGTGCTGATCACCTCTTTTCTTTTATACAAATAATTGATATTGTACCCATATGAGAACTAAATTTGAAAAAATGACAAGTATTCAGGAGTATGTAGTTTGTTCTCTATGGGAATTTCTTGTAAAATTTAGTTGCCCATGTATGGTTTTCGACTAAAAAAGAACAATTATCAAGAGTTCAGTTATCTAACAGCACTCGAGTGTTTGATGCCGGAGCATGCTAGTCAAGGATAGCGTGCTAGGCCGTTAGATTTTCAAGTTGCCATGAGGTTGTGTTGCTCGCACTTGGAGATGGAAGATAGGAGGAGAAATTAGAGGATCATACTTGAGGGAGAACTCACAACCTTAGATATTCATGATAACAGGAATCACACTTTAAAATGCCTACTTTATATTAGAATGTGTATTTTATCTTGCATATGGATGGCGTTGGAGAGCCTATCAATCTAATAAAAACTGGTTTCCTTGTAGCATGGAAATCCCAACAATCATTATCTCTGTATAGCAAGCCAAGGCATCCCAAAAACACCATGTTAGTTGTTAGGCTAGAGCTTGGTTTGACATCTTGCTGAATACAATTGAAGGTTCTTCCATCTCTTTGTTTGTGCATATACATATACATGGGAAGCATGTTTGATGGAGGGGACACCGATAACCAAAATCGCCCTTCTTAATCCTTGCTATTGTTCCACAATCATAGTCTTGGTCCTGTCCTTTATCATAGTGTGGTGCCAAATTCTTTGCTCATTACAGATAAAGATAATTGGGGGTTGCTTTACATCTTAACCAAAGATTCAAAATTAGTCCCATTGGATCAAATACACATCCAACTATCCAAGATTTAGACTCATTTTGGTAATTGAATCGATTATTGGTTCACTCAAAGCACAATTAGTTCAAGGCTGTAGTGCATCACACAATCAGAGATACAAGTGGGTTGAGTGACGGGTCTAGGTTGAAATTCTAGACTTGAAATCTACTTAGGTGGGGCTTAGCATCACACTAGAGTCTTAACTCTTTCGGACAAGTTTGACCATTGGTGGCCACACTCAACTATGCCATGGGATATTGATTCCTTCCCTTTTAGAAATATCAAAATATATTCAAACCCTTGTCCGGATAAATCATGCAAGCACGAGGACAAGCATATGGAGTGCAATGTGAAATCGTGCAAAACACCACCACAACAAAACAAGTACATGCTCGATGCAAAATAAGGCATGCACAACAAAAGTGAGAACCAAGCATGGAAAAATAAAAACAAAATGCTCAAAAAAGTAAACGAATGAGTCGGGATACAACCAACACATGATCAAAGGAGTTCTGACCCTTAAGCAAAAGGATGATGTGCAATGATACACATCCTAGGGTGTGATGGCCCTAGGTAGTCTCCATGATCATTCGCAAAAAAAGCATCCAAATCATCACGTCTAACCCATATGGAAGTAATTCTTAGTGGCAGTATAATGGGTGACAATCTAATGTGAGTCCTAGTGGCGTGATTCCCGCACATCGAGAATCTTGCTAAGTAATTCTTGAGCCATGAATGATATTATTTAGTAAGATCCTTGGGATCACTATGGTTTTTTCTTGCTTTCTTTCACTTTCTTTAACCAAAACTCTTTGACTTTTTTCTTTACTTCTTTGAGAGTGGCGTGCAAGCTCAAAAAGCCTTGGTATCAATCGAGAGAAGAATACCCAACGTTATACAAGGTTGACCCTTTCCTCGAATAAGTACAATTTTAGTTTATTCCAGGTGGAGTTCTACCATCTACTCATCTGTCTGGCATTGAAGACTTTTCAAATTATCTTGAAAGCCAGGTTTGGCAGCCACAAGCCAATCGCGTATGAATTTGATGTTTAGGATGTCTCACACGCTTCCCCAAATCATAAGCCTTATGATCTTATTTTCTATGACTCACATCAAACAACCCTAATTTGTGGCAGTGCAGCCTAATGTGTCCCTTGATACCACAATGGTGACACGTTGGTACAAACGGAGTGGAAGCACTCAAAACACTCCTAGCTATAGGAATGACACTCTCCTTTTTGCCAACACTATTCTTGCCCTTGACATTTGTCGAAGTCGACGAGCATCCCATCTCAAAATAAGGAACTGAAGGTGCACGAGCATTGACCTTCTTATCAAGCACATGGGCTTAATGTGTCCTTCAACCTAGCACTAATGGTAAGTAGGAATAGCTCAGTATGTAGGAAAATTAGGATAAGTGTTCTTAGCTGGCACAAACTTGGTCTTGGGTACTTAAATGTGCCTTTGTCATTCTTGTGTCCAAGACCTCATTTGTCCCCAATATTCTTGCCCATCTTAAGCAATTCAAATCATTTGAGCTTTTGGTTAATACAACATTTCTCGTTTCACTTAGTTGCTTTTCAAGATCAACAATTTTAAATCTAAGTGAGTCGCCCGATGCTCCCACGTCTCGAGACCGCAAGCCCAAATCGTTGCCAAATCGATGACACCATGAATTGCCTTCGCCTCGGTCATCCTCCACTTCTTCTCCTTCCTTCTTTGACCAAGTAGTCGTCTCCCTCACGAATCCACATGAGATTCTTGTGCCACTGTCTTGTGTCCTCCATAGAGTCCACACCACTGCAATGGTTGGAGATCCTGCTTCACTGCAACGAGCACCGGTGTTTGTGCTGCCGCAACGGCCCCAAGCGGAGCCGCAACACCCTTCCAAAAGCACTGGGAAAAAACTTGCATTTCCGCAAGAAGCACGAGGGATCATGTCCGCTCAAGGAACCCAAGTAGCGCCACAACTCTCTTCCCAACGATTCAAGCACGGATGCACTTGGGGAATCAAAATATGGAGAGAAGGGACTTACCAAGGAAATACTCTCAATCTGTACCTAGGGTTGCTTCCGTGGATCAAATCCCAAGATGTAGAAGACGTCAGGGACTTGATTCCTGGATTTCCTGGGGCAATTAGCAAATTATGATTCAATGGATTGGAGATCAAGAAATGAGGGTTTCTTTCTACAAGAGAAAGAAAGAGGGCTCTCTCAAAAGGATGGAGGTGAAAAATAAGAACAAACAAATCCTAGGGATGCTGGCCTTTTATCCTTAAGAACCCTTATCGATGATGCACATAAATTCTGGGTTGACCACTTTGAAAACAGATCCAAAAAACAAAATTTGGAAACAATTATTGCTCGGCCTACAACTGTTTGTGCGCACCATCCAGTATTTTTGTGCACACTAAGGAAGAAACCCAGCTGGATTTCTTATTGGAAAAATTTTGGTGCACACTTGCACCGTTAATTGACTGCGCACAATCATCCTTCTTCATGCACCAAAATTGATTCTAATAAAAAAAAGCTTTTGATCCAAGGGTCCAATTCGTAATCACAATCCACTTCAAACTTCAAACTTGTGGAAAGAAGGGGAACACTACGATTCATAAAAATAAGATTGTTTAACAATTAAAAATCAAAGTAAAATTTTTTATGCAGTTCGATCGTAAAACCAATACATTACGATGCATGCCTTTGGATTTTTACAACTAAGGCCCTGAATTAATTAGTCCATGCCACTCCAAAAGTTAGAGATGTACCTGATGAAGTGTAGTGGCACATTGGATCGAGTCTTGAACAATAAATCATTTTGCATCAGTAAGCATTTTGATGAAGTCTTCTTCAGTTCAGGCTAAGCGGAGCTCAATAGACTTGGATCTCTGAATTTAGTCAACACACACTGGATACATAGTTTGACACACAATGCTTTCAAACACAAAGAGACACACATAGAGGTAACATCATGAAGGCTCCAAAGGATTTAGTAGAATTTACGACCGATTGCCTACTTAATGTCAACCCTCTAAAAAATTTATGACATCATACATGTTGATAGATGTTTGTTGATAACTGGTGTATTCAAGTTCGAGGGCCTCGTTGACATCATGAAGTTTGTATCTTATATCAGCAAACATCTAATAAAATTGTTTATTGTCAGCTTACATCATATTATCTGCGCATGTAATTGATCACAATTATGATTACAAAAATAATGAAAACACATGTGGAGCTGATTAGTATAACATTTCCTATTGTACGAACTTTACTCTTTGAGTAATTTAGATTGGGAATGGGACTTCAGATCTTTTCAACACACTAGAATTTAGAGTTCAATAAACGCTAAAGTGATGAAATCATCCATTTATCTATAAATATCCTTTGCTCATAATTTGACTAAATCATATCCTTGGTACACAAGTTAAGATGGTCAAACTGGATGAGTTCAACACCTCAAAGCTGGTCTTATTCTTAATAACATAATCTTTTGATTTTTGCATGTTTCATAATTTTTAGTTGATAGACCGCTCTATTGACGTTACTAGGTACAAGTCAATTATTTAATGTTCCAATTGTTAAACCCTAATCCAGTTAATATCATCTTTTCAATTATCCGTCATCTCCTAACACAATTAAACTTATTAATCTAGTTAGCATCATTTTTCCATTGTCTTAAATTTTATCTATTGACACTTCGGGTTTGAGTTCAGATATTGTCAACTCACTAATTCCTTGAACTGAGTATTGTATTATAACAAGAAAAACCCGTGCATGTCGGCACTTCAGCGGTCGCCTTCGGCGAACTGCTCCTCGCGAGCGCGCGCGCGCGAGAGAGAGAGAGAGAGAGAGAGAGAGAGAGAGAGAGAGAGAGAGAGAGAGAGAGAGAGAGAGAGAGAGAGAGGGAGTGCATCGTTAAAATAGGGAGTGGGTATAGCAGGGTCAATCGTAATTCCTTTCGAACTTTTTGACCTTTTTCATCAAGGGCAAGAATTGGCCTGGTATATCCAACCCCCATTTTAAAGACGAGCCCGAATATATAACAAGTTGGAGTGTATTACAAAGGGATTGCATCTTTAAAATAGGGGGTATGCATATTATGCCATAACTTTGCCCTTGAGGGAAAATGTAAGAAGATTTTGACTTTTGAGTAGTTACGATTAGCCCATGCAATCTGGACTGCTATTTACCCCTTCCCCTTTAATTCATAATGCTCCTTATAATATCAACCCATCTTTAAATCTGAACTAAAAATCTATATTTAGTTCTAAAAAAAAGATATATATATATATATATATATATATATATATATTTAATTTTTTTAAAGATAGGAGTTGTCAAGGATTTTTGAATCTAAATAGACAATTAGTTCTAGATTTCTAGTAGGTTACCCAATTGATACCGAAAATACGCAAAAAGCCCTATAGTATTAGTTGCTTCGGTATGATTTGACATAATCGGTCATAACTGGATCCAAAATTAATAGAATATTGGTTTCAGGGTTGTTTTCTAGCACAAACCCAGCTAAAACCATGGTCTAAGGGTTCGACCAAACCCGAACCAATTCAGATTTTGGACAATGCGAACCTAACACCCCCCCCCCCCCCCCCCCCTCCCGTGCGCCCGCGTGCCGAAGCGAGATTACCCAATTTTGATATGATTCCGCCGAATTAGGTCTGTTAGGATGAATGGGCCTCGAATAGGCCGAATGGCTACGAAACGTTGAATCGGCCAAACCGGTTAACTTTTCACCTATTCCAAACCCGAACCCAACTTCTAAAACCATGTCCAAATCGTTTGATAAGTTTTGTTTCGCCCGAAACTGAACACCTTGATTGTCCTATTATAACTCAAACAATAGTTGTATATATGACCAAACACTAACTGAATTTTTTTCGTATTGTTTGATGCCCACTGTATGTTTCTCTTATCACTTTAACTCGAATTGTCCACTGTAATGCCACTTTAACTCGAGCAAATCGTTAGTTACATAAATACAATCCTTACATAAATATGTGAAGATAGCAAACCAAAAGAAATACTGTAGAAATTGTGTTAATACAATACACTAATTTGTCCCGTGCATCATTAATAATACTTTCTCAGGATAAATATAGACCAGATATTGCTGCCTTGACCTCCATTTGGACCCTATGAATCCTGGGTATTGTGGTTACTATAGTGAGAAAATCTGTCATGGTTTGCCTTTCTTAACAAAGACATTGGTTTCATTGATCAAAGTGTATGTGGGTGGGTGTTTGGCAAAACAGCATTACAAACCTCAAGTGAATAGGAAGAGAGGAAAAGATGAGGGGGGGGGGGGTGGGGGGGGGGGGGTCAATTACATTTAGACATAGAATTCTTACTAAATAGGCTGGTCTCAAAATTATATTCACATCATCTGGTGCAGTTTCACAGATAAACTTATCTTTACCGAAAAAACTATATGATATATCCATTTACATAACTCGTCATTTGATGGAAGTAGCTTATATGAAGAATGAAATCATAAATTAACAATTGAATTAATTTTAAGAATCACCTTGTTATTCAGTGCTTCTTCATCAAGGGAAATTAAAATCATATTCAAAGGAAACTCTCCGGTCAGGACTATGGTTACATTTTACAAGGCAAATCATAATATGAATGGATTGTAAAGCTTACTTCTAATTTTTCATGTTTAGGTGCACAAAGAACTTCAAGACGCGATTGCACAGTTAGACGCAATTCGTTATGAAATCCGAAGCGTATCAATCATGAATCCAACCCCATTCACTCGTAGGCTGGATGGTGCAGAGCCTCCATCTAAAAATGGTATTAACAAATTTGTCTATGCTTAAAATAAATTTCTTTGTCTTCAGTCACTCTGCATCATGCTCTTCTTTGAATCTCTGGAGTAACAATCCCTTTTCTAGAATACTGCCAGGTGCTTGCGTTGCTGAGAAACCTGATGGAGAGCACAAGCCATCTGTAATTATCCCTAAGGTCTCATGCAGTAATGTCATTGTCATTTATTAGAACAATCATTCAAATTGGGATTTATATGAATTTTGTACTCACATTTCCTCCCCAGGATCTCAGTTTTATGAATACAATTCCTTCCGGTCTGCACAGCCAAGCAATGGCATATGCTAAGTTAGCTGAAGCCCCAACTATAAAATCAGATTCTTCTAAAGGTATTGGAGATATGGAGAAACTCAAAGAAGATGGTGGTCTCTTAAACGTTCTACCGATCTCCGCTGAAAGTGCCGGGCTACTTCGAAAGCACAGTGGTAACTCCTCTACTATTACTCCTGGTGCTAATAGAATATTATATCTCTTTATGATACAGTTCCTACACAGGTTAGGAATCTTTGTTCAGAACTGTATGAAAACCGAAAAAAACTTCTTAAAAAATATACCAAAATATTAGAAAAGAGATTATATTAGTAGAGAAGACTGAATATCTGCAATGCTACTGTACAATTTGTAGGGGAGCTAGAATCATTATTCACACAATAAGATCTTTTTGAAAAAAACTACATCAAGGGAGCTTGCTGAACATATAAATAAATTCTTAGTCTCTAGATCATCCAAAATGGTTGCAGTCGTGATTTTTTTCCTTCCAACAATCAGCAAAAAAAAAAATCTAGTCAGGATTGTTATTGTTCAATTTTAAAGGGTGATTAACATAACTTTTAAATCTGTCACCAGTAATCCCTAGCAGAGAGAGAAAGAGAAAGAGAGAGGCTAGGGTTTTGGGGTGAAGGAATATCTCTTCAATAGGGCCCAATGGGCTAACATATATATAGTATCTACCATGGAATCAAATATCGACAATTTTCCTACGAAATCACTGAAATGTCTTTTTTTCAAGGGGTTCGACATAGAAATTGACTGAATTTTTAATAGTAACCAAATTTTTTCATTTTCTTCCGACATAACGAAATGTCGACCGAAATGACCGACATTTGACCGAAATATCAAATATGACATTATGTCTTTTTTTCCAGACAATTTCACTGGAAATTTTTTTCTTTTTAACAAAACAATGCTCATCTTTATCAGTAAGAAATTATATTTTTTCCTCAATTTTGATTTTTTTCATAATAGACAATATTTTATTGTCAACTTTATTCTGAAGTATTGCTGAAATATTCCATCTTTTTCATATCAAACGAACAAAAATCAAAATCTGACCGAAAAATGATAAATTTCCATCAAAAAACACCGAAATTTGGTCGAAAAACAAAATATTTCTATCGAATTTTTTTTTCTTCCATTTTACAATTTTTCCATCGACAAATTACCGAAAAACAATTTTTTTTTTTTGCCGACCTACATGGACACCGAAAACGACATTTAAAACCTTGGTTATCTACAAAGGATATATGTATTGGTATATACATATGATGAATACCCCCCCCCCCCCCCCCCCCTCTCAAACTCACGGTGGATCAAACACCGAGAGTTTGCTAACAAGAAACCAAAACCCACAGGAGTTGGGTGTGACTTCGTGAAATAAGACAGCGAGCTGCTCTACAGAGGAAACATAAGGGAGAGAGATAGTCCTGGCTTCATACTCCTCCTGCCGGAAGAAGTACCAGTCGATCTCAATGTGCTTTTTTTTATGGAAAACAGGGTATCTAACAATATGTATAGCACTCCGATTATCGCAGAATCTTAACTCCTAGATCCCTAAGGAGACATCGTGGGTAAATGATCTCCTTGGTGGTGGTGGCCATGACCTTGAACTCTGCCTCAGTGAGTCTCCAAGAAACAGGCAGTAGCCAGTGGTTGAGCGGCGAGTAGTTAGAATTCCAATCCAGTCAGTATCAGAGTAAGCACGTAGGATTTGAAACAAAGTCGATGACAGAAAGGGTGACGATGCCTCGAAGGTACCGTAGTTAGCAGAGCGAGGGGCCTCGACAAACTGACGATGCTGACAACATGGGTAATATCAGACCAGGTAATGCAGAGGTAGACTAGTTGACCGACAATCTCTTTGTACTAAGTAGGATCCGAAAGTGGCTCACCATCGATAGGTCGGAGCTTCACATGAAGCTCGAGTGGAGTGTCAGCGGTACGAGTATCAGAAAGAGTAGCTCAACTGAGGATGTTAGCAGTAATCCATCGCTTGCACTGAGTAATCTCAAGGCCAAAAAAGTAGCGCAAAGGGCCAAGATCCTTCATCTGAAACTGACTTTGGAGATGTTGCGAAGCGAGACTACATCACCCGTGTCGTTGCCTATAAGGATCATATCATCCACATAGAGGAGAAGGATAGCACGGCCCTATGGTAAGAACTACACAAACAAAAAAGTGATCCTGAGAGCTTTGGACGAAACCCACCTCTATAACTGCGCAACGAAAGTGCTCAAACCCGGCTCGAGGGACCTGCTTGAGCCTGTAGATAGCTTGACAGAGGTGGTAGACATGCTGAGGAGTGCTGAAACTGTCCATCTGAAGAAGGGGCCAATGCCAAGCAGCAGCGACTGCCAAGAGGGTTCTAACCGTAGTCATCTATGCCACGGGAGCAAAAGTCTCGTCATAGTCAATTCCACACTTCTGAGTGAAGCCTCTAATAACGAGGCGGGCCTTGTGTCGCTCAATAGAACCACCATGTTGATGTTTGACCTTGAATATCCACTTGCAGCTAATAGGCTCAACATCTGCCGGTACGGGAACAACGTTCCACGTTTGCGTCTACTCAAAGGGCTGAAACTCCTCTACCATGGTCTGCCGCCACTGGGGGGATCGAAGTGCATCTCGGTAGGATCGGAGCTCCCAATTAGTGAGATAGGTGTGGAATTGGGAAGACTAAGTGGTGTTTATAGAAAAATCAAAACAGTCAGGAGAGTAACCGAAATAGTTAAGTGGGCGACACTCACATTGGGGGTATGGAGGAGTGTGAGGATCCATGTCTGTGAGAGGAGGACCAAGTCGGTTGGAGCTGGTGAAGTACTGAGGGAGTTACCCTCAAGAGGAGGCGTGGTAGACAACTAAATAGTAGTGGAACAGCGAGAGTACACCTGAGGAAAGAGAGAGACAGGTGGACAATGGATGACACAGGACATGTGCTGTGAGAAAAGAAAAGAGACGAGGAGATATGAAGAAAACAGTAGTCCTAGGAGGTAGAGGCTCAAGGATAGGAGCAAAAAGGGCGACTGTGGTGGAAGGAGGTAATGGTGATGACGTAGGATGTAGGGGCACAAGAAAGGAAGCTGAAGTAGTTTTAAGAAAGGTAAGGTCCTAAGACTTAGAAAAGTAGTAGGAAACATTCTCAACGAAGGAAACATGATGAGCGATGTGAAGGCGACGAGTCAAGGGGTCATAGCAGCGATACCTCTTGTGCTTAGAGCTGATCCCCAATAGAACGTACTTTGCTGACTTGGGAGAGAACTTGGTGTGCTCATGATGTGGAAGGACAAATCATGTGCACCCGAAAGTACGAAGCACACTGTAGTCGGATGGAATACAGTAGAGGCGTTCATGAGGAGATGCACCAGATAGGACTGACTCGACTGAGGAGGGAGTGATGTTGATGAGGTTGACAAAGGTCAAAATGATCTTTGCCTAGAAATTGTGGGGAACAAAGGAGGAAAGGAGCTGAGCACGAGCCGTCTCTTGGATATGATGATACTTCCTCTCGGCAACCCCGTTCTGCTCATGAGTGTGAGGATATGACTGCTGAAAGAGGGTCCTCTGACAAAGGAGCGCATCGTAGATGAGAGGTGCTCTCGGACACAATCAAACTGGAAGGTTTTAATGCGAGTCTGGAATTAAGTGTGGATCATAGTGGTGAAGGTTTGGTAGATCTCAGGTATTTCGGAGCGATGGCGGAGGAGATAGACTCAAGTGTAGCTAGAGTAATCATCAATAAAATTGACATAATACTGAAAACCAGACTTGGAAGGAAAAGGAGTTGGACCCCAAATGCCGAAGTGTACTAAGTCAAAAGGATGACTGAACATATATATATATATATATATATATATATATATATATATATATATATATATATATATATAAGGAGAAAAAGGTAGGGCTGAGTGATTGGCTAACTTACAAATCCTACCAAAGGAGAAAGGAGAAAACGAGCCACGACCTAAGGCTCCAGATTGAAAGAGGTACTGAAGCCGAGGCTCAGAAATGTGGCCCAATCGGCAATCGTTGATGCCACATATCAGCGTCAAAAGTGGCAGCACCACAGAACCTAGATGGAGGAGTCGGAAGGTGAAGGTACTTAAGGTGGTACAATCTGCTTGCCTTGCGAACCGAACAGACCATTCGACCTGTACGAGGATCCTACACAACACAAGAAGATGAGTCAAAGGTAACTCTATATCCAGAATAACACAAATTGCTAATAGAAATAAGTTTCAGGTGAAACTAAGGAGCATGAAGCACGAAGGGAAGAGAGAGGCGTCTTGTAGAATCTGAGGCAGTAGTGATGAATTCAGACTGTGTGATGGCCAGGAGAGAGCCGTCAACAGTGGATCTATGGGACGTCAAAGAGTAAAGTTCGTGCAATAGGAAATGTTATGCTAATCGCCACAATTGCCATGAACATTTCCACTGTTCTGTAGAGTTTATGTAATGCATATGCGTACTTTTGTCGCTTCTTCATAACATGTTCAACTTTCTTCTTCACGTGTTTAACCATTCGTCTTCATGTTCTTTGAGCTTTCTTCGTGATTGCACTCCTGGATCAAAACATTGTTGCATGTTCATTGAACATGTGTGACTTTGAAAAGCCCCAATATAACATTCTTCTAACTCATTATCAAAATGGTGTATGTGTTCATCACTGTATTGTTCACCTTCAAAATAAAATAAAACTTCAGCCCTTTTGATAGGTGCATGATGCTTCTCACGAATGTAACTAAAAACTTTGGTCTGCAATTCAGGTTAGTGTGACACACACAAGGTTCGAAATTTCCATTTCGGTCAATATTTCGACCCCTCTGGATATGGAAATATTTCGACAGTGTGGAAATATTGTGATTTTATAGAAATGGTGGAAATATTGATTTTTTAATGGAATTTTTCAGTGAATCTCTGCATAGTCATAAACCAAGTATATATACACAATTTGGAACACTCAGATAATAATTATACCCAATCTACAGGTGTAAAGCATCACAAAGCATGTATTCTACATTTGAGGCTGTGAGTCTTGTGCAGTCTTGTTTGGTCATGTTTTGATCTATGTTTTTAAAATAGCTTTTAATCTTTTTGTGGATAAAAATATTTTCAAAATAAAGATTAGTTGATTGTTAAAATAATGCTTCAAACGATTTTGAAAACGGACTTAAAACAAGAAAGTTGTGCAAGTTTGAAATCGTGCAAAATTATGCTGAAATGCAAAACACTGTTTTTTTTACTAAGTCTGAAAAAATAAGTTTTTATAAAGAAAAGTTTTTATACATTCAAAATTTTCTTTGACGGACCATGGTTTTCTAGATGTACTTGTAGTTCTACATCTTGTGGAATTTTTTGAGCTAAAAATGAGTTGATTTAACCACTTTTCTCAACATACAAATTTTATGAAAAACCAAAAAAACTGTTTTCTCCTACTAAAACTGAAAACCTACTTTTTGATTCACTTGGTTTTTGATTTTTTTGATATTTTTATTGAAATCAAATGGGGGGGTATTTGCTTATTTACATATAATAACTTAAAGTAAATGGAGAACAACTTAAATGTTATTATATGTAAATAAGCTGCTGAAACCGAAACCCCCCGGTCCCCTTTTATAACCAGTCAGTCCCAACATTTCGGTGTTAAAATCCCGAAATTTCCCGAAATGTCTCGAAATTTTCCGAAATGTCCCGAAATATCCACGAAATATCGCGATATTTCGTGCCAACAAATATATCGCACGATATATCGCGATATTATCGTGATTCCTATTTCGTTCGATATCACATATGAATTTCGTGCCAAGGTTTGAAAAAACCGAAATATTTCGCGATATTTCGCGACATATGTCGAGATTTTGTACCTTGGACACACATACCTCCTTCAAAATAGAACTTGCTTCATCAATGTCCTTTTCTTTTTAAGTTCTAGACTAGTCATCATATTTCACATTTTCAAACTCTTTTTCTTGCTCAATAACTTCTTCATATTCTATTGTTTCCATTGCTACACTGAATTCCAACTTTTCAGGTTCTGTATTCATTCTTTTCACCATTGACTTCAACTTTGTTTTGGCATTTTCAGTATTTTGGATTCAATATCCCATGCTTTGTTGTTAGTATCGTACGATAGACGATACGATAAAGGAGAAAAAAACTATTTGTATCATGTTTACGTATCGTTTTTTTCCTGTATCGTACGATACACGATACGATACGGTGAAAACATATTTTTTTTGTTTGTTTTTTTTTGAAACTTCTAAAATGATTTTTTTTCTCTTAATTTTCCAAAGGACTATATAGGTCTCTTAGAGTTAAAAAAATACTTAGGAATATTTTCTAACATAGAGTGAAGTGATACTAATTATTTTTAGAAGTTTATAGGTAGTTTACAAATCTTTCTCTTGAGTTGTCGGAACTCAATGCCACTTGTTTTTTAAAATTTTCTAGAGCTTGGAGCGCCAAATATCTACAACTTCGCTAATTTCAATAGTTATAGAATTCCATTTCTATATATATATATATGTGTGTGTGTGTGTGTGTGTGTGTGTGTGTCGTACTTCTTAGTAGAGGGCTAATGGATCTATGTTCACAAAGGAAGGCTAAAGGAAAGAAGTGGATGACTTTGAATAAGACAATGAGGATGAGAATGAATATGAATAAGGGGTGCCAGAGACATTAGAGGAAGATTTAGAAGCAAGTGGTGATAAATTATCTATTGGTGATGTAGATGCGGAGGAGATTGAAAAATATGACCTTTCTACTTTTTAAGTTTTTGTTTTGTCTTCATTGACCATTCGAATATTTTGAGAACAATATATTGATAGATCATAGATAATACTTATATATGATTTCTTTTGTATAGAAATATATACATCATACTTTTTGTATAGGCCAATGTTATGTTTGATGTGAAATTATAGGGAATGTCTTACTCTTCTACTTGACTTTTCATATTTAATATTCTAGTATGTACTTTCTATATTTATTATATATATATATATATATTATAATATAAATTTAACCGTATCTTACGATACACGATATGTTACGATACACAAAATAGGAAAAACGATACACGATATGACAATCTTGAATTCCCATGACTCATTTCCTTGCTCTTCATTTTGCCTTTTGTATTCCGTTTGATCCGTATCTTCCTCAAGAAGGAATCTTCCTCATAATTTTGCATCCAATACTCTTTTGGTAATAATTGACATTTCTGACAAGAACAGATGAATTCAAGCCTTCTCCATGCCTCTAAAGGGGATTTTAAATCTTTGACATGTTTCCAAATTTTCTATGTACGGCCTTCTCCAAAACTTTTGATGTTTTTCCGTCTTTCTTCTCTTTAATTTCTTTTGACAAATAAAAAATGGGTTTGCTTCAAAAACATCCCATAAGTCACATGCTTGCAGATATGTGCGAGTTTTGACACCAAAACAATTGTAGTTAGAAAATACCAAATTTTCAGAAGATCCAACTATCGCGAAGATATCCATTTCTGATACCAGTTTGTTGGGAATAGGACACACAAGAGATCAAGAGATGGTGTGCTCTTGATGCTCACAACACATAGAAAATGAGCCTAAAGTGTTATAGACCCAAAAATCTTCTCTTCTCTTCTCTGTCATAGCACTTTTGAAATAGGGAGTTTCATGGCCTTTATATAGGCTTTACATGAGTATTCCAAAAATTAGTATTTTATTTGAGCATTTAATACATCCACAACGTATAGAAAATATCAAAAGACATTCATCACCCATGGCCACATTCATCTCCCATTTGCATACAAAGTATTCATTGAACATTGTTTAATGCAAAGCATCCAATACAAAATAACTTGTCACAGAAGACGAATCTAGCTTATATTTCCAACATCTATGAATTGATACCTGAAATTTCAACTCTTTTGTTCTGATTCACATGTATACATTGAGATCTGAAATTCCTACTATGCTGGTATAATTTGCAATATCTTAAATTCTCTTTATGTATATCATTCACTGAAGTCACAGAATTTTGTGCTTTGTTGAGTTTAAACTGCATAACCGATAAAGTAGGCCTCCAATAATGTAGGTCTCCCTACCTGTGAACTGAATTTCTAGGTTTCTTCGGAGGCCCCCTCTTGCTTAGTTGCCTTGGGCAGAATTTTGACGTCAGGATGATGGCTAGGGTTAGAAAATTCTTGTCAATCTTTACATGGAGCCTTTTTATTCCATGAAAGAGGTGTCCTGGTGGCTGGTGTACAAAGGATTTGTTGCTCACATATGATTGCTGCATCGATATGCAGGTTAAGTAGTAATGATCAAGTGCACACCGTCATGCATGGTCGGGCGCTGTCACCATGGATCACGGCTGTCCATGATATCAAGTGCAAAGCAGTGCGTATACTTGATCATGACGGATGACTATAATTGATGGTGAGTAGAGAAGCGCTCGACCGTGCAGACGGTGCTTTGATTATCTTTGGCCCTATCTGATTTCCGAACATATTGGTATTGCTTGCAAACACATTGTTCAGTGCTTTTGCATTTAACCATCTCATGCATGTGTGGTATCTATACTAGTAAATGCCTGTCAGCACTCAGAGGCTGCCTTTGGTGTGTGATTCACTTAGTTAGAGAGAGAGAGAGAGAGAGAGAGAGAGAGAGAGAGAGAGAGAGAGAGTACTAATTAACCTTCCAAAAAAAATACTAATTAACATCTAATGTGCATTAAATGCCGTTGAATAGGTATTTATCATCTTTATATAGGTTTTTAATATCTTTATAGTAGGTTTTTATTAGGATTTATGTGAGATGTATTCACACACGGGAGAGAGGGGCTCCCGTTTGAATTCTCTTTTTAGATCTTGATCGACGACTAGATCTATTGTGTGCCTTTTTGTCCTAGTCAGTTTGTGAACAGCCGTTGCATGTTTTATAGACTAGTGCATGCCCGTGCCTGTTGGCATTGCAGCGGGCTGCCTTGGCGGCAATACACTTGCCAACAATGCAACGGGCCACCTTCGACGACAAAGACACCCCCCAATTGGCACGAAGCGGCAACCACCGCCCACCACCCCCCCCCCCCCCCGCCTCGCCCCCCCAACCTCCGAACCCAAATCTTTTGCCCCATCGTCTACCCTCCAAGTCACAGCCGTACGTTGCACCCATACCTGACACGTGCATCGCACTCAGTCCGAACCGGCTGGCCAAGAAACAGATGTGATTGGCCCCCCGACATATGCTCAAGGTTGTACCTGATCATTGTCGTCTCTTTGCTTACCGGTTGGGATAAGTGCGATGCACTGGTCGAGTATGGGTGCAACAAACGACTACGACTTCGGGGGCAAGATGATAGAGAAGAGAAATGCAGTAGAAGATTTGGGTTCCCAATATTTCTCTTATTTTCTCTTTTAAATCAAAACTGATCCCTTGTTATATAGATACCTTTATCTTATTTTTTCTTTTAAATCAAACCTAATCCCACCATGCATGAACATCAATCATAATACCCTATCACAACCGTTCCCATTATCTTAGTCTCTCTACCCGACCCGATCAGACCCCATTTTCTCTCTTTCCATGCAAAGCCACCCGATCGCGAGTCCCATGCGAATGATCGCAGCCGCCCGTTTCCGATTCCCCCTCACCCACGTGTCCCTCTCAAGACCTCAGCTGTTCGTGAGACCCATGCACGTCCGAGACTCCAGGTCGCATCCAGCCCACTCTCTCTCATCATCCGATCTCTTCTCTCTATCTTTAAAATGCATCCCAACCGTCCATGCACCCAGCTCTCATCGACCCGATCGCTCCTCTCATCCCGTTTTCTCTCACCTGCGATCGTCCCTCTCTCTCCCCCTTAATTCTCTCTTTCATTATCTTCCGAGATCTCCTTGGATTCTCTCTTCATCTGATCTCAGCAGTCCCCTCTCATGTACCCGAATCCCCCGCGCGAGACTTCCCCTCCAAGATCCCGTCAGCTCTTTCCTCTTTCCTTATCCTGCCCGAGCCAAAACCGGGAATGGCGGGAAGAGAGAGAAATACGGGGAGTGAGAGAGACATCCGGGAAGAGAGAGAAAGAGAGATCGGGGGAAGAAGAAAGGGAACGGTTGTGATCGCGAGAGAGACATCCGGGAAGAGAGAGAAAGAGAGATCGGGGGAAGAAGAAAGGGAACGGTTGTGATCGCGAGAGAGTTTTGTCCAGTCAGCATTTGGTTTCTTTTTGTCTAATCAAATACAAAACCGCCGTCCCTTGTTATATAGATTTTTCAAGATTTGGGTCTTTACACATTTTTTTGGTTGATATGGTCAGATGAATCAAAAGGATCAGAGATTGTGCTGGAAGCAATTCTGGAAGCAGAGGTGGCACGGAACGCCAAGCATTTTTTCTCGCAACCTGAAAATCAAATACCAAAGGAATGAAAGGTTATCATCTCCACTCTACCAGCCTGCATCAGAAAGAACCTACGTCGACTCGGATTGAAGCCAGCGGCCCGTCATGCCACGGTAGCACGGTAGCCGTACACAGCCCTGCAGTCTAACGGCTGTGCTTTAATTGTAATGTTGATAGTAGATGATCGTGTTGTTTGTTTGGTTTTTTTTGAGAGAGAGGAACACAAAATAAGATTTTGTGAGGAGGAAGTGTAGAATTCGGATCATCGATGGGTCTGACGGTTAGAAACTACTGAGTTCACTCGGTTGCCCAGTCCCAGCTCTATTGTTGGAAATCGTTGAGTGGAACCGGCGTGACCCAACTTGTGCCAAACTCGAGTCGACCCGCTGGACGGATTAGAGCCAAAAGAGAATTTAGCGCCTTAATAGCAACTCGCGAAGATGCCAAGTGTGCCTAATTAGTCTCTAGCACCCTATAGCCCATTGCCCATTTGTGCGTGTGTGCGCGCATTAGGGCTGGTAATTTTGGACCCAACACGGCAAACCCGACACGAAGTTAGCGGGTCTACGTCAGGCCTAAACGGGTTCGGGTTGTAAACGGGTCGACACGATATACCCTTTTAATAAACGGGTCGGGTCTGGGTTTAGGGTCCGGACACGGTAGACCCGGGAAGACCCGTTTAATATTCAACTGGTCGGATCGGGTCTACCCGCAATCCGATACTATAATATATAGTATCAGTGGGTCTATCGGGTTAGGTCGATTCAAGTCAACTGAATAAACCCGTGTGGTAAATGGGTCTTATCGGGTCTACCCGTTTATAAACTGGTCGGGTACGGGTTTAGGATCTAGACACGATTAGTTAAACGGGTCGGGACTGGGTCTAGGGGTTTTGGACACGACCCGAAACTAGACATGAACCCGACCCGACACGACCCATTGCAACCCCTAGTGCGCATGCTGCGATGTGATGCACATCATACGTGTACTAGGTCCATTGCACCAAACCACCTCCAATTTCCCACTATTGGCACTCGACGGGCTCATCATAGTTGCCTGCAGGCAGCACCGAACAGGTTATATAGATTTTTCAAGATTTGGGTCTTACATATTTTTTTGGTTGATATGGTCAGATGAATCAAAAGGATCAGAGATTGTGCTGGAAGCAATTCTGGAAGCAGAGGTGGCACGCAGTGCCAAGCATTTTTTCTCGCAACCTGAAAATCAAATATCAAAGGAATGAAAGGTTATCATCTCCACTCTACCAGCCTGCATCAGAAAGAACCTACGTCGACTTGGATTCAAGCCAGCGGCCCGTCATGCCACGGTAGCACGGTAGCCGTACACAGCCCTGCAATCTAACGGCTGTGCTTTAATTGTAATGTTGATAGTAGATGATCGTGTTGTTTGTTTGTTTTTTTTGAGAGAGAGGAACACAAAAATAAGATTTTGAGAGGAGGAAGTGTAGAATTCGGATCATCGATGGGTCTGACGGTTAGAAACTACTGAGTTCACTCGGTTGCCCAGTCCTAGCTCTATTGTTGGAAATCGTTGAGTGGAACCGGCGTGACCCAACTTGTGCCACACTTGAGTCGACCCGAGTCGACGGATTAGAGCCAAAAGAGAATTTAGCGCCTTAATAGCAACTCGTGAAGATGCCAGCGCCCTATAGCCCATTGCTCATTTGTGTGTGTGTGGACGCATTAGGGCTGGTAATTTCGGACCCAACACGGCAAACCCGACACGAAGCTAGCGGGTCTGGGTCAGGGCTAAACGGGTTCGGGTTGTAAACGGATCGACACCATAGACCCGTTTAATAAACGGGTCGGGTCTGGGTTTAGGGTCTGGACACAGTAGACCCGGGAAGACCCGTTTAATATTCAACTGATCGAGTTGGGTCGGGTCTACCCGCAATCCGATACTATAATATATAGTATCAATGGGTCTATCGGGTTAGGTCGGGTCGAG